>CM031238.1:87159090-87836907 GCA_018340775.1 Taxus wallichiana var. yunnanensis
ATTCTTCATATCATTTTTTCCAAAAGAAGAAGCAAGAATCGGCGAAATCCAAATCAAATCGACCTTGACAACAATCACAGAATCCAAACCCAAGAAAATGCAGGTTGTTTTAATGAGACACTTAAACAAAGCAAGAATTTTTAAGAGAAGGGCTTAACATGCCTGTAATCTCTTTTCGAACTCAAGAAAGCTTCGTTTCTTAACGTTTTCCTTGCATAGCGACAACACAAACTTCCTAACACTCCTTTCTTCTTCTGTCAGCTCAATGAACAACCTTAAAATCTCCAAGAGCAAGCAAAGTTAAATTCCAAGAGTGGTCGATGAACCGAGACCGAAAAACCAAATGCGAGAGCAACTTTGCAAAAGCCCGAATCAACAAAATGAAAATTAGAATTCCCTCATTACACTTTCCAAGCGAAATGGTCTCGAGGACCAAGAATAATCAATGCATTAAAGGCTCGCCTTTTCCTAACTTCCCACGCCACCAACTTGTGTTGGCGAACTCAATTTTCAAATTTCTCATGCGCAAACCAAATTTGGCTCTATCTCCAAGTAGATGCCTCCATTTCTTACCCTTAAAGCCAAACTCGGCGCTGTCCACATATGGACTTTCCAATTAATGCTAATGAATACTCCCCTCCATCCTTATCCTTTCCCTCCAAGGGTCTGTGCGCCCTTTTAGATTAGGATTAGTTTAGGTTGCATATAGTGTTCAACCTAGGTCTTAGTTTAGCCTTAGGTTATTAGGGCTTAGGTCTATTTTCCCCCTTTTTTTTATTTAAAAATCCACTTAGGATAGTAGTTTAGGATGCATGTTAGGACTTAGGATTAGTTTAGGGTTTAATTCATACTAACCACTAACACTAATCAACTCCTAACCCAACCTCTCACGCCTAACCCCGTATCTATCTTTATGCGGACGTTCGATCCTTTGGATCACGTGTCCGTGCCACCGAGGTCCAGCGTTTCTTGCCTCACGAGGTCCCAAGTTCGACAAGATACAGGTTCAAGAATCGAACCCACATCCGTTGGCATTTACGTGCCGGTGCTGCTCATACGTAATCAGCGTTGTCACGTTAATAACAACCTCGGGTTCTGGTTCGAGAGTAAATCGGCATAGAAATCACCCCGGAAGCCCTCGTACTTGGATCAATGAAATTGATTCAAGGTGTGGCTTAATCGTCAACTTTCTTGAGTTTAAGCAAGTATAACGACAATTTGTCGTCACATTAACAAGCATGCAAGTACAATAACCGCTGTCCATCTATGCAATAAATCACAGACATGTAAGAATCGAAGTTATGAACACATTCCTTTAAGATAAGAGTTTATCTTAACAAGTTTTCCTTCAATCCAGCAGTTATAACGATGTGTAAAACATTCACTAAGATAGCATACAAAATCGGAGCGTTAAATTCGGTGGGGCGCTTAGGCGTTTTTTGAAATTTCTGTGAGGGTAAAAATCCACCTTTGCCCGTGCTCCCGCGAGTCCGCAAGGGACACGTGGTGCCTCCTAAGCTAGTGCGAGAAAGCGAGGTGGCGAGGGATAAAATATTTTTAACACCCCGAAGGGTGAAAAGGTAGAATTCACATGTGCCTTGATGCCACATGGAAGCTCTGATTGGTGAAGCAAGTGGGCGGTAGAGAAACTTTAGAAAATTTTCCCAAAATTTCTGAAAAGTGAAAAAGGAAAAAAGGAACCCGCTCCTCCACCGATGCCTTGCGACGCCACATGGCATCTCCTGATTGGTTGTGGGGTGGTGGGGTGGCGGGGAAAATTTAGAAAATTTTCCCAAATTTTTGAAGCGCTAAGTTAAAGAGGGATCACACCCTCTCTGCCAGCGCCTCGTGGTGCCACGTGGTAGCCTCTGATTGGTCATAGTGGTTCGGCGGGGAAAATTAGGAAAATTTTCCCAAAATTTTTCTGAAGCGCTAAGGAAAATTTGGAACCAGGAGTGTCCATGAGGAAATTTTTCCCAAATTTTATTTTTTAATAGTTAGAATTATTATTATGATTTTTTAACGCCAAAATGAAGAAAAATTCATAAGGCCATAAATTTTGATAGAGAGCTCAGTTTTGTACAAACAAGGACTTTATGGAAATATCTCAATGTCCTCTTTACATAGGAATCATTAATTTTTAATTTTGATAGATTTTAAGGGGTCAATTTCATGAAAATGATATAGAGCTTTTATAAGTGCAAGCCTGTAAATTTTAACTTATGATATTTTTTTCATTTTGATCTTCTTCCTCTCTCAACATGTCAAATAGACATGGAGAATTGTTCTTAGATGGATTTAGGAAAGATTTCAAGATTCAATTTGTCTGATTGATTTACAATTTGAACATTTACATTTCTTGACAACAAAACGACTGTGAAAGCTTTGAACTTGGTTTTGCCAGTTTTGAAAGATTTCCTTTAAGTGTTTTTGTCTAATTGAACTCATTTATATCCTGGCATGTTCAATTTTAATGTTTCATTATTATTTCTTGATTGCAGGTTTGGTCTATTCATTTATGGTAAAAGTTACAGAGTTTAACGTGAAGCAAAAATGGAAACAACAAAATTAACTCAATGGTTCTTATTTTACTTGCCTTACAAATGAATTCATTTCATGCTAGTTTCAAAAAGGTTTCATTCCTTCAATCAAATGATAAAGACAAGAATGTAACTTTTATTCTTTTCAAATCATGCACTTCACAAAACAGAGTATTACATTTCCTTCATATGCATTTCTTTCTTTCAATAAGAGATTTCAATTACATTTAAAAGATCATATTCAATACCACAATTTAATTTGATAAATGTAATACATCAGTTATTGATTTCAAAATGTAACTTTACAAAATACGTATCCTTCTTTCACATTCTTTCCAAAAACAAAAACAAGTATAACTCTTTTACATTTCGAATTTTAACTTTCATTTTCAACACAAAGTATCTTTCCATTAAAATAACATACATATCATCCACTTCAAAGTGGGAAAGGGATACAATAAGATTTCAATTCAAAAGGGACTCATTAAACTGCTTCTTCTCACTCTAGAACAACAACATGGATATTTATCATTCTTCCAAAATTGTGATCGAAGCAAGAGTAAGGGAAAGGAAAAGCTCTCCACCCAACTTTGTTGAAGACATCCAATGAAGAGGAGAAGCCATCCTTCTTCATTGGCCCACTGAGCCCTAACCACAATGTAATAAAATATGTGATCAAAATCATGGCAACAACTGTGAGGCTTCCACAAACACATAAGAAGTATTTTCACAATAAAACACACAATTAAAATAGTAATGTAGTTTCATACAACTACATTAAATTATGACAAACATTACCGAGGCTTCATTAAGCAAACAAAAGGAGCAAGAAACTATGGGGGATGCTACTTATGTCTCCCAAAGGGGAAATGGGTATCACCACTTGAGAACAAACCGCCAAAATACATATCATTTCAAATCCCTGACATACCCTTATGCCTCCCCCAAGTACCCCTTATTCCTCACATTTCCTTATGCCTCCCCAACCTCTTATGACACCCCATAACGAGTAAATAAATGCAAGCTATTTCTTTTTACAAGGTGGAACCCAAATCCCAACTCCCTCCACACTTATACCTCCCCAAAACACTTATGCCTCCCTCAAGAGTACCCCATAGTCTTCTCCTACACCATCCCTAAGCCATCTACCCAACCAACCAACAAACAAAAACAAACATACAAACATTTACATATTCATAAAAGGGAAGAAGAGCATTTCCAAGAGCCAAGCTCTTACCTCTCCATGATGGAGTTTGTCCCAAGTCCAAAACAACAAGCTTTCCAATGCAAAACAGTCCAAGATCAACAATCCACAAGCATGCAACAATCTCCAATCTTCTCCAAAAGTAAGAGCTCTCAAGACCAAAAGAAGTCTCCCAAAATGAAGTGATAAAAGTGAAGCAACCCAAAAAACAAGCTAAGGAATTCCAATAAATAGAAGAGGGAAGAGAAGAGGATGAGGTGGATCCATGTAGGATGCCACATCACACATCCTCAATCCCAACACAAAATTCAACTTCATTCTCCAATGCATAATCAATATGTGGGTGAATAATATGATAGTTTTACTTACACACTCAAGCAAGCCCACACCCCATAAGGACTGAAATTAAAACATGTAAGAAAAGTGCAATAAAAACATTCAACTTGACTTACAAAAATGCATAAAGAAGGGCTAAATTTAACTCTCCAACCATAGGTAAGGTTGGTATATAAATTTAAGAGGTATGGGACAAGTTTAACTTGTCCCACAAGCCTCCAAAATCAGCCTCCAAGGAAAATTCAAATTTCAAAGAAGATGGAGTGTTTCATACTCCAAAATCAACTTACACATCTCTTACACATCACTTACACATTTCTTACAACACTTTAATTTTAGGCCAACAACTCTAATAATTACTTTCTTATGACCCAATTTGATTAATTAATTTTTAAACAATATGATTACTCACATTAATTTACCACAATTAAAAAATAATGAAAGGGGTAAACACATCACTTAAATAAACACATGCAAACATTAACAAAGGAACCAAATAAAAGAAAAAAATACATAAAATCCCTTGGTCACATTTCAAAGGTGACCCCCATGGGAATCCTAACACAATAAAAAACACACAAAAAAATACAGTTTCCATGGTGACCTTGTTGAATTCATCTAGAATTCCAATGTGGTTGGTCTCCAATCCCCCGATGTTTGTTGTGATATTTTTAACCTACAAAAATACAAATACCTCCTTCGGCCTCGTGGCCACATCAGAACATCCAAATGAATATAATATACTTCCAAAGTCATCAATATATATGTGAATCACAACAATCATCAAGCCAATCAACAATGTCACTTAAAATTTCATCAACAACTATATCATCATCAATTTTCATTTTCTAGGTCTACTCAAAATATCTAAATATCACATGTCTGAACACATCTATAATGTAACCATGTCAGATAAGTATATCAACCTCAATATATAAAATGTCTCTAATAATCATCATGCATCATATATGAATCAGAGTCAACAATAATCCATGCTCTAACATCTAATCATCATACTAAATCAAAACTATAACAATGTCCATGGTATAGTCAACAGTGTCATGATCAATATCAAAAGGTGTCAAAGGGAAGTGGGCACTACATCCCCCTCCTTTAGACTCAAATTCCTCCTGGAATTCACGGGAAAGAGAGATGGGAACAAATGCAATGCAGTAAAAAGAATTACTCCGGTATGAGATTGTTTTGCTTCAAACCAAGTGTGGGTCTATAGAACCCAAGTTTGGTCCAATGCAATTAAGCAATAAGAAGGAAATTGTAAGTGATGAGTTCTAAAATTTCTACATGTAATTCTATGAACATTTAAATCTAGAGAGTAATTTTACGCTATCAACCAAGATACAAGACAACAATAAAACATGAAGAGTTCAAAAGAATCTTAAGAGTAACCCTCAGTAGCGAGAATAATAAGAAGAATTCCATGAGTTGAGAAAGACCACATAGTTTCCTAAGGAATACAACATACTAAAATAATAAAATTTAAGGTTTCTACTAATTTTATGCCATGATTTCAAGGTTCATTGTTTAGACCGAGGCTAGAAAAAAAAACCAACTATGACCAAATTTACACGAGGAACAAGTCTACTCAAGGTCCCACAATTTGAGGATCACATAGGATGAGGTTAATCAACAAGGACACCTAAATCAACAAAACATTTAAAATCAAGGAACTATTCAAGGAAAGCACTTCTATAACTCGAGAGGGTACAATTAACTTTTCATGGTAATACAAGCAAAGTCAAGACCACAAGTTTTCCTATAGTCTGATTTTTACACTTTTGTTTTAAGAATCAAACACACCATACCAACCAAATCTAAATAAGTCAACCGTTTAGCAAAAGAATATATATATATATATATATATCCCCTAATAACTAACATATCAATACAAGAAGTACCATTCTCAATAATACAATGGGATTCATTTATCTTATTTCTGATCAAGCTCGGAATAACCACAAAGAGAGCACAAGCATAAATCAACACCAGAGAGCACTCAAGGTCTCTAGGGAGAAGAACAAGTAACACGGGGTCCAACTACAATCCAAGGTGCATCGTATCAAAAGTGAGTAACAACTTATGAAAACATCTTGTGCTTTCCTTCCCAATGACAAGAGAGGAAACAACAACAATGTGTCTCAAGAAGAACAAGAAGAAAAGAAGACTTCCCAAAGTTATGTCATATCCTTAACATATGTTGCCTTAAAATTACAATAACTTAGGTCTCCAAGGACAAGACAACACGCAAGGAGGTTGCTTCTCAAACAAGAGGTAAGTCTCAATCCAAAAATACCACAACTCACACTCATCGAGCTACGGGACGATAAGGGTATGATGACCCAAAAATCCCACAAGAAAGGCACATACATCTATGAACAAGAAAGTACTAAGAAACTAGAACACATTACTAACCACTAGGTGTTTCACAATTCCGGGTAGGCGACAGAACCACAGGTTCAACTATACATTGCACTCAATACACATAAATCTTACTTATTTTATAACTCAACTAAATAAGTCAAAATTTGTAGTTTTGTTTGCTAAGCACATTCCTTTACGAGTTTTCTTAATTAAACTTCCTCCTATTATGACATCACAAGTTTGTGCTATAAGGACCACTAAGGGGGCATGATATCTCACCATTCTGTAAAGGTGTAAAAGAGAAAAAGTGTTTATCTTACTCCTAGGGGAGGTAGATGGACAAAGTTTTCCCTTTCTATTCTTCTACATGGTTTTTATTTCTTCTATTAATCTACCAAGGTTAAAGAAAGGACCATTTTCTCTTTCTATGTTCGAGTTTATTTGTTAAGCTTCCAGGTCAAAACTCCTCAATTATAGTTTTATGATGTTTGGGTGAGTCAGCTTGTCAATTAAAAATTTAATGAGAAGGAAGGGTAAACATATCACACTATTACTTTTATGGAAAACAACATATCACGTTTTTAATTCTAAAGGAATAAGAGGCATTCAACATAGCAACACATTATTAATTTTGTAAGAACTAGGAAACAATCAATCAACATGGATCACAACAATATTTCGATATTTTTCCACTAATTACAAGTACCTTAAAACATTCCTAGTGGGTTCTACAAGTTCTCAAAAGAAGTTACAAGGAAGGCCCATTTAAGAAGCATAATTACTTTTACTGATCTACTAGGGTTTAACAATGTTTGTTGTTTCAGTGAAAACACTTTACTCACATGATAAGACAAGGAAAGTTTTCAAATCTACACCCATATTACCATAGGATACCATCAACCAAGCAATCAGAATGACAAGGAAAGATTTTAACTATAAGAACACCACATACTCACTAGAAAGCATCAAATGTAAGCAGCCAATCAACTATCTATTCAACATGGCTTTATGACCAAGAGTTACAGTTTCACATGAAGGATCACATTATAAAATACCACCAAGATTAAATCATCAAGGTCTAATTACACTAATATCTCCAGTGGCATGGTCCAAAAGACTCAAAGCATCCATAAGTGTCTCCACATAATTCAAAATTAATAGGTCATAGAGTGTTATTCATAGTAACTTAAAACATTTAAGGAAAGGGTAGGCTTATTTATAGGTCAAGAGGAAAAAACACACTTAATTTACACACACAATACTCGAATGGGATTAATTCTAACCATAATTACCAAGATGCATACAACCCTCAAGTCACTACTTTATATAATGAAATAAGGAAATCCTGATAAAACTTAGCATGCCATCGAAAAGAAGCCACTACTAGACACACACTTTTCCACTAACATCCAGAGCCAGCCAAAAGCAACCCGATCCTAACATAATTCATCAGCCCATAATTAAACACCTCTACTCTAATGAGGTTCAAGCTCTTACTGGATTGTAAGAGAATCACCACCACCGCTAATAGACTACCAACTAGAACACACAACACAACGAACTCTCTATCTAGCAAGGTCGAGCAACGAAAAAGTCACTCTAAGATCCTAGACACCCTCAAGGTTCCATGCATCTAAAACTAAGGCATAACTTTAAGAACTTAAGAATACATCCAAGAAACCAAGGTGTACCCCACACACTACGAAATTTACGAATACAAGAAGCATAGAACCAGCTCATCATCATGCAAGAAGGAACCATGTAACATTTAGCTAAATAGCCAACAACATAATGAGCTCTGAGTCACCAATCAAAATAAAATCTAAGAAATGTCTACAATCAAGGAAAGTGGCTAAGTAGCCACATTGCAAAGTCTGAAAATTCTCACAAAAATATAAATAACTAAAAGAGCCTCAGAGCTTCTCAATCCAATCATAAAATAAGATGTTGGTCCTTGATAAAATAACACAAGATTATGAATGTAAAACATAAAAGTTAACACCACATTCACTCCACAGCCCTTCATGGCTGCCAATAGGGGTACTCTGCCTCAAGGTCAGTTCCAAGGACACATACGCAAGATTGGGTCCAAAACGACACTCAGACTTAATGTCCACTCTCCCATATGGGTAACAAAATGGAAAAACTGACAACCAAACCATCTTTCCTAACCACTGAAGGAAGGAAGCTCTAAACAACTTTTAATTAACTCTTCTCAACCCCATATCACAATCACTATTGTCCAACCACAAGAATCACACCATATAATTTATCATTCTAACCACTCCAATAAGGGTCTTAAAAGGGCTTAACACATCATACAATTAAATCAAGATTTAGGACTTGTAAAACAACACATTTTCAAAGGAGAACCAAGTTTCCACTACACTAGAAGTTCACAAAAATCAATTTAATTTAACATTCTTAGTTACCCAGGTTTAGAAAAATGCCACTAAGCAAGCACAACAACTCAAACAACTTATTATTTTATTATGATTTTAATTCTGGTAGTTCAAATGAACAGAGTAATGTAATATTTCTTCATACGTATTTTTGTTCAATTTTTTTAAACAAGGTTGTTTTCTAGATTTAAAAGTGTACTAGGTTTATAGTTCATGTCTCAAGTTTTCTAGAGTGCCCAAGGGTCCAAGATTTGAACCTACGGCTCTGATACCAAGTGTAATGCCCGCTAAAACAACCCACTTTGAGACTCTAGAACAACCTAGGATTAGTTAGGAAAAATATGGAATAATTTATTTTTGTTTAAGAGAATCAACAAATGGGTTACAAGACAACAATTATCACTAACAAGTTCCATAACAATTCTAATCCACTATAATATAATTTTCTTTTATTAACAATTATTATAGGTCACAAGGTCCAAAAATTTAGGGTTAGAAGGTTCAATTAGGTTCAGAGGGTAATTCCTCACCATACCCACTCTCTAACAGGATTAAATATTCAACTTGATTTTTCTAAAATTAATGCATTCAAAATTTCCCTAAATCATTTCCAATGGATAGGAAATTTCCTCACCTTTCCATTGATATAAATAAGTCCTCCTAACTCCTCATATTTCTCAAGTTATGGGCCGACGGGCCTAGGGGTGAAAATTTTCCCCAAGAGAGGGGTGAAAAGTTATGGGTCGACAGGCCATGTGACACTCCCGATTATCGCAGTCGGCGGGAAACTTAAAAAAAAAAATAAAAAAATTCTCGAAAGTGCAAAAGGAAAAAGGGACCCACTCCTCCACCGATGCCTCACAACACCACATGTGGCATCTCTTGATTGGCATTAGAAGGCAGGGGGAAAATTTAGAAAATTTTCCTTTTTTTTTTTTGAAACGCTAAGATAAAGAGGATCCACCCCTTTGCCAATGCATCGTGGTGCAACGTGGCAGCCTTCGATTGGTCAGCGGGTTTGTGTCCCCATATTTCACCCCAAATCACGAGACTACCCCATATTAAAAATTTCGTACTTTTAAAATAATGGTTCATTTTGTGCTTTTATTGCCAGAAAATGTCTGTATTGTGTCAAGATATTCCCAGAGAGCCATATAAGCCAATTTCACCAAATACCTAGATTCCCAAAACTCGTTATATTCTTTCTCTAGGTTTTCCATGGGAAATTATTATTTAATTATTTTAAGCTCTGTTTGATGTAAATTGTGCTCCTAGTTTAACCCTCGTTGAGGTTTTACATGTCAATATTCCCATATACCGCAGTAGGGTTTCCACCAGAATGAATCCCGGGATTTATCTCGTGACTTCGCGCAACGTTTTGCATTTTTGGTTTTTTTCTCATATTTTTCTCTGTGAAATTACCCTAGGTCAATTCCTTTGTCGGTTCGAGTCTGTTTTTCTTTCTGTAGTATTTGGAGATCATCTATGGACATCATGCTAGAAGGAATTTTCCACATGAGGTCTGGTTCTCTCTAGAAAAGATGAAGTCATGCACAAAAAAAGCCTCTTCTGGGCAGAGTCACATTTTTGGGAAAGGAAGGTTTTAAGCTTACAATGAGATTTTTGTAGCAACATGACCAGTGGAAATTTTGTACTTTCCTAACAAGGTACTTTTTCCCATGGAAGCAAAGTCACTTAATTCATGATGGTAAAATTAGAGGCAGCAGACAGGCGATAATTTCTTACCTGCCTTACAGGGTGAAAATTTCCATTGTGAAATAAAAGAAAATCACTTAAGGCATTGATGGGAATTTCTTACTTACTTTGCAGGTAAAAATCTCATTATGAAAGTCAAACAACTTAAGTGGATCATGGAATTTTGGAGCTGCGGTGCAGGGTGAATAATCCCATTAGAAATTGACTTTTAAAAATAGAAATCAGCTATGGCAAAAAGTGCAACCCACCTAGAGGAGGAATAATACTTTTAAAAGTATTTATTGATGGAATTAATTACTATTTTTGGCGCATGAGGTCAAAGCATAGTGTGAAGTCAAAGTAGACTGGAAGTAGAAAGCTAAAATTAAATAAATTTAATTTATTTAATGGCAGCCATGAGCATGCACAAAATAGGCAACCAAATTGAAGAGAAAAAAACATGATGTTTAATTAATTAATTGTCAGAAATAGGAGGGACAATTATTAATTATAGAATGATCAAGGTTATATAAGCATGGGCTGCCATATTAATGGAGTAATTAATTTTTTAGCAAAGAAGTGCAGCCCAAGCAATTTTGGCGCCCAAAGAAGGAGGAATTTTGCTCGAGAAAAAGTGTTTTCACTTCACGAAAGCTTCAAAGTTTGGCACCTAGGTTTGAAGGAGCTTGATTTTAGTCGATTAATTGTCTCGCATAGTTGTATAGGTGCCAGTGAAGTTGACAATATTTATGCTTACTTTGCATGCAAACAAAGCCTCAAATTTTAGGGCAACAGGCTTTATATGCAGATTTTTATGGTAAAGAATCAAGTGTTCATGCTTTGGATTCCATATTTTTCCAATTAATTAATTACGTGCTTATATAATTGAAAGGGAGCTTAAATAAATGTCCAATACATTGAATATAACCTCCGACTATGAATAAGTTCCCGATCTACACCAATTGTAAAGAATTCCACGAATAAAAATAAGAGTTGCTAAGATAAAGATTGCTCTAGCCATGGCGAAGCATGATGAAAGAAAATGATCGGTAGAATCATGCATATCTTCCAGATCTCAGATTCAGATCCAGATCCATAATTATAAAGGCTTCATCCTCTTGTTTCTAATGCAATCAGTGTAGAAGTCGGTGCATGAAAAATTCCTTCTAGGATCTTATGCATATGCTCCCAATCTTCCGATTGAAGCCTTTATTGAAGTTGCATTCACCGAAGTGCTTTCCAGAATTTTTAATTGCTAATATGCAATTGAAAATTAAAAAATATGAGTTATTTACGGTAAACATTACATTGATGCATGTACGGAGAAATAGCTGCAAAAGCTTCAAGGATAAGAGGAAGACAAGGCAAAGGAAAAACCCATAAATAAAATTCCAAATCCAACTCGCTTCTAAATCCAGCTTCCACATTTAGTTTGGTGAGAATCAAAGGAAAAGAATCAATCAGATGCGAATGTGAAAAAGAACAAGACTGTAGCTTTCCTCTCTCTTATTTCCTCCAAAAAGTAATTGAGCGATGAATTAAATTATAAAACCTAAGTGATTTGTTTAAAATCCATTAATTAAAGAATTCAACTACTTCAAATAGGTGGCAAAAATGTAAAATAGAAGGTTCTATCTTCACAGAAATCATGCATGTCATGCAAAGAAGAATTCCAAGAGGGAGATTACCAAATCGTTTCCTTTCTCGACTTCCACATGTGTCAGCCTCACTAAAGGCTTCCTATTTGTATTTTCCCCTCTACATGCAATAAGTAGAGGAAGAACCTATGAGTTAATAGCAGAATTTGTAAGTAGCATTCTTATGTTCCAGGACTTTGTTTTGAAATCCCTAATATCTATTCAAGCAAAGGAATAGAAAGGAGCAGATTTCTGGAGAACTTTGTGTCGATTTGGTACATTTTTTTTTCTAACTTTTTATCTTAGATCTATATCTAAAAGTTGCCTTTGCTTATAATTATGTGTGTTAATATCTATTAGTTCTATCTATGTGCATGCAATCAACTCAGTAATCTATTGATTGGGTTGCACATCTTCCTATTTCTTTCTTGTGTTTTTATTACTTTATTCTTCTTTAGATATTTCCTTTCTTTAAACAGGGTTCTTAATTGATGCAAAACTATACACTATGGTTCATGAGTCAGCATGGTTAAAGTAAAACCCCCAAATATATATTAGCATATTTAATTGACAAATCCTACACAAGATCCTCACCAAGAATGAGGGAAGTTTATCTCATGACTACTTAGGTTTTCAAATTATGCAGAAAATCTAGCCAACGCTTTTTTGTGACTCCACTCGGGAAAAAATATCTTTGCAAATCGAGTGTTTCCCATTCAACTTTCAACTCAATGAACATCTATTCACCCGATCAATGAAGGCACGAGGAACGTCTGATCATTTCTTTAGATTGTAGGAGCAATTCAATTTCAATCATCCTTCTCAAGTTAGAAGCCACAGATCTAGTCTCTCACCAGGAAGAAGAGTACACATTCATCCAGATCCGGATCGTCTTCAACATAATCCAGTAGCTGGAATTATCTATCAAGTCTACTCTTGGAGAAGACGTGCCCCATTCATCATGTTGAACCAGAACCCACCTGCGCAAAGCCGCGATGGGGTGTAGCCTTTGGACCTCTGAATCTGACTCCTCCTATGCATGATCTACCTAAAGGGATGAGAAAGAATTTTCCAAAATTCTTTGGAGATGGCAAGCAAAATCTAGATGACCACTTGGCTACATTTTTCATATCCTATGGAGTGCTTACAGTCGAACATGAAGATGTATTTGTCAAACTCTTCATAGAGACTCTGCATGACTTGGTTGGAGAATGGTTCTACCGGCTAGCTCTTGGCACCATAACCAAATGGGCTACTATGAGAGATGCATTCCTAAAAATATTCAAACCAGCTAAAGATTCCAGTACCTTGATAACTTAGCTCACTCAGTTGAAGAAGGAGCCACATGAGCACATGCGGGATTTTATTGCAAAATTCCAAAGATTACAAAATTCTCGCTTCGCTTCTCTCGAATGACGAGAATCAAAAGGTATTCTTCATCAATACTTTACTTTCTCGAAGTAAGCTATCAATCAAGAGCACGCCTGTCGATTTGTTAAGAACTCAAAACATGGCGGTTGAGATTGAAGATGACCTCATCATGGCCGGGAAAGATAAAAAGCAACACTTCTAGAGCTTAAAGTTCATCTTCTATTACTACATTTGATTCACTATTGCAAACGCTAGCAAATGAGATGTTGCAGATGAAGAAACAAATGGCTCAAATGGCTCAAGGCAACAACACTCTTCACCCTGCTCGGAATTTCAACAACAACCGGAACCACATCATGGGTTCCCAAAGATTAGAAATTGAATATGCTCCCGAAACAACATGGAGATGAATAAAGAAGACCAAGAAGTTGACGCCATCAGCTCAAGATGATGATTTTGTATGTCTATTTGGCGACTCCAACATTAGTTACCTTAACTAGAAAATCAACATGATGATAAGAGACTTCATGAAGATGATCATGGTCATACATATGCAGTATTTACAAGATCAAAACTCATCAAGCCGAGGCATTAATCGATGAAAAAGAAGGGGCACCCTTTACCTTCTTCTCGTAGCTCCCGAAACAAGAATGTAAGTTCTTCATCTCAACCATAGAAAGTAGCTCCGATATCTAAATCTATACCTTCCTTCGACATTATTAATCATGTAAAGAAAACTAGGATTCAAATGCCGAAGTTGAATGCACCGAGAGCTTTTCCTGAGCAGTTAAATAGGCTAGTTAAATATGTGCAATCACTAGGACAATCCAATACATCAAAAGGCCTTTTGCCTAAACCCAAAGATACTCCTCCCGTAACAACTCTGCTTGTTAAATCGTCACCATATTTTGAAAGAGTGGAACCATTCTATGTTTCCCTATTGATTAATGGTTTCAAGTCAAGCAATCAGTATTCTAGATTCAGTGCTTCGATAATGTCATGCCAGATAAAGTTGCAGATGCTCTTGGGCTTACCTTGACGAAGACCATAAAAAGGTGTTATTCCATGGAGAGACAAGTCCCTTTAATCAAATAAATCAAAGATGCACAAGCTATTCTGGTAGTTTTTCCTAACAAAAGATTAAAAATGATAATTCTAGTTGCAGATATACCGTCTCCTATGGGAATTTGTTGAGCGTAAAATTCTCGCAAAGATCTAGGAGGAGAAGTAAAGATGGATTGGTCATGTGCTCATATTCCTATCAAGGGGATTAATCAGAAGCTAGAGCCGGAAAATAAGTCCAAGTACACGGTTACAAAATATGAGGATCCTAGATCTCGATTATTTTTCAGGAATCTAACCATGGGGTCTATTTCTTGGAAATGGATAAAGACTTTCCAACTGTAACTTTAACTAAAGCCGAACTAGAAGGAGCTGAAAAATTTTGGACTCTAGAGTTTAAAGGCACCTATTGTTCTTTTGGATCAGGAGCCGGTGTTCTATTAATATCTCCAGATCATGAGATATTCCCATACTCCCACAAACTGATGTTCGAGAACACCAACAATACGGGAGTATGAAGCATTGCTGCTAGGAATGGAGCAAGTTAAAAAGAAAGGAGTAAAACTCCTCAAAGCCCAAGGAGATGTTGAAATTCTAGTAAAGCAAGTTCAAGGGAAAAGTCAAGTCAAAAGAGATAAGCTAGAGCATTACAGAGATAGAGTACTTTCTGCCACATTCGATTTTGCAGCCTTCTCTATTGACTTCATTCCAATAAATCAGAATTCTAAGGCAGATTCTTTGATAGTCACGGCTGCACTATTGAATCCGGATAGACCACCATCCATATTCAGGCAAGGAAACTATAAAGTGGAGATGATCTACCGCCCCAAAGTCCCTGATAATCTTCAATAGTGGCAAACTTTCAATGAGGAAAAACAAACATCTGCATGTCTAGAGCAAGACAAATTTGACAGGTTGTGTTTTAAAGGGAATAAATCACCACCATGACAAACAGTACACAGAAATGTTGATCCGAGTTATGATGACAGCTTCTAGAGGAATAGTCCAACCAAAAGGTAACAAAATCCCCAAGGGTTTAGTTTCCTTAGTGGAGAAGTTCAACAAGCATGATTAGTACCAGAGGTGAACAAAGAATATGGTGATAGTTCTTCCTAAAATGTAGCCATGGTAAATCTAGGAATGGAGGAAGTTGATGCAGACTTATCCATCACAGAGAGAAGAAAGGATGAGCCACCACCAAATGAAGTTGATAAGGACTTGCCCAAGGTATTTGAAAAGAAGGCTAGAGAAAGGAAGTTTGAGATCGGAGACTGGGTACTCTGGTGGGACAAGAGACATGAATCAAAGGGCATGCACAACAAATCTGATTCAATCTAGAAAGGGCCCTTCATGATCAAGAGAACTGCCAGAATGGATACTTTCTTCCTTGCCTACCAGGATGGAATTGAGTTACAACTGCCTTTCAATGGGAAGCATCTAAAGCTTTAGTCTATTTTCTTACCTAGAGTATCTAGATATCATCTATGAACATCATGTCGTAAGGAATTTTCCATAGGAGGTCCTGGTTCTCTCTAAAAGATGAAGTCATGCACAAAAAGGCCTCTTCTAGTGTGTCACATTTTGGGAAAGGAAGGTTTTAAACTACAATGAGATTTTTGGTAGCAATAGGCGGTGGGATTTTTGTACTGCATGGCATGGTAATTTTTCCCATGGAAGAAAATTCACTTAAGTCATGATGGTAAAATTAGAGGCAAAGAAGGTGCAGAATTTCTTACCCGCCAGCAGGTGAAAATTCCCATTGTGAAATAAAAGAAAATCACTTAATGCGTTGATGGGAATTTTTACCTTCCTTGCAGGTAAAAATCCCATTATGAAAGTCTAACAACTTAAAGCGGATCATGGGATTTTTGAGCTGCGTTGCAGGTGAATAATCCCATTAGAAATTGACTTTTAAAAATAGAAATCAGCTATGGCAAAAAGTGCAACCCACCTAGAGGAGTAATACTTTTTAAAATATTTATTGATGGACTTAATTCCTATTTTTGGCGCATGAGGTCAAAACATAATCTGAAGTCAAAGTAGACTGAAGTAGAAAGCTAAAATTAAATAAATTTAATTTATTTAATGGCAGCCATGAGCAGTACAAAAATAGGCAACCAAATTGAAGAGAAAAACATGATTTTTAATTAATTAATTGCAAGATATAAGAAGGGAAATTATTAATTATAGAATGATCAAGATTATATAAGCATGGGCTGCCATATTAATGGAGGTGTTAATTTTTTAGCAAAGGAGTGCAGCCTGTGCAATTTTGGCACCCAAAGAAGGAGGAATTTTGCTAAGAAAAAGGTGTTTTCACTACCGGAAAACTTCAAAGCTTGGCACCTAGGTTTGAAGGAGCTTGATTTAAGTCTCGATTAATTTTCGCATAGTGGTACAGTGCCCATTGAAGTTGACAATATTCGTGCTTTCTTCGCATGTAAACAAAGCCTCAAATATTAGGGCAGCGTTCTTTATATGTAGATTTTTATGGTAAAGAATCAAGTGTTCATGCTCCGGATTCCGTCTTTGTCTCGAATTAACTACATGTATTCATTACAAGTGCTTATATAATTGAAAGGGAGCTTAAATCAATGTCCAATACATTGAATATATCCTCCGAATCAAGAAGTTCCCAGATCTCGCACCAATTATAAAGAATTCTAGACGAATAAAAGAAGAGTTGCTCAGAAAAGATTTCTCTCGCCATGGTGAAGGATGATGAAATAAAAGGATCGCGCAGATCATGCATAGATTACAGATCCAGATCTATAATTGCAAAGGCTTCATCCTCTTGTTTCTAATGCATTCTGTAGAATTCAGTGCATGAAAAATTCCTTCTAGGATCTTGTGCATGTGCTCCCAATCTTCCAGTTGAAGCCTTCATTGAAGTTGCATTCACCCAGAGTGCTTTCGATAATTTTTAATTGCTCATACGCAATTAAAAAATAAAAAATATGAGTTATTTATGGCAAACATCATTGATGCATGTAAAGGAGAAGAGATGCAAAAGCTTCAAGGATAAGAGATAAGACAAGGCAAAGGCAACACCCGTAAGCAAAATTTCAGATCTAACCGCTTCGCATCCAGTTTCTTCCACATTTAGTTTAGTGATAATCAAAGGAAAAAGAATCAACTACATGTAGAATGTGAAAAGGACAAGATCGCAGCTTTCCTCTTTCTCTTATTTCCTCCGACAAAGTAATTGAGTGATCAATTAAATTATAAAACCTAAGTGATTGGTTTAAAAGCCATTACTTGAAGAATTCAACTATTTGGAAATAGGTGGAAAACATGTAAAATAGAAGGTTCTATATTCAATTGTAAATCATACATGTCATGTAAAGAAGAATTCCAAGAGGGAGATCATCAACATTGTTTCATTTTGACTTGCACATGTGCCACCACTAAAGGGTTCTTATTTGTATTTTCCCCTCTACATGCAATAAGTAGAGGAATAATATATGGGTTAATAGTAGAATTTGTAAGAAACATTCTTGTCTTCCAGACTTTGTGCTAAAATCCTTGAGAGCTATTTGAATCAAAGGAATAGAAACAAGCATATTTTCTCGAGAATTTTGTGTCAACGGTGCATTTTGTTTCTAACTTTTTTCTTAGATCTACCTATAAACTTTGTGTTATTCTAGTTCTAGATCTGAAAGCTTCCTTTGCTTATAATTTTTTGTTAATATCTATTGGTTATGTCTATGTGCATGCAATCAACTCTGTAATCTATTGATTGGGTTGCTATATCTTCCCTCTTTCTTTCCCGTGTTTTTATTACTTCTTCTTTAGATATTTCCTTTCTTTAAATAGTTGCTTACTTGCTACAAAACTATACAACTATGGTTCATGAGATAAATGGTTCAAGTAAAACCCCTAATAGATACTAGCATATTTAATTGACAAATCTTACATGGCCGCCTCACCGGTAAATGAGGGAGATTTATCTCATGACCGCCCAGGTTTCAGCTATGTAGAAAATCTAGCCAACAGGCCGATGGGAAAATTAGCAAAATTTTCTCAAAAATTTTCCAAAGCACTAAGGGAAAATTTTGACCCACGAGTCCGCCAAGGAAATTTTTCCCAATTTTTTTTTAACAGTTAGAATTATTATTATTATTTTTAATGCCGAATGAAGAAAAACTTGAAGGCCATAAATTTTGATAGAGATCTAGGTTTTGCGCAAAACGAGGAGTTTCGGAAAGATCTCAACGTCCTCTTTACACAAGAATCATTAATTTTTAATTTTGATAGAGTTTAAGGGGTCAATTTCATGAAAACGATCTACAGGCTTTTATAGTGCAAACTGGTAAATTTTAACTTATGAGATTTGTTCAATTTGATCTTCTTCCTCTCTCAACATGTCAAATAGACATGGAGAATTGTTCTTAGATGGATTTAGGAAATATTTCAAGATTCAATTTGTCTGATTGATTTGTAATTTGAACATTTACATTTCTTGACAAGAAATGACTGTGAAAGCTTTGAACTCGGTTTTGCCAGGTTTTAAAAGATTTCCTTTAAAAAAATTTCTAATTGAACTCATTTATATCCTGACATGTTCAATTTTAATGTTTCATTATTATTTCTTGATTGTAGGTTCGGTCTGTTCATTTATGGTAAAAGTTACAGAGTTTAATGTGAAGCAAAAATGGAAACAACAAAATTAACTCAATGGTTCTTATTTTAGTTTCCTTACAAATGAATTCATTTAATTCTAGTTTAAAAAAGTTTCATTCCTTCAATCAAATGATAAAGACAAGAATGTAACTTTTATTCTTTTCAAATCATGCACTTCACAAAATAGAGTATTACATTTCCTTCATACGCATTTCTTTCTTTCAATCAGAGATTTCAATTACATTTAAAAGATCATATTCAATACCACAATGTAATTTGAGAAAGGTAATACATCATTTATTGATTTCAAAATGCAACTTTACAAAATACATATCCTTCTTTCACATTCTTTCCAAAATAGAAAAATGAGTATAACTCTTTTTACATTTTGAATTTCAACTTTCATTGTCAATACAAAGTATCTTTCCATTAAAATAATATACATATCGTCCGAGTTAAAATTGGGAAAGGGCTACAATAAGATTTCATTTCACAAGGGATTGTCAAATTGTCTTCTTCTCAAATGTCAGAATAGCAACATGCATATTTCTCATTCTTCCAAAATTGTGATCACAACAAGAGTAGGGGAAAGGCAACGATCTCCACCCAACCAAGACATCTAATGAAGAGAATAAGCCATCCATATTCATTGGCCCCCAAGTCCCAACCACAATGTAATAAAATATGTGATCCAACTCAGACAACAAAGCTTCCACAAACACACAAGCAACATTTTTACAATAAAACACAGTTCAAACAGAATGTAGTTTACAACTATATTAAATCATGACAAACATTCTTGAGGCTTCATCAAACAAGCCAAAGGAGCAAGAAACTATGGGGGATGCTACTTATGTCTCCCAAAGGGAAATGAGTATCACCACCTAAGAACAAACCGCCAAAATACATATCATTTCAAATCCCTGACATACCCTTATGCCTCCCTAAGTACCCCTTATTCCTCACATTTCCTTATGCCTCCCCAACCTCTTATGGCACCCCATAACGAGTAAAGAAATGCAAGCTATTTATTTTTACAAGGTGGAACCCAAATCCTAACTCCCTCCACACTTATACCTCCCAAAAACACTTATGCCTCCCTCAAGAGTACCCCATAGTCTTCTCCTACACCATCCCTAAGCCATCTACCCAACCAACCAACAAACAAAAACAAACATACAAACATTTACATATTCATAAAAGGGAAGAAGAGCATTTCCAAGAGCCAAGATCTTACCTCTCCATGATGGAGTTTGTCCCAAGTCCAAAACAACAAGCTTTCCAATGCAAAACAGTCCAAGATCAACAATCCAAAAGCATGCAAAAATATCCAATCTTCTCCAAAAGCAAGATCTCTCAAGACCAAAAGAAGTCTCCCAAAATGAAGTGATAAAAGTGAAGCAACCCAAAACAAGCTAAGGAATTCCAATAAATAGAAGAGGGAAGAGAAGAGGATGAGGTGGATCCATGTAGGATGCCACATCACACATCCTCAACCCCAACAAAAAAATTCAACTTCATTCTCCAATGCATAATCAATAGGTGGGTGAATAATATGATAGTTTTACTTACACACTCAAGCAAGCCCACACCCCATAAGGACTGAAATTAAAACATGTAAGAAAAGTGCAATAAAAAAATTCAACTTGACTTACAAAAATGCATAAAGAAGGGCTAAATTTAACTCTCCAACCATAGGTAAGGTTGGTATACAAATTTAAGAGGTATGGGACAAGTTTAACTTGTCCCACAAGCCTCAAAAATTAGCCTCCAAGGACAAATTCGAATTTCAAAGAAGATGGAGTGTTTCATACTCCAAAATCAACTTACACATTTGTTACAACACTTTAATTTTAGGCCAACAACTCTAATAATTACTTTCTTATGACCCAATTTGATTAATTAATTTTTAAACAATATGATTACTCACATTAATTTACCACAATTAAAAAATAATGAAAGGGGTAAACACATCACTTAAATAAACACATGCAAACATTAACAAAGGAACCAAATAAAAGAAAAAAATACATAAAATCCCTTGGTCACATTTCAAAGGTGATCCCCCCATGGGAATCCCTAACACAATCAAACACACACAAAAAAATACAGTTGCCATGGTGACCTTGTTGAATTCATCTAGAATTCCAATGTGGTTGGTCTCCATCCCCGATGTTTGTTGTGATACTTTAACCCGCAAAATACAAATACCTCCTTCGCACTGTGGGCCACATCGTAACATCCAAATGAATATAATATACTTCTAAAGTCATCAATATATATGTGAATCGCAACAATCATCAAGCCAATCAACAATGTCACTTAAAATTTCATCAACAACTATATCATCATCAATTTTCATTTTCTAGGTCTACTCAAAATATCCAAATATCACATGTCTGAACACATCTATAATGTAACCATGTCAGACAGTATATCAACCTCAATATATAAAATGTCTCTAATAATCATCATGCATCATATATGAATCGAGTCACTATAATCCATGCTCTAAAATCTAATCATCATACTAAATCAAAACTATAACAATGTCCATGGTATAGTCAACAAAGTGTCACGATCGGTATCAAAAGGTGTCAAATGGAAGTGGGCACTATAGTTTACCTCTCATCCGGGAGCTATTTTTCTACACATTCCAATACTCTCTCTGGTTACGTGTTATGTACCCAAAGAAAGTGAACATACTAGTTTAACATATACAAGGTAACGAATTTTGTATCTTTTCTCCACAAAAAATGTCATTCTAATTCAATGTGGATTTGTTGCATCAGACATAATGCCGACAAGATATTGCTTTCATTTTCATGTGCATAATATTGATAAAATCTCTCTTGTGAATTTCCCTATACTCATCATGCATGTGAGTATTTACATTAGTCTGTTTTCAATTGCTTCATACATTTCCTATATGTGGTTGATTTTTCTAGTGGTTGATGATCTCCTAAGTGTTTTTTATGCTTTTAATATATTTTTTTCAATCTTCTTCGATACATATTCTTGAGTAAATCCCAGTTTATTTGATTATGTCCTTTTCTACGATCCCCTAAAAAGAATGAAATTTTAATTTCAATGAAATCTCTACAAAGAATTTTTATGTTTATTGACATATGTGAAATCAACAGTATAATATTGGCTATAACAAACAATACATATAAATACAAAGCATGTTAGAAGGTCTAACACCATACACTGTGATTGACAAACTTCTCTTGATACTTGGAATGTCTACCCCTTCATAATTTATAAAGGATCAACTTGGTATTAATTACCTAAAATGCAAGTTTACATGCATTAATGTTATGTATCTCACATAAACAGGTGTATGTGTTTGGGTATACTCACACAGGACACCCAAAAGCTGATCCCATGCAGGTACTTGGATTTAGAATGAACACTAGTGTTTAGTGTACCGTGGTTTTTAGGATGTCCTTGGGATGAATTCGGCATGTGTTGCAATTTGCACAATGCACCAGCCTAAGAACTCCATTTCCTTTAGGTCAACTATCAACTCTATTTCAGCTATATTATTCATAGTGCATAGATGGGCCATATTCAAGCCAATCAATCCTTGTCCAAAATTATTTGTTCCTAGTTACCAGTAAATACTAAAAATCCATTCCATTCACGATTAGAGGAAATTGGCAGTTACTTATTATGATACATGGTTTGGGTAACAGGTGGCTTCATCCACTTTCTAGGGATATATCAATCCTAAACCCTTCCACCCATTGTTCAAGCCACACCCTGCCATTTTTTTACTAGGGAATAGACCTATCATTTCCAAAGGACTTATCTAGTCAACAATAGACTATAACCAAGATGTAATTATAGTATTTTTTATACTAAAGATATACTGGGGAACCTATCCCATGGGACTCAAAAATAATAAAGTATACTTAAGATATATGCTTTAATTCTACATTAATTCAAAACTAGCTAGAAATAGAGAAAAATATTGAATGCGTTCTCTTTTGCACACTATAATCAAAAGAGAATTTGTGAGCATAGTTTGGCAGAGCAACACAGGTGTAAAGGAAGAGCAAAGAATCATCAAATGAGAAGATAATTTAGTTGGGCATTCAGGGTTTCCACCCAGCCAGAAAAAGAGAAGGCAATGAGTAGAAAAGAAGAGTAAAAATTCAGTAGAATAAACACTAAACAAAAGGATTGATTTAAGAGAAGGGAAAAGAAGTGAACTTGCATAAGCCAAATATCATAATTAAGAGCAACATGCAAGTACAGATAAGGAAGCCCTATCCTATACTAATAAACTTTCAAACTTAGAAAAACTAAGTTTTTTTTCTTTGTGCGGAAGCATTAATCAAACTCATATAGCTTTAGATGATAGAAAATTATTAGCTTAATTATTTGGAATATCAATTTTTTATTTCATGAAAAAATATTGAAAGGCATGCTTCATTCTATCATCCAAAAATGAATTTTCAAATATTAAATCATATGGAATGGTAGGAAATATGTTTAAATTGCTTAACTCTAGATTGTCATTACCATATGAATCAAAATTTCTAAAGAGAATACAAGCAAGAGGTTTGCATATTTACATGCTTTAACAATTCCTTATCATGGCCACAATAGTATCACAAAGGTTTTTTGTTCCACTGATAAGCACATCAATCTTACAAGCTGAAGATTGGTGGTTTGAGCCTGCCATGTCCTACTTATTGACCTGGGTCTAAGGTATGTTCCTTTCCCGAGAGTCTCATAAATGTAAACTTCCTAGGAAACCATATCGATGCTTTATCCTCCCAACACGACTTTTCAAAAAACTTTTTTAGCCTTTACACGACTTTATTTTATTTATTCTTTTTCCTCCAATAGATTTATGCATTATCCTATTTTTTTCTACACTAAATATATGTTTATTCCTCACTTAACTTCTAAAATAAACTTACTAGTTTGTTCACATTCTACATTCTTGAATATCAAGAGACCTAGTGAAACATATTGGACTCGTTACCTAAAATTTAACTTAATGTCAGAAGATTTTCCATCTCTGCTCTAGACAGATTCTTCCTATAATTTTCAAACAAACTATTAGTTGTTTAAGCAAGGCATCAATTTCAAAATCTTCACATCAGTATTCCTGGTCAAAATGATTGTGGTTATGTTTATGATAGATATTTGTTGCTCCTGAAAATTGGTCAAATATGAGTCTTGCAATTATACACATTAATTAGTCGGTATTTCAATGCGATTACCTTGAATGCACCATGTCTTGAGCAAGAAGAAAACTATAGTCAATTCCTAGCCTTATGTTTCATTTATTTGAATGATTAGTGAAATAAGAATTTGCATGTTAAGTATTGTCTTAGGAGGAGTTCCTATTTCCGTGGATCAAGAATTTCAAGACAAACTTCTTCTGACCTATAAGATGGAAGAAGTTACCCTGTTGGAAGACCAAAGGAATCAGAAAAGGAGAATCCAGGGGTTGAAGCTCCTTTCCAAGAAATTTCTATGGTACCTGTATCTTCTGTAGAGACTAGTGATTTACTGGTAAATACTGAATATAAATGCAATGATTTGAGGGTTCTATTTTCCAATATTTTCTTGATTAGTTCTTCAATAGGATTTCAATTTTAAAGCCTATGCATTATGTACTAAATCCATATATTTATATTTATTTTTATAGGGTCTGAGTGAGCCAAATCCCGATCCAACAGCTTTGGAAGAAAGCAACGCGTTGGCTTTAGCTATTGTTACATCTGGTAAAAACTGTAATGATATGCTAATTTGAGCTCATTCAGCTGGTTGGATGGATGGATTGTCATTTTTTTCAAATGATGGAAGATTAATCATGTACAGGAAAGAATTTATTTCGTCACCACACAATATGTTCATTAAACTTCATCTGTTTCTCTTATTTTATTTTATGCAGGTTCTTCTACTTCTCATGATTCTAATGGTCTGCTAGGCTCGGGACTGGATTCTATAGGGTGGGAATTATCCCTGGTTACTACACCCACTAATAACAGTAGTAGTCTCATAGAGAGTAAATTGGTAAGTTGTTACTCTCCCAATTCAATCCAGGACTGTTGTAGATCTTTGTTACTCTGAATACACTTGTATGCATCACTGAATTCCTTCAGCTTCATGATTTTCTATTATTGTGCGGGAAAAGCTTCATCCATTCTTTGGCTTACTAGGTGTTCTCATGAATGGAAATCTTGTATGAACATCATGTGAATCTGATTTTCCAATGTTCCCCGTGTAAATTTAATTGTTTTATGAGTATTTTTCTATACAAGTTTTATCCTGCTCTCCTTTTTGCATTGTATTTACTTGCTGCCAAATATAAAGCACTCTTGTCTTTTTGAGTGCATTGCATAGTAAAGCATTATTTGTTGAGTACTTTAGATTCATCTGTTGTGAACCACTTAATGTTGTAAATTTTTAATCAATGTTTTGTCTTGCAGAGCTGTGTGAAGAAGAAATTATTGTTGAATGAGTCTAAAATTAGGTAAAATATCTCAACCTGTAGCTTTCTTACTGTTTCACAACTTTCTCTTTTTATTTTCTTAGAGGATGATTTGATTGAATTATTTTTCACAATCCTTAGGAAAAATTGTCTGTTATATATCCAATTTTGAAATAAATTCATTTTTGCAATAAGATTATTTGTAGTTTATGAGTTTTTAAATAAACCTCCAATTTTTGAAATAATATTTCATACATGACTTATGAATCCAACTTTATGTGTATGTTTAAATTCTAGTGAATTTTAATTAATATTTAGGTTTACATTATGATTTTTTCTAATCCTGTTTACAAAATGTGGGTGAGTGAGTATGCTATAATTTAAGGTTATATACTAGGATTTCTTGTTTTCCTTTCAAAAGGTGCAAGTGATTTTAGTTTGGATGTTTTCTCTCAGGTTGTTTAAATTTTTCAATGTATGAATTTGGTTTATATGAAGGAAGCAATTTGGGGAAAAACTACAAGTGAAAACTAGGTCTTCTTGAAGGAAAAATCTTGCAAAATATCATCTAGGTTGATAATCTATTCTTACAAGTGATAACAATATTGGGGTTGATAATAATAATCATATTGGATTTTATCACGTTACTTGCATTTAATATTTCCTTGCTACACATGTATAGATTCGTAGAGTTATTGGCTAGAGTTTTATGCGTGATCCACTCCACTTTTATGTAAGCCTCCCCGATGACTTTTTTGGTACGTATTTAGTCTTATTCACTTTTAGTATAGATTTCTATAACCGTGTACAATGATTCTATCAAGAAGGTTGATGATTTTGTTACTTATTTTATTGACTTGTTATCAAAACCAAAAGTGTTTAGTATATGCCATTTTTAACATCCTTATTTAACACCCTAAATGCACTTGTCTGATCTGGATACTCTCTAATCACTAAGGATATCTTTTTAGTGGTACACTTCTCTTATTTCTCACTATCATTTTAATTTATAGACTCAATGTTTTTTTTCGCAAGGACTATGAACAAAGAAACAAAAAAAAAAATCTTGGATGGCGGGTACAAATGATCACCTAGATATTTATGTGTTGGGAATGGTAGCAAAACATGGATTTCATGATATACGTATATGAGTGAGCAACTTAGCTTATTAGTTCTATGTGAGGTTTTAGTTATTGTCCTGGTTTAAATGTAATTTGTGAATACTTTTAAGGCGTAAGTAGAGTAAAATATGTGTTCTTAATATCTCGAATCCAATGCACCTTCACTACTAACGATAGTAGAGAATTGTATCAAAGTTGAGACAATCAAAGCGAAGAAGACAAAGATGATAGTTATCGGTAGATGTTCAAAATATCTCAAAATACAATGCACCTTCACCGCTAATGTTAGTAGAGAATTGTATCGATATAAGGAAAATCAAAGAGAAGAACATGAAAATGACAATTGTCAAGTAGATGCTCAAAATAAAAGATAAGAAAATGAACCTCAAAGTAACACCAGGAAGCAGATTTGATCACTTAAAGCTACTGGTGGAGAGGTTTTAATATTGTATGTCAAGGGTGAACGGGATTTAGGCACCCTTTTGTATTTTATCATTGTATTTCAAGGGTTAACGACATTTAGACACCCTTTTGTATTTTATCTTATTTGATATTAATAAAATGTTTGTGGACCCATTTGTTGGGCACAAGATTCAAATCAAATTGTTTTTAATTTATAATATTAATTACCATCCCACTGACATCATAGACGATATGTAGCCATTGATTGCACTATATGATATTTGGTTATTATTTATTCTTGAAATTCAGATTTTTCATTCTTTAAATTCGCATCATTTGTAGAGAGACGAAAATGATATTGTCTCTCAAGAGAAAAATATGTATCAATCCATATTGTCTCTCGGAGAGACAATAATTAGAAACAATATTAGAGACATTCGCTTTGAGACAATAATAGAGACAATACGCAACTTTTATATTGTCTCTATTTGATACAACTTGGTCAAGTATTGTCTCTATTATTGTCTCAAAACACCTCTCCTTGTAGTAGTGACGGATGTGATTGTTTGAACATGGCTTCCATCTAACAATTGGAGAGATCGAGTTCTCCCGTAGAACCACGGTCCTCCTTGTAGAAACATGTAAAAGATTTTTTTCAAGGGAGAAACCAAACAAGAAACTCTTTTAATAATGAATATCAGCACATATTGTAAGAGTAACATAAATTAAGATAATTCTAAATATTAGTATTACATGTCTTAGAATATAAATACATAACACTAATATGTGTTCATATTTTATACAAATGCATTTTTTATTCTTTTCCATTGAAATGCTACAAAATATTAAATAAAATAGAAAAATTGTTTCGAGATTCCCGTATTATGCAAAGTCCCTCCTACTACGGAGGACAACAACATCAAGTTCGTCTATTTATAAGAGAACCAACCACAGTAAGGTTATGCAAAGCTCAAATAACGGTCAAAATATCATATAGTCTATTATAAAATACTATAATATTGTTATTATTGTCACAATCGCAATGATTCAGCACTTCAAAGCAAACCTCATTTCCAAAAGCATCCACATTTCTCACCAGAGATCTAAGTAGCAGTATAAATATACTAATTTCGAACAAAAAATAATTCACATAAGTTGATAAAAAGGCGAAAAAATAAATCATGAAACGGCTACTTCGAAGATAATATATGTGAATTAAACAAATAATTAAAAATTTACTGACATATATCGAACATCCATCATAATACATTATGATGTTAGCTGAGGTATCGGATTTTCAACAAGAGAGAATCACTGAATGGATGGGCAAAGGGGTTTAGATTTAAAGAGTATAGACTACTAAAAATGGGAAATATTTCTTTCTCCAAAAACTGAAATCGAAATGTTTCCTTTTCCTGCGAAGTGTCCAAACCTAAGGAATATGCTCTGCTCTGCGACTTCTACGATGCGAGTCTTAAACTTTGGACGCGAGTGGAGAAAAACAATGTCTCTGTCCTCATAAGCCCAGCCGCCGGTCAGATGGTTACTGTTTCCTCGCTGAATCCTATCCGCCTCAACGCCATTGCAACTAAGGTGCCATGCTACCAAACGCTGGGCTTGAAACCGTGCAACAAACAAGTGAATCGACAACATTAACAGCCCCTGGCCACGCTGCTGGTAGATTATTTGTTGACATGCTACAATTAACAGAGGTGAAAGGTGGGGCAATCTGATATGTCTGATATCCACGGCCACCTTTGCCAAGCGAATTCCAAGCACGGGATTGTTGACGTAAAGCTACAGTAGCATTTGCATCGTATTCGCTATAAACAAACACTTTTGGATATTTCGTTGGTAGGCATCCACCTTTGAAGATGCCCTTGCTGGAAAGTGTCAAATTCCGGGAGTTTTAACTTTATAGGTTGTTGGATTTTAGATATTTACCTACAGGTTACTGGATTTTTAAATATTTTCAAACAATGCCGGATTTTAGATATTTTTTACAGGTTGCCGGATTTTAGATATTTTCCTACAGTCCTAGATATTTTCCTATCCTAAATATTCATCTATAAATTCGTCATGATTTAGAGGCAGACAGGGTAATTGTGTGCACCAAAATTGGAAGTCAAGGTAGCCCAATGACAACAATATACCCTAGTAGAGTTAAACAGGAATTACAGAAACAACTCCTAACTCTGTGCATTTCAGATCAACCCAATTAGAACAATAAACCCTAGAAGAATTAACCAGACAAAATGCACAAGTAAAAATGCCTGTCCTGACAAAAGACTGCTTCCCCCATTGCTGCCCACTGACAAAATCCAGTCTTGGCCACTTCAACACCCGCACAGTGAGCCTCCGCACAGCCACACCAATACGTTATGCCATTCACACCACACACTGGATCTGCTCTGAAACAGGTTACAGGGCAAGACACTGACTCGTAATTTTTGCTGCAGGCTTTTTGTTCGCTTGGTAAAGCAATGATATTCTCGTTCCCAATTGCAAACGCGGATGGGATTATGAGAAACAAGATCGGTATTAGAATGGCCATTATATTGGAATTCGGCGAGCAATTGACTGCATTCGCTGAGATTACACCTAATCCCAGCTACGTCCAAGAATTCTTACATCTCTGCGATTGATTCAGGTTCGAAGTTTTTAAAGATTGCTTGTATGTTTTTCTGGGTTCGTTGAAGATACAATGGATTTCTCGCAAATTCGCAATCCTTCCCATTCCCACAAATCACACCGCGTTTCACAAACT
The DNA here is from genome assembly GCA_018340775.1 of Taxus wallichiana var. yunnanensis. Classification (NCBI taxonomy): domain Eukaryota; kingdom Viridiplantae; phylum Streptophyta; class Pinopsida; order Cupressales; family Taxaceae; genus Taxus; species Taxus wallichiana. The sequence goes on from CM031238.1 coordinate 87,189,087, forward strand.
GTTATACAAGAACTACTTCCACAAGCACTACAATGGCAATACTTCAGAAAATATCTATCTGCAAAGCATTCTATTTACCACTTAAAAAGGTTACATTTAAAGTATAGTGTCAAACACAAGGGTAAATATAGGAAAGGGTACTCAAAATTTACATTCACTCATACATCTATAGTAGGAGAATTATTCAATTAAATTCATTTTCTTTTTATAGGGCCCATTTTTAAAAACTATAGGCTTACTAGTTTGTGTGCAGTTTGTCGTCATGCCCTCCTTGGATCTTGTCACTTCAACAACTACTCTCCCACTCACCACCATATGTTTGTCCCCTCCATCACTTAGTTTGGTGAAATAGTCAATCGATCCATCCCTTCAATAACTCCTCAAAATATCTGCGTCTCCCTATAAAATATCTGAGTTTGGAGGATACTAGAATAACTTGATTATCTCTATGAACTCTATCGCTGATCGATCACAAAGTGCATTACATAGCATTGAATTGTTTGATGCTGGAGACTATTCAATATATTTATAATTTAGCATAACTTTATGAGGCTACAGATGGTCTGTTGAAGTTGGGAGGATTAAAAGGTTGTGGAGTCTGTTTGTACACCTGCCAATTATAGGATATGCAGAAAATGGAATGCATGTCACTGCACGTGTTATCCTATGCTCTACGTATTTTCCTTTTAGGGAGATTTTTTGTATACTCGTTGTTAATGCCCCGACTTGACCCGAATCTGGTAACTACGCAAGGTTTGAAAGTGTCGGCCTAAGTATATTATTTATTCATGTCTTCCACCACTTCAACTTCATACCGAATTTTTATGGAGAGAACGGTCAGTGGAGGACATGTTCGATGGATGAAGCTCATGTTATCCATTTTACCCTTTTGGTAAAAATGGACAACCTGGAGAAAAATGAACTTAATCGATGTGAGCTTCATGATTGAGCTTGAGGTTTTCGTGAGGTAAAGGAGTTTAGTTCTCAGCGAAATTTGAGTAAAATCAGGAAATGTGGCTTTGGGGCACTCTACTCCATTTTTCCTAACTCCCTAATCTAAGAAAATTCAAGGAGTTAGTGAAAATTTGAGAGAAAAAGCCATGGAAAGTCTCGCAGAAAAGTCCACAAAAAGTCGCGGAAGCCGCAAAAAGTCATGGAAAGCCACACAAAAATCTATGGAAGCTGCAGAGAAAAGTAAATCTACGGAATGTTTCGTAAAAACTCGAAAATCAGGAACAAAGGAAAACGGCAGCTTTTCGCGCAAAACTTCTGGATGGGCATAACTTTGATCCAAAGTTGCTCAAAATTCAACAAACTTTATATCATTGAAAAGTCTCAATGTCCTCTATGCAATGGAAGTTTTATTTCTCAATTTTATTGAGGTTAGATGTAAAAATTAGAAAATCGTTTCCATCACGTAAATACATAGCTTCTAGGCCCAACCACCACAATTAATGAAGTATGGCACCTCATTTATTCTTCTAGAAGCTAAAGTACATATGTAAGATGATTTGTAAGGGTTCTCATGCCATTTTCAAACCATTTAATGGTAGTTTTTGGTTGGTGAGAGAAGAAATCCGAGTTTCACTCTTTCTCTTTCTCTCATTCATTTTCTATATATTGTAAACACTTCTCATTTGAGAAGAGATATTCTAGGATGTGGGAAAACTCTGTAAAATTTGTTTCTCAACACCATTGAGCTATAAAACCTCTCATGGGCCTGGAAAGTGTATTTTTTGCCTCTATTTCAACAATGTAATGGACTGTGCATATTCTAAGAGCAATAAAATTGTGTTCGTGGTGTTCTTTCAACCCTTGCATTGTTTTGTTGTATCTCCTTGTCCCTTCTATTTTTGTTGTTTTTTTTTTGTGCATGTATGTCTCATTTGCAGGTGCAAGATGTTGTGTTTCATGGAGATTTAGTGGTAAATGAAGATCTGGGTCTATGTGTCACATTGGTCTGGCCTCTCTCAACTCCATTTTCTTTCTGTATTCTCCCTCAACAGGATATTTCACCCCCTTTTCTTGGTGCTATCACCTCTATAGTGTAGGATTTCTTAATTTTCATGCTTCTCTCTCTCCTTGGTCCCTTGGAATTGTTAGATTAGGAGTAGATAGTCACATTTCCTTCCTTAGAAGTAGTTTAGTGTTAGGATTAGGTAGAGGAACCAACCTTCTCTGGAGGTCATCTCAAGACCGCAAGTCCCACAACTTGAGAGATGATCCAATGTTACCCAAAAACATCGGTTTCTCATTCACATAGGCATGAAAAATCGGAGGGTGTTATTTTTTGTGATAACAGCTCTAGCACACCTGGTGGGACAAGTTTGAAGCACCTTACCACTTCATTTCATCAATTTGATGTGTTCTTAGTGAGATTCAGCCTTTGAGGCACATGCAAAGCACATCTAGTGACTCCATCTGATCAACAACCCATTCTCTAAGTTGTAGACTTTCTTTCCATCCATTTCCACCCATTCTTCTTTCCACATCTTTCATCTTCTTCCATTCATGAAGTTGTGCAATCATGGCTTCATTCCCATCTTGGAATTCACACTTGCAATAACAAGTGGTGCAGTCCACCTCCAATGTATTTCTCAACTCCTCCAGATCAGCATTATGATCAGATTCAGAACCATTATGCTTACCCATATGAGCAGTGTCAAAACTATCACTTGGTTATATGAAACATATAGCTTATCAAGAGCAAGGGTATGCATATGATGATAACAGTTATATGGAGAATGCTGATCTATGCTGAGAAGATTCAAAGAATGGAGGCTAACATGGTTCAATCCAGGGCTACAACATAGATGAAATCTTTTAGAATTGGTTATAGGGCACCTTGTCCATGGGAAGGCCCTTTTCCAAGACACTATAGCTCGCAGGAGAAGCTTGACTTCATGGTTGAAATGTTACCAACTTGCAGATAAAGGGACTGAGGAGATAGAAGCATACGAGAAAAATGCAAGACAACCTTGTCAATGGGTAAGTCAATCACCAGCTCCTTATGCTCTTTTTCTCCATCCCAAGCTTTATCATTTCAGCAATGTCAAGATTCAAGCCCATTGTATGCTTCCCCAAGTGTTGATTTCCCTTCTCCATCTTCTAATCTTCCATCTCATCTCAATTCTTTTACCTTTTCCCTTCCAAACAATCATTCCCTCCAAAGAAACAAATTCCACCTCCCTCACCACCACAAACAATTGCAAAACTAGTTGAAACCCCATCCACTCCTCCTCTTTCCTTCCCAATTCCATGTTGGGAAGAAATTCCAAAAACCAATCAAGGAGAGCAGAAGAAGGAGAGCCAAACAGAGAAGAAATGATCAAAATCTTGGTAAGCTTGGCTCTCATATTTGGGATTAAAAAAATCCCCTTGATGGTTAAACCTTCAGAGGAGGCCGGGGTCAGACCACAAGTGGTGGAAGCTGAGTTTGTAGCAGAACAAGAACAAGAAGAAGAAGATCAACAATCTATTTTCTCTGAATGCAGTGTCCATAATGGCACTTTGTCTGAAGAGGATGTTGATCTAATCCAAGTTGCATAATCAATCAAGAAGGAAGAAGAACAATCAGCTCCAAGTCCTATTGAAGAGGAGCAGCTTGGAAGAGATCGAATCAGAGTTGAAGCCACTTGATGAAGAAAGCATTATTGAAGATTTTTTTCTTTCATTTGAAGGGCCTGATTTGATTGATGAATCCATGATGGAGGAGAGCTATCAAGAAGACCTTGTTGCCCCAAATAGTCCTCTAGAGCAAAAATTGAAGATTTTGATTTGACAAATTTCATGCTAGAGGAAGAGGCTATCCAAGAGCAAGTCAGTCTTCAAGCAACAATGAAACTCCAGAGCCAACAATGTGTTGCAACAAATTATAATGATGCAAAAAAACTTCATTGGATGTTGCAATCAATAACAATGAGCTGCATATTGTAGAGGAGTTCCATACTACCACGAAGGAAGGAAAAGAGTATGAAGATACCATCTCTTCCACACCATCCATCTAGGAAGGTCCATAGAAGACTCCATTTTTGGAGTTGAATTTCAGAGCAATGGGCACATCCATCGAATCAGACCATGCCCAATCAAATACTTGGCTTCATTGGAGCCAAAAGAGGAGTTTCCACTAGTCATGCTTGCTCTTGAGCATGAGGATGAGTTTTAGAGTACCAAGGATCAGCTGCAATGCCTCTTCAATCCAAATACAAAGCCACTAAAAGAGGTATTTGTCTTGTTTCCAGTTGATACCTTGATGATTTGGGTGGAGGATCAACCTCTTGTCAATTTTTCACTCATAATAACAACCATGTTCAACACCAAATCATATACATGGCTACCTATTTTGAGAAAGGGAAGCTACTTCTCCTTGCCAGTTGCAGGATTTGTTTGAGTTCCCTTTGCTTTCGGTTAGCGTAGAGTAGGTAGGTTTTCTTTCAAAGCAAAAGAAGTGCTTTTGCACACTCTATGTTCCACTTGGGGCATGTATGATCTTTCCTTTTGTACATAGTGTGTTGTGGTGTTTTTGTTTCTCATGCAAATTCCATTGAGGTAGCATTTGGTGAGATCACTCCAATTCTAGTAATGTTTCAAGTGGCTCAGGGACCAGATTTTAAAGTTTCAGATCAAAATTGTGTTTATCAAGCTTGACTCCATGCCCAATGGATACTTCAAGGCCACTAATCACTTCATCTAGTAGGCAGATGTCCCCGTGAGTCACCAAATTGTTATCCATTTTTACCCCTTTGGTAAAATGGACAATTGAGAAAACCAAACTTGGGCAGTTGACAGAGCTTCATGGTTGAGCTTGGGGTTTTCAAAGGAAAAGGAGTTCAATTCTTGGCCAAATTTGAGAAAATTGAGTAAAATCATGAAAAATGTGGCTTTGGGGAACTCTACTTCATTTTTCCTAACTCCCCAATCTAAGAAAATCTAAGGAGTTAGTGAAAAATTGAGAGAAAATCCATGAAAGTCCACGAAAAATCCACGTAAAAAATCTACAAAAGTCATAGAAAAAGCCATTGAGTAAAATCCAAAAAAAGTCCATGTAAAAGAAAAAATCCAGAAAAGCCATGCAGAAAAGTCTTAAAAAAATCCGTGGAAAGAAAAATCCACGGGAGCCGTAGAAAAGTCTACCATAAAAAGTCTGCGAAGCCATAGAAAATCCATGAAAAATCCGCAAAAAAGTAAATCCAAATCGCTATGAATGTTGTACAAAGGAGGAATGGAAAATGATAGCAGTTTTCACGCGAAACTTCGATGGGCATAACTTTTGATCCAGTGCTCAAAATTTGACAAAATTTATATCATTGAAAGGTCTCAATGTCCTCTATGCAATGGAAATGTATTTTTCAATTTTATTGAGGTTAGATGTGCAAAAATTGAAAACATCTCCAGCACGGAAATACACAGTTCCAAGCCCAACCACCGCAATTAATGAAGTATGACACCCCATTTCTTCTTCCAGAAGCTAAAGTACATATGTAAGATGATTTGTAAGGGTGCCCATGCCATTTTCAGACCATTTAATGGTAGTTGTTGGTTGGTGAGAGAAGAAATCTGAGTTTCACTCTTTCTCTTTCTCTCATTCATTTTCTATATATTGTAAACACTTCTCATTTGAGAAGAGAGATATTCTGGGATGTGGGGAAACTCTATAAAAAAATTTCTCAACACCATTGAGCTTAAACCCTCTCATGGGCTTGGAAAGTGTATTTTTGCCTCTATTTCAACAATGTAATGGACTTGTGCATATTCTAAGAGCAATAAAATTGTGTTCGTGGTGTTCTTTCAACCCTTGCATTGTTTTGTTGTATCTCCTTGCCCCTCTATTTTTGTTGTTGTTTTTTGTGCATGTATGTCTCATTTGCAGGTGTAAGATGTTGTGTTTCATGGAGATTTAGTGGTAAATGAAGATCTAGGTTTGTGTCACATTGGTCTAGCCTCTCTCAACTCCATTTTATTTATGTATTCTCCTCAACCGAGATATTTCACCCCCTTTTCTTGGTGCTATCACCTCTGTAGTGTAGGATTTATTAATTTTCATGCTCTCTCTCTCTCTCTCTCTCTCTCTCTTTGGTCCCTTGGAATTGTTAGATTAGGAGTAGATAGTCACATTTCCTTCCTTAGAAGTAGTTTAGTGCTAGGATTAGGTAGAGGAACCAACCTTCTTTGGAGGGTCATCTCAAGCCCGCAAGTCCCACAACTTGAGAGATGATCCAATTTATTTATTTTAATAACATCAAAATAAAATCATAAACTAACTTTGACTTCATCCTTACCGATGTATTTTGACTCATGTGCGATTGCTAGTAATACTAGCAATCACACCAAAGTGGCACAATGAGGATGCCTAAAGGAGGCGTGAAAGAAGTTGAAGTTGATGCTTTGAAAGGGATATATTAGAGGGAGATGAGGGGAGATGAAGACGGGGATAGAGGGGGTAGATTTTTAGACACAAACATTGTAGTTGCAACTTTTGATATTATGTGAAAGAACTTGGATATCACAAGGGAGCGTGATCAATGGAAGGTGAACTCAACGTTGAGTGGATAAAAATGAGGACACAAATTATAAAAGAGGTAAAAAAGAACAAGATTGAAATGGAAATCAAGTAAGAAAAGGTGGGAATTAAATACCTACATGTCCCACACCTATTCTATGTCTCATATTTTTCCAACCCAACTAATATATGCTATATACATTCCACTTTGTCATCTTTCTACTTTCTTCACATGAGTGAATTTTTTCCTTAATCTATTCGTACGTTAGAGGACTACATGGGACGAATGGAAACCCTCTATAAATATGACTATATCCTAATGGTGGACACCTTCTCATAAAAGGAATTCCTATTAACAAAAAGAATTGGTTTATTAGAATATCTACGACACCCCAAAGTGGAAACAATTTCCACAAGTTAGGAATATGAGATGGCAAAGACTAAAAAGTTAAATGTGGAAAATGCAATAATGTTGGGCATTGCCTTTTCATGGTAGTCAAAGGAGTTCATATTGTTTCTCCGAGGATGGAATTATTTATACGGATGGATAACATGATGTTTACATGGTTTACAAAGGGTTAGCTATTTCAAACTTAGGTAGAAAAATTTAATTAAGTCCAATGTTATGCAGGGACACTTCCCTAGTTTTTGGTCAAGTTGTAGACTTGAAGGGGATCTTCCTATTATTAAAAAAATTTAAAAATATTCTATTGTGTATACTTTTATAAAGCTATAATTTTTATCCAAACCACTTTAACTCAGAATTTCTTCAACTAATATTAAAATATTAATTTTTATATATTATTGTAATAAATGTCACCTATCATCCCCAAAAATTGAGAAAAATCCCACCTTAAAAATGTCTCCATTGAAGGCGCCCATCCCAAAGACTTTGGTAGTCGCTTTATGAATTGATTCTCAAAACAAGGCTTTAAAGATCGGTGTCACGATTCTACATGTAAGTAATCACTACTACAAGGGGGTCATTTGAGACATTAATAGAGACAAAATTTGACTAAATTGTCTCAAATAGAGACAATAAAAAAGTTGTATATCGTCTCTATTATTGTCTCAAAGCGGGTGTCTCTAATATTGTCTCTAATTATTGTCTCTCAAGAGACAATAATGATTGATACATATTTTTTCTCTTGAAACAATATAATTTTTGTCCCTCTAGAGAATATCATTTTTCGTCTCTCTGTAGACAATATCATTTTCGCTCTCCTTAGATAGAATATTGAATACTAACATTTTGTCTCTCTAGAGACAATACTAATTTCAATTTGTATTGTCTCTCTAGAGACGATACGAATTTAAAGAATGAAAAATATGAATTTTAAAACTACATAATAACCAAATATCATATAGTGCAATCAACAAAGTTACATATCATCTATGATGTTGGAGTGGTCTGGTAATTAATATTATAAATTAACAACAATTTGATTTAAATATTGTGCCCAATAAATGGGTCCACAAATATTTTATTAATATCAAATAAGATAAAATACAAAAGGGTGTCTGAATTCCGTTAACCCTTGATATACAATATTAACACCTTCTCTCCACCACCAACTTCAAGTGATCCATATGATTCCCTAGTGCTACTTTGAGGTTATTTTTCTTAAATTTAATTTTGAGCAACTTCCTTTTTGAGCAATTGCCTCTCCATCAAGATCGACTCATCTTCATGTTCTTTGCTTTGATTGTCTCAACTTTGATGCAATTCTCTACTATCGTTAGTAGCAAAGGTGCATTGGATTCTAAGAAATTATGATCACATATTTTACTCCAATTCTGCCAAAAGTATTCACAAATTACATTTAAATTAGGACAATAATTAGTTTTTACTAAATCGACCCGATCTTTACATTTTGTTCTAAAAAATTAGTTATCACTAACTCATTACTATCAATCCATTTTCATAACTTATATCAAGGACTAACCTCAGACATTATAATCCCTGGAATTCCACACATGCCTAGTGAAAATGTTCTGATATAAGCCTGTACGTAAAAACAAAAAAGAAGTCGAGTATTCATTTATTTTTCTTTAGTGGATATTCTACACTACATGCATGAAAATTGAGTAAAAACGTACAAGCATTATATACAAACAATGCCCAGTGAAACCATTGAGGCACAACACTCACCAATAGACCAATTAAAGCTACCTTGCTTCAAAGCAATTTCAAAGTAGATTGATGAGAATGCCCCTGTATAATAGAAAATGAGTCAAGATAATCCACAATAAACATGAATAATTGTGATCTTTGCTCTAATTTCCGTTTTGCAATTTATACTTTTATGTACTTGGTAATTTTCTTAAGTGATTGATTCTCTCCTTGTGGATGTATGGAACATCAAAGCTCCATTGTCAATAAAATTATATTATATTCAACTACATTTTTTGTTTTGTCTTTAGATCAGTTTCTTTGCATGTTAGTTTTTTGTTGGATTTTCCTAAAGTCAACAACATGGAGGAGTTAAAATTGATAACAAGCAACATTCTTAACTATGCAAAAGGAAGGGGTTTCATAGGGATTGCATGTCACAAGAGTGTAGGCATTTAGTGAATGTTCAAGAATCTCTTCGGTATGGATTGTGGTGGTGTAACGCCGCTAAAAGGCGACGGCACGCCACGCTCACGACATACAATCCAAGATGCGACAATTTTTTTTTCAGTGCAAGGTATTTGTACCTGCCCTTGACGGACATCAAGGTTTCATACTTTACATTTGAGGTATTATAATTATAACCCAAAAGGCATTTTATTAACTTAATCATAATTCATTTTGCAATTTAAACGAAACCATGTTTCGAGTTGTTTTCACATGGCTCCGAGAGTTTAGTTTATATGCCTATATCGCCCATCAAGGTTAAACAGATGATCGGTTCTTATTTTTAAAGGTAACATGTTAAATATCTATATCTTGATCATAGACCTATACAGGGAACATTAAGTCATGCGACGAACAAAAGGGATACAAACAAGGTCATACCATGGTGTGCGTAAGTAACCACTTTCCGCCATGAGTAAGTATGATCGCCAGGCATAATCTCACTTATGTCGAGCCCGTAAAAAATGGAGTCATAGTGAGACCAACATCATGCTTCATCCACGTCGTCAAGGACACGTTTAAAAAGCAAGCAGCCATACCAAGGATTTTCCACGTGGCCCATGTCACTACGTGGGAACACATAATACTATTAGCTATTCCGCCACCAAAATTAAGTGTCTGTACATATTGTCTTATCCAAAATTAAGGGTTTTGCACACAGAATTTGTTATATAATATGCATGCAATATTATGGCAAAGGGCTAGCTAAGTGCTACATGTGAATGGACATTGGTTAATAGGGTGTTGACCCTTGTTAACACTTTTCTTTGATTATTCCCAAAATGACTCAACTCACGCACCATCCAACAACTCGCACTCAAGATGATTTAGAAGATTTGAACTTTGGATTGATCATTAAACGGTTCATGCTGACCCATCATCTCGCATTATTGTTGCGTGGAGACATAATAAACGTTTAGGTTGGAGAGAAAATTGAGTAGGTGGTGGTTGGCTCAACCAACACCTGTAAAAGAAAAGGAAAACATTAAAATCTATCCCCCTTGCGTGCCACTCTGTGTCGATTCCATCATTTAATGATTTAGATTTGCAAATCTTGAGCCTCCTCTTGGTCGGTTACGCCACCATTCTGCTCCATCCTCCCAAGTAGCGCTAGCCTCATCGTATCTGTCCCATTGGACCCGAACTCCGATCAATCTCTCTGCCGCGAAGGCCCAGTGGTCCTCGCGATCTAAAATGCGCACGGCTCCGCCATCACTCGCCCTGATCCCGCACTGCAATGCAAATCTAATCTAGCACATGAGAAGGATCAGAAACATATCTCCTAAGCACAGAAATGTGAAATACATCATGGACGTGCGATAAGCTAGGTGGCAATGCTAGACGATAGGCTAAGGGGCCGAGGCGCTCCAAGATCTCAAAGGGGCCCACAAACCTAGGAGAAAGCTTAGAACCTTTTCCATAACGGATAGGGCTCTTATGCGGTCTGACACAAAGGAACACCTTCATGCCTACCTCAAAACTGCGGTCTATCCTATGTTGGTTTGCATACTTCTTCTGTCTATCCTGTGCCTCCTACAATCTCTTTCTGATCAAGGTAACTGCTGCTCCAAGTCCCGTAATAAAGCCGGCCCAGGGGAAACCCCGTCCTCAATCCTCGTCCCAACTAAGAGGTTTCTCGCACTCTCTACCATATAATGCCTGAAAAGGAGCCATGCCTATAGAACTCTGGAAGCTATTATTATAAGCGAACTCTACCAAATACAGATACTCCTCCCATCTCGACTGATGATCCATCACGTACATCCTGAGCATGTCCTCCGTAACTGATTCACCCTCTCTCTCTGTCCATCCGTCCTCGTGGTGATAAGTCAGATCGAAATTAATCCTCGGGCCCAGGGCATACTGCATGGTGGTCCAGAAATGGGAGGTGTACAAAGGGTCGCGGTCGCAAATGATCTTCCGTGGAATCCCATGTAATCTGACAATCTCATCAAGATATACACGTGCTACTGCACTAGCCATGTAGGTAGTCTTCACTGGAGAAAAGTGAGCTACCTTCGTCAATTTATCCACCATGACCATGATGGCGTCGTGGTGGTATCTCGACGTCGGCAACCCAACAATAAAATCCATAGAAATGGTGTCCCACTTCCACTCTGGTATGGCGTGAGGATAGAGAAGGCCGGCTGGATGCTGATGCTCGGCCTTCACCCTCTGGCACTCTAAACAGTGGGATACAAATGAGGCTATGTCTCTCCAAAGTCCTCTCCAAAAATACAACTGTCTCAAGGTGGCGTGCATCTTCTTCACCCCGGGATGGGCTGAGTAAGGTGCACGATGAGCCTCTGTCAAAATGTCATGCCTCAAGCCTCCATCTCTAGGAACATAAATCTGACCTCGTATGCCGAGAAGGCCATCTCGCCTCCAATGAAAATCCATCAAATCTCCCTCGAGGGGTCTCCCGAGACTCACCTCGCTCTCGCTGCAAGGTAGAAACTATCCTGAGGAAGCTGCTGCAAGATCCTACTCCGTAAATCTGTGCCCACTGAGGTGGCCATAGCCACATGTCTCCGTCTACTCAAGGCATCTGCAACCACATTCTCCTTCCCCTTCACATGCTCTATCTCCATGTCATACTCACAGAGTAACTCCATCCAATGCCGCTGACGAGCGTTGAGATTGGGCTGTGTGAAGAGGTGGTGGAGACTCAAGTGATCAGTCCTGAGTGTAAATCTCCGGCCAAGTAGAAAATGTCTCCACCGCACTAAGGCATGTACCACTGCTGCAAGCTCAAGGTCATGGGTCGGATAATTGAGCTCATAATCTTTGAGTTTGCGAGACTCAAAGGCAACTACTCTACCCTCCTGCATTAACACACCTCCAAGTCCGGCCAAGGAAGCATCTGTGCATACGAAAAACTCTCCATGAGGATCTGGCACTACAAGGATAGGTGCTCTCGTGAGGCACTCCTTTAGTGTACTGAAGGCCTACTCACATCTATCTGTCCATACAAACTTCTTCCCTTTCCACTGAAGAGAAGTGATGGGGTGCGTAATCCGAGAGAAGTCCTAAACAAACCTCCTGTAGTATCCTGCTAGTCCCATGAAACTACGCACCTCGGTCACACTAGTGGGTGCTGGCCAATCCATGATGGCTCGAATCTTGGAAGGATCGACTGCGATACCTTCCCCAGAAATAACGTGGCCCAAATACTGCACCTCAGTCTGAAAGAACGCACACTTCTCCAAGTTCCCGTAAAGGCGCTGCTCACGAAGACACTGAAGAACCTGGCGAAGGTGCCCCTCGTGCTCCTCACGTGTGTGTGAGTAAATCAGAATGTCATCAAGGAAGATGAGCACGAAGCGATCAAGGAAGGTCCTGAATACCCCATTCATCAAACTCATAAACATCATGGGGGCATTCATTCAAAACCGAAGGTACCACTTGAACTCGTAGAAGGCCATATCTCGTGCGGAAAGTCAGTCTTGTGGATATCTGTCTCAAAGCAATCCTGAGCTGATGGTACCCTGACTTAAGATCTATCTTAGAGAAGACTGTAGCCCCCTTCATCTGATCAAATAAATCATCAATGCGTGGAAGGGGGTAACGATTCTTGATCGTTACTTTATTCAGCTGACGATAATCAATACACAACCGAAGAGATCCATCTTTCTTCTTCACGAAGATAACTAGTGCACCCCAAGGGGATACACTAGGATGAATTAGGCCTTTCTCCAGAAGGCCCTCAAGCTGTAACTTGAGCTCACATAACTCAGGAGTGGTCATCCGATAAGGTGCTCGTGAGATAGGCTCTGCGCCTAGAACTAGGTCTATATGGAAGTCGATCTCACGTGGGGGAGGTAACCCCGGTAGCTCCCCTGGAAACACATCGGTGAACTCTGATAAGATGGGATGATCATCGAGGGAAGGTCCCCCCGACTCATCCTCGATCTCGTCACTAATCATGTGATACAACTGGCCCAGTAACCCCGTCGCACACACCGCTTAAGCTGCATAGCGGAGATGGTGCGAATAGAAACGGGTCTCTTAACCCCTGATATCACTGACTCTACTCCAAGATCATCTATGCAAGCAATAGTCTTGTGGTAACAATCCACTCTAGCTCTGTGAGCGGACAACCAATCCATGCCTAAAATGATGCCATAAGATCCTAATGGAAGGATCCGAAGATCAGAAGTAGTGGTGAAGGGTCCCAAATCCACTACACACTCCTTGACTAAGGAGTCTACAGAAATCTTGGCCGAAGCCATTTCAACATCCCAACTATGGCCCTGCCTAACTGCCACCAACCTACAACGCTCTACTAAAGATGGTGCAATGAAAGAATCAGAAGAACCAGAATCAAATAATATAGAGGTGGAAATACCTCCAACACTACCTGTCGTCTCAATCACAGTACTCTGATGCTCAGCCTGGCGGTTCTCGACCACTGCGTAGATCCGATGACTCCGTGCCATATCTCCAATAGTAGGCTCTGAGCTCTGTGTCTTACCCTTGGTAGGGTTATGTGGGCAATCTCTCCAAATATGCCCAACGACTCCACAACCATAACAGCCGCCTGGTCCTCTCCAGTGGGAAGCGGCTCCAGCTGGCACTCTAGATGACTGAGATATAGATCCTGACGATCCGGCTATGGACTGCTGAGGTCTCTGCTGACGAGCTCCTACTGACTGAGCTCTCGGTGCACCCTGTGTCCTGATGGGACCCCTAGGAGGAGGCCCCATACTACGTCCTCTCTGTGCATCAAATCTCTGAGGAGGTCGAGTAAGGTGGGCGGTCTGCTTCACTGGCTGCCTGCTTTATTTGTGGTGGCCTAAATGAAGCTTGCCCTGAACTCTATCCACCTCGTGGAGGAGGAACTGACCCCTTCGACCTACTATCCTGCATCTGCTAGATACGGCTCCGAACTCTGTCTCTAGCCTTTGCTATGTCTTCCCCGTGTCTCCTCTGCAATATAGGCCTTCTCCATGGCCTCTGCTAATGTCTGTGGGCAGTGAATGCGCACCGCGCCAGCCTAAATCCAAGTTCGGGCCCTGGATGAACTCCTCGTGAATCCATACTGCTCATCTGCATATAGTCGACGTCTTTGGAGTAGGTCCAGAATCGACTCTCATACTCGGCCTCTGTCATCGATCCTGACGGAGGTCATGAAACCTCGCCTCATGCGTTTCTTGAATAAACCTCCTGGGTAAATACCTGCTCCTGAACCGCTCCTCAAACAGCTCCCAGGTAATCATCTCTGAGTCGACATGGAGCTTCTGCTCCTCGGTCCTCCACCAGACTCCTGCTCCATCCTTCAGAAGATGGATCACAACACGAGCTTTCATGTTGCTACTACAAGGACAGAGCTTGAAGCATCCGCTCAAGCTCACCAACCAGGCCTCTGCCTGAAAACCACCTGTATCACCTGAATAGTGAGAGGGTCGCAGCTTCAGGATCTCCCTGATATGATCTGCAGCTGAAGTATGACGAATCCTAGGTCTATCTGAATGCTCCTCCCTCTGTCTAGGGCTCCGAGACCTGTCCCTATGTCCCAATCTGTCCCCATGTCCTCTCTCGTGGTGACCACCGCCTAGCCAACTCTACACGGAAGTTCTCTGCTCTGTGCTCCTCGATGTGTCGAGGGGATGCCTGGGCATCTACTGATGGCTCCAAACTATGTCTAGCAAGTCGTCCTCCCAAGGGCTCTCCGCGTATAGCGGCATTAACATCCTGGAGTGTCTGCAAGAATCTGAGGCAGAAGGGCTGCTACGGCCTGCTCTGGCGGTGGTATGTCTAGGTCTATGTGAAGAGACCCCTCGCCCAATCCGCGCCCCCTACACAGATCAAGGTGAGAGTTAGTTCACTGTACTAGGTCTTGTGTCAGTTTTCTAAATTTGCTGTTTACTATAATTATCAACATTATGGTTTTTTTTTTTTTTTTTAAGAATAAAGTTCTGTGCTAAGTTAAGTGTTCCCTGTTTCCACGTTTTCAACGTGTGCCCAAGGGTCCCAGCTTCGAACCCCTGGCTCTGATACCAAAATTTAACGCCGCTAAAAGGCGGCACGCCACGCTCACGACATACAATCCGAAGATGCGACAATTTTTTTTTTTTTTTGTGCAAGGTATTTGTACCTGCCCTTGACGGACATCAAGGTTTCATACTTTACATTTGAGGTATTATAATTGTAACCCAAAAGGCATTTTATTAACTTAATCATAATTCATTTTGCAATTTAAACGAACCCATGTTTCGAGTTGTCTTCACATGGCTCCGAGAGTTTAGTTTATATGCCTATATCGCCCATCAAGGTTAAATAGATGGTCGGTTCTTATTTTAAAGGTAACATGTTAAATATCTATATCTTGATCATAGCGCCTATACAGGAACGTTAAGTTGCGAAGAACAAAAGGGGTACAAACAAGGTCATACCATGGTGTGCGTAAGTAACTACTTTCCGCCATGAGTAAGTATGATCGCCAGGCATAATCTCACTTATGTCGAGCCCGTAAAAAAATGGAGTCATAGTGAGACCAACATCATGCTTCATCCACGTCGTCAAGGACACGTTTAATAAGCAAGCAGCCATACCAAGGATTTTCCACGTGGCCCATGTCACTACGTGGGAACACATAATACTATTAGCTATTCCGCCACCAAAATTAAGTGTCTGTACATATTGTCTTATCCAAAATTAAGGGTTTTGCACACAGAATTTGTTATATAATGTGCATGCAATATTATGGCAAAGGGCTAGCTAAGTGCTACCTGCGAATGGACATTTGGTAAATAGGGTGTTGACCCTTGTTAACACTTTATTTGATTATTCCCAAAATAACTCAACTCACGCATCATCCAACCACTCGCATTCAAGATGATTTAGAAGATTAGAACTTTGGATTGAACATTATACGGTTCATGCTGACCCATCATCTACATTATTGTTGCGTGGAGACATAATAAACGTTTAGGTTGGAGAGAAAATTGAGTAGGGTGGTTGGCTCAACCAACATCTGTAAAGAAAAGGAAAACATTAAAATCTATCCCCCTTGCGTGCCGCTCCAGGTCGCTTCCATCATTTAATGTTTTAGATTTGCAAATCTCCTCCTCTTGGTCTGTTCGCCAGCCGTTCCGGGCCGCGTGAGAAGGATGGAAGATAACTAAAGGAACAGGTTACAGGCTATGCACAGGCGTTTCACTTTGTTTATCCGCCCCCTGGCCGCGTGACTTCCATGGAGATGGTAGATGGAGTTACGGCGAGCGGAGAGATACCAGGCCGCGCCAATAACCTCTGTCCTTTCTTTTTTTTTTTTCGAACGGTGCTCGGGCACTTTCGTAAGTGGGAGGGTCTCGTGCAAAGGCATATTTACTCAAACGTATCATCTTATATATATATATATATATATATATATATATATATATATATATATATAATTATTCTCTTAGACACGATTAAAGGGTGATGGACTGGTCTTGATTTTGAGACTAACTTCACATTTGTTTGGGCAGTTGCGAGGCCTGCCATGCAGCTTGATATTTGTGAAGCTAAGACCACTCGCAGTGTCCTAATCTGTAAAAAAAAACGTTTGAACAAGATTTGTAAGCATTGCAACATTTTAAATATTCGTTGTGACAGTCAGCGCTTTGTGTATCAAGTTGTCTATCAGGCGTATCTACTGGAACGTATCATCATCTTTTTATTTTTATATTTAGCAGTTATTCTCTTAGGCACGATTAAAGGGTGATGGACTGGTCTTGATTTTCGAGCTAACTTCACATTTGTTTGGGCGGTGGCAGACCTGCCACGTAACTGCTTGATGTTTGTGAAGCTAAGACCATTCGCAATGTCCTAAACTGTAAAAGAAAAACATTTAAAACGTCTGTAGGCATTGCTACAATTTTAGATATTCGCTGTGACAGTCATGTGTAAGCTCTAGTAACTAATTCCAACAAGCAGGTTGTTCAACTATGTTGTTATCTCAGACAAAGATCAATACCACTACAAATTCGGGGTCCTCCTTCAAGATATATATATATATATATATATATATATATATATATATATATATATTTTAAACCGATCAGTAGAGGGACAGTGAACGTGCTGACAGACAGCTTGGAGGAAGGAACCGCTTAAAGGTGGATCTGTTTCATATCAGGATATTAATGAAGCACAATTTGTTTTGCAAAGGAAGAGGGTAGTTTATGCGTAGGTTTGATTATAGATTTCCTTGGCATTATTTATGACTATTTAACATGAAGGAAATCATAATAGTACGTTGTTATCAGTGAAATCCTATAATAGAAATCCATTAGTAGTCATATTGTTAAAGCATGGATAATATTTCAGAAGTCAGTTCCCTTATCAATGAAACGTGGTTATAATCTTATTAAGTTTAGAATTTGTATTAAAATCTCTTTTCACACAGTTCAATAGATATGGCAGGGGTGTACTAAGAGATTCGGTTTCATTTTCTTGTTTATTTGCAATGGATTTTACAATAAATTCATGAATGAATAAAACATAAAAGGAACTAGAACTTGAAATGCTTCTTTGGCATCTTAAAAACCATTTAAAACTTAAGACCTTCCATCAACTACACAAGAGGAGGTGATGCACTATATATATATTTTTTCAATCTTTACAACACATTACTTTCAAGTATCCAAATTTTTTTTAATATATTTCCTTTTGTAATTTCTTTCCAATATTCCACCAAAGAATTCAACAACATTCTCAATAAATTTTAGAGCAAGAAATAATATCATTTCAATGCAACTTTTCCTTCAAATCTTATTACAACATACCCTACTTCATGTGGAATAAATTTACAACAATGGAAGCTAAAGAAAGCAAACAATATTACATTTTTCCTCCACTCAAGGTGGGTAAATACATGATGTCTTCACATTGTCAACAACAAGGTTCATGTGCTCCAAAGAGTTCTTCCATGCTCCAAGTTCCATGAAGTTCAATCACAACCAAGATAGGGGGAGAGGCAACACTCTCCTCCCAACCAAAACTCAATGGAGAAGAGAAGCAATCTCCTCCATTGACCCCCGAGCCCCAAACACAACACAATGAAGGATGGTCTCCAACTCAAGGCAACAATACTTGCTTCCACAATACAAGTTTCATTCACAACATTCAAGGTAAAAGAGAAAACAACAAGGAAACACAAATAACACAATATTTTGCACAAAAGGCTTTCATCCAAGCCAACAAGAGAAGGAACTATGGGAATGTTTTCCTTATGCCTCCCAATTGAGATGAGATGCCCATCCAAAACCCTCCACAATAAAACACAAGCCCCTATGACTCTTATGCCTCCCTCAAGTACCCCTTTTTCCTCCCATACTCTTATGCCTCCCTCCTCTTATGGCTCCCTCAAAGACAAGGTAGAATGTAAACATTCTTACCCAAGATGGGCATCCCTCTCAAACTCCCTCCACAATATCCTAATCTACTCTTTTGCCTCCCTCATGAGTATTCCCATAGACCTCTCCTATACTACACAATAAGCATTCTATCCATTTTTCACAATATACCAAAGTAAACATGCATTTTTCACAATTTTAGCATAGAAGCATCAATAATATGAAAGCAAAACAAAGGAGAGGGTTTCCTACCTCTCCATTGGAGAAGCCTAAACCAAGAAACTTGTCCAAGCTCCTTCCCAAATCAATCCAAGCATGCAAGTCCAAGCACTCTCTCTTTCTCTTTCTCCCAATTCTTTTCTCTCCCAAATAACCAAAGAGAACTCTTCCACAAAACAAAAACAAAACTCCAACCCCCTCAACAAGAGAGGAAGTTTCAATAAATAGACCAAAGGAAAGGGTGAGGGTGATGTGGCTCCATGTAGGATGCCACATCACACATCCTCAAACCACCTCCCAAGGTCAACTCAAATCCCAAAACACCATAAATGGGTGGTTGGGTTGAATGACATCTCCAATCCACATCCATCCCTTCCCCATGTGTCCTAAGACACAAATAAATGCAAAAGAAGACAAGTGCACTCCAAAGTCACATTTCCCTTCCCAAAACAATAAATAATCCCCTTTTTGGATTCCCAACCCATAGATATGGTTGGTAAGGGGTTTTGGGAAGTGTGGGACAAGTTTAACTTGTCCCACAAGTCCCCCAAAATTGCCCTCAATCTCAAATTCGAGATTCCAAGAGTTTGGAGTGGTCAACACTCAATACCAAGCATTCAATACATGAGGAAACACAAGGCTCAAGGAGCCAACAATCAAAATTTATTACACCCACTTGACTTCCCTCCAAAACTTAAAATTTAAAGCAAGATGTTAAATAAATCTAAACATACTTAACAAAAGTAATCTAACAAAGGACATCACAAAAGAAATCACCAACTAAAGCAAGTTAAAACAAGTAATAAAATTCTTACCCCCTTGGTCACATTAGAAAATTTCCCCCTCATGGAAATTTTCTTAACACATACAAGAATAAAGGTAACACAATACAATTTACTAGTTGCCTTGACGACCAATGTTGTAACCACCCGACATTCTGTTGTGTTTGGTTCCCAATCCCCCTCATGGTTGTGATCAGGTTGTGCTTCCTGCAAAATGCAAAATACCTCCTTCGGCCTTGCGGCCATGTCAAAATATCCAAAATAATCATATGCATGAAATTCATTAACATCTATACGTAATTCAATTATCCATTATTCTAGGTCTAAATCACAACTTAATTATGCATTCCATCATTATCCAAAATCACAGTAATGTAAATTCAACAACTACATTCTACTCATCATGGCGAAGAAATCCAATGTTAGAACACATGCAATATATCCATATAAAAATAATATCAGTATCCAATAGTCTGTCCATGAGTCAGTGTAGATCATACAAAAAAAAAGGTCCAATTATATTATCCAAATGCATCCAATCACAAAACATCATGCTAATCAACATAAGTATAAGTCATGTCCATATCTAAAGTCTCGCATAACTCAAAATGGTAATCAACTAAGTGTCGTAGGGAAGTGGGCATTACAGGTGGTACATGCAACTTAAGTGAGTGAGAATAATAGAAATATTAAGACCAAATATTCTCTCAAATGATTAATTAGGTAGGGTGTTTGGATAATCAATCATCTTCAGTGATGGTTTCCATATTAGTAAATATGGGTAATTGGAAACTACAAGGTGTAAAGGGCATTAAGAGTTGTCGTATGAAATTTTGTTAAGTAAGGAAAGTTGTTAAGAGATATGTTAGTAGAATATGGAACGTAAAGGTTGTGATTAGATAGGCCAGCTTTATAATACAAAATTTTACATCAAGCAAATGCAATTGTTCCAAAGATAACATGTAATAAAATATATTTGAAACAAGCAAAATGAAACTAACTTCCCGACCTATGTAGACATGCAATTGGCCATACCAAAGCCTTGAGATGCATTTTCTCTAGTAAAATTTTATTTGCAAACTTCTCCTCATAGCTACAATATATAGTAAGAAGTCTCCATATTAGAATCTGATATTCTGTGCTAACAATTTGAAATTTGAAATCAAGTAGCATAAAAAATTTGAAGAATGATTATTTCCAAGCTATTCTATGAAAATGGTGTCAAAGACTTTGAAGACTTACTTCACATCCAATGCTTCAGGGGTGAGAATACCAAAACAGTCAAGAAATTCATCAAATGTTCACCTTGTGTGGTATCCAACACAACTAATATTGATTGCTTCCATGACACCTTGCAATGCAGATGAGCCACACATTCTAATTGAGATTCTATGTTTCTGTATGCTAACCTTTTGGTTGAACTAGGAAATTTCATACAAGTCATTAGAAAACTTGAATTCAAAATGTAATAATCTTAGGCCAAAGGTCATTAGCCCGCAGAACATAGCTGTTGTAAAACATCAGTAATTCTAAAAATGCCCGGCTTTAGAACACTGCCTTAGGTTTCACACATCTTATGTAGTGAGGTGTTGAGCTCAATGTTTCCAGAGATATTGGAGTTGTTTCTACACGATTGAATTTTAAATGAGTTAATAATACAATAAACCTTTTGAATAGTATTCATGACAAAGAAAATATTACAAGCATGTATCACTACTTATCATAATTTCCAGAAAGTGAATATTCAAACATTAACAATACGATAGTAGTTAGAAGAAAACAATTGCAGAGATTAAAAGAAGCAATGGTTTAGAAGACAAAGGGTGTATTGCGCCACCAATGTAAATGAAAAAATCGTATACCTTGAAGCGTGTGCCAATGGATGAGAATTTTGATGACTTAGAAGATTCCTCAG
Organism: Taxus wallichiana var. yunnanensis; assembly: GCA_018340775.1. Lineage (NCBI taxonomy): Eukaryota > Viridiplantae > Streptophyta > Pinopsida > Cupressales > Taxaceae > Taxus > Taxus wallichiana. Next base: position 87,210,463 of record CM031238.1, read on the forward strand.
GCAAAGTAGGAAAGAGACTTGCAACAAAGGAACATTTTGAAGAACTTAATAGACCTTGATGCTCTACAACAACATAATCCTTGTTCTTGTCAAGGAACAAGTATCAATTTGATATGTAACCTGCCAGATGCATAAGACAAAAATCAGAATTCCCATGATACAAAAGGCACTACTAGTAAGAATAGATGGATTACAAATAACAAGTAAATCGGCAGCTTTCTCACATCACCAATATAGTGACAAATAGTGAAGTCGGTACGTGAAAGTTTTGGTTTGCTGAAACATTTATTATTCTTAAAGGTTTGGTAAAGCTTTTGTGCAAATGTTTCATGGGTTGATCTTGGAAACATACTACAAGGCCAAGAGGGAGAAAGCTATTAGTGACATAAAACTTTATGCACATATGTATGGCATGAAAACTTCACAGCATTAGCATCTATCTCTTTATAATTGTAATTACGTATTGGCATATCCTGCTCATAAATCCTTTCATATCTAGCCTCTAAATTGATGCACACACAAAACATCTAATACGATGCAAAACTCTCACTTTTATGTTAAACATAATAAACCTCCATTTGATCATCTCCTAATAATTAAGCAAACAATTTATGTTATCGCAGAAGCAAAATCAAAACCAAAAGCAAATTTTGTTTGCCAACTTTATTCAAATGTAATATTACTGAACGTAGCTCAAGTCCACTTTAAGCATACTTTCTTCCAGTTGATTGACACAACTATTATATTCCAATTAATATTTTCCTCTAACTTCTAAGCGTATAGAAGAAGAAAGCTCTATGTGTGTCACAACACTCCGCTTTTTGGAGTATGTGTTATTTGCGTTCACTCGCTTTAATTCAAATTTCATTAAGCCTTCTCGGTAATCAAATGTGAGAACCAATTATGACCTGAACTTTGTTTCTTAACACAAGGTCCAATGCAAGCCTTCATCTATCCTCAACTTCCATTGAAATGCAAACCTCGTGTCATTGGTACTCAAAAATCACAATTAGAAAGTAGGTCTAAGCCTTTTATGAGATTCATATTTTGTTGAACAAGCCAATAATTATTGTTCTTTCACCATGTCTTATCCTCAGAATCGACTAAAATGCACTCTTAATTGGAACAAGAATAAACAATAACTAATATGTGACTTCTACTCACTCGCTAAAATAAAAACATGACAGCCTGGGAAATGGTCACATCGTATAATGTTTAAGGAACATCTCAAAGTTTGTAAAAATAAAGGGAACATATACATACTGTGCTTCATCTAAAAGAGCAATAATTCCCCTGTGTTTCGTAAATATTAAACACAATATTATTAACATCATGGCGTTTGAAGAACCCAATGTTTATGTCTAGGAAAGCATGAACAAAATGTTTATCAAGAGCCAACATAATGACTCACTCAATATATTTTTAACTATGCAAACTCTATTTCAGCATCTAAAAGGAACTAACATAGAGAGAAAAACTAGAAAAAGACCTTTTCGGTTAGATCTAGAACATCTTGATTGTCAACAAATTCAATGTAGCTCCAATCAATTTATTCTTTTAAGTATTTGTCTTGCTCCATCTTAAAGACATGCTAAACACAAGAACGAAAATTCAAGAAAAGTAAACATTTTATGCAACAAAACAGGGTACAAAGTTAGCCCGTCAATATAGTTGAGCAAAATTACCCTACCAAAAATATCATGTAAAATGTACAATAAATATCTTGCTGGCTAAAACGTCGATGCTTTAATAAATATGGAATTGCTTTATGACCTGATTAAAGTGTTGCTGCAGCTTCTCATTTGTAAGATTGATGCAGAACTGCTCAAAACTGCAATGCAGAAGCAAAGCTGATAAAGGATAGGAAATGTCATTTTTGACTAACTTAAGAGTTCAATATACATTTTACAATATTGAACTCTTACTCTGTCTAACTCGACTATGGTTGCCAGACATAATTTCAAAAAATGCCAAAGCAATCTTGTTGGCAATGAATTAAAGGTACATGTTATTCTTAAAACTTTCAAAACCATAAATGTCGAGAACTCCAATAAGAGTCTTTGAGTTAGGATCCTGGCCAATTGAATTATTTATTTTATTTACCAGCCTGTATGCAATAAAAAAGGAAATTATTAAGTAAAGCAATATATATTATCGATTATCCTTCAAAAATTTAGAAATATGCCTAACACTCTAATTGCATTCCTCTTTTCGGATAATGTTGTAAACAAATTGTGGCCCTCACAAGTGAGAAACCATACCAGTCAAATAATCTCGAGTACACTGTTTTTGCCAATGCATCTCAGCTCGTAACTGCAGCGACTGGGTCAAGAGATTTTGTAATGCTTTCATCACGAGTCACAATGACACGTTTACAAAGAGAGTCTTCCAAACCCTTAACATCACACCTAAAAGAATATAAAATGTAATTCATTGAAATGGATCATTTTACACACTCAAGGTAGAAAGGGCACCGTATTTGTAACAAGTATAAACACAAGTCATTCTTTTGGAATGTAAGCGTACATGAATAGTTCAGCTTGCCATTTTAAGATGAAACATAGCTTTCTCATCTTTTGGTTTAGAAGAGTCAGCATCCTTTCCCTTGGTGAAATCCACATTGCCTAGATGGAGAATGGCTGCTACCACTCTAAATATTGCATCCTGAAAATATGAAGCAATTCAGAAAAAATGCAGAATATATTTTAATAACATGACCATTTCTAATTCACATTGTACAATATGCAACTTTCAACACTAAGTGTACTTGTTCTTCAGGACTGATCCCCACAACATCCATTTCTCTTCTTGTTGCAAGGTACTCTTCAACATCACTCACACCATCCAGTTGATAACAATTGGAATGGTTCAGATAATGAAATGAACTTGGATGTCCCAACTTATATTTCTCAGTATCCTGAAAAGAAGAACAAAATTTAAAAAGAAGGTTCAATTACTACTAGCATTCTACTGTTTAAATCACTCACAAATAGATTTTGAATTCAACATAGAAATCAAACAATGCATTTATTGAGTTAATTAAAATTGCAATTACCAATATACCTCTAGTGGTGCAGCGCAGAGAAGATAGAAACAATGATAGTTTCTCTCGGATCTGAAATTTGGCAAACACGAGACCTTTCTAGCAGGTATGTTCTTACAACGGCCCCTGATATTCTTCCATTTTTGTCAAATTGGAGCTCAACAAATTTACCAAAACGACTGCATAAAACATGCACCTTAGTAAGAATAGAGTTTTACTTTTTAATGAGTGAAAATTAACTTTTGACAGTCATCAAACTAAGCTAGATAGATATATTAACAAGTCAATATTTCAAATTTTCATGAATTTAAGTCCCTTCTATTATGCATAGAATAGACCATTTAGAATACGCCATTCACCTGGAATTGTTATTTCTAACAGTTTTTACATTTCCAAAGGCTTCCAGAACAGGATTTGACTGTAAACCATGAAAACAAGAGTTCAAATCATGATAATGAAATAACAATAAAGAAATGTAGCAGTAAAAGAACCCTATGATTTCTTAATTGTTGTAGAAAAGTCAGAATTCTTCCGACTCTATTCAGAAGCAAGAAGATGCTATTGTTTCTTACTTCTAGCACTTGCTGCTCCACTGATCTTCCCTCGCTATTTGCTCAGCCCCCATATAAGCAAGATAACACATAAGCATTTTGGTGGATTCTGTTTTACCTGCCCCACTTTCTCCACTCACTAGAATGGACTGACTTATCCCCTCATTGATCATCACCCTGTATTCATTCAAGGATATTTTTTGATATATCAATAAGAGTATCTCAGCTATAAAACATCACTTGACTAAGATAAATCATAGAGGCATACCTGTATGCAGCATCTGCCACAACAAACACATGAAAATCCAAAAAGGAAAAAAAAAAAATGATTCGAGCAAGGGGGAGGGAAATGTGTTGGCCTCCCAATCCCTCGTCACTTGAAAATAAGTTTGCAGCTTCCAGCAATGCAGCACCCAACGATCCAAGTAAGGCTCCCAGATCCAATAATTACATGTTTATCTTTTAAATGCAAACCATCCCTGAGTAGTGCTACAACATATGATGCTCGAAAACAATATTATTCTACAAATGGCTGTCCAACCGCACTTCTTGCAGCATCTTGCCATGTTTTTGAATAGAAATCCTGACCTTTCTCTAAGATCTCATTGTAGTTAGCTGTAGACGTTAGATTAAAAAACTTGTAGACAAAAAAGAACCCTGACAGTGCATAGATTAAATTTGTATTAGAGTGGAGTCTGTGCCACATGCAATGGCACAGAGAAAAGGGAAAGGGTCATTCCTTTATAAGGAGATGGATCAAGTAGTGTATTCCACAAACCTACAGTGAAGGACCTTCCAACCATCCTGTCTATCCTACCTGTCAACTGGAAAACTATTAAAACAGAGTCAATCACATGCAATGGCACTAAGAGGGAGCCAATTATTCATGGGAAAGAGAGAGTACAAATTCCTATCTAGTCCTATCTAGATAATCACCAAAAAGAGAGTGGATTATGCACTATTGATCCACACAAATCTTGTTGTATAACAGGACCCATATTATAGCCGGAATGGTATTAAGAGACCTAGTGACATCTTGTAGAAAACTACCATGAGCATTGACCTTACCATAAACATCATCTTCTGTTGAATTGCATTTCTTGACAAAAGCATTGAGAAAATGAAGATGGGGATCAGAAGCTGCATTCGAGGTCTGCATGGCTGTTATTTTCAATGGCTTTGCAATCTCATGAGTCTGATCCAAACTTCCCCAACTGTCTATACAACCTATCTGATTAACAATTGTATCCATTTCTGATAAATCCAAGGGCCTGTCATCAAATAGAACTGATCCTAGAGATATTCATCAAATAGACATTGATCCAAGGACTTGCATACTCTCACAGAGATAGTACCTTGTAACAGTTGAACACAGTTAATGAAATATTCATGTAAACTAATAATATACAAGATTTGGAATCACCAAAAGTATTTTCAAGGAATGAAAACAAGTCGTCTATGAATGAAGTAAAAGGAGGATCAAGGATTTTCTCTTTCTTTTTCTTCTCTCCCACGAGGATCAATTACTCCACAAATATAATATGCTCCCAAGTGTTGAGCTTTAAATCCAACATTCAATACATAGTTCATTGGTATACTTAAAGTTCACTTGGTAATGAAATAGCCAATAATTCATTAAAAACAAGTCATTTAATTCTATTTAGCCAAATATGAAAAAACGCCTATTCTTTTTTGTCCTCTTTTGATGAGGAACTATAATAGATGGTGCAACATGATAATCATGTTGAACATCTTCATCATCCTAAACTCTTGTCTGTTGGATCTTTGGGTTGTTTTCCAAATGATTTGCAAGAAGGTCAATCGATTCATTTTGTCCAACAACAAAAGCATCACATCCTTCTATGGCCTCTTCATGTTCACTATCAGTTGCACCCTTTAAGGAGTCTGATTGTTGCACATCCTATTAAACAACATACTTTAGTTAATTAAATTATTACAACATTGATACTTAAATTGTTTATTATGTTATAAAATACTAAAATAAACTTACCTCAGATTCATGCTCAATGACCAATTTCTCCCCTCGATCTATCATATGTTTTCAGAGGCCTTGGGAACCATGTAATAAAGCATATTTCATATCTTCATTTGAAGCTTCCTTTCGAAATTGGTGAACCTAAGTGTACAAAGATATTTTAATTTATCAACTATCATTTCTCATTCAATACATTCAACTCACCAAAAAAATATAAAAAATAAATGAAATTATTCACTTACCAAGCTCCCACGAATACTATTATACCCGCTCAACCCCAATTTATGGGACCCAATACTTGACACCCTATCTTGGGTAGCCTTTGTTATATCTCAAAGGAGTCTTTTACCTCCTTCTCATGAATTTGGCATATAACAAAGGCTCAAGAGAAAGTCCTCAAAAACCCAAATTCAAGAGTATCTAGTTTGGGTTTTGAAAGACTTTCTCTTGAATTTGGCATCTTTGATAAGCTCATCCCATGTTGCGTGTAGTTAGTGATCTAAGACGGTCGAGGATATCTCAGGTCATTTGTTAGCTTTGACCTTATTTTTTCTCTTTTAGAATGAATGAATTTACGTGCATAATCCATTATGAAATCCTTGTTAAAACCGGGATTTCCAAACTCTTTTATGACATATTCAAAGAGTTCATCTTTCTTAGACTTGGCTTGCTTTCTCCAATCCACTTGTATGGTATTTCCAAATAGGCATTTTGCACGATGAAATAGAAATTGGAAAATTTTCGACCCCATTTCATCTTTTAAGACATTTCCATCCAAGGTTAACAATATTACAAACTCTTTCTTTCCTTTTGTGTTCATCGTGGAGATTGTTGCGGTCGTAGGGGTGATGTAGTTTCCCTATAGGTACATCAGGGACATGCCATTTTCTTTACTGCATGTATAGAGCATGAATTTTTGTTAGGACTATTGTAAGACATGCAATATGAAAAATTGTTGTTATGAATGTTTTATAACACGTGAATGATAATTAGACTGCTATTATGACTGTTTTAGAAATAATTAATTATCATAAACGCACTGTCGGATGCAGCAAGACCTATACTTTCCAATAATGTAGACTCCAATGCATGAATTTGCTTAATTACTTCTTTTCTAACTTCATAAAATTCAGGAGTATCTGGTAGGAGAGTTAAAATTTTGGCTTGTGATTCTATGAGACTTGTCAAGGAAGCATGTTGTGGTGTTGGAGGGTGAATTCAGAGAGAACCCACACATGAAGGGTTACTCCTTAACTCTGGTGTTGTACTATGTGTTGGCATGCTTGATGGAATTGGAATACTAAAAGTTTCATTGTTGGATGTAGAAATTATGGTACGGGATTTACTTCTTGGTGGCACTCTCATGTTAGGATTTTCTAGTGCATATGTAGAGGGTATGCCATGATCAGTTAATCCTCCAAGAGAACCCTTTAGGCACATTGTTGAAGAAGCACAAAATATCATAAAACAAAATTATTAATAGTAAAAAAAAATTCAAAGTTGCATGTAACATTAAACAACTTCACTAACAAATGAATAATAACATATGCAATACTAAATTTCCATTTCATTTCATGTATCAAAATATATATATTCGAAAGGACCAAAAGGTGTGCATCTTCATATATTTGCAATAAGGAAACATTTAATGAAACAAGGAAACATGTGCAATGTATGCATTGACATAGAGAAAAAAACATTAGCAATCCACTCATAAATTATACGGTATGTTCTAAAAAATAATAATGCATAATACTCTATTTCTAGAAAATATATCAAATTGTGTTATGTCCTTGCAATGATTTTTAGGTTTACATTTTGATTAAATAAAATCATCTTCATCTGACATTACAATTTCCTCATCTGGAGGCATGAATACACCATAATTAATGGGCCCCAGATCCACAAATAAATCAATACCATGGTTCTCGTTATCTTCATCCCCTTCAACCATAAGTAAATGATGATCAATAAACTCATCATGTTCATGTATTTGATCACCAAAATGTTGTTCTTGTCCTTCTAGAACTTCATCTTGTTCATATTCATCATCAATAGTCATGTTATCAACATCCTCCTCTTGGTCATCTATGTCATCAAGTGGATCTTCTACCTCTTCAAGTACATCATGGCCTTCTACATCTTCGGAAAAGGTCACTCTTCATCCTCTTGGATCATAATATATCACAAAGGACCAGCTAGGTTGTTCTAAATTTGGAACAAGAAATATTTGACTGCATTGGTTTGGAAACACATAACGCTCGAAGTAGATTCAAATCTCGATGTATTTATCATATTGAATCCATTCTCATGCAACAAAATAGTTTTTTCAGGGCCCACTTCAATGAGCCTATACCATTCAACATGAAAAATAACTTTTTTAAAAGATGTGAAATCAAGTTCTATTATATCCTCCAACACTCCATAATATCAAAGTGTACTTGTGATTGTATTTGTGTCATATGCATGTGAACGACACTCCACTTCAAATGGTGCTGAAATTCCACTATCATAAGTTTTCTGCTTCTCATCGATCTTCCTGATTCAAAAATGATGACCACTAATCCACATTCCTTTGTAATATGTTACCTAAATGCATATGTACATATTATCCAATTAGATTCAAGGACATAAAAGGTTAACTAAATAGTTTCAATGATAAAAAAATATTTAGATTAAACAATGTTCATCATAATAGTTTATTTTTATATTACCTCCCCATTTACATATCCTTTAACGAAATCTACTTGTTTTTTTGTCACTCCTTTCATTCCCTTGGTTGCCTTGTGTTCAATATTTGTCTTTAGCCAATGCCATGAGCATCTATCTGGCCATTTTATTTTATGGCATGCAGGAAGTCCTCTATTAGATTTTTGACCATGTCTATTATATATATCAGCCCATGCCTTCTCATCTTCTATTTTCTTTTGTTCAACATACTTCTCCATCCATTCTAACATAAATTTAGAGTTGTATGCAACATACAAATGTAATGACTCCCACTCCTTAGCATCTACAACAAAAATTATAACCAATCATTGATCTAACCATTCTTTAAAGGATACATCATACAATACTTAAGATTTAAAAACTACTACTAACATTTAAGAGTACCTTTTATCCTCTTTGAAGTTATTTGACCCTCTAGTTTTCTATCTCCAAAGGATTGAGGTTGTTGATCACCCCATAATCTTGGAGCCTCCATATGCAATTGAGGCAAGTACTCAGATAAATGAACCATGGTTTGAAAAACCATGTACCCTTCAACCATGGAACCTTCAGGTCGAGCTCTTTGCCTCACAAAATGTTTTAGAACCTTCATATATCTCTCTACGAGCCACATTGTCCTAAGATGGATGGGCCCACATTTTTCAATCTCTTCTACTAGGTGTATAAGGTAGTGCTCTTGAGAATTGAAGAAACTTGGAGGGAAACACATTTGAATGTCACACATCAAAAGTGCAACATTCCTCTTCCAATAGTTCAACTCATCTGGATGTATCTCTTTAGATGAGACCCACCTATAAATTTTAGTAACAAGCATTAACATATCACCAATTATAATATTTGCAAATTGTATGTTAAAACATTTATAAAGATATTGAAAATAATATTTATATAAAGAAAAAAAGAAGATAGATAACCAACTTGCTAAGGAGTAGCTCCTTCTCTTGGGATGCTTCTTCTAAAGTGTTTCCCTCCAAGGTTAGAATTTCTTGAAGCAATGAAAAGCAACTTGCAACAACCTGTGGCATGTATAAGGCCCAAATAAAGCATTTTATTTGCAATACAAACAAAAGCACATGTGCCAAATCAATATCAAAGCATCAATCTTATAGATGAGAAATCAATATGACTTCCACTAAGGCACCCAGTTGAGGTTGTGATGTGCAAACCATTATTATATTCAATAGCAGAAAACCTCAATTCCATATTTTACAACAAAAGCATAAACAAATCGAATTTAAATCCAGGTCACATAATTTAATAAAGTAATACAATGAATAAGCATGGCAATCAGAATGGAAATCTCAGGAAAATTAGTTATTGTTTCATACAAATTATATATAGGAATTCTTGCGTAAGGACATAAATGAGAGAAAAGAAAGAGCAAACAGATACGCAAAAATCAAGGCTCGTTGTCTTCATGAACCTCAAAACACAACCCCAAGCAAGTAGGAGCACAGTGCAATATACTTGCAGGATAAAAAAGTTATTTTGACCTATGATAAGGGCTTTGCAACAAATTCTAACATTAGCGCTAAAGCATTACTCCTTCAAGGCCTCAAACAAATTCTATCAAGAGATTTAATGAGCCACTCAAATGAAGGGCTCTAATATGCTCCTATCAATCTTACAAATGATTTTAGTAGTCCTGTTGAAAACTACAAATACGATAGTTGAATACACAGGTAAGGCTAAAATGTCACTATACAATTATTTCTTTGAAACCAGATTATGAAATGGCTCCCCACCCCGTTTGCAACAAAGAAGAGAGGGTCCTTGTTAAACAACTTGCATGCCTTGTGCATCCTTCCAACTATTGCAAGCCTACAATCCTATTCTAGATCTGCTGCTTCTTTTTTTTCAAAAGGATATTGTCCAAACTTTCTTTAGGCATGTTTCCATATACCACCTCCAAGAGTTGGACTAAATTTTGATGTCAAAGATGGGTGATGTTCAACAAAATGAGTAGCCCAAATGTTTTCTCATGGGACATGATAATGGAATCTTTTAAGAAAACATGGGCTTTTGGAGAGGCATTGAAACTACTTTTCCTTCTTACCAGCAATTCTATTGTTGCTAAATTAGTTAATTAGATGCATATATATGAGCACTAAATTACTAAAACTTATGATAATTAAGATAGGTAAAGATGGTGGACCTAATAACATGGTTACCTATGAAGGAGAGGAATACAACATCAAGAGGCAGCTCTAGTCTCAATGATTGCAAAACATGAAGAGCATCAAATTGGTGGAACTAAGCCTATCTTCTCTTCCTTTGACACTAGGTGCAAAGCCTACAAATCGATTTCGTCGAATCTGAAATATAATGACAAGATCCTTGCCTTGACAAGAGGTTTCCCTGCCATCCTTTGGTTTGAGAAAGGAATTAAAATATTTAATGACATGTACAGATTTGGAATAGACAGACCTTAAAGCTTTCTATAAGCTTCCCAATCTCGCTTCAGAATGTATACAATGCTTAAAAATGTTTTCACAGCTCCCTCTACTGGAGTTATAATGGAGGATGAGAATGAGTTTTGGGATATTATGAGGTGGCTCAAAGGGACCCCTCTCCAAGAGGCTACCTCCAAAAAAATCCCTGAAAATATTGCCTTCCCCCAAACCTTTACATGGGCCTTAACAATAAGTGGAATGTTTGTGAGCCCATTCGTAGATGGACTCATAGATTTAATGTGTTTTGGTCTTCTTGTATTCAGTCAAAGAAATATTGCTTTAGATGGCTTCAAATTCATAATAAGCTTATTGTTGGCTTCTAATATTTTTAAAATGTAAGAAATAAGCTTATTGTTGGCTTCAAATATTTTTAAATTGTAAGAAATATAAATATATGAATTAGAAGCCATCTATAGAAAGATTTCTTTGACTGAATACAAGAAGACCACAAAACATTAAATCTATGAGTCCTTCTACTAATGGGCTCACAAACATTCCACTTATTGTTAAGACCTTGGGAAAAGTTTGGGGAGAAGGAAATATTTTCAGAGAGTTGTTTGGAGGTAGCCCCTTGGAGAGGTGACCCTTTGCGCCACCTCATAGTATCCCAAAACTCATTCTCATCCTCCATAATTAGTCCAACAGAGGAGCTGTGAAAACATTTCTGAGCATTGTATACATTTTGAACTGAGATTGAGGAAGCTTATATGAAGCTTTAAGGTCTATCCAAGGATTCCAAGCTTTTGTAATAAAGCTTCAAATCCACCGATTCTATACTTTTTTATCAATGAGGAAGGTGATTAAAACATGGCACTCCCCTGCAACAATAGCTTTCATTCCTCTTAATCTCCTCTGGATTTCTACAATTTCATAACAGGGTACTACGTAGTAAAATTTAGGAGCCCTTTTCCACAAAAATAGCCCCAGTCAAATCTGAAATTGTCATCTCTGCTACATCTTTGAATGGAAATTGTCTCCAAATTCAAATATAACAAATGTTGCGCTTTGGCAATGCCAACACCCTTCCCCTCTCCTAGTAGCATATACTGATAACAGTAGTTTGGATTTTTCTTGAAAATATTCTCAAATTTTGGAGTTTCTTATGTTCTTGTTTGATGGAACTAATTGAGGCATGACAATTGTAGTAGCCACCTTCATGGTACCCCACCCTTAGTGCTATAGTTTATAACTATATATATATATATATATATATATATATATATATATATATATATATATATATATATATATATATATATATATAACAAGTGAGGTCAAGGATGGGGAGTGAAATGTGTAATCTTCTCTCTTATACTCTTTTTGGAATTCTTGAGCAAAGATACATATCTAGTGTATGTTTTTTAACCGTTCTAAGCTTTTCTACGGTTGGGTTAGGTTATATGTGTTTGTCATTCTAGGGGATTGGAGCACAAAATAAATTATCCGATGAAGCTACTTACAAATAGTTCTATGAAATCAAAAGAAATGATTGGCTCACCATGTTTGTGAAATCAAAGGAAATTATTTGATGAAGCTATTCACAAATAGTTATGTGAAATCAAAAAAAAATCGATAAATACAAATAGTTCATCTTATTTCATTTGTAGTGTTTTGATTTTTCATTGTGAAGGTATTAAAAAATCGTAGATGGGTATATCAACTAACTTACTACTATCTTAACTATTGAATTTGAAGCTTAGGATTTGTTTGGCTATGCAAGAATTTACTTTACAAGATGAGCATTGGTTTTCTTGACATGCATTTAAGAAGTTTCTCTTGTTCTTTGATGGACTACTTGCGCTTGTATTCATAATGATAGTGGGACCATTCTCTTAAATTGAAGGCTTCAGACGTGCCCAAAAATGTACGTCTTTGTACTACTGGAAAGAGGTTACGAAAACCCCAATGATGATTCAAGTCTCTTCACAAGGTGTTCAGAATCCAGAAAGCTTGCCAAGTGTATGTTTGCATCCCAAATGCTTTATCCAAGCTCTGTATGCTTTGTTCTATCCTCTGCCCCCTTTTCCTTGCATTTTGGTCTTAAGTGATAGGACCGCCACCACCTGCCAGGCAGAGGTCCCGTCATCACCACCCAGACGGGTAGCGGTCCCCAGTACCACCGCCCGTATAGGGTGGCGCTTCAATGCACGTTTTTCTAGAACGCTCCGACGAATGCGTCAAATGTAAAAATTTAACTTTCACCCGCATTCTTCAACCACTTTGGCTTGCATTTATGTTTTGGCCACCCTGTAAATAATGTTTTCCCTTTGTTTATATTAAAGTAGATAAATTGGGAGTTATCCTCTGGTAAATGCAATTACTATAAATAGCTAGCTTGTTCTCAAACAAATGGCCCCTCTCCTTCTCTATTTAATTATTCAGTTTGTTTGAAGTTCTTGCTTAGAGTTCCAATAGTTTCATATTTTGCATTAGTTATCAATCTTCCCTTACTATTTAGAGATCATTTGATCTTCTTGTTTCATTTTACTTCATTGATGTTTCGCATAAATCGCTTTAGAATAAGGTAGTTTTATTTTTAGAATAGAATCCATTTAGAGTTGCAGGTTTTGTTTAGTCACAAAATATAGTTTCCAGAATTCTCGACGTATTTGTGTTGTATTCCCATGAATAAATCCTGCTAGGAATTACATAGTCAAGCTCTATTCACTTGCACTATCCCTCTCTTACATACGTTGTATTCCGTTGGTATCCAAATTTGTTCTCCTTTTCAATATGAGTAGCAGTAGATATTTCATAGAGCTTAAAGATAGATTAGACCATGTTGTATTTTGTTGGTAGTCAAAATGGTTATGGTTTAGTTGGCACTCAAGGTTATGGAGAAATGGATAGCACTCTAATAGGATTTAATCTTGTCCTAGCTATTTTACGTTATGCCTTGCAACCAAGGTAAGAGGACCTGTTTTGTAACCTTGTAATGGTGAAGGAGATGAAGATGTCCTTCTCTTTGCTTGAAATTCTATGATGGAGACCTTGATGAAAACATGATCAACACCCTAGATCTGAACTCTCACAAGTTGTCACTTCTCAAAACATGGGTATGTTCTCAAAACAAGGCAAAGGTTACTAGAGACATTGGAAATCCTGATCTATTATGCATACTTTTGCAAATGGATTTTGATCTTTTGTGGGTATACAAATGCAAATCGGGGTAGTACATGATATGATATTTGTTGTCTAGATGATTTTTGGTGGGGGATCGACAAGACAAACCGGGATAGATCAAATCTTTGACAATATCTACAATATTTGAATAACTATCGATGTAATGCTTCAAATAATTAGGAAATTCTTTCAACTAGAAGAGGCATAAATGGAAGCCCATATTGATGGCAAGAGTTTAATTGCAGAAGACAGAATGATATTCATTCATTGCGTGTGTTTACAAACAAGAGTGCCAAGCCTTATAAAGGCTGCGGGAGGAAAGATGGAGAGAGGACAAGCATAACATCGTCATCTGTAATCGTCCATTAACAACAATGGATTAAACTAATGCTTAAACAAATGCTAACATTCCCCCCCTTAATACATTGTTCGTACAAACATACATTTCCTGATAATAGGTCCCCCCCTTAAAGAGAACATCGCAAAGAGGGTCTTCACACGAGCATGTGCCTACATGGTCTCACATGGTTTTTCTAAGGTTGACCAGAAACCTAGAGGGACAGGAACACTTTCCAACCATGTTCACCTCGGTGGTTTTACAGGCTTACCACGAACCAAGAGGATTTTACCTCGGTGGTTTTACAGGCATACCACGAACCCAAGAGGATGATACCTGGTGGTTTTACAGGATTACCACGAACCCAGGGCAAGTACCATGCGCTGCTTTTAGTGCTTTTCTGTTCCCCACAACGCTCTTCAATTAGAAGGTCCCAAACAGGAAACTTCGTATCATCTGTACTTTATTGAATAACAAAACAACAGAACACGACACAAAACTGAAACTGAAATAAACAAGCCAAAAATTGAGGAATAGGTCCTCAATACCTTATTCTCGCCACAATCTCTCGCTCGCGGCCTCGTCACTTGTGGCTTGCAAGAGGTCGCTGGATTTCCTCCACCCTCCGTTATCCTCCGTCCTCCTATACGTATGCTTATAATACTAGAGATGATGTGAAGCCAATCTCATCAACAGCTTCCTCACTCTCGTCAGAATCTTGTGGATCTTCTATATGAGTAGTATTAGCTCCATTGTGTTTTATATTTCCTTGTAGAACATCTCTTGCTCGGATATGACAGTTCCACATTGTATGACCTTTCTTCTGACAATAGTGGCATTCAATCTCTTGTTTAGGCCTTAGTTTATTTTTATCTGATCTCCTATGAAATTTTCTGTTTGTGGAATACAGTGCACTTACTTGTTGAGTATCACCTTCTGCAACATCGCCAGTTATGCGTTTTCCTCTGCGAGAAGAGCCGCGATCATGTCATCTAGAGATTTAGACTGAATTTGACTGAGAGTAAAAACAACATTGTTGTATTTGGAAGATAGACTGTTTAATAGGATAGCTTTGGCATCCTCATCTTCTATCACAGCTTTGACTTCTGCTAGTTGTTGGAGCAGAGACCGAAGATTATTAATGTGACTAGACATAGAAATGCTTTCTTCCATTTTGAATCTATATAACTGAAGTTTTAGGGAAAACTTCGCGTTCACTGCTTTCGCTCCAAATAATTGATTTAAATTATCCCACATGTCCTTGGAAGATTTATTGAGATCAACATGATGGAGTTCAGAATCGGAGAGAGCAAGGCCAATAATGGCTTTTGCTTTATCATCTCTGCACTGCCATTCTGCTAATTTGGCGGCGTCTGTGGGCTTTTTCTCTTTTCCATCTACTATACCCCATAAGTTTTTATGCATAAGTTGCATTTGAATCTTCACCTTCCATGTATGAAAGTTTAACCCCGAGTATTTTTCCAAGTGAATGTCCATAATAACTACTGGAGAAACGAAAAAAATGGTGAGGTAGGAAGTAAATTACCGTGAATGTCCATCAGGTAAGACTAGCATTGCAGACTTTCGGGCACTCGTCAGCCAGGCCTATGCTTCTCGATTGAGTTCCATCCCCGAAACAGAAGAACCTTTATACGCTGGTGGCCATGCAGAACATGTCGTTTTGGGTGCTCAAATCCACGCCATCAAATGCAGGTTTCTAACCACCAATCTAAAATCATAACGTGCAATCTCTAGGCGCAGGTCTCCTCCTTTCCTTGCAGCAGGTCCACTAAACTTTAATTTGGCTTCTCCAAATTTGCACACATTGATTTTATACTAAACTTCTATGTCTTAAAACTGCCAAAATAATCTCTAAACTGCAATGGCTCTGCAGATGTTATTCGCCACGCTATATTAAAGTTGGTCGGTTCTATGCCAGACAACAAATGACAAAGGAAAGCCGTTCCTCCACGTTATAAATGTTTCACGCAGATCTCAAGACAGGAAACAAAATGACCATCAAACAGAATGTTCCACGCAAGTTACTAGACAGCAAGCAACCTGACAAAATATTTCCACGCAGCTCTTCAATGTTAAGATAAAACAGGTCGCTACATCTTCTCCTTCTCACGTTTCTGCCTCCTTTGGACACATCATCACGCTCAGCAAAAACGAGACTCCTTCACGCACGGATAGTAGAGAAATGGTTGCTGAGTCTCCTTCACGCACAGCGGACTTCACACGAGACAACCACAGTTTTTCCTCCTCCACGCGCCAGTCTGCTTGCACTCACGCACAGTAAAAACGCAAACCTCCATCAGCGAGAGAGGACAGGCACACTCGCTCTGATACCAATGATGGCAAGAGTTTAATTGCAGAAGACAGAATGATATTCATTCATTGCGTGTGTTTACAAACAAGAGTGCCAAGCCTTATAAAGGCTGCAGGAGAGGAAAGATGGAGAGAGGACAAGATTCGCCTCGTGCATAATCGTCCATTAACAACAATGGATTAAACTAACAAATGCTAACAGACATCACTCTTCACACAATCTTTGAGAATTCACCAAAAAGCTTGAAGTAAAGAACTCAATTAAACATAAAAATCCATGATCAAACCACACCTAGGGTACCCCAAAAGGCTTACAAGAAATCTCTCAGTCGAGGAAGGTAAAGTGATTTTAAATTTGTTTATCTCCTTATCGATGAAGGCTCTTCCGAATATGAGATTACAAATGCCACTAAACTATCAACCGAGAAATGGAGATCGTGCGTGATTTCTAAAGACTTTTAACGCAAGATTGCAATAAGAACAATAAATTTTATTTACATGCATTTAAAAATGATAATGAGACACCATATTGCCCAAAGAAAACACATATTTAATTCAAAATTTGTTAGATTCAATAGTAGGGAGAGTCACATGAACAATCTCGGAGTCATGTGTAGTGATTGCTATACACTTGTAACCAACTCACATACATGAATTTCCAACACATGAGACATTAACTTTGGTTCTTTGGTGAATTTCTCAAAAATGAGCTTTCTCTCAGAATTTTCTTGTGATTTTCAACTCCCAACCCTTTACAATTTCTCCAAAATGCATTATATACCTCATGCCACATTGGAGTCTTCTTTCCCAAGCAAATAATATGCCATGGGATCAATTTTGTTACAACAATTCTTCATGATTCAATGAAAATGACATCAAACAGAAAAACACTCACATGTTGCCAGGTGTGCCAAAAAGATTGAATCATTACAAATATCTAGATCATTATCCATCCTGGAGGCACGTTTTTCATCATTGAGGCATGCAAACACCCTTCCTCTCATCATTTCACCTTTTAAAACTACCTCTACAATTTTTTATTTTGTCATTTCACGTGTTTGCTCGGGCTGGGGAAAAATTATTTCAAAAACACCTCAAATCAAAGAATTAAGCCATGAAAGTGATGTCAATGATCCTGGAAGGCCAAGACGACACAAAATCACTATAAATTTGATGAATTTTGATGCAAAAATCATGATTCCAAGCTTCCTGGAGCTCCCATGATAATCAAAACAAATGGATGCACAACAACCATCGATCTTATCCATCTTTGTCCTTTAATCTGGGCCCTCCACGTGTCAAAAACAATTGGGACCGAAATTGGGATCATTTTTGACTTTTCCACATTTTTGGAAAAATGGAAAATTTTTGACTTTTTTCTCTGCCCCTCCGCCCTTGAAATTTGGAGCTGACACGTGGCATATGGTGGGTCCCATTGAAATCGTGCTTCAATTCTATGCATTTTGACCTTTTTTGAAATTGGGAAAAATTTCACTTTTTCCCTATGGGCCCGCACCTCCGATTTTTCCCTTGCCATGTGTCCATCTCTATTCAAGCACAGCGAGCCAACGCTTAAAATTTTGATTTTGAACTCTTTTGTGAAAAAGGGAAAAAATCCCCTTCTACCTCCGTTGGCCGGCCAACCCACCTCTTGAAAATTGTGGACATGTGTCCTCTTGTTATTGGCCACACGGATTTGGGGCCAAAATTTACTTTTAACCTTTTTGTGAAAAAGGGAAAAATCCCCTTTTCTTTTGAGCCAAGAAACACAAAATTTCACAAGTTTTTCTCCACCACCCGCATCTCCTCGGCCAATAAGAACATGCCACATAGGTAATTTGGAAAAAATGGAGCCTCGGGCCCGAAAATGCCCCTTTGCCAAAAAATTAAAAATGACAAGTTATAACATTTCCCCGCCGATCCTTGGCCAATGAAAACCCGCCACATTGCCAATGCATGTTTGAGGAAGAATTTGATGGGAAAATGATGCCCGTCTAACCATCAAAATGTAAAAAATTCAAGGGATGCCCTAGAATTGAATTTTTCACCAAGGATGGCAGATTGCTGATTTTGAAACAACGGAAGGATGATTTTACAAAATTTTCGAACTTGGGATTGGATTTTCAAGTATAAACAAGTATGAATTCATCAATCTCGATTTTTCATGATCTGGAAAAGGGAAAAAGTGACACAACCCACAAAATTGGAAGAACTAAGGTAGAGAAAAGGGCATACTTGGAATATTCCTTCAAATTAGGGCGTAAACAACTAGTTTGCGAGCATTTTTAAAGCATTCAATTGGAGGAAAAATTTCAGACCATCAATTTAAAGGGTAAAATGTTTTGAGCAAATATAGATTTGGAAAAATTAGGGCAACATGGTGCAAGCTCAAAAATGGCACCAACACGGTCTATATCCAAAGCCGCCATTGTTCGAGTATCTTCTTCTACCGACACTATCGTATACACGCTTTCGGATTCACGAGAACACGAAGGAATGAGGAGATCACATTGAGGGGACAAAGTCACACACACAACTAGATTTACCACTGTTCTATAAACTCCAGGTTTGAGCTATCAAAGTTCTAATTACAATATATCAAATAGAGTAGTAAATTATTTCATTTCAGTTAGAGCTCGCTCTCGATATCACCAGGGAAGCTATGGGGAATGATAGTTTCTGAGAAACTATGATTCATTCCTCACTTCTGAGGTAGGATTGAGAGTCTTTTGATTAAAGTTAGTTATTTAGATATTTAGGATAAACTCACAACTGCACAGGCAAATAGCTACACCAGGCTACTTTGCTTGTTTTGATTCTGTTACTAGATTAATTGTCCATTTTCTGAATATATTAGAATAGCTACTCTTTTAATTTTGTTAAAATACTTCATCAAAAATACAAAAATAAAAGAATATGCATAGTGTAGATACATCTTTCATAATTAGTTTATTCATTTCATTAAAATTGAATCATCTTTACATGACAATCATGGGACCTAGAGAACTCAGGGA
Source organism: Taxus wallichiana var. yunnanensis (assembly GCA_018340775.1). Classification (NCBI taxonomy): domain Eukaryota; kingdom Viridiplantae; phylum Streptophyta; class Pinopsida; order Cupressales; family Taxaceae; genus Taxus; species Taxus wallichiana. The sequence continues at coordinate 87,230,041 of CM031238.1, forward strand.
ATACGTATTTGAACCGATAGTGCTTTAACCAAATCTCCCCATGACATTAGCTAATATATATCAAGACCTTAGGATTCAGGTTTTTCGAACAACAATAAACCTACGAGTAGTTAGTGAACAATTGAGAGAGTTAAATATTGAAGACGACAAGGCATACACATTTTGGTCAAATCACCCTAACTATAGACTACCTTGATAGGATATCCACATGACTGCATGAGGACTCGTAAGAGAAAAAATTTGGTTACAATCCTTTAGTTCCACAACCCAACACAGAGACCTCCTCATCGACATAGATACTAGCTTATGTATTCAAGTTGCCAGAACACTTGTAAGGTATTCTGAGAAAATTACACAACTTCTAGTTCTAAACATAGAGGCTGAAAAAGCTTACGACTATTGGATAGTCGGGAGAAGATATTGACTCCTCATATGACCATAGGAGGTCTGCCACAACCATGAACTTACAGTTGTGATCCACAGGTCCCATAACCCAACGGGCCTACTAATCAATCAGACATTGACACTGGTTTATGCACACTAATATTCAGATCCTCACCACTTCCACTAGACATCATTACACAATTCTCGTATTAAACGTAGCAAGCCAATCAGGCTAGGGATTTCTGGACTAGACCAGAGAATCGTCCATAAAACTCTGGAGGATCCACTACACCTCTCATCACCATTTTTCATGACCTTGTCTGGAAATATACACGAAGCACCTACAGGTCATTTTCCACATATCTAGCAACCAATAAATAGGATCTCTACAAAGTTCGACATTGATTGGAGCCTCTAAGTAGCTATAATATCTTAATGATCCATTACACCAATTTAGGTTAGGAGGGCCTTATTTTCCTTAGATTCGCATATTCCATTATTGTGTGTTAAGGATATAAGATCACCCAACTATTTTGTTTGTATCCATATATATTCCATTTCCATCGGGCCGCCTTGGCACAACCTCGAGAGGTCGGTATGAAGAAGAGTTGCTTGTAGATTCTCATGCTTGCATGTCACTTTTCTATCATACAAAATTGGTGAACCCGACGTGAAGCAAACAATTGTTTCATCTTCTCTACCTCACTAGCCTTCACATCAGCTTCACCAACAAAATTGGTGAACCCGATGTGAAACAAACAATTGTTCCCCTTTTATTTTCATTTCTTTCATCCACCTTCGCTCTTTCCCATTATTCTGTGGGTATTCATATACCCCCCAAATATGTCGGGATACGACGCATACAACAGACCTCTCTCAGATCTCGAAGCAAATTATGGTCAAACAAATAGAAAATCGTCACCCTCGCTCTCTGCATGGGCTAATAATTATTCAACTAATTACTTGTCATCACAAACTCCCCTTCAAAGAACTAGCTCTAGTTCTTCGTTCGGAATTGAGGAGTTGGATCATCTTGCACAAACACAAAAACCGAGCCTTGGGCTCTAATAAAATGACGCGTTCTTGGAGAATCCACTTCATCTCCTCGTGTCTTGTTCGATCACAAATCGGTAAGAGACAGTCGATCCACTCCCATTTTTGGATGAGGAGTATTTATCACGCTACTCCTATAGGGAGTTCGCAAACACAACCCGATACCCTACTCTAAGAAAATGCCCCCACTCCTCCACCTATGGGAAATACACTTGGTGAAGCTTAGAAGGGTAATGATCAATTCATAGCAGGTATCATACCCCTTTACACCTCAAGGTATACAAAAACACCATTAAGGAAAAACATTGTGTCTTCTCCTATCGAGGTCATCTCGGCCTTAGTTGAAAAGGTTAGAGGATTGGAACTTGCTCAAGCAAATCAAAATAATTACTTCGAGCAAGAAGGAATCCCTAACCCTCCACATCATCCCAAAGGTTGAACTCCTTACAGAATAGGCATGTTAGGCATGCCTCCTCAACATTCGTATAACTATCCACAACAAACACCAACTAGGACTGCATTTTTAAACGCCACTCCAGTTGAAAATATGATACCTCCCGGCTTAGCACCAAACAATCCTTACCAAAGCAATGTTCCTTCCTACTAAAAAATTTATTCAAAATCACCACAAGGAGACATGTTCTCCTCTCCTGGGATGTTCTCTCAACCACAAGGATTCCCTTATGTCCCTGCAAATACATATGCTATGCCATATCAACAACCCATTCCACCCCACCCCCTCGCATAAACACCATCAATGGTCAAAGCCTATGTGGTAGGGACTTACTTAGAATATTTGAAAGAGCCCCTAGATTTCACCATACGAAGTCTCATGCTTCCAAGACCTCTTCTCGATCTACCCAAATACAATGGGGAGGGACATCTAAATGCACACATCAAGGCCTATGCCACGGCCATATGGGAATTACTCCCTTGGGATGAGGTTGTTGCTAAGATATTCCCTAAAACCTTGGAGGGTATTGCCCTTGATTGGTACTATGAGATACCAAAGCCTCGATACACTCATTTAAACAACTCGTGTCAAAGTTCATCAAGGATTTTGATATGAAAAAATTATTGAGAACAAGAATCGGGAATTCTTGCATATTAAACAAGAGCATAATGAATCCACCGCTCATTTTATTCAAAGACGGCGTATGGTTCTCTACTCATCGCAAAGTGCTCTAAACATGGATCGAGATGGAACTATGTGATTTATTCCTTCATTCCCTCAATAGAGATAAAGGAAGAAGTCTAGAAGTTCCCACTAACAACTTATCATGAAGTACTCGAGAGTTCTCTCCGAATTGAACAAGCGGCTATAGATAGTGGTCGTAAGACATATGGAAGAAACAGAAATTAATCACTCCCAATCAAAACACTATGGCATATCCTAGTACTGCGGGAATACTAATCAACGACCTAAAATCCTTAACAAAAACCGCGGGGTTAAAACAAATGGAGTAATGACCAAGTTAAAAGAGCAAATGTTGTGGACATTTCACCTCCCGTTAACAATCAACAAAATAAAAATTTTACTCCAATAATCAATGCGGTGGATTTTAATCGTCCACCATGACAACAACAATAACAACAACAATGGAAAATCCAAGCATAAGGTCCAAATTGAAACCCAATCTGGATATCAAAGTCAAAACCAAAGGCAACAACCTCAAAATTTTAACTCTAACAACTAACAACCTTATCAGAATTTTGGGCCACAACAAGTTTCAAATCAACAACCTTGAAATTATAATCCCAATTTGTATTGTGGTTTCCACAAGATTCAAGTCCATGATACTAGGACTTGTCATGACAACAAAAATTCATGCAGGCATTTTCCGTAAGAACAAGACAACTCTTTATAGATATGTTCTTAGCAAATTATGTATTACCCATGCCAAACACCGACACGGGGTAGTTTCCCCTCAAAATGCACCCCTCAAGATCTTTAACGATCTACTCCCAAATCATACTAAAAATAACAGGTTAGATCCAAGCGGAACGAATAAGGGTGTTATAACAGGAAATAACGATCATGAAGCTTCAACTTCATTAAATCCACCGGTCGCACCCCAATTAGGAACTCAACCGCAAACCAAGATAGTTGTCTGGTAGAGTTAGACACCGAGCTACCCGTAGAAACCATAACAAGAACATGGGATTATTCTTCTCAACCAGTTCCAAGCTATCCATTAGAACTAGACAACATTCAACAAACGTTGGTAAAACCCATAGGCGCTTATGATTTAATTAATGACTTAACAAAGACCTTCTCTCATATTTCCTTCTTGGATTTATTGAAGAAATCTCCCGCCCATAGGGCTGCTCTCTTAGAAGCATTAGGCCTTGGTAATTTAATCAACATCACTCCTCCTCCGAAATGCAAGTAGACCATGTAGACTTTGATGTCTACCCTCCAGGGCAGCCAAATAGGGATACTGAGTTTATATTTGATATAAGCAAAATGCCAATAGACGCTGAAATTACACATAGAGGTGACCTTGACTTTACATTTACAAGTATGGGTCTCACAATAACTATGTTAAACGTGCAATGATTGATGATGGGGCAGCAGTTAACATAGTCCGCTTTGATTTTCTTCAAAAGCTAGGATATGGAGAAACAAATTGTTCCATAACACGAAATACGCTAAGAGGTTATGATAGTCTCAAGGCCACTTCAAATGGAACCATAGTTTTACCGGTCACCTTAGGACCCAAGACGGTCCTCATCGAATGTTATATTATAGATCAGGAAACCAACTATAATATGATCCTTGATCGACCATGGATACACCGCATGAAGGCGATCCCTTCCATGTTATTCCAAGAAATAATATTTTTGCACTTAGGGAAAATATTTATGGCATAAGGTGACCCAAAACCCTTCGATATACACCTAGCTGACTTGAAGAAAAGACCAGCGTTCACTCCGAGTTTGAACTCCCAAAAATCAACTTAGCAAACCAATTAATTCAAAACCAGAAGAGAAGTTGATACCTACCACAGAATTAGAAATTACAAATCTAGTCGAGGGCATTCTAGCACTCAAAAATGAGGCTAACGTCATAGAAATAGTGTCATTAGGGACTACCACAAAAAAATTGAGTTGCTAGAGAAATATCTGCCCATTCTCCTACCATTTGATTCTATGGGTATGGGATACACCCTAGGAATTGGTTCCCTTCCATCAAACGAAGTTTGTATGGTAGAAGTAACCGAGGCAGGAGAAACAGACATGACGAATATCCCAACATCCATTTTTCCAAGAAAATATTGGACTCTCCACTTCGATGGAGCTAGATGTCGCTTTGGAGCTGGGGCAGGTGTGATCTTTACTTCTCCTAAGGGAAAGATCCTACCTTTTTCCTTTAAACTAAACTTTGAGTGTACAAACAACGGGGCTGAGTATGAAGCCCTCCTCCTTGGCCTCATCATAGCCAAAAGAATGGGTGTCGATAACATTAGAGTACTAGGAGACTCACAACTGGTTGCAAACCAAGTCTCTGAGGTATATGAGACTAGAGCTGAACATTTACAACTCTACAAAATGGCGGTACTAGATCTAAGAAAAGGATTCAACTTCATATCAATTGAAGCAATCCCTCGAGAACAGAACCTCCTCACTGATTCAATAGCAACCTTAGCTTCTCGTTTCACTCCAAATAGTGAGTTGGAAAACACAAGTTTCATGGTATGACTTCATACTGAACCGTTGGTGCGTAAAATACCAACAAACCCACTCCTGACTCATACAGAAGCTGAGAATGATTTTTCTATCCTGGATCACTTTGACAGTGATAGAGTCACTCTTGAATATCTAAACGCCTATGCAAAGCTACATCTTGCTCACCACATAGTAGATCTTTCCCTAATACCACATTCCTCTTCCTATTTTGGAAATCCCATGATAGAGTCTCCTCCACAAAAGGATCTCGATATCTACGAGGTAGAGAATGGGGAAATTTTGGAACTACCTTTGGCCCCACCTAAATTTGAAGAAGGCAACGCTTCTTTAATCAAAGAAACAATTGACATAAACATTGGAATGAAGGAAGAACCAAAAATTTTGAAATTGGGATCCTCGTTAACTCCAGAGGAGATAGAAATACATACCCAAATCCTCAAAGAGCATCAAAAGGCTTTCATGTTTAATTACAAAGAAATGACAGGAATTGCACCACATATCGTAGTACATAATCTTGTCACTAAACTAGATGCAAAACCAATTAAACAAAAGTCAAGACCAATGAAGCCAAAAGTGGCTCTTATGGTGAAGGAAGAAGTAATGAAACTTCTCCAAGTGGGATTCATCAAACCAGTTGACTATTCACAATGGGTATCTAATATTGTCCCTGTTCTAAAAAGAATAGGAAGATACGCATTTGCATAGACTTTCGGGATATTAACAAAGCTTGTCCCAAAGATGATTTCCCGTTACCATCTATTGACGTAATTGTTGATGCAACAACTAGATTTGAGCTATTGTCCCTCATGGAAGGGTTCTCGGGTATAATAAGATTAAAATATCTAAACAAGATCAAGTGAAAACCATGTTTATAACTCCTGGGAACTTATTGTTACTGCTTTGTAATGTCGTTCGGTCTTAAGAATTCTTACGCTACATACGAGAGGGCAATGGCATATACATATTCCATGATCTTATCCATAAAATTGTGGAATCCTACATAGATGACTTGTTGGCCAAGGCCAAGAAGCGTTGTGATCACCCAAAAGTACTGTATCATTCTCTCACGATTGATTGAATACATGGCGTCACATTAAACCCGAGAAATGTGTATGTGACAAGAGGAAAGCTTAAGGTTACATTATATCCTCATGAGGGATTGATGTTGATCCAGCAAAAATCCAGGTTGTTCTTGAAATGATTCCACCATGAGATGAGTCTGGTATCGATCATTTCTTGGGAAGCTTCGGTCAATCCGAAGGTTCATTCGGATTTGAGTTTTGCTATTCATCCAATTAACAATATGTTAAATAAATATTATAACATTGATTGATGACAAGAATGCAACGAGGCCTTGAAGTGGTTAAACGCTTCTTGTTGTCTCTACCCATGCTAATGCCTCCTAGAATAGATCATCCTTTGATCCTATACTCACGGACTCTTGATGTCTCGCTAGCATCTGTGCCGCTCAAGAAGACAATGATAAATGATAACGTGCGAGTCTATTTCATTAGCTAAATGTTGTTCGATTATGAAACAAATTATACACGAGCAGAGAGAGAATGCCTTGCCATAGTCTTTGAAACAAAACATTTAAGACATTACATGTTAAATCAAGAAACAATGGTCATTGCAAAGAAAGATCATTTACGAACATTCCTCATGCAAGGGTCTCTATCTAAAAAGGTTGGACGTTTCATAACCTTAATGGAAAAATTTGATTTAATATTTGTAAACCGAAATGTTAAAGGACAAATCATTGCAGACTGGTTAGCTGACAATCCGTTAGATGGAGGCAATCTAGTAAATCTGGACTTTCTGATGAGTGTATATACTTTATCGAAACTAGGCCCCCATCTCTACATGTCCTTGGTACACTGACATCATCAATTTTATTATGGACCATACATACCCAGAAGGTGCCACATCGCAACAAAGAAGGCGGTTACGCATTATCGCTGCTAAATATGTTATTTTAGAACAAGTACTCTATCGTAAAGCCTTTGATGGCATGCTTCTAAGATGCGTCGACACAGAAGAATCCAAGAAGATTATTTATGAATCCCATAGTGGGATATGTGGAGGTCACTTCGGTGGTCATACCACTACTCACAAAATACATCGATGGGCTATTTTTGGCCCACTCTTGAACATGATGCAGTAGAGTTTGTACGCAAGTGCCAAAAATGTCAAGAATTCTCCCATGAGATTCACATGCCAACGCATAATCTCTGCAACCAATAACAACCCCATGTGGCCTTTCTCCATGTGGGGTCTAGATTTGATAGGGAAATTCTCTCCCTCATCGACAAATGGCCATAACTTTATAATTACGGCCACATAATATTTTACCAAATGGGTAGAGGCCATGCCTCTCACCACTTATACTGTTCGATAATCACCAAGTTCATTTTGAACCAAATAATTTACAGGTACGGTGTCCCACAAGTCATTATCTCAGATAATGGCACATCCTTTAAGAACAATGAGGTCTGTGAGTTATGCAACAAATTCAAAATAAACCATCATACAACCTCTCTTTACTACCCTCAAGCCAATGGACAAGCCGAAGCAACAAACAAAACATTAAAGGCTATTCTCCTCAAAACAGTTAAGGAGAACAAATGAGATTGGCATTTAAAATTATATCCGGCCTTGTGGGCCCATCGAACCTCAATAAGAACACCAACAGGAGCAACCCCCTTCTCATTAGTATTTGGGCGCGAAGGTTCTCCCACTTGAGGTCAAAATACCTAGTCTCTACATCTCGTTACTGAGGATTACGGAGAAGACGCCTATAGAGAGGCACATCTCTCTCAACTAGAAATCCTTGATGAGGCCAAGCTAAATGCCGAACAATGACACAGAGCCTATCTTTGACTAGATGTCTTGGCAATATAACAAAAAATTTTATGAGTGAGAAATATATGAGGGAGATCTAGTTCTAAGACTAGACAGCCGGATTGATAAGAAAACCGACGAAGGAAGGAAATTCGCCCAAGTGGTTGGGCCCATACTGAGTCATGAAAGACTACGAAAATGGTGCATATCTCTTGTGTACATTAGAAGGTGAGGAGTTCAATGAAACAGTCAATTCCTTGCATCTTAAACGGTTTTATGCATGAGACATCAGCGTCACCATTTGTATATTATATCTACCTACATTGCATTAGTCACTTAGTTGTTTCATTTTGTCCACTCGTTTCGTAAAATTTGTAGTCAAGGAACTTACTCTTAAGCAATCTATTATAAATTTCTAAAAATATTGGCAAAAGCATTCAAATCACATCTCTTCAAACATCATCAAGTAGTTTGAATCTTTTCATCAAGTTTGATAGACAAATATTGACAAAAACCATACCAAGGCCTGCATACTTGGTTTTGCTCTTTCTTTCTACTAGGTGAAGTTGTTCTTACCTACGGTCTATTCTAGAAGCTTCTTGGTGTCACATCTATCCCTCTTATGTCTCTTTGAAACAAGGATATCCCAAAATCACGGATCAGAAGTGTCAAAATCAAATAGAATCAAGAATACCAAGCAAACAAAATATTTTATTTTACACACTTCTTTGCCCCACCAACCTATGGTGATAAGCCCACATCTCTTCGGTGGTGGTGCAAGCTGTAAGGTTGGGAAAGGAAATAAGTTCCCTTACTACGCCATATATCTTGCCTTTGGTGACAAACCCATGCTTCTTACTAGTGGCATGGGGCAGGGTGTGGGGGGTCCATTCACACAAATTAACGAATCTTGGTATTTTAGAAATACAAATCAAATTATATTAAGTAAAAATAAGTGTCCAAATTCCAAAGAGATCAAATCCTCAAAACCATATTTTTTCAACCAGGTTGCCATTTATAGATCTAAGTCTAGATAAACTGGAAAGTAAGTTGCTTCTAAGCTTGGTGGTAGTTTTGAGTAGGGTAAGTGTGTAGGTCTAAGTTTGGTTTCTGTCACTGGTTTGTCTATCTCTCATCATTCCATTCAGTCAAACTCATACAATTTGTGCCCTTCCCAACTCTTGGTGTTGAGCCCTCGCATCTTACTAGTTGTGTGGAGTTAGGAGTGGGGCAAGTTCATCTCTTTATCACTATACATTCATCACATTTTGCCAACATAAGAAGAAACAACAAACATTGCCCAAAGAGGCCAAAAGTTCAGTACTACAATATGTTTCACATCATCACGTACCAACATTACAAAATCAAATAAAAGTAAAGCATTCTGTTCAGTATTTGTTATCATTTGTCATCCATTGCATACATTCTGAAAAGCATATAAGCAAAATACTCTAAAAACATCTAGTGTACACATGAGAAGCGAATCACAAAATTCTAGACACAAGAAGATCTAGATCCAAAATATATATATATATATATAAATGGTGTTTTATGTACAATGCCATCATGCACTAAGGCATGGTAAAAACACTCAATGAGCCCAAAAAATACAAAAATACTCGTATAAATATCTAACCAAAGATCACTAAAAAAGGACCATGATCTCTCAATCCCTGTGAGATCCCTCAGAAGGTGCACGACCTCATCTAGGACTCCTCTTGTGACGATGCTCTAAATGAGCGAGGCTCATGATCACGGCCAAGCAGTATGGTATCAGCATGAGAGTGACTCCTCCTCATCAAGTGCTCGGCGAGTCCTATATCCCGGCCATTTCGGTGCGAAGGGAGGTCATGATCTTTTCCGCCTTCCAGATAGGGGCAAAGACATCAGTATGTCAACCAGCTACTGAGGGCTCTCCAACATCCTCAATCATCTCGGCCCAAGTACCCTCCGGGGAGCGGTAGAGTGTCCACGCGAGACTTGGCGAATCAAGTCTTGCGATCCCTCGGCCGATCATTTGAAATAAAAAGGGGAAACAAACAAGTTAGAAAGTTGTCCAAAATAAGACCAAAAATAAATGAAACAACAAAAGGGAAACATCAACTAAATAATTCTAACTAAAACAAAGTCGAGAAAATATTAGTGACTCACTCGGATCTCCAGGGAATCCGGGTGGGATCTCTAGGATCCATGCTGCTCATCGACACTTGCCCACTGAATTTCGTGCCTCTCCCACATCTGGAATGAAGTGACATCCTGCCACGGACTCGTCATCTCCCCCTAAGTCCTGAGAAGGTAACTCCTCTGAAATCAGGGTCACCTTCTCTACACTCTCCTCTACCCTCTCAGCCCGCAAGATATCCTGAGTATCATGCCACTCAGAATCACTGTCATCCTCCTCTGTCCCGCTAGCCCCAGTCTCACCCTCCTCCGTCTCCTCCTCTATCTCCTCCCCGTGAACTCCTCAGACTCTAAGTCCACATCAATGGGCTCATCTCCACTATGTGCAGGACCGACTCCAATCTGAAGTAAAGGTGCTCGAGGAGCACTGGCTACCCCTCGGGCACAAACCACCCTCCTAGTTGTAATGGGAACGCTAGGAGTGATCGTGGTCCAACCTCGGCCTCTAGGACCTCCCCTGGCCTCATGAACAAATCAGTATACTGGCCCCACTAGAGGAAACATATCAATATAGGGGAGGCCAACCTATTGTGGTACTCTGTCGGAGGGTGAATCTCTAATTTCCTCGTCCTGTCTATTAGTTGGCTACTAGTATGACAAGTGATCAATGTGAGTGTCTCCTCTCCCCATAACCCTGTCATGGCCTGATAAGGAGTGGCCTCCATATCTGCAATAGTCAAAGAAGCCACTGGCTAGTGTGGCATCCTAAGTATGGTCATCCCTATCCAGCTCACTTTATACTGACACCCGAGATCCTCTGCTGTACACACCTCTCCCATAAGGAATGATGTGCTCATACACCCAACTCATGACTAGAGTAGGGTGACTCAATGACTACCCCTGTAATCTGACCACCCTATACAAATCATGATAGGTGGTCCCAAGGATGTCCACTCCTAAGCGTAAACATGACCATGTGCCTCAATCTATGTAATAATAGGAGCCCAACAATATAAAAGAGTATCCCCTCCCTTATCCCCAATCAACCGCGAGGCAAGGATGCCCATAATAGCCTTGTGGAGCACAGGAATATCTGACTCAACAATAGAGCAAACCTTCAACCCCTTCTTTGACCCCATGGAAACAAAGACATCTCCCATATATGTGGCCCACTAGACCATCGAGATATGGATGCTTTGCTATCTTAAGAGACAGCCGCCTCCCAAGAATCAGGACCCCCAATATACGGTGGTAGACATCCTCAAGGGTGATAGTCCACTCACCCCTAGCACCTGGTAACCAGAAGGTATTCCGGTCAGCATCCCAATATGAGAATAAGTCACATAGTATGTGACTGGAAGGAGCAACGTGAGGAACCCGAGAGATCCGCAAGATTTCAGGACATTGCAAAGTGTCTCTCGTAGCCTGAAGTCAATGCATCCAACACTGTCGGGAGCCAATCACACTCCCTCTCTCTGCTCCATCTGATATACTCCTCCTTCTGCATCCACCCAAAACACAGAAAAGGAGTAAGTTAGTAACATAATCCAACTGGAAAAATCATCAGGAACATATAAAAATGCCAAAAATGCAAAAAATAATCAAGTAATACATCTCTTTTTACAAGATGTTGAAACCACCGCCATGTGCAGAGCGGCGGTTTCGTAACCACCACCTTCTGTGGTGGTGGTCTTGTAACCACCGCCTTATAGGGTGGCGGTCTTGTAACCACTAGCCTTCATAGGGTGGTAGTCCCATGACCACCACCACATGCGGGCGGCGGTCTGTCCCGAATTGCCAAATGGCTCGAAAGCCCTAAAAACACTTTTAAAATGCAAAAATACATCATTTTAGATGAAATAAAAACCTACCCTATGGGCACCCCCCAGAGACTCATTTAAAACTAGCATTTTCAAAAATAACCCCCCAAGACAAATATTTCTACATTTCTATCTTTTAGGTTTAAAAACGATAAATTGAAAAGAACTAACTTTGAGACTTCACGGGCTGATGTTTTCTTGTCGAAGGCATGATCAAGATCTCATAATGGACACTTTGACTCGTACTCTCGTCGAAAATGGTCACCGTTTTGAGTGTATGGTTTTTAAGCTGTTCTAAGCTTTTCTACGATTGGGCAAGTTTATATTCGTTTATCATTTTAGGGGGATTATAGCACAAAAAATTATCCGATGAAGCTACGTACAAATAGTTCTATGAAATCAAAAGAAATGATTGGCTCACCATGTTTGTGAAATCAAAGGAAATTATTTGATGAAGCTATTCACAAATAGTTGTGAAATCAAAAGAAATTATCGATAAATACAAATAGTTCGTCTTATTTCATTCGCGGTGTTTTGATTTTTTACTATGAAGGTATTGAAAAATCGTAGATGGGTATATCAACTAACTTACTGCTATCTTAACTATTGAATTTGAAGCTTAGGATTTGTTTGGCTATGAAAGAATTGACTTTACAAGACGAGAATTGGTTTTCTTCACCGGCATTTAAGAAGTTTCTCTTGTTCTTTGATGGATTGCTTGTCGATTGTATTCATAATGATAGTGGGACCATTCTCTTAAATTGAATGCTTACGTACGTACCCAAAAATGTACATACTGTACTACCGGAAAGAGGTTACGAAAACCCCAATGATGATTCAGGTCTCTTCGCAAGGTGTTTAGAATCCAAAAAAAGCTCGCCAAGTGTATGTTTGCATCCCAAATGCTTTATCCAAGCTCCGTATGCTTTGTTCTATCCTCTGCCCCCTTTTTCCTTGCATTTTGGTCTTAAGTGACAAGACCACCATCCTTCCTAGGCAGCGATCTTTGTAACTTCCGCCACCTTGTGCAGGACGGCGGTCCTGTGTGCATTTTCCAGAACGCTCCGACGAATGCGTCAAACATAAAAATTCAAATTTCACCCGCATTCTTCAACCACTTTGGCTTGCATTTATGTTTTGGCCACCCAGTAAATAGTGTTTTCCCTTTGTTTATAGTAAAGGAGATCAATTGGGAGTTACCCTCTGGTAAATGCAATTGCTATAAATAGCCAGCTTGTTCTCAAACAAATGGCCCCTCTCCTTCTCTATTTAATTATTCAGTTTGTTTGAAGTTCTTGCTTAGAGTTCCAATAGTTTCATATTTTGCATCAATTATCAGCCTTCCCTTGTTGTTTAGAGATCATTTGATCTTCTTGTTTCATCTTACTTCATTTTTGTTCCATACAATCAATTTAGAATAAGGTAGTTTCATTTTTAGAATAGAATCCATTTAGAGTTGCAGGTTTTGTTTAGTCACAAAGATAGTTTCCAGAATTCTTGGCATATTTGTGTTGTATTCCCACAATAAATCCTGCTAGGAATTACATAGTCAAGCTCTGTTCACTTGCACTATCCCTCTCTTACTTGCATTATATTCGGTCTATATCCAAAGTTTCATTGTTCGAGTATCTTCTTTTCTTTGACACTATCATATACATGCTTTCTAGATTCACAAGAACACGAAGGAATGAGGAGATCACACTGAGGGGACAAAGTCACACACATAAATGGATTTACCACTGTTCTGTAAACTCCAGGTTTGAGCTATCAAAGTTCTAATTACAATATATCAAATAGAGTAGTAAATTATTTCATTTCAGTTAGAGCTCGCTCTCATATCTCCAGGGAAGCTATGGGGAATGATAGTTTCTAAGAAACTATGATTCATTCCTCACTTCTGAGGTAGGATTGAGAGTCTTTCGATTAAAATTAGTTAGTTATTTAGATATTTAGGATAAACTCACAACTGCACAGGAAAATAGCTACACCAGGCTACTTTGCTTGTTTTGATTCTGTTACTAGATTAATTGTCCATTTTCTGAATATATTAGAATAGATGCTCTTTTAATTTCATTAAAATACTTCATCAAAAATATAAAAAATAAAAGAATATATGCATAGTGTAGATACATCTTTCATAATTAGTTTATTCGTTTCAGTTAAAATTGAATCATCTTTGCATGACAATCATGGGACCTAGAGAACTCAGGGAATACGTATTTGAACCGATAGTGCCTCAACCAAATCTCCCCACGACACTAGCTGATATAGATCAAGACCTTAGGATTCAGGTTTTTCGAACAACAGTAAACCTACGAGCAGTTAGTGAACAATTGAGAGAGTTAAATATTGAAGACGACAAGGCATACACATTTTGGTCAAATCACCCTAACTATAGACTACCTTGATAGGATATCCATGTTGTACAAGGACTCAAAAGAGAACAAATATTTGGTTGCAATCCTTTAGTTCCATAACCCAACGCAAGAGACCTCCTCATCGACATAGATACTAGCTTACGTATTCAAGTTTCCAGAACACCTGTAAGGTATTCTGAGAAAATTACACAACTTCTAGTTCTAAACATAGAGGTTGAAAAAGCTTACGACTATTGGATAGTTAGGAGAAGAGATTGACTCCTCATATGACCATAGGAGGTCCACCACAACCACGAACTTATGGTTTTGATCCACGAGTCCTGCAATCCAACCGGGCTATCGATCAATCAAACATTGATGCTGGTTTACGCACACTAATATTCAGATCCTCACCACTTCCACCAGACATCATTACGCAGTTCTCCGTATTAAACGTGTAACGACCAATCAGGCTAGGGATTTCTAGACTAGACTAGAGAATTGTCGATAAAAACTCGGAAGATCTATTACACCTCTCATCGCCATTTTTCATGACCTTTTAAAATATATACAAAGCACCTACAAGTCATTTTCCACTTATCCAAAGAGACCCAATAAATAGGATCTCGGCAAAGGTCGACATTGATTAGAGCCTCCAAGCATTTATTATATCCGAGCGATCCATTACACCAATTTAGGTTAGGAGGGCCTTCTTTACCTTAGATTTTTAGATTTCATTATTGCGTATTAAGAATATAAGATTGCCCAACTAGTTTATGCGTATCCGTATATATCCCATTTCCATTGGTTGTCTCGGCCACGACCTCGGGAGGTTGGAGTACGAAGAAGAGTTGCTTGTAGATTCTCATGCTCGCATGTCTCTTTTCTATCATACAACTTCCACTAACAATCTAATTAGATTCTATAACTAATTAGATTTGAGAACTAATCTCATCAAAAGTTTGATGTAGGCTAGTGACAATATTTCAACAATGTATATGACACCTCGTGATATCGTCACGAGTTCTTGAATGCTTCTAATATATCATCTAAATTCTATTGTACATTAGCTGCATGTGAGATGCTTTACGGTGCTCCATACCTCTGAATACAAGCTAAGTCCGTATTAACATGTTCATAGTTTTGGGTATAGTTATTAAATACGATGGATTTTGTAAAAAAATCATATTTTTGTGATTTCTCCTATCCACTATATTGAACAAGGTATATTTCAAGGTTTAATTAATTACAATACAGAAAAAAATTTTAAAAAGCGGTTCAAAATTTTCTGAAAAAAATCTTTAACTCCTACATCTCAATTTTTTGTTATAAAAATCTAAAACTCTAAAAAACTGGATCTCAAACTTATGTTATTATTAGTATTATTTATTATTAATTAAAGACATAAAATATGTTACAAACATAAAAAAATGTCATTTCGGTATTTTTAATGTATGTATATGTTTTAAGTTTAATCCATTATTCTCACTTTAATAATGTATTTTTTTAATTTTTTTATGAAACATTTTTTTCAGAAATTTAAGATCAACCATTCAATACCCTCCATATAAAAGTTTCTACCTTGGTTATGATGTCCTATCTAAATCGTATACTATAGTAGCTACATTTGAAATGATTTAAGGTGTCTCATACCTCTCAAAAAATTAGTCTATATTGGCATGCTCATGTAATTCGAGTCAGTGCTGCTAGAGTGCACTTCCAACTAGCTGCATAATGCAACTGGATGTTTGAAATGACGCATTCTTTGTTTGATGCTATTAAATTTTACACTAGATTTTAAAAAATTAAATTATATTAATTATTTCCAAATCTTAAGGATATCAGATATCATTTAACATGACAGAAGCGTTGGGTTTAATTCTTCTTTCCTAATGTTCTAGAAAATTTTCAACAACATTCAATACAATAATTTTATACTAATTGTTTAAGAATACGACATATAAGATCAATAGCTATTGGTTATTATAAGTAAGCTTCCTTTTTAGATCGGTTATTTCAAAATGATGATACTAAAACACATACCTAAAACTATTCATTCTCTTATACTTATTTTTTCTAGTTTTCCCTTCCCATCTTATTACAAAAATCTTGTTGCTCTGGTTTATTCAGAGTTAGCTCTATTTTAGCAAATAGGTCTGAATTCTTTTCAATAGAGAGTATAGGGTTATGGCGGATATTATCGTAATTCATTTTTTAACCATATCTACAATACAAAAATAAATTATATTGTCTTTTCAAAGTCAAAGCCTTCCATATAGGAGATAAGCTGAGATGAATATAAGGCACCCGGGGTGTTATTGCTAATTAATTAGTGTTTTTTCAAAGCTAAAGCCTTCTACATAGGAGATAAGCTGAGATGAATATAAGGCACCGAGGGTTGTTATTGCTAATTGATTATTGTTTTTTCAAAGCTAAAGCCTTCTACATAGGAGATAAGCTGATATGAATATAAGACACCCAAGGGTGGTATTGCTAGTTTCAGGATGATATTAACTTGTGAGTCTTTCCAATTTGTATTCATTGCAGAGATAGTCTTTTTTAGCATTGTGCCAACATAACGAAGCGTATCTATTAGACTAAAATTTCTTGATCTTGCACCTTATTTTGAAAGGGAATTAAATTTTGATGTGGTCTTTATAAACCATTATTTCCAACCCTAGAACTTCTCCCTTTATTAACCTATTTTAATCTTTTGTTGACATTAATAAATATTTTCCCTTTCTTTCAGCAGTTTCAAAAATGGGCAATTTTGAATTTTTTGTCTTGCCCCAAGCCATTAGAGTTTTATGCTACTATGGTTTCTTAAGTAAAGAATGATTGTTTCTGGAAAAAACAAATTTGATAGAAATTTGAATAACATCTACCTAGTTCACAAGTTAAAGGGAAGCATTCTTATAACAAAACCATTTAAGTCAAAGATTATTTTATTCTAAGCTAGTTGTATTTCTAGATATCAATTGATCTATTTTGGTAATTTGTAGACATTAATATAAGTTTCTTCTTTTTGTACAGCTCCCAAATAAATATATCAAACTCCAGACCAAGATCTAAACATTCTTCTGGAAGCAGTGGGTTTGGAAAAGAACCATCCATAGCAGAGAAGAAAACAGTTGGGTACAAGCAAACCACAATATTTGACATCACTGGTGGTGATCTGAGTGAAAGGATTGCCAATGCCAAAATAGTTGCAGATGGTTGTGTTGACTCTAGCAGCAATATAATGGACAACATTGAATGTATATCTCCCAATGATATATTTTTCTCTAGAGTAGACTTCTCCCCAAAATTTGTTAAACCTTCACCAATGAGCAGTATTTATAGCAAGGGAAAACCCAACTCTGATAAAAGCCTTATCCATACCCCATCAAGTGCACGCCTTCTTAGTAGCTATGTGTCTATAGGGACAAACACCAGTGCAAGGATCAGGATCAGTGAAACTGGAAAAGCAAGCAGTCAGAAAGTAAAAGATCCGTTCAAGTGTAATAAAAAGGTTTGGTTTTCTTGCATGAGTGGAGGAACTTGCATGCCTCCCAATAGTGTACCACTTTTGAAGAAAGAGAGACCTTTCGAAATTGACAATTTATCTTCAAGAGATATCAGAGAGATCAGAATTTCATGGGCAGATAAGCATCGTCCTGGGTCACTTGCGGGATTCATATGTCACAAGCAACAAGCCCAACTTCTCAAACAATTGGTGTGAACTTAACACGTATTGTGTCTAATTATGTTCGGTGATCTTTCATTTGTTTTGGAATAAAAAATACCTAAAAAATGCTCAGCATAAACTTCACATATGTTTGCAAGGCTGGTGATCAACCAACCAATAATAAATCCACTCCAAAAGTGGTAAACAACACATTGGTTGTTGATCAGTCAGTCTATGCAAACACATGTGATGGATAGGCTCTTCCCACAAGAAGACTTATGTCAAAGATCTTGTGGATAACTTGAAGCTCTTCTAAATTAAAACTACCATGCAGGTTATCTAGAAAATTTTTGAAAAATCTTTTATTTGTTTCAAGTTTTCAAATAGAATTGGTTTTTTTGAATCTGGTTACCAGATATCTCAGGGGAACTTGTCCTCATATTCTCTTTCAAGGCCCGCCTGGTTCTAGAAAAAGGGCTCTCACCATGGCTTTGTTGTGGGAAATATTTAGAGGTTCTTCTTGGAGGGTAAGTGGCCTCATTTTACGTTGATATCCCTACTTTTACTGGTATGTTGATGCAAAAGTAATACCCAAAATAGTCTTTACCTTGTCCTAAGAGCGAGGTGATTTTATACCGTTTGTCTTGGTTTTTTTGGGTTTATATATTTGGGATGATCCAATGATGCTTACCATTTAGAATTGATTTTGCAGGTTTCACACGAGCTTAAATCATTTGATTTAAAGGTAATTTTTGTCTATTTTACGATTTTTAGCTTAAATTTTTAATTTGATCTAGAGTTTGGAGATATGTAATGCCCCCCCCAACCTGTCAACTTCTTTTCCTTGTCATCCACCGACTGCCTTTATGGCTTTTACTCCTTTGGTTGGCGTGGGGTTGAAGGTTTCTATTTTTTTATTGTTTCCTGGCAAGTGGGGGGTGCGTGGAGGAGTGTATGGCCTCCTGCCATATCTTATTGCTTGACCAAATGAAAGATGGGGCAGTTGGCCGCCTGTCTCTTCTAGTAAACTCTCAACCACTTCTGACATGTAGCCTTTACGACCTGCTCTACCTTCCTTGACTTCTCGTGCCCCTGTCTGCCGCTTCCATGAGTGTTGCGTGTGTGTTTTCTGCCGGACCTTCCTTAGCCAGGCGACAGACATTTTGCAGTTTGGTTGAAGCTTTTGAGTGCTTCGAACAGGTAGGTCGTCCATCTATGTTGCGTTCTGTTCAGTGTAGAATACATTCTCAATTCGGGATTCTCCTTCAAGCTCATGGAAGAGGATCTCATGGAGGCAGACCTGTTTCAGATCAGAATATTCATGAAGCACGATTTGCCTTGCATTTTTATGGGCTTCTTCAACGAGTCATTGGGTCGGCAGGCATAAAGGTTTCTGTTGGAATTATCACCCTACAAGCTACAGCTGAAATGTTTGCACCGAAAGTTTGATGCTGTCCCCAGATCTGATGAAATTTATTTACGAAGATTCTCCTTTGAGATCTTCTTGCTGTACGCTGTAACTCAAGGAAGATAATCTCATACAGGCGGATCTGTTTTTATCAGAATTTTCACGGAGCACAAATTGCTTTGCTGTGTCATTTTCTTTCCACTCTGCCCATAGATGCGATCTGTCTCCTTCTTGCGACTGATTCCGGTGACTTTGGTCACGCTTTGGCTCGCTTTTTTTTGTTGTTGACCTATCAAGCTTGGCCCGTAGCAAGTGCTCAACTCGGCGAAGCCAATAATGGCGCATGCTTCCGTGTAGGTGACAGATCGCACCCACAGGCACAGGAGATCTATGCAATGTTGGAGAAAATGTCTTGGGAGATGAAGGTAGCAGGATATCTTTCAGATCCAGAACATACACTGAGTGTGTATCTCCAAATCGATTGTGTGACAGTGAGAGTGTTACCAGGAGACCCGATGAAATTTAGTACAGAGCTTCTCTATTGTTTTCTTTCTTGTCTTACGTTGTAACTCAGGGAAGAGTATCTCATACAGAGCAGATCTTCTCATGCGATTACAGTTGCCAGAGAGAATCCGTTTTCCCCCTCTTCCACCTCAAGTGAAAATAGAAAGTGCCAATGACGTCACCAAGGAGGCAGTAAAGACTGCACTGATTCGAGCCATACGGTTTTATGCAAACATTCAAGCACATGATGGGCACTGGCCTGGTGATTATGGTGGTCCTATGTTCCTTAGGCCAGGTTTGGTTATTGTCTTATATGTAACAGGAGCACTAAATGTTGTTTTAGCGGAAGCGCATCAAAAAGAAATGTGTCGTTACTTGTACAATCATCAGGCATAATGAAGGCGGTGGATGGGGGTTACACATTGAAGGTCACAGCACAATGTTTGGGACAGTACTAAACTATGTAACTTTGAGACTCCTTGGCCAAGGGTCTGATGGAGGAGATAAAGAAGCAATGGAAAAAGGTCGTGTATGGATCTTGGGCCATGGCAGTGCTACTGCTATACCTTCAAAGGGAATCACCTTGAATCCCATCACCTCATTGTACTATGTTGCACCCTGTTGTCTTGTGTTCTTGACTGTACCCTGGTTGTTTGTTGAATTCCCTTTACTCAAGGATAACTCTACATTCCACTTGGACTATGTCGTGTTTGGCACAAATTCTGTCTGTGCCTTTGCCCTTAACCTTGCAGTTTTTCTCCTGATCGGAAAGACTTCTGCTTTGACAATGAATGTTGATAACAGTGCTTTGAAGCAAAGAATTGCTGCTCTTGCACAAGACAAGATTTTTTTTTAGAATGCACACTGTGAAGCATTGAAAAAGGAAGTGTCAAGGCTAAGACAACTATATCACGAGCAGCAGCAACATTCGCAAAAAGAAATGCATGCATCCTCAACAGGGGCATATGACTTACAACAGCAACAGTTGGTAAGCTAGAGTAGGGTTCATCTTCACAGATGATGGATCAAAAAACCCGAGATCTCTGATCCTTCTCCAAGTCATCCGAGGACTTCATCAGGGATTCCAGACCATAGAGAAAACAATGCTTCCCACAGCCATACAGCCCCTGGTTTTCAGATGTTGAAAAGCATGATGCCTTCAAGCTGCCCTATGGGAAAAGAGCAACAAGAGCTTGGAAGAAAGAACTATAATCAGGCATGTTAATTCTACTCCTCGTAATAGTTTTCTACCTTCTTTCAGTATCTTGAAATGAATTTTCTTTCCTCTTGAATGGCGCCTAGACTAGATGTTTTCGTGGTTGTTTATATCACTGCCTGATTGTGTGGTTGTTCCTTTAAATCTTATTCCAATTTCGCTGATTTTGCTTGGAATGTTCCTTCCTCTCTTATAGCTTACTCTATTTCATATTTGTCTAAATGGGTTACTGCAATTTTGAGTGATGCAGTCTAGTTCGTAGGGAAGGAAACATTATTGAGTTTTGTTTGCTTATATGACTTTCTTTTAAAAAGAATTCTGTGATGGTAATTATAATTGAAGGTTACTAAATAGAAGGTTAAGCCTACATACCTCTTTTGGTTGAATAAATACGCATTTCTTGTTTAGGGCTCTCTTGTTTTGCTAAAAGGTACATTAATAGTGACATTGTGTCTGAAACTTGTTTAAACCTATGGGCATTCCTTACTTTATGTTTGATTAGAAAATGGCATTTGGGGTTTGTTTTAGAACTGTACATGGTTGACTGTTGTACCTAGTCTAGATGAGGGATAACCTGGCATCTATTTTGGCCTCCACGTGTTGAGAGTATTACTATACCTAATTCTTGATGTAAACTCTTGTATGATTAAAGCAAGGGGAAACATTGTAAGTTTAACTGAATGAAATGTCTACAATTTTTATTAAGGGTCGCAAGCAAGCTATTACTAGCTAGACTGAAACAAAAGTTGTAGGTGAATCCATGGTATTGGACTCGTGAACTCGTTTCCTGTTAGATGACAGCTGATTTCAGTGATAATATCATAGGTGGCTGTTATATTTATCTGTTTGATATTTGCTAAGACTTTTCCTCGATAAGCCCACATGGATCGGGTAAAATTTTCCATCTTCTTTACCTTTGGCAAGGAGTTCATAGAACTTCTAGCCCTGACCGCACTGCGTAACCTTCCTGATAGCTATGTGCGTTGGTTCTTGGTTTGTGCTTGTACTCGTAGTAAGGTCTTTTGAGTCTGGGGCATCGTTGGTGTTTTTCCCTCTGCGTATCGAATCCCTTTGTTTTCGAACTCGAATACCTTATACTTCAAACTTGGTTACTAAAAGGTCCCATTTTGTGGCCTTGTTAGGGAAATCAATTTTTATTTTAATGTTTATTGACATTGCCTGAATTATATAAAAATTATTAACGACTTTTGGGTTTAGTCTTCCCTTATATTATGTGGAGAAGTTGATGATTAGGATAGGGTTTGTGGGTAGAATAATGGCCCTTTCTGTGTCCCTTTCGTACGCTTTTGGAAAAGTGGTTTTGTTTTGGTTAACTAGTACTACGTTTTAAGAAATCCGATAAGGAGGTAGTGGTAAACTCCTTGGTTAAAACCAAAACTATAGTTGCGTTCTTTTAAGGGCATCGAACCCATATTACTTTGGAGCCCTGGAAGAATTGGATAACGTCATTTTTGCTTCGCGCCTACGATCATAATTAGTACGCTTTATCTTCTCTTGGACCCCTTTAGTTGGATGGAGTAAATTTTGGATTCCAATCACGTAACCCATAGGATTACATGAAGGAGATATCAACACTCTTGACTTTCTTGTTCCCAACCCATAAGGTCTTGCCTTGATTTATGTAATTTTGTTCTTACTAGTATTTGGACTTTCTCCTTGTTGGATGATTTAGTTTTCTCTCTCATGAGATTAATATTGGAGTTGTGAGTTGTGTTTTAATCCATTTCTGAATTTAGAATATTCCTTTCTTGATATTGTTAATTGTTAGCCTACTATTGCATTGTGTAGCCTTAACATGCTCAGTTCTTGCGAACTGACTTTAGTTAATATTTGTGCAGATGGATTATGCGAGTAGACTAGAAGAAAAGAGTGTAAAAGTTTCATCTGTACCATTATGAAGTTCCTTGTAAAAATGTCCAATGTGTTGTAAATTGTGTAACATTGCTTGTAAAGAGTTGATATGACCTCTTGCCTTGTATTGTTTGGTAATGGTGAAATAAAGTGTCTTGTTCTTGTGTAGTTAAGCTTGAAATTATCCTTGTGAGAAATGGCATTCAATCTTTACATTGATATGAGTATTGTAAAACTTTGATCTTGAGAATAAATTATTAAGTTAAATCTTTCTAAGACTTAGCGACAATATTTTATAAGTAAAGAAAAATGAGTCGGTTAACCCTTAAAGAAGCTAAACAAAAATAATGATTTTATATTCAACAAATAAATGTAAAGGTGATCTATTTGAAATCAAATAATTCCATGAGTGATCAAAATGAAAACATCCTTTGTGAGGTAAACTTTTATTAATCGATACCCCTAGCTAAACTAGCGAACACTATCCCTTTGGGGTGAACTCTTAAACAAGCTTAAAGGAAAACAATGGTTAGTTTCTGGAAGATATTAAGATTTAGTAAGTAGGAGAAGACTTTAAGTGAACTACTCTTCAGTGTATAAGAAATTAACTCAGTTGGTGAGATGAATTTGTGCAAACCATATATTGATTTCCTTCTGAAAACTTAAGTCATGAGCTAAAGGGCGTCTTACCAAAATAAATAAACCCTAACCATTTCTTACTGTGGCTTGCCCTAGCCGTGAGTGTGTCATGTGGATTGGACTTTCATGTTGTCTTGTCAAAAGAAAAATAAATTGTCTTTGATAAGTGTGAACGTTTCCGTGCTGACCTTGTAGTCTTCCCCGTAACAAATGATTCCAAGTGATGATTGTAACCTTGTGACGACATGTTGTGTCGTGTTGAGTCAAAGCAAGTCAAAAAAAAAAGTTATCCTGTATTTCACTGTGTTGTTCTTGTGTTGGTAATTTTGGTGCGTTACAAGATGTATTGCTAATTGAATTTAGTGATAATCTACTATCCCTATTTTATGCTGGGTATGTGGATTTCAAGTCCTCCATCAAAAATTCTCCTAAGTAAATTTTTGTTAGGGTCATAACATTAAAAGGAACATACATTGGGAATGCTCATGTTACTGAAATATTTTATAATAATATATTAAATGTTAAAAATTCTGTATATATATATAATTTTGTTGATATATATGTGTGGAGGGTTGGTTTTTATGACAACATGATGATATGGATTTCTATAAAAAAATGCATTAACCTATTCTTTCTTTTTTCTTAGAAAGCCTATTCTTTTGTTGTACTTTACTATTATAAGCTCCACCAACACCTTTGGCAAATGTGGAAACGTACACAAGATCCTGACCAAACTCATAGCTTTGGATGTTAAAGAGGAAAAATACATAGGTAATAGATTAGAGCCCACAGCTAACGTCACGAAAATTCCCTACAGTCTCTTGGTGATGTTATTGAAACATGGCTTGTTGGAAACACCAAAGGGTAATTTTGAAACTTACAATTTAAAGAAAATCTATTTTTTATATATATGATTTATTTTATTATGTCAAGAGAGGTATTTTACAGATTTTGTGTGAGTTGTTAACAATTAATGGTCAATTTTACATGTGACATTCATCTGATATGTTTCAAGATTTTTTCTTGTTTAGAATTTGAAAAAAATAAGTCTTTTTAAACCAGACACAATAGTACAATTTTATTGAAACCATCTCTCATAATTCAATAAAAAAAATTATGGAGAAAATAAAAAATTAATTAAATATTGTAATATGTATAAAAAATAGAATAGATGTCTTGAGATTAATATCTCTTTGCATATTTTCAATAAATTTATTTTATGTACTAAGATAATATTTAACAATGAGTCCTCTTTTAAGCCATTACCATCAAACCCACTTCAAATCCAAACTTGTGTACAATATATACTAATTTTAACCTTTCAGCTAGTTGTTTCTGTAACCATGTTCTCCCATATTGCAGGTGAACAAATTTTTCTTTTTCCTTTTCTCAGTCCAATAGAAAAAGTATTGAACTCTCTTTATGTATTCCAAGCAAGGTGTTCCTTCACCCATTAAGCTGATATGATTCATGAATGGTGAATACAGGGAAAGAGACAAGGGACGGTAAGCCTGCCCATTGCATCAAGTCCTCACCACATGGAGGTCAATGTTTTTCCTGTGGCTGAGAGTTCCCGCTATGTGCTCATGACACTCATCAAGGAGTTAGCACACACTTCTGAGATAGCTCTACTAGAGGAATATGAATCTAGTTTTGCAGTAGATTATAAAGGTCTGTAAATATTCATGCTAATTTTATGTAGGACATTTTTTTAGATAAAATAAGTGAAATGTTTTCCTGTGGAAATATAAGAGATTTAATTTCGTATTCTTTGGAACGTACTAAACCTCTAGGTTTAACAACATTATCAATGTGATTTGCTTATGGATTCAGTGATGGTCCTATATGAGGTTGAAAAACTCTCAAAAGATGTTCAACACATCATCAAATGGATGATGGACCACTACGCAGATGCAGTTAAACTTGTTCTCTACTCTGATAATGATTCAAACCTGGTAGAAGCTTTGAAGAATCATTGTCAAGTCATCAAAGTAGATGCTCCACTAACCCATGAAGTGAGTTTGTTGCAAAAATATTTGCTAGCAATATATGTAACTGGTTGTCTTCTATTGTTGTAATTGAGGTGTTTGAGGATCCCACAGATCATGGAAGTTCTTCTTCAGATAGCCAAGAAGGAAAGGTTTGACTTACCAATGAGTTTTGCTACTCACATTGCAAGCAAAGCAAAGCAGAATCTAAGACGAGCAATCATGTCCCTTGAAGCCTGCAAAGCCTACCAGTAAGGACCTTAAAATTTAATCTATGGTGCTTAGTTATTTTTTAAATGTATATTAACTGAAAAATGGCCCAATTAGAATCCTAATTGACTCTGAAAATCAGCTGGCACAAAGCTACCTATAAAAGAGAGGTTACCAAAAACCCATAGTTTGTGTACATAAAAATAAATATGAGATGGCTTATTTTGGGACTAAACCCTAGGAGAAATTGATTACTATAGATTACAAGAATGATAACCAAATAAGATCTATATACCGAGAAAAATGAAATGTTCATTTATGACATATATGTAGAAAAATCTTTTTGATACAGTGTGAATGTCTTCTGATACAGATATCCTTTCCAAGAAGACCAACCAATTCCTGTGGGCTGGGATGAGGTAGTAACAGAGATTGCAATAGATATATTGATGGACCCAACCTCAAAAAGGTACTATCCTCTCTAATCCTGGTTAGATTGTTTACTATCAAAAATTTTAAATAATTATTCGGAGTTTTCTCAATCCAATATTTCTTATTAACTCTCAATGAGTCATTTATTATTAGAATTATACTTATCAATCTCATAAGCTTGAATGATCTACTGGACAGTTATTATCTCCATTACCATTAAAGAAGTTCAACCATACCAAATCCACTTCACACTAATTTCATCCATAAATATTAGTGGAGATCAACCATCCCTAATACTTATTTTCTGGTCTGCCATCACCCATCCCCACTTTTAAGTGTAACTCTATTTGAACATAAAAAGTACTCATATGGGCAACCTTCTAGTCACATGATGCAGTAATTTCCAATTGAATCATTAGATTTCACTAGAGATCTGGGTTATTGAATGTATTAATACTCCATAGAGTTATCTCTGATAACTTATAATGATCCATTTAAGTACAACATCAAAATTTCTCAACTTACTTTCACTTTCATGAATGGCAGAGTTTTTATTGTTCACGGAAAGCTTCAGAGATTGATTTCTGATTGGGTGAACCCTAAACTTATATTCCAGGTATAAATCTTCTATAACTGAACCTCATGTTGCATGGAAATATTTATAGTTCTATACATTTTCTTCTTATATTTCAGTATAGATGATTATTAGAAAAACATGCAGAGTCTCATGCAAGAGCTTATAAAGAGAGTTCCTACTTCTGTCAAGAGAGAAATTTACTATTGTTATGCCTATTCGGTAAGGACAACTTATTTTTAAACTGAAAGTACATGGAAACAATCTTGAAATTGTGTCTAAAACATTTTCTTGGTGCTTTAAGGAACAAATAAAATCCTAAATATGTACTTACCTATTTTCCTTTGCTTCTATTCTTAGTTGTCTAAAAATATTTCATTGAGATTAAAAGGCAGTAATTTTCTTGGGTTCGACAATTGCCATCCAAGAACATTCATTTCTTGAACTGTCGCAGCGCTCGAACTGCCATAACAGATTTATGTAAAGGACATACAATCTACATTATTAGATCTTGAAAATATTAATATAGCAAAAATATGGAGCAAACTCTGATTGGAAAGAAAGACATTTTGGATGTCGGGTGGATTCAAGAGGGAGAATGTGGTCAAAGCTGGGAAGGCCATGTATACTCTCTGTCATAACCCCAAAGAACCGATGCCATTCTACTGAGGGAGCCTATCAAATGTTTGACAAAATGACAAGATATAAAACAGGGAAAAAAGAAATACTGGAAGCCATCCTGATAGGAACGAGGAGGTGATGGCTGAGGATGATTAGGAAATATCATAGGTTGAGTTTTCCCTTTGAAACTATGGTGTCCGGGTTAAGAAAAACCTGAGTCGATGGAAGACAACGTGCCAGTCACAAAATTGGAAGTTGGGCCAGATTCTCTCCAGCTAGAAGCTTCAAGGGAGTTTGACGAGGGGCCATTTCTGGCCACCCAGTTGTCAGCCATCTACAATGATAATGTGGTTAGATGCCAACTCTTTGACAAAATGTTGGAATGTAAATTTATAGATAAAAATCCTCATACAGGGCATCAATTAATGATTCGATCCATCTCTGGAAAAACTATATGTTTTCAACTAACAGGTCTGGTGGTGGATCTTAAACGAAAATTGGAGGTCTCTATCGGGATCTGTCAGATCATCAACGACTTATATATGAGAGAGCGTCTTCAGGACCAGGTCCCCCTCTGGAATACAACATATGCAAGGATTCCATCCTTTCATTGGTACTTCGATTGTGTGGAGTGTTGCAGACTGGTTTAGGGGGCAACAATTTTACAGACATGGAAACGATAGACACTATGGATGCCTTGCTCCTTCGTGGTCTTCTGGCAATGAATTTAACCAAAAAAGACAAAACCTATATACGATTTGGCCCCTTCCACGATCTGATATCTCACTTTGTTTGGCTCTTACAACACAAATTATTTTGGGACTTTTACTATACTCACTCGCACACTATATGTGCCCAAAAATGTAGAGGTCATGGGGGATTTTTCCTAGGGTTTTTTGGCCAGGAGTCAAGAACCCAACATGCCAAATGATCGGAAAAAGATTATAAAAGGCAAAAGATTTCGAAAACAAAACCATCATCCTGAAAAAAATATCTGAATAGAATCTCCCTTGAACAAAAAACATACAATATAGGCAATCCATGTATAAACGGCACACACAGGGATTTACCCAGCTCAAAAACAAATGATGGGCAAGAACGATACCTGCAAACCCATAGTCTTTGCTCTGCCTGTGGCTGCTTCAGATGGGAACACCCAAAAGTGGTTTTGTATTATCTGAAAAGCGAAGAAGTCTGCTCCGATGAAATTTAGATGGCATAACCATCAAACACGGCTTGGGATGAAGTTATTTTTCCGGAGCTTAGCAACATTGGGAGGAGAAACCACTTTCACACCACTCATCATCTCCGTGGAGCCACTGTGCACATGACAACATAGAGGAAAAATATCTCGATTTCTGAAGAGTGCATGCGTTGCTAGAGAACAGAGTAGCGAAAATGATGAGAAATCAATAGTGCAAGAATCAAGGTCTTTAAATGCCCTCACAAAAGTAGCATAGTAGCAAATGGCGCATGGAACATAACATTTTTATGTAGATGGTACCTTGCCCCGGTGTATTAAAAATTAAAAAGCGGGAAATTTTGAGACGAAATTATATTTTTGAGACAAAATTATATTTTTGTCTCTATGTTTTGTCTCAAATGACCCCCTCCCCTGCCCCCCTTGTAGTAGTAAATGTATCATATAGAAGAAACAATTAGAAATATTGTTTACAAATATCCAACAATAAAATGTCTTTTGGGATTAGTTTCATCTTTGATTTAATTTTATATCTAGTAGGCCGTGCTCTCTCATATAAAGGCTTAATTTGAGAGTTTCCATTAGTAATACTAAAAGAGAGAATTGAGAAGCCATTGGATTCCTAAACTAATATGCGTGATTGGTAATCTTTCTCATCAAAATTGGAAGCAAGGACAAGCCTTTGAAAATAGACATGTACTCGAACTCAATAACATCCAAACAATTGAAATTCGAGTTTAAAAATGGTTTCAACATAAGCAGAAGTGAGACATTTTTTAATATTGTAACCTTGATGGGTTGGTTTAGCTTTATAATGTATTTATTTTTAGTTTTTATTGAGAGTGACAAATTTCGGAAGATGTCTAGAAGGGAATTAAAATATTTTCCATATTCTTTTAAAATGATTTAAAATATATTGTGTATCATGCTAGTTTTATTTTTCCACATTCGGCCTTCCCCAGAAAAAAGATAAGTGACACACCTTGACATATGGCTTGGAGATGGATATTTATGAGCTATCTTCCTTCCATTTCTTTTCAATAAAACATTTTATCTTTAGTAGATGGGGTTCACTAACCACGAGAATGTACTTCGTTTGTTTATGGTGGTGGCAATTGGCTTATCATTTCTCCATGAAATAAACCCATTTGAACAACTTCTAGTGAGTATTTAGATTTGTTGTTCTTAGGGGTTAGTCCCATTGTAAAATATACAACAAAATTGTCACTATAGAAATAATAAATTATTGATTATTTTTGTACTTCACATCTTGATTAATTGTATAAATAAAGTTATTAATCATGCATGCATTTATTTGCATATGTTGTAATCATTACATCCATGAGACCACATATCTTTCGGGTATTTTGTCAAACAATATTCACGCATTGTGTATGCCTCCAAATTTTGTAGACATATCTCATGATCCAACGCACAAATTAAATCATTCATTGCTTCATGAGGATCCTTCATTTTATTTGTCAAAACTTTTATAATCTCAACATAAGTCATTTCGGCCCCCGACTCCAATTATTTTATTATAGTGGGAAACATCAAACGCTCTTCAATTTGTAAATAGTTAAAGGCAAGATATTTAAATTGGGGGGAAAGTGTAAAAGGAAAAGAGGATCTGCATGTCCATCCTTGTGGATATGACAAGGGTAGGACCAACCAAATCCTTGTGGTTGGTTGTAAACACAATGATACACTCCTCTCTATAGCACAACCATAACCCTTTTGTGAAATTAAACAAACTAGAAAGAGTAACTTTGCTATTGTTTTCATCTCCCCGAGGAGAAATTGCAAGCCTATATGTTAGATTCAACAAGCAATCTATCTCCTCAATAATAATCGTGGATTTTTCTTTGGTTTGGGTGAGAGGCACAACGAGGTTATTGTTGTCGTTGCCTCGAGTTTGTTCCACATCATACACATCAATCTTATGTAATTATCAAGGCGAAGACTATTCTCCCTACAAAATACACCGCATAAATAAAACCGACCTTGCAAGCCTAACAAGCAATCCATGTCCTCAATAATAATCGCCTGATTTTTTTTTGGTTTGGGTGAGATCTGCACAAACATATTTGATATGTATATACTATAACGTAAAGCCCTTGACTAAAAGTAATAAATGCATAACGAGAATTATAATTTGACATTGAAACTTTATGCCATCGTTTTGATAGGCTTTAAAATATCCGTTGACCATCTTAAATGTTATAGGAAATAAAAAGGTCCTAGGTAGTGACGAAAATTATAAAATAATCGAAATACGTGATCGTTGTCTATAATTTAGAGACAAATGAAAAAGATACCGCGAGTGTCCACCAAGTTTGTGGGATGCTTCCAATGTAAGATTCGTCCTCTCAATCAGGTGCTTCCAGTTTTAAATCGAGTTTATTGTATTAATTGTCACTTTGTGCGTAGTGAAGTACAGAATCACATGATGTAAGATCATCTAAAATTATATCGCAGGAAGCGGCGTCCGCCATGAGCATTGAGGATGCACGTTACACCATGGTGGCGCACGTAACGGCGGAATAGTTTATTAGTTTCCCCAAAAGGTAGTGGAGCAGCTATAAAGTCAAACACTGTGATTTAGTACGTAAACCTAATCATAATCAGCAGAGTCATGGGTTCGAGCATTGTGTTGATGATTGCTGCAGTTTGCATGGTTGCGCTCCTCACTTCAAACGGCGCGCTTGCAAAGGAAGACAAAGGGCGACGGTAAAATGTCATGATAAGCTCTTCAAGGACACCTGCCATGGAAACAAACAGTTTTGTCCCGACGCCTGCCCATCTAACTGCGTCATGGACTGCAAAACTTGCAAGCCGGTTTGCCGTAAGTTTACTACTTTGTATTTCTCTGTGTGGTGTTATTTAGTTTGTAACTGATTATCACGATGCTGGTTGTTTGCAGCGTGCAATAAGCCCGGAGGCGTATGCCAGGATCCTCGGTTCGTGGGAGGAGATGGCATCATGTTCTATTTCCACGGGAAGAAAGAGCGTGACTTCTGTCTGGTCTCCGACTCAGACCTGCACATCAATGCTCACTTTATAGGAAAGAGGGGACTAGAGGGAATGCGAAGGGACTTCACTTGGGTGCAGTCAATTGGAGTGCTCTTCCATGGAAATGGCAATGGAAACCACCATGAGCTCTTCCTCGGAGCCAACACGGTGCCCACATGGGACGATACCCTTGATCACCTCGCCATAGCCTTGGATGGAAAATCGATCCTCCTTCCTCAACAGGAGGGGGCTGCGCTATCACTCTCGCTCTCACCCTCACCTGCATTGAAATTGAATATTTCTCGACTGGAAGGCGTAAATGCAGTGAGAGTTGAAGTGGAGGACAAGTTTGAGATCACGGCCCGCGTTGTGCCCGTAACTGAAGAGGAGTCTCGAATCCATAAATACGGAATTGATCATCATCAGGATTGCTTCGCCCATCTGGAGCTCAACTTCAAGTTCTACTCTCTCACCCCCAATGTCACTGGCGTGCTCGGACAGACATATGGAGCAGAGTACAGGAGCCCCATTAACCTGGGCGTGCCCATGCCCGTGCTGGGAGGGGAAGCCAGGTACGTTACAACCAGTCTCTTTGCTACTGACTGTAAAGTTACTCGATTCGGCTCCTCCAACAACAACAACAACAAATTCTCCATCCTCGACTTCAACTGTGGTGGCGGACCTGGTGGCCGGGAATGGTCTGCCGGAGGTAGACTTACGGATCACAAACCACAAATCACAAATCTCAAATCCCAATAATCATTTCCTGAATTGGCGCTATTTTCATCCTTGTATCGCCACTAAATAATTCTTAATTCCCACCCAAATGTCAATCTTATTTTGTACTGGCAACTTGTGAAAGACCTCTTTGATTTGTACCTATTCACTATATTTTAAATAAACAATGTTTGTGAAAAAATGAAATGTACTCCAAACATTTTGTCGTGATTTAATTTTAAAACCATATTTTATATTTTAAGACCAGTTTAAATGGTAAAATAAAAATATAATAAAATCTATATACAATAACATAGACTCTCTTGTAAATACATTTAAGACAACGAACATATCAAACACTACTAAATTTTACTATTAATATTTTAATTGATGTGTTTATACATATATATTTGGAACAACACTATATACATGAAACAACAACATATACCTATTAAATATATCAACAATTCCTAATTGGTTGTAAGATGTATTTGTTCAATGAAATGTAGAAGTATAAATTGTGCATAATTATATTAATACACATTAGCATTAGGTTTAGGTAGTAATCAAACAATACATTTAAATTCAGTCATACATAAATTGATGAGTTGTAATAAAAAAATTGTTTTCATCTTTAATTTAGAGTCAAAGATTATTTTTCTCATATATTTGTTTAAACACTTATTTTTCATTTTTACAAATAATTGTTATTTGAATATGAAAAAATAAACAATATTTTTAAAACATTATTTTACAAATAGATTTCTTAGAACACATCTTTATTTATTTTTACCAAAAAAATTAAAAAAATAACTAAATAAAGACACTAACGAATGGTCATTTAATTTTTATTTTACATTATTTTACAAATGTTTATACATCAAGTAATATTGATCTTCTATTGCATTTCAATCTCCTCATCCTTTATCTTGTCTTAGGATTATTCTATTCTTAGACCCCTTTAAGTTGAATGCATCCTTCATATCTTTCCCTTTTTTCCATTTTTAGGTTCTAGCGATTAGAAGATATAGTGTCAACATCAATATTATCAAATTTGAATCCAAAGTCATCTACAAATATAAAAATGTGGTAATTTACTTTGAGGAGAAGCTAAGAGAGAAATTGTTTTTAAATTAGTGTTTTACTATGAAACTATTTTAGAAAACAATTTGAAGTTATTCCCCTTATACAATTTGTAATTCAACATTTTCTCTAAAATATAAGAGTTGAATATTTTAGAGATAACTAACATACACTAGTTGCCAAAACCTTAACAAAAACCTCAAATTTTGTTTTAATTAACATTCAAGATAAAGCAACATTAACTTCTAATAATAATAAAAGAGTCACATCCTAAAAAGCAGAAGAAGGAGAAGGAGGAGGAAAGAAAATATAAAGTAAAAGCATGCAAATAAACGAATAAATTTCATATTTAATAATATTCCAAATTAGTACTAGTACAATCTTAAAAGATTGCAATTTATTTAGACCAAGATTAGGTTACTAGGAAATCATTTTGATGGTGTTGGCTATGCATTTCAAGGCTAAGTTTTTGGAAAGATATTTATCACAAGCCATGAATCAAATAAGAGTCTTCTATCTCCAATATGTCTTTATATGTTTGATTAATGAGTAATTAATCATAAATTTTTGCATGCATTTCATTATGATTAGATCATTTTTGAACCAATTGTCTTATAGTCATTAAGAATTTAATATAGAAATTATTCCTATTATTTCATGTCTTGTAGGATTTAATTGTTGTACATTCTCCATTTATGACCTACAGGTATGAACTCGGTGTATCAAAAAGTAGATTCACAACAAAAGATTAATAATTAATATATTGCATAAACAAATTTATAATAATCATTACTAAATAAGAACAAAAATGATTAGATTCATGAAATAAAAGTGAAATGAAGATAAATAATGAAATTTATGATAGGTCCACTTCAACTTAGAAGCGTATATAATCCTCATTTACTAAGGATAAAGGATCTTTGACTAGGACCCTACTCAAGAACAAAAAGACTTGAAGCCCGATACAAAAATGAAGAGAAAAAGAAACACAACGGAGTAATTGTCAGAGCAACAACAAAATCGTAGCCCCTTGTCAACATAAAAAATAGAGAACTAAAGTCATCCGATAACCAAAGAAAGTGATTTGAGTGTCCTATGAGAGGGGGGCTGAATGTAGTTTAGAAGATACTCTTTTCTTGTTCTTGACCAATGTCCACTCCTCTTTATTAAGATCTGATCCAAAATTACACGGGATATGTAACGCTAAAACAATCCACTTGAGACCCAAGAACAACCTAGGATTAGTCGGAAAAATTATGGGGATAATTTTTTTATTAAAAGTGTCTCATTACCATTTTACAAAACAACGATTTGCCATAAGCAAGGTTTAGAGGACAAATAAAAATCTTAGCTCATAATTTTCCCATTACAACAATTATTAAATTTACAAGGTCAAAATGAAGGGTTAGAATAATCATTAAGATTAAGAGGGCAATTTCTCACTCTCCCACCCCCTGACAGATTAAGATATTAAACCTATTTTTTCTCAAAATTAACACATTTGAAACCTTCTGTAAACATTCCCATTAGATATGAAATTTTCTCACCTTTCCAGTGATATAAAGAAGTCCTCCTAACTCCTTGTATTTCAAAATTTATGAGTCGGCGGACCTTGTGAGGAAAATTTTCCCAAGGTGAGTTGGCGGAGTTGGGAAGAAGTTTTGGAAAATTTCCCGCATCGGTGAAAATCCATCTTTGCACTCACACACCCAAGCAAGTCCA
The DNA here is from genome assembly GCA_018340775.1 of Taxus wallichiana var. yunnanensis. Taxonomy (NCBI): domain Eukaryota; kingdom Viridiplantae; phylum Streptophyta; class Pinopsida; order Cupressales; family Taxaceae; genus Taxus; species Taxus wallichiana. The sequence goes on from CM031238.1 coordinate 87,265,173, forward strand.
CAAGATTACGAGGACACGTGGCACCTCCTAAGCCAACATGGAGAAAGTGGGGTGGTGGGGATAAAATAAATTTATCGTTGAGTGAAAAGGGTAAAATTCACCCGTGCCTCCGCTGACACGAGAAGATGCCACGTGTTAGCCAACCATTGGTTGCGGGTTGCGAGGCCGGTAGGGATATTTTTGAAATTTTGCCCAAAATTTTTCTAAAGCGTTAAGGCTAAAAAGATCCACTCCTCCGCCGACACCTCGTGAAGCCATGTGGCAAAGACTTTGATTGGCTGCCAGTCGCAGTGGGGGTCAGGGAAAACTTACAAATTTTTCCAAATTTATTTATGAAAGCGCAAAGGTTAAAATTGATCTTAGCGTCCATCACAAAGACCCAACGAAGCCATGTGTCGATCAAGTATTCACTGTGGGGTAGTGGGGCCACGGAGGAAAAATTGCCAAATAATTTTTTTGACTTAGATCATTTTCAAACAAAAAGAAGGCTTCATGCGAGTCAATGGAGCGGTGGAAAACTTCAGGACTTTGCACTTTTTGGGAAAAAAGTAAAAGGAAATTTTTAGCCCGTGGGTCTGCCCAAGAATATTTTATTCATTTAAATTTGACAATTAGATTATTTTGAAGCCAAATGAAGTAAAAACTTCAAAAGGCCATAAATTTTGATAGGGAACTCGGTTTTTGGCAAATGAGGACTTTATGGAAATATCTCAACGTCCGCTTGTACGAAACCTTAATAATTTGATTTTGATAAAGTTTAAAGGCTCAATTTTGAGAAAACATCTTTCTGTCACTTAGAAGTGAACTGGTATTTTTAACTTATCAATTTTGTTCAAATTTTTCATTAATTATTTTTCATCTTGCCAAACAAGCATGAAGGATTTTACTTGGAAATTTTTATCATAAATTGTAAGGGTTTTTTTTTATTAGTTTGCATTCAAAAATTACCAATGTTTACACAACAAAAAACCTACAATTTTCCTTTACTTGATTTGAAAGGTTCTTTAAAAATTTCTTCAATGTTTTAGTTTAGTTTGGGGATCATTATGATCTCATTAATTCCAAATGAATATTTCATTTGTCTCCTATAAATTTGCAGGGTTGTTTTGGACATTTGATAAAAAAGGAATTTGTGAAGCATACAGTGAAGTAAAAATGAGGTTTGTACACTTCAAGAACAAAGATTAAACTATCTCTTTTGTCATGTAATAAAAGCATTGAATTTATTCATTGTTATTTTTAAATAGTTTTCTTTCCTTCAATCAACTCGACAGAGACCAAAATGCAACTTATATCCTTTTTTAATTTAAACATTTCAAATGAGACAGAGCAAAGGTCTGAATATTTCTTCCTATGTGCTTCCTTTTCACTTTTACAATAGAGATTTCCTATTGTATATCAAACACAGATTTCCAATGCAAATAATATCATATGAACAAGGAAAAAATAATTCTATTAATTCAAAGGAATCTCTTACAACTTCTTTCCCATTTATTTTTGAAATACAACATACCAAATGCATATCTTTCCTTTCTGTTCATAGAACTGAATACTAGATATATTCTTCCATATTCAATTACAACTTTCATAGCTAAAAAAAGTAGTATTTCCAACACAATAATATACAAGATCATCCACTTCAAGTGGGAAAGGTTATAAAATAAGTTTCACAAGGGACTGTCAGAACTCTGTCTTCCTCCTCAATTACAATGTACATAATACAATTTCTTCCACATTTATTCAAAACCAAAAACAGAGCATATCTCTTTCACATTTTGAATTGCAACTTTCATAGCCAATACAAAACATATTTCCATCACAAATAATGTACAAGGTCATCCACTTCAAAGTGGGAAAATGTTACAATACGAAATATTCTCAACAAGGACTGTCAAACTTGTTTTTTTCCTCTACTCCAGAACAACAACATGAATATCCTCCATTTTATTTATTTCAATTTGATCACAATAGAACAGGGGGAAAGGCAACACTCTCCACCCAACCAAGACATCCAATGAAAAGGAGAAGTCATCCTTCTTCATTGGCCCCTGAGCCCCAACCACAATGCAATAAGAAATGTGTTTCAACTCATGGCAACAATAGGCTTCCACAACACACATGCAATTTCACATTTAAAACACAGTTTCAAAAAAACTATAGTTTGCAACCACAGATAAAATACAACAAACAACACTTAGGCTTCCTCATGCAAGCCAAAGGAGCAAGAAACTATGGGGGATGCTACTTATGCCTCCCAAGGGGAAATGGGTATCACCACCTGAGAACAACCGCCAAAAATATATATATCATTTCAAATCCCTGACATGCCCTTATGCCTCCCCAAGTACCCCTTATTCCTCACATTTCCTTATGCCTCCCCAATGTAATGCCCCATTGGGCATCGACTTTCGTTTCTGCCACCTTGCCCCCTTTGCTTTTCGTTGAATGTTTATTTGAGCTCCCTTTTTATCGTCAGGTGACTTTGACCTTATTGTGGAGTTATCTTGGTATAGTTTCTTCCCTTCTTTCGCTTTGTCTCGCCATCTCGTTCTGTCGTAAGTGCGCTTTTGTTTCCGGGGGTCATTTCTAACCGTCGTCTAGTGAGCTTATCATGCTTTTGATCGGTGTAATGCGTAATGACTTTTGTTGTTAAAAGTTCTAATAGTTATTAAAACCTTTTCAAGGCATTCGGGCACGTTTGTTGTCTTTTCCAGCCTTGGTTCGTGGAAGGGGAGAGAGGTTGGGTGGTGGCACCTTTGAAGGTGAGGATCATAGCGAGCTTTTATATCTATTAATTTGCTTGCACCTACCCTCCACTGCCACCTTGGCCGACCAGGTCCTTCGCAGGTCTTGTTTGCACGTGGATGACATTAGTCTCCTCCCAACCACCCAACCTACAGACTGTAATGACCATCACATTTTTCTACCTTGCGTGAGAGAGATGGAGTCGGTGGAGGCCTGTTTTTCTTCACCTGGATCTCTTTTTGATCCTTTCATTCAATGTATATAGGTGGAATGTTGGGTGCATTTTTCTTGAGCTGCAGGCATTGAAGGAGGGAAATGTGTTTGAGTGTTGTTCTGTCCTTTTGCACAGTTTTGTTCCTGTTTCCTGCCACGAACCTTCTTCTTTCTTTTGTTTTCTCCTCCTCTGCGTATGGGCGTTTCTTTCTCCTGGCACGTTTTCTCTGCCTCTTGGTTGCTGCGTGAATGTTGGGTTCGATATGGTGGTTAGATGAAGCTACAAGCTAGTGTAGCAGGCGTGTTACCTCCACTTTCATTGGGTGCTGCGAGGTGTGTTCTTGTCGGAGAGCCTCAAAGAACGGCATGCAACAGATTTAGCCAAGAATGGCGGGAAAGGTTACAGATATAGTAGAAGCCTTTGTGAGCACTTGCAGCAAGAGAGGGTTAGTCAGTCTATGTTGTTATGTTCCAAATGATCAATGCATCCTCAAATTTGGGATTCTCCTTCAAGAGCGCTTTTATCAAATCGACTATGTGACCAACTATGAGTGTTACCAGAGACCTGATGAATTTCATTTGCAAATATTCTCTATTGAGACCTTACTTATTTTACGATGTAACTCATGGAAGAGTATCTCACGTGAGGCGGATCTGATTTCATATCAGAATATTTACGAAGCACAAATTGCCTTGTTGTTTCATTTCTTCCACTCTGCCCCGTTGATGAGGGTCTGTCTCCATCGTGTGTTTGATTCTGGTGGCTTCGTGGTTACGAGAAGCTTTATAGTCAGGCTTTGCAGGAGGATTCCACTGCATGTTCGAGTATTATCCACAGCTTTTGGTCTGGCAATGTTTAGGAGATCGATGAAGGATAGAGGAATTAAAAAGAAACTTGGATGTAGTTGGATTAAAGGCAATAAAATGGTGCATGCTTTTTGTGTAGGTGACAGATCACACCCACAGGCACAGGAGATCTATGCAATGTTGGAGAAAATGTCTTGGGAGATGAAGGTAGCAGGATATCTTTCAGATTCAGAACATGTACTGAGTGAACGGGAAAGTAAAAGTATTCCTCTGCCACCATAGTGAGAAGATGGCAATTGCATTTGGATTGTTAAGCCTTCCCCGTGGGACAACTCTCAGAGTTGTCAAGAACCTTAATGTATGTGTTGACTGCCACACTGCACCAGTTTTTGTCCAAGATTGTTGCAAAGCAAATTGTTGTGAGAGATGCAAAGCGGTTCCATCACTTTAAAAAAAAAAGGAAAATGTTCTTGTAGAGATTATTGGTAATGCCATGTGAAGCAATCTGCAGACATAGTCTGGCACTATAACAAGGCGCACTGTGCCAGGTCTGCAGTGATAAATAAGAGACCAGATTTTATTTCCAGCTTCTTAAATGGGCTCCAAAAGTGGATTTTCCATTGTGCTGGATGGATGTCCATGTTCCGCTGTAACTTTCCCTTTTGACACGCGTTGGGAGGATGTTGGCAAGTATTTTAGACCACCCACCCTGGCCGTGAACTCCTACCTGTGCCAACGTGAAGATGGTCGATGTTTGGGCGCCCAACGAGCTTGAAGAAAATGGAATTAGGCTTGGGTTGTTGTTGCTGGTCCGGGTGGTGTCCATGAAACCTTCTGAATCTGGAGAAAAAGGCAAGATATTTCTACACTTTTCTACTGTTATTTTATTTAAAATTATTGTGAAATCGAACCACTTTTCCTTGCATTGATTTGTCAGTTGGATGTCATGATGGGAGATTTCCCTTTCTACTTGTTTCTTCTTGTTTTAGCTTTTATCGTTGTCAGTATGTTGGTCGAAAGGATGCGTGTGCCCTCTCCTCTGGGTGTTATGTTTCTCTTGCTCGAGTGATAGACCTTCGTCTGTTGTTTATGTATTTATTCTTCTCTGCGATTGAGTTGCAAGTTATTATGTTGATCAAACTAGTATTTTCGATATCATGGAAGTAAGTTTACGATAACTATGAAGCTCCTCCCTAGCACCCAAGTTTTCTTTTGACATTTTTTGTTAACTCCTTCGCAAGTCCCTTTGATAACCTTTTGGCATCGAGAAAGAAAGGTTGTAGGATTAGTGTGAGCAATGCGTGGGCTAGCCAGCTTAGAGTTTTGGTATTAAAACTTGTAGAATGAAAAGGTTTGTGTGCAATGTGTTTTTCCGTCTCACGTGTTTAGACTCTTATTTTATCTTTCATCTTGTTTCTAGGCTTTTAAGGCCATCCTCAAGAAGTACCTTTACCATCCCTATCAACTTGAACCATAACTAGCTTTTTGGATCAACTAAGCTCGAGGTTTCATTATGCAAATCCAAGTACTCGTTGACACTAGAATAGTTTTGGTCTAATCCCCCTCTCAGAATTATTGTTGATGGCGCTCTTCTATTTTTCCTAACTTGCATTATTTCCCCTTTGTAATGTTAACGCTATTAATTAATATTGGTCGGTTTTTATGCACATAATTACCTTAATATTTTGTGGTGGAAATTTCCTTAAATGTGATTAATCTTCGGGAAAAAAAAAAAAAACTCATCTTTCATTTGATAGTCTTATGGATTCATAGCGGAAGGTTTTGTTTTGATAATGTCACTTAGAAATTATGTTTGTATCTATGTGTGACGGTTGACTGTGTTACCAAGGTTTGCCTTAAAATATTGTTGTTTTGGGAAATAGGTAATTTAGTTTAAATTAACCAAACATTAGAATTGTTGTAGAGGTTTGCAAATCTTTAGTGTTATAAAATTTGTTGATGACATTATTGTATACTCTTGTTTGACGGAACTCCCTTCTTCTCTCGTGTGTTTGCTACTAGCTTGTAAGACATTGGCCCTTCTTGAATGATTGGAAAATCTTTGTAGTTAATGGTCAAAACTAGTATACTTTGCCTTCGCTTCGAAACTTATGTTGTGTGTATACTCTATTTGATTTCCGGTTTGAAACTCAATTATACATGGCTTTTTGTGTTAATTTTTGAAACCCGTGGTTCCCCTTTCTTGGGCCGATCAACTCTTGTTCTTTTAGAAATATATTATTTTAGCCTATGCGTTTGGTACCTTGATAAATTTCTAGATGGTTGGTATATATATCAAATCTCAACCTTGTAATTATTGTTTAATTACTTACTTGATGGGAATTTTGTTTTTGCTAGATTGTTTATTTTCTCCTTATAGGGCCAAGGGCCATTCTCATACGATTGCTATACTTTCGTTACTTTTACTCCTAACTGAAGTACAAGGTCTTCTCCTTCTTTGATTGGCATGATGGAGACTTTATTATAACTTGATGTGTTGATAGTGTTTAGAGGTTTGAACCAATTCTTGTAATAAAGTGCTTCCTTTTCGTGGTATTGTTAGATAATAGTTATGGTGGTTTTGTGTAGCCTTATCTTGCTCAGTTCGCGAACTGACTCTTGTGGAAAAATTTGTTGCAGATGGATTTTGCGAGTAGATGAGGAATAGACTTGTAGATTTTTACATCAACCTCAGTTGAGAAGTTCTTTTGCATGAATCCTTTTTATATTGTTCAACTATTGATAACATCTAGTGGAAAATTTAGAAGAGGATCAATGTCTTAGTAGATTGTATCGTGGATTATGTCGTCTTAACTTTGGAACCTTGAATTGTCTGTCTATCTTGGAAAATATAAGAAAATTTGTTTACCGCTTGTTGAGTAACCTTATTTTCGTTTTCGTAAATGAGTATTGTTAAACTTTATCCCTACGATTAAATGTTGAGCTAAATCTTTCTAAGACTTAGTAATAGTGTGTTATAAGTAAAATAAAATGGGTTGTTTAATACTTATAGAAGTTAAACTAAAATTTATATTGCAAATAAATTTGTGTAGAGGTGACCAACTTGAGAGCATGTAATTCCATAAGTGATCAAAGATGAAACTATCCTTTGTTAAGTAACATTATATAACCTGATATCCCTAGCGACACTAATGAACACTATCCCTTTTATGGTGAAATTCTTAAATGAACTTAAGGGAAATCTATGGTTAGATCTGGAAGATAATAAGATTTAATAAGTAGGAGAAAACAATTTAGAAACCACGCAATCTATCTCTCAGCCATTGGAAGGCAAATTGTTTTATTTTTATAAAACTCTTTTAGTAAAGCCTAAGTAAAATCTTTAATAATTCTGGTTAAGTTTTCAAGTCTCAATTATATCTTGGTAATAGTTAATGAGGTCTTGAAGATGATTTCAACTCAACCTTCTCCCTCTAACCTTTTTCCAAGGTGCCTTGTCTTTCTTCTCTTGAGTTTGTTGAACGCAAACCCATGTTGTCATATGGGCATGAACAAGTTCTAGTAGCGTAAGTGTAAATAGATGGCCTTGTGGAATTAAAATTCCCCCTTTCTCTAAATAAACGAATTAAGCAAATAAATGTCATAATAGAGAAGATTTAAGGATGATTACTCAGTGTCAAAAGAATAAACTTAGCTTGGTAAGATGAATTGTATGAATCATATCTTGAGCCTCCTTGAAAAACGTAAGCTAAGAATTGCAAGATGTCTTTTTAAAAATAAATAACCCTCAAGAATATCTCATTGTGGTTGGCCCTATTTGTTAGAGTGTTCTGTCGTTGGACTTCTATGTTGTCTTGTAAAAAAAAAAAAAAAAGTGTATTATCCTTTTGGGTGTGAACGTTTCCATGCTGACCTTGTGGTCATCCCCGTAACAAGTGGTTCCTAGAGTTGGTTGTAACTTTGTGATGACATGTTGTGTCGTGTTATGTGTCAAAGCAAGTCAAAAAAATTATCCTGTCTTTTACTGTGTTGTTCGTGTGTGTGATTTTTGGGTCGTTACACCCAACCTCTTATGCCACCCAATAACGAGTAAAGAATACAAGCTATTTCTTTGTAAGGCGGAACCCAAACCCCAACTCCTTGACACTTATACCTCCCCAAAACACTTATGCCTCCTACAAAAATACCCCATAGTCTTCTCCTATACCATCCCCAAGCCATCTACCCAAACAACCCACACACATGCCAAAACATTCACAACAATAACATTTGCACAAATAAAAGAAGAGCATTTCAAGAGCCAAGCTCTTACCTCTCCATAATGGAGTTTTTCCAAGTTCCAAACAACAAGATTTCCAATGCAAAACATCCTAAGATCAATGAAACATAGGCTTGTAATAAGTCTACAAACTTTCTCCAGAAGCAAGAGCTCAAAACAGCAAAAGAATTCGCCCCAAATGAAGTATCCAAAGGTGAAGCAACCCCAAAAACAAGCTAAGGAATTTGAATATATAGAAGAGGTAAGAGAAGAGGATGAGGTGGATCCATTTAGGATTCCACATCACACATCCTCAACTCCAACACTCCAAGTCAACTTCATTATCCAAGGCATAATAAATAGGTGGGTGAATAATATGACAGATTACTTAATTACACACTCCAAAATAAACCCACACTTCAAAGGACTAAAATTAAAACATGTAAGAAAAGTGCAATTAAAATTTACAACTTGAATTACAAAAATGCATAATGAAAGTCTAAATTCAACTCTCCAACCATAGGTATGGTTGGTAAATAAATTTAAGAGGTATGGGGCAATTTTAACTTGTTCCATAAGCCTCCAAGGACAAATTCAAATTTCCAAGAAGGTGGAGTGTTTCATACTCTAAAATCAACTTACACATCACTTACACATCTCTTACACATTTCTTACAACACTTTAATTCAAGGCCAACAACTCTATTAATTACTTTCTTATGACATATTTTAATTAATTAATCTTAACAACAAGATTACTCACAATATTACACACCATTTAATAAATAATGAAAGGGGTCAAAGCACCAAAAAAAAAACACATGCAAACATTAACAAAGGGACCAAATAAAAGAAAATACATAAAACCCCTTGGTCACATTTAAAGGTGATCCCCCATGGGAATCCCTAACACAATCAAACACACACTAACAATACAGTTTCCATGGTGACCTTGTTGAATTCATCTAGAATTCCAAAGTGGTTGGTCTCCAATCCCCCGATGTTTGTTGTGATATTTTAAACCAGTAAATACAAATACCTCCTTCGACCTCATGGCCATATTAGAACATCCAAATGAATATAAATATAATTTTAAGATCATCGACATATATGTGAATCATAACAATCATCAAGATAATCAGCAGCATCACTTATAATTTCATCCACAACTATTTCATCATCAATTTTATTTCATTCTCATTTTCTAGGTCTACTCAAAATATCCAAATATCACAAGTCTAGTCAACATCTATAATATAACCATGTCAAACAATATATCCACATCAATATCTAAAATGTGTCTAATAGTCCATTGCAACGAAAAACAAGGAGTCTTAGTGAGTTATATGAAGTTAATTATAATGTTAATACATCTAACTCTTTTCAATTTTTGCATTATTTTCTCGAACCTATAGATCCAAAGTGTCTTTTTGAAGAAGTAATGAATGAATAAATTTGGGCTCAAGCTATTAATGATGAGATTGATGTCATAGAAAAAATTAGACATGGGATTTGGTAGATCTTCCCGAAGGAAAGAACATGATAGGAGTGAAATGGGTCTACAAGACCAAGTATAGTGCATATGGAAAAGTGCAAAAGCATAAAGTAAGACTAGTTGCAAGAGGATTTACTTAGCAATATGGAGTAAATTATAATGAAATGCTTGCTCCAAAGAGTAAGTTTGGACATGGTAAGAATAATACTAGCAATTACAGTCAAAATATGACCTATCTAACAGATGGATGTAAAATAAATATTATTTAATGGATTTCTTGAAGAGGAAGTGTATGTGAAACAACTAGAAGGTTATGAGATTGAAGGTCATGAAGAAAAGATGTAAATATAAAGAAAAGTACTTTACTGAAACTAAAGCAAGATCCTAGAGCACGGTATAATAGGATTGATTCTTATTTGCTTCATAATGACTTCAATAGGTGCAACAGTGAGCCTACTCTATACATCAAGATAAACGAAAAACGTAAAATTCTAATTATATGTTTATATGTGGATGATTTAATCATTACTAAAGAATTATCTACAAATTCATTTAAATTATTTATGAAGAAAGAATTTTCGATGAAAGATATAGGTTTCGTGCACTATATTTTTGGTCATTGAATTTAGAAAATCATATGTTAGAAGTTTTATATCACAAAATAAATATATTAATGACATTGAAAACATTTAACATGTTGAATTACAAGTCACTCGAAAAACTATGGTTGTAGGACTGAAATTAAGAAAACAAGACAACAAATCATTTGTGGATCTAACATTAGTCAAAATATTAGTTGGATGTCTCATGTATTTGATAGCCACAAGGCCTCTTCTGCTATCTATGGTATTAGCCTCATATCAAGGTTCATAGAGTCACCTAACGAATCACGTGGGAAAGTCGGAAAAGGGATTTTGGGATATATATGTGGAACTAAAAATCATGGTATCTTGTTTTCAACATCAAATGAGTTCAAACTCATATGCTATAGAGATAGTGACAGTTTCGAAAATATAGGTAACATGAAAACTATATCTAGCTATGTTTTTCACTTTAGAAAAGGGGTAGTTTTGTGGGCATCAATGAAACAACTCATAGTCACTCTTTCTTCGTAAAGAAGTAAAGTATGCAAAATCCATAGGAACAACATGTAAAGTTATTTGATGAGAAGAATATTAAATAATTCTAGGAAGAATTAGGAAGAAGCTACATAAACTTTTTGTCTCACACATGTTTTGGAAATATTTAGTGTCAACTACAACCAAGTAAGAAAAGAACACAACTAAAATATAAAACACACATAATATATACATTATATTTTATTTTAAAATCTTCTTATAAACTCGAGCTACGACTCGTATATTCTTTTTGTTTCTTTTAAAATATTCTTCTCGAACTACTTTGCTCTATATTCTTCTCTTAATATTCTTTCTCATCTTCCTTCTTTTTATATCTATGTTATTTCACACATGAATTCCTCTTCTATATAAAACCTTGAACTCTCTCTATATATATATATATATATATATATATATATATATATATATATATATATATATATATATATATATATCCCTTTTTTGCTATATTAATTGAAACCATATATATAGCTCCATGTGTTAGTCTTCTATTGATTGAGGTTCGGGCTTGAGGAAAGCTATTAGAGTAGGTATTTACCTTAGCTCATGTTCACCTAGGTACTTTATTTACCTTTATTGTATTTATCCTCACCCACTTATGTGTGTGGATATTTCTTTTATCTTATTTAGATATTAGGAGATATTATCTAGTTGTTAGGTATAGTTCTTTCCTTGATCTATGGTATTGACTAGTTCTTTCCTTGATCTATGGTATTGACTAGATCCTTGATGTCTAGTTCTCTCCTAAATCTATGGTATTGACTAGTTCTTTGATGACTAGTTATTTCCTTGATTTATGACTTGATCTACGACCTTGATTGGTTCTTAGATTGTTATTCCTTGCCTATTTAAGCAAGGCCCATTCTCAATGTATTGCATTGAGTTCCATAATAATATATGATATTGCTTCACATTTGTTTGCAAAGGTTTTATGTAAAGTTATTCTGGCGAATTGTTGTCATCTTATTGATCGTGGTGTTTGATTAGCATCTATGTTCTTGGCTTGGTATGATCTCGCTTATTGTTCCTTTCAAAAGCTTCATTTTTTGATGAAAATCTAGGACCAATAATAAGGCTCCACACATGTCACATTGTCATTCTTCAGCTATGTACCTTTATAGAACTATGAATCTTGAACTAATACGGAAGCTTCACACTTCTCATAGCTATCGCGATTTCTAGCTTGGTGTTATTCTATGACTGGTTATGGATTTACATCACAACTCCAAGTTGTGCTTACCTTAAGCTACTGGCTTCATACAAATGTAGCCACATTTCTTTTCCTTCGTCGGTCGATTTATGAACTCTAACTACTATGACTTAAACAAAACTGAAAAATATAAGTTAGGGCTTATTTCTCATACTTCACATCTACCAAAGAAATTTTCTCGGGAGTTTGAAGGAATGTGATGTGTGTCTATCTCTTCCCATTGGATCTTCACCAAGTGGCCTCCTCTAAACCTATTCCATGTCACCTTTGACCTTTCAACATAACTCAAACCTAAAACTCTATTCACTCTAACAAATTCAGAGGCTTGACATATGCTAAGCCCAAAAGCATTTAGGAGAGCTTAAATATTGCCATGTGTCCCTCCAATGATCATGTCTTATGGAGGGATATTTAAATTTTATGGTCAAAATCAAAATTAATATTGTCAAGAGGGTAGATAGAATGAGAGGGAAACCAAAAATTGAATCTGTGGGAGGCTTAAGATTACAGATCCATTAATTCGGCACTCCCCCTTAATCTTGAGCCAAACAATGATAAATTCACAAACCTTTATACGAAACTCATACTTAGTCTTAGATGCATAAACCTTTCTTTTGACAAAGATTTGGTAAAAATAAGCAGCTAACTACTACTACTCGACTTACAAAACTTGATCTATATTTCACCTTTCTCAACCATTAACAAATGAAATGATAACTAATTGTAGTATGCTTGTTTCATCCATGGAAGAATGGATTCTTATATAATGCAATTGAATACATATTGGCATAAAAATTGTAGAACCTCCTTATTGCTCTTCATGCAAATATGAGAGGATTCTCCTTAACCATATCATCTAACAAGTGATTGAGTTTTCTGTAATATACTCTACTTCAACTGTAGATAGTGATACAACTAACTGTTTCTTTAAATCCCATGAGATGGCTCCTAACTCAACATTAAACACATATCCAATGATTTTTTTCTATCACTAAGGCTACCTACCCAATCATTATTTGTATATCAAACTAACTAAAAATCATTATCAACAACATATAAAATTCCATAATTTCTTGTGTCATTCACATACCTTAAAATACGCTTTCACCTTGCCAATGTGTCTCCTTTGGAGTCTCCATGAATCTAGAAATCAGACTAACTACATACATTATATCTAGTCTAGTTGCAGTTAAATACATCAAGCTTCCTACCATGATTTTGTATCTTGTAGGTTCCAGATTATTGCTGCAATCATCTTTTGTCAATTTTAGACTTAATTTAGCTAGAGTAGATGTTAGTTTACTATCAATCATTTTGAATCCTTGCAATATTTCTTTTGCATATTTTTCTTGAGAGAAAAATATTCCTTGCTCCATTTTCTTAACCTCGATGCCAAGAAAGTACTTCAATAATCTCATATAGGTCATCTCAAACTCCTTCTTCATGGCTGATTTTAATTCATCTATTTCCTTGTTTGCATTTCCAGTAAATATTAAATCATGTATATACAAAACAAAAATTAAAATCTCACCATCCTTGCTTGCTTTGATGTAGAGTGTGGGCTCACTACTACTTTTGCTAAATCCATTTCTTGTCAAATAGGATTCTATCCTACTGTACCATGCCCTTGGTGCTTGTTTGAGTTCATACAATGCTTTCTTGAGATTATATAATTTTCTCTCATGCCCTAGAATTTCATAACTAGGTGGTTTTCCCACATACACTTCTTCTTCCAACACTCCATTTAAGAAAGCTGATTTAACATCCATTTGATGAAATTTCCATTTATGTTGAGAAACTATAACAATGATTGTTCTCACAGCTTCTAGTTTTTATAATGGAGCAAATGTATCATTATAATCACGTCAGGCCTTTTTTTTATAGCCTTTGGCAAAAACCTTGCCTTTTGTATTTCAATCTTTCCTTCAGGAATAGTCTTGATTTTATAAACCCACTTGAATCTAATAACTTTCTTTCCTATTGGAAGATCTACTAACTCCCATGTTTCATTCTTTTCTATTGCATGCATTTCTTCATCCATTATTTCACACCATTTATGATCCTTAATTTCTTCCTCAAAATAAATAGGACTTGCTTATTGAAAATAAAGCAAAATTAATCATTTCATCTTCATTTTCTTCATACCTTGATTGCTCATAAATCTCTTGAACACTTCTCATTCGACCTTGTTGTTGGAATGAGTTAGATGATGATGAAGATGCCTCATTTACTAGGTCCTTGTATGCTTTTTTGGTTACTTCCATTTGAATATTCACCCTTTGTGAAATGGGTGTCCAACTTGGTGCATTGTTTACTCTACCATCTATTGTTTCAACATCAATGATAGGTGCATTTATCTTTTTTTGTGGCTACTCCACTTCTTGTACATCTCCCCAAGATGCTTCCTCAATGAATTGAACATCTTGGCTGATTATGAGATTCTTTTTTGATTGGATTGTATAATCTATAAGATTTAGATTGCTCACTATACCCAATGAAAATGCATTTTTCTCCTCTATTATCCCACTTTGATCTTTTTGGTTGGGCACATGTGCATATGTTACACACCAAAACACTATCAAGTGTTCAATACTTGGATTTATTCTAATCCATGCTTATTGAGGTATCATGTTCTTCACACTCTTTGTAGGACATCTATTCAAAAAATATATTTTTGTTCCAACTACTTCTTCCCAGAATTCATCAGACAATCCTCTAGCTTTGAGCATGATTCTTTCCATTTCTTGAATGGTTCTATTCTTCCTCTCAGCTACACCATTATGTTGAGGTGTATACCTTGTTGTAAAAAAATTTGATCCCGTGCTCCTTACATAAGTTTAAAAACTCATTTGATATATACTCTCCCCCTCTATCCATTCTCAATGTCTTTATATAATGGCCATTATGATTTTCAACCATGGCCTTAAATTTCTTGAATAATTCAAATGTCTTTGATTTATTTTTCAAGAAATAAATCCATGTCCTTTTGCTGAAGTCATCTATGAAAGTAAGGAAATACACACTTTTAGACAAGGAGGGAGTCTTCATGGGACCACACAAATATGAATGTATTAGCTCAAGAGGTGAGCTTGCTCTCTAAGATTTACCTGAGGGAAAAGCATTTCTTTTTTCTTCCCCAATATTCATCCCTCACATAATTTTTTTAGTTGTTCAATAGGAGGCATCCCTTTAACCATTTTCATTTTATAAAGAACATGTAATCCACCATAACTCAAATGCCCATACTTGAGATGCAAAAGAGTGGATTGATCAATAGCTATCAAGTTTGGAATGTTGTTTTGCTATTGCTACACTTTGCATACTCAAGGGAAACATTATGTTTTGTGTCATCTTCAATGTTGCAATCAGCTTATTACTTCCTCTTCTATCATATATACTATATTATCCATTTTAAACCTTTCCTTATATAATTTTTGGATGAGCTTCCCAATACTTTGAAGATTATACTTCAATGCTTTGGGACATAGAATACATCATTGATCTACTTATTTTCTCCTTGCTTGTTGAGAATAGATATAATGCCTTTCCAAATCACTAAACCTTTTCATTTGTTCCCATCTTCGCTTCAGATCTGATTGCTTCATCTATGGTACTGAACATTTCCTTATTTCCACACATATGATTGGTACATGCAATATCCAAATACCATATTTTCTTTTTTCCTTTCTCACTACATTGCAAGTTAAAAAGAAAGTTCCACTCTTTTCATTATTTTTAGGTTCAACTTCTTGTACATTGGAGAATCTTGCATTATGATTTTGATTTCTCATATCATGTTATATCTTTCTTAATTCAATTGCATAGTTTCCATGCTTTTGAAATAGTAGCATTTTACATTTGAGTTATCATAACTTTGTGTAGAACCACTTCTGGAAGTGTTGTTCCTCCTTCCTCTACCTCTTCCTCTTGTTTGTGGCTCTTGTTGCTTATTATGTCTTATGCCTTCTTGCTGGTTGCTAAATATTCCTATTCCTTTTTTTTGGATCCTCTTCCCCTTCCTCTAACATTTGTATTTGTTTTAAAGGATTTTTCATTGGAGGAGTTGGTTGACCTACTCATCCTTTGTTCATGGGTTCTAATAATCCATTATCTCATCAATCGTAATTTGTATCAAATCATTTGACTCCTTATTGTAACCACAAATGGATCAAATATGGTTGGAAGGATCCTTAATACCTTCTCTATGATCCTATGGTCTTCAAAACATCACCATTATTCCTTATCTCGATTGACTTTGGTTATTTTCTTGTGAAAAAATCATTTACTGATTCTAATTCTTTCATGAGAAGAGTCTTAATATCTCTCCTCAACATCTATAATCTAACTATATTAACTTTTTCACTTCCTTGATAAATATTATGCAAGTTGTCTCATGTTTTTTGGAGTTTATAGCTACTACTATTCTTTGGAAAACTGAATCAGTGACATCATTTTGAATGTAGCTCAAAGCCTTTGCATCCTTTCTTCTATTTTCCTTCAAATCATTTTTTGACCTTTTGTAAGTGCATTGAATGTAGCTTGGTCTTCTAACTATGAATATCCTCCTTCTATAAGATCCCATAGCTCTTAAGAAGAGAACAATGTATTCATCCTGATACACCAGCTATCATAGTTCTTCCCATCAAACGTTGGAGGTTGTTTCCACGAGTTAATGCTTATGGAAGCCATTAAATCTCAATAGCTCAACCAAGCTTTCACAACAATACCAATATGTTGGAAAAATTTAGTGCCAACTACAACCAATAAGCGAAAGAACACAACCAAAATAGAAAAGAAACACAAAATATATATTATATTCTATTTTAAAATCTTCTTAAAAATCGAGCTACAATTATATATATATTATTTTTGTTTCTTTTACAATGTTCTTCTCAAGCTACTACTCTCTATTTTTCTTGAATATTCTTTTTGGCCTTCCTACTTTTTCTCTATATGATGTTGCAAGTGTATTCCTCTTCTCTATAAAACCTTGAGCCTTGACTCTCTCTCTCTCTCTCTCTCTCTCTCTCTCTCTCTCTCTATATATATATATATATATATATATATATATATATATATATAGCTCCACATGTTGGTATTATATTGATTGTGCATTTGGGCTTGACGAAACCTTCATTTTCCAATGTGAAGATAAGACTAATAATAAGGATCCATGCATGTCACATTTTCAGTCTTCATCTATGTTCCTTTTCGTAATCTGAATCTCAAACAAAAAAGGAAGCACAATGCTTCTTAATTGTTACTTTGTCTAGATTCGTGCTAGTCTATGATTGGATGTGGCTTTAAATCGCAACTCTCAATTTTACTTAGCTTAAAATGTTGGCTTCATAAGGATGCAGCCATGTGTCTCTTCCTTTAGTTGGTCAATTTATGACCACTAAATGCTATGACTTAAATCATACTCGATGAAATATAAGTTGTGGCTTATTTCCGCAAACTTCACGCTCCGCTGTAAAAAATTTTCTTGGGAGTTTGATGGAATAGTGACACGTGTCTATCTCTACCCATTAGATCTTCACCAAGTGGCCTCCACTAAACTTGTTGCATGTCACCTTGACCTTTCAACCTAACTCGGCCCGAAACTATATTCACTCTAACTAATTATAGAGGCTTGACATCCGCTGCCTAAAAACATTTAGGAGAGATGGAATCTCACCATGTGTCCCTCCAATGGTCACGGATTATGGTGGGCTATTTAAATTTGATGGTCAAAATCAAAATTAATACTATCGGAGGGTAGATAAAATGAGAGGGAAACCTAAAATCGAACCTTTGGGAGGCTCAAGATTATAGAGCCATTAATATTGATAACGATGCACTTAGTTTTATAGTTCGTTTAGTTTAGTTCCTAATTCTAGGAAAAACAAATAAATCTTGCATGTTGTGTTTTATGCATGCCCTGGTTTTGTATCAACAATTTATGTTTAGGATGGTTTGGTTTTTAGATGTGAAACCCTCTATAAATATGAGGCGTATATAATAGTTTTAGGAAATTTTATCAATGCAAGAAATGTAAGACAAAAAGGTAAAAGGTACAAAGGAATAGAAGAAACACACAACAATGTTATTTTTAGTTTATTTTTGTATAATTTGTTGTTTTTATTATGTGTTTATTATAGGTTAGTAGGCCTTTGAAAAAGTTTAAAGTACTTAAAAAGAATTTTAAATTATTTAGAGATGTAACAAAGATAAAATTAGCACCAATCAAGAAATGATTATTGCTATTTGTGATCAGTTGTGTAATTATACCTTGGGTAGACCATGCCGCATCTACCCGATCCACCAAAATAGTTGAAGTCGAGGATGGATAATTTATTGTTGTTGGAGGAGGAGAAGGAGCATAATCGAGAAAATTTATAGTCAAGTGGAAAAGATATGGATGTTCCCTTATATCTACCTAATAAGATTGAGTTATAAATTGGAGAAAGGTTTGGATTCAAAGACTAGATTATGAAATATTATCCTTTTGCTTCCATAGATGTTTCCAAATAGGACATTTGATTGATGAGTGTGGGAAACCCAAACATAAAAATCGAGAAAACTCATCTTGGTGGAAGGATTTTCTTCCTTCGCATCGTATCATTGATGCCCCTTTAGATTTTGAGGAAGATTCTTCTTCCAGAAGAGTGTTTCAAGGGTCAACTCTGCATATGTAATTGAGAAATATTCTCGGGAGCCTCGATGACGGTTATTTGAAGGAAATTTCATAGGTTTCGAACATGTGGTTAAGAGAGGGATACTTATTCCCCTACCAAATTGATGTATCGAATTATTTCTTCGATCAATGTTATCATCTCATGCGAGACCAGATGGTGAAGATTCAAATAAGGGAGAATGGACTTTGGTCTAGAATAAGAAAAGAATTTCTTCAAAGCATATTTCAGCTCCAACACATGAAATTAAGATAAAGATCCCCGCTTTACGTTGATTTTTGTTCTTGCATTGACGTTGTTATCCTCTTTTTATTTGTTATTTGAGCCAAGTTTGTTCGGCTCTTTGTTGTTTTTTCTTCTATTCTTTGTGAACCTCGTTGTAATATCTTTTTGGTCATGGCCCTTGAGCCTTTTCAAGTATTACCAATAAAAAAATGAAATACATTTCACTTGAGGAGGTATTGATTGAGCAATATCTTGTAGGGATGATTGTGGATGGATGAAAGTATCTCTTTAATGGGTTCAATCATTGAAAAGAACTAAGTTTTTATTGAATCATTTGTTTTCTCATTTGAGGCATGAGATAGAAAAATTACACCCATGAATGTTATTCCTTGTTTAAAAAAGAGCACAATAAATACCCCTTCTAAACAAGTTTCCCAATTCTCATTAGAATATTTATAAAACCCATAACATAATAGACATAGAGAATACTATTTTTCTCTCTTGCTGAAGTTAAAATGATGGCATTCCCTTTACCCATGACTAAAACATTATTATCAATGGCTGAAGTAACATCTATGATTTTACCGAGTTATCTATATAATCAAACAATTCTATTATTTTTTATCATCTACTTACTAAAACCTATGTTTAAAAGTTGAACATCTTTTAGAATTTCCCAAGAAACATTAGATGCAAAAACAATATAGTACCGTGATTCGATTTTCTTTAGAAATGTTTGCACGTCACTTTCTGAAATCAAACTATATTTTCTACATTTATATGCATAATGGAAATACTCTTTAAAATAATGACATTGAAATTGGGATATGTTGGACCTTTTCCCATGTGATTGGTTTTAACTCGGGTTCTAACTTGAAATTCTAAACTTGAAATCAAGTTGTTGCTGAACTTACACTTGAGTTTTTGGACTCATTATTCCATCTTTTGATGAATTTATTCCTCTCGCATCTATAATTAAATCTCCTACATCTATTATGACTAATAGAAAAATAGAGAGAAACTTATCCTAAGCTCATAGGAGAAATTATAGATGCATGAGTCTCATCTACTAAAAATTGTTAAAGACTATTTTCCTCTTCTATAACCAAATCAATAGAATCAAACTCGGTAGGAAGGATCCTCGTTATTTTTCTACTATCATTTTAACATCAAGAGACTTGCCATGAGACTTGATTCAATTAACTAATCTTGTGACTTGATTGAAAAATGAATCTACATATTTAGACTTCATGCATAGTTTCAAAATACCTTCTTAACATTTGCAACATAAATATTTTAACTTTTACAATATCGTGATATATTTTTTAAGGATTTTCTATGCTTATTCTAATTTTAGTTCAATTGCAACCCTTGGGGAAATTTTCTAATGGATCTCTTCATTAATGTAGAAAAATTCATTGGAATCCTTCATCAAGTTCTCTCTTAGTAAGTTTTTGTGTTCATGGGGTGGTGCATTATACATTATTACATCTTGATGTTCTTAAACCCATTCTCCAAAATATTCCATACATTTTTAGGAGACGAATATTTATTTCATGGTTATTGACATGTACTCATACTTATTACTTGTTGAATTGTAGGATTTAAAGACAAATGTAAGGCTCACGCCAAATATGGACAACATTAATGGACCTTGATTTAAGACTAGATGAAGGAAAAGGTAGAGGGGATAATCAACAAAATATATTACACATACAATAAAAACATATAATATTATAATCATTAAAAAGAACTTGATCTCAATTACAAAGTAGTTTGGTGGATCTTTTGCTCAAAACATTGATCCACTGAATAAAACAATTTTGGTGCGCAAATCAATAATTTTCACATTTTTTATTTTGTGCAAGGTGAATAAATTAAGATATACTACTTGCTTATCCATTTTGAATAAATTGCGATGCCAAAGGTACTCCTCCATTTATTAAGTATCTTATTTTCAAAATATTTTGAAAGGGAACAAGTGCATGTCTAGGACGTGAATGAAAAAGGGGCAAAAGATTGACACAAATAAAATTTATTATTATATATAAAGTGAAATTGGAGATCCACATTTAAGCGGGAATTAAGACTTATTGGGTTGGTATAAAATCAGGTCTGATGATTATAATTGAGATAGGTAAATGGTGAAAGCGTAGTAAGCATACATCTACCTTCGGCAGACCATTCCCCGGCCACCAGGTCTGCCACCACAGTTGAAGTCGACTATGGAGAATTTTTCCTTGTTATTGTTGTTGTTGTTGGAGGAGGAGCCGAATCGAGTAACTTTACAGTCAGTAGCAAAGAGAGTGGTTGTAACGTACCTGGCTTCCCCTCCCAGCACGGGCATGGGCACGCCCAGGTTAATGGGGCTCCTGTACTCTGCTCCATATGTCTGTCCGAGCACGCCAGTGACATTGGGGGTGAGAGAGTAGAACTTGAAGTTGAGCTCCAGATGAGCTAAGCAATCCTGATGATGATCAATTCCGTATTTATGGATTCGAGACTCCTCTTCAGTTACGGGCACAACGCGGGCCGTAATCTCAAACTTGTCCTCCACTTCAACTCTCACTGCATTTACGCCTTCCAGTCGAGAAATATTCAATTTCAATGCAGGTGAGGGTGAGAGCGAGAGTGCTAGAGCAGCCCTCCTGTTGAGGAAGGAGGATCGATTTTCCATCCAAGGCTATGGCGAGGTGATCAAGGGAATCGTCCCATGTGGGCACCGTGTTGGCTCCGAGGAAGAGCTCATGGTGGTTTCCATTGCCATTTCCATGGAAGAGCACTCCAATTGACTGCACCCAAGTGAAGTCCCTTCGCATTCCCTCTAGTCCCCTCTTTCCTATAAAATGAGCATTGATGTGCAGGTCTGAGTCGGAGACCAGACAGAAGTCACGCTCTTTCTTCCCGTGGAAATAGAACATGATGCCATCTCCTCCCACGAACCGAGGATCCTGGCATACGCCTCCGGGCTTATTGCACGCTGTAAACATTAACTACCACATTAATTCACTACTATAAATTACTAAATAACACTACTATAAGTGTTACTTGAAATACAAATACTGGAATTAATTGAAAAGTTCTTACGGCAGACGGCCTTGCAGGTTTTGCAGTCCATCACGCAGGTATATGGACAGGCATCGGGGCAGTAGTACTCTTTGTATCCATCGCAGCTCTTCTTGTACCACTTGTCATTGCATTTCACCTTCTGCTTTTCCTTTGCAACCACGCCGTTTGCACTAATTAGCAGCGCCACCATGCAAACCGCAGCGATTTCACCAAACCTCTTCGCAGCCATGAGATGAATGTACTGATTATTACAGGTGATGATTTAAGAATCTGAGCAAGTCTTTGCTTTTATAGCTGCTCCACTCCATTTCTTGAGCAGGCGGGAAGGGGAATTCCCACCTCCCACGACTTGAACCTATCGTGCAACGTGCACCCTCATGGATGGACGGATGCTCTCGCTTCCTTCGTTGACATTTTACTTTCTATATTCCCACATCTAAAATGGAATTTGAAAAAAAAACTCAAGACTAGCTCAGTGCACTCCCTCGAACACCACTCATTACTTTTTCTTTTATTATTTATATTTTACTAGCTCATCACTTTTTAACTTGGAAATGTGTGGATGCATCGAAGAAGTCAAATTGGAAGGAGCAAAATTACGGGAGAGGAAGAGAGGCACCAAAGTAGGGGTTTGAGGGAGGAGAAGTGCAAGGGAGGGGAAAGCAGTATAGGGAATCAATGCGAAACTCTACTCTCAAACAACCGCACGACTTTTTTTCAATCGTTTGAAGGAAGAAGTGCATATTGTGCATGAAGTCGTCAAGGCAACGTATTTCAGAGACATCTCAAAACATAAGGACTAATCAATCAATATTGTGGAAGTCAATAGTTGTTGTTTGCAATTTCAGGCCTAATATTTGTGGGGTAGTTAGAACATTCATAAATGTAAGGAGAATTTGCGTAAAATTAACAAGCCATTCATGTAGATATTCCAAAAATATTGATCAAGTCCAACTAACAGAACATCCAATCACATGACACTACTACAAAGTGGATCATTTTGAGACAATTATACTTCTGTCTCAAAATTCCCTATTTTTTAACTTCTAATATTTTTAATGATTGATTTGCTTTATCAAAAACACCCTCACCTGACCAAAGCATTTGATTTTTCATCTCTCTCCTCCGAAATTTATCCCTAACCCTAATCGCATCCAAAGCATATTGGCAGTGCAAGGAAGCTACTGGTATGTCTCACATCTTGATAGGAAGACAAATTTTTCATGTGGAGGTGTGGCAGTTGCAGCCTCTACCCAGATCAGCGTGCAGGTCCTGTCGCTTGCTTCACTTCTCTGGGAATTTATGCCCCGAGACAATGTTTTTCCCCATAGTTTCTTCTTCCCGAATTGGGGTTTTGCTTTAGGGAAATCGCGATATCTGGTTCATTCTACCTGAGTAATTGTCTAGTGTTAGACGGTGGTGAAACAAGGTTCTAACCCTGTTTTCCTACTCTTTTTCATCTGTATTTTTGGGGTTTCATTATTTTGACAAAGAACCTCAAGGAGCACAAGAGATCTCAGCATCCTGACAGTCGTTGATGCATTAATTTTTTTTCCAAGCATTTTGAAATCTTCGTCCGTGTTTCGTGATGAGGCCGCATTTGATAGTGAAGGCAAGGGAAGCTATTACATTTTATAATCAGGATTTTGTGGCCAAGTGTTTGCAGAGCCGCAATTTATTTTGTTCCATACATACCTTGGTTGCAATTACCCAATTCTACAAAAGGTAAAGTGGAAATGTTGGGTTTGGACATTTTTTTGCTGTGTTTGAAAAGATTTTTCTCAAGTGTGTTTGAAAATATTTTTTTCCATAAGATTAAATATGAAAAGGGATTTGGCAATAAATCAAGGGAAACCAGAAAGGCTCAAAGGAAGAATAAAAATTAGGGATGTCAAGGCATGTTACCCTTACTCACCCTCACCCTCATGATCTCTATTTGATTTGTAATATTTCCTTTACTAAATACTATTGTAGCAGTTGGAATTTTTTTGTGGTTTTTTGGGATTCCTCTTCTAGTTGTATAATATTTATTTGAGCATGTGTGTCAAAATCAAAATCCAACTCATACTTTTCCCTACTTGGTTGTAAGGGATTAAAATCAAATTAGATTACTACCAAGTATTTGATTTTAAGAGGATGAACATAAAATAAATTGATGTCTTCTTTCTTTTTCTGGAAATACTCTTTTTCATGTTTGATCCAATCATCTGAAGTAAATTTTAAACCAAATTATATCACACTATGTTATTTGATTTTAAGAGAAGGATGATTACATAAAAGATTTTTCGTTGACGGTTGATATTTCTCTCATTTGCTAGAGTTAAAATCCCCATGGGAAGTCCTATTTTCACGCCTTTAGTTCATTAATTGTAATAAAATGTTAACTCATTAAATTGTTTCCCACCAATTGTTATATTGTTCTTTTATTAAGGTTAAATGGTCATGGCTACATTTTTTTTTTCATTTTCTAATTTAACAATTCCTAAGGAGCTTGTAAACTATTTAGATTATTGTTCATAACTTGTAAAATCATTACCATTTCATTGGTGTTAAAATCATTTTTTTGCTTCACTTTAAAACAATGTAGAAGATAATGTAAATATTGAAATCGTTGACAATTATCTACTAAGTTGCCTTGTTTATGCTATTTTATTATATCATTTTGATTTGTAGACACAAATATTACACATTAGACAATATTTAGCCCGGTCTTATACTACTATTTAGAAGGTTCTCAAGTGTACAAAGTACTAATTAATCCCACCTTTTTGACACCTTTTTCTTATCTTTTATTTCATCTTTCCCATATATTTACCTATACCTATCAGCCCATTTCATGACCTTTCTAATATTATAGCCTGAAATCAAGGCATCCTAGCCTATACTAGGGCACCCTTGAGGCGCCCTGGTCCCATTCCGGGTGCCCCGGTCTATGCACAACCTCTTCTACTTCTTTTTGGGTCACTTTTAGTTGTTGGTCATCCTTATCTTCTTCTCAGTCGGCCTTGTCAAGATTAATTATGAAATTAAGCTTGAGAGCCCTATAAATATAAAGTTATAAGACCATAATAAGGGTCCTAGGTCATTACATCTTATCACTACTATCACTCCATCTAGGGTTGCATCCATTGCATCACTTGCATCCACATAGTGCCATGCATTCAAGCTAGGAGATCTACATCACACACACTTCATAGGGGTGGGGGATTCCATTCTATTCCATGCACACATGTTACTTACATTTCTATAGCTATTATTTCTTGCTACTTCACAAAGTGTGACTAGCACAAGAGCACTTAGGGAACAACAGCGCGCGCAAGCACACACACACACATACACACATAGAACTACATCAGGGTCTATAATGTAGTGTAGTGCTTAATGATAAGACCACAATTTTGGCGGCTGAGGTCATTCTGACACCAATAACCTTTTGTTTTGCAGGTTATCATTCACCTCATCCGACAGATCTAGTGCGACAAACAGAATCATTTGAAGACAACTTACTGACCCTAAACATTTCAAGTTTTGAGCATGTACGGTGTTCAAAGCACCCAGACATTACAAACCATAGCATCTTGGGGTGACCCAATACACTTCTAGGCACCTCGGACTACTCGGAATACCTAGATTTTCCCTTCATAGGGCCCCAGTATTTGTCTCTACTTTCAAATTCTCGTGTTCAAACTGCGATAACTGCGATAGTCTCTGCCAAATCAGCTAAACTATTTATTTCCCTTCTCTTACACATTTAGGGTTTCATTTCACTTAGAATAGTTTACTAGCACATCCATTTACATTTTCTCTATTTTGTTTACTTCATTTATACATCGTTTTAGTCCTCCTAATTAGATTAGATAGGATTACTACTTTCCTACTCTTTGGTCAAATTTTAGTTAATCATTTTGGTGAACCCAGTGTGTCTTTCACGCTTAGGATCCTTCTTTTTCTTCTATCATGGGTCATGTTTCTTTATCTGATTTACTTAAGAGACATCCCACTTGTCGGTTTTTTTTAAAATCCTAGACACCACATATTTTGATGATAATACACCACCACACGAATTAAGTTATGTACTTCATAGTTTCTTTGTCGACCCTAGTATTGATGAACCCATATCTAACCAACCACTATTAGAATCGATTCAAGCCTTACATACATCATTTCAAGATAAGTTTCAAGTCTTGCATACATTATTTCAAGATAAATCCGCAACCTCCGAATCCACCATTACATCCCTTAGATTTGAAATTCAACACCTTAAAGATGCTTCTCAATCACAAACATCCTCTCTTCAATCTATGGAATCCACCATCACATCCCTTAGATCTGAAATCCAACAACTTAAGGATGCTTCACAATCGCATGTTTTTTCTCCTTCGCCATCTCCTATTCAATCTATGTCCACTACATGTCATTTAGTTGAACCTCAAGACGTCTCGTTGCCTAAACCTCTCATATTTGAGCATATTACTAAGCAACATGACATTTTTATAGATCTTGTTCATCGTCAATTGATCACTCTACCACCTACTCATTATTATTTTCCTTGTCGATCAACAAAATATCCAGGTCATCCATATTTCCATTATCATCAAATCAATGGACATAATGTAAATGATTGCCACACTTTGCATCACCTAATCCAAAGTCTTACGCATCAAGGTCTTATTTCATTCTGTGCACAACATCCCCTTCCAAAGGTCACACCCACATGGACTCCTAAGTCTCTTTCTCCTTTGATTAGTCTAGATCCATCTACACAAGCTCCCGCAGTTACTAGTGACCTTCCTCCTGATCTTTCTAAGGAAGATCTTGATTCTATTATTCGTTACATAAGTGATATTGACAACCCCTCCCCTATGCATAGTGATCCTTCTCCTAGTTCACCAAGAGATTCTCCTATTTTTGATATTGTTTCTCCTCCCCTTACTACGCATCATGATACCGCTTCTCATACACCTTCTTTGGTTAGTCAAGTACTACCTAAGCCATCACCCATGGTTTCCCCAAGTCAACAATGTCCACCACCTATCAAAATTAGTTCACAAACCACTCCTACTAGGTCATCTACTGCATTATCAAACAAACCTAAGAAATATCCCTTGAGACTTAGTACAACATGGCCTCTTCCCAAATCTACACTCCAACCCATTAAGTTTGTCAAAGCAACTAATCCTCCTCCTGGTGCTCACGATACATTTTCACTTTCACTACCACCACCCAATTCTACTACACACTTTGTCCAACAAGGTCATACCACACATAAACTTGGCCTTTGGTAGATGACTCTTGTTACTCTACCCTCCTGATGACACACTCATATTCTTGGGGTTCCTATATGACTATTGAGGGGTCTTTTACCATGAAGAACCTTGTTTCATCTCACATTTCTCCATTGCATCGCCACCTCTACATATACACATCTATAATACTTTAACAGTTCTTACATATTATTAATTAAACGAAGTCCATCATGTTTCGTCACCCCTATACATCATTTATTACATAGCATGTGCGTTATCATACACTTGGGGGAATAGCAATTACACATCCCCCTCTTATTTTACCCTACTTACATAGTCTTACATCACACATTACATATATGTTTATCTGTTCTTTCCTTTCAGTATATCACACCACATATCAGAACACCCTCATTACCCGATGATGCACCCTAGTGCTTTGGTTCACATTGGACTGTTGAGGGATTACCTATAATGCCCACAAATTTGACGTTCTAAAACCACATTAATCCTTAAATAATTATCTGGAAAGTTGCGGCAATTTTTTTGTTTTAAAAAGGTTACAAGGATGTCAAACCCTAATATACGTTTAATTAATTCCTACCAACAATGTTACATTTCATAGGATAGATCCGGTCTAGATTATTAATTAAATATTCTTAATCCAGATCTAATGTCAATTTAATTATCATCACTAGATAAGTGTCCATTAATTTCTCTTACTAGGTTAAATAGTTTCCCTCTTGGAATTAACATTCAACCCACATTTAATAAACCCTTATCCTTAGTTACCTTAGTTCTCTTAAATTATTTTCTTTAATGTCCATTGAATCATTCACTAAAACCTACTAGAAGGGTTACATTTTTAACTTAATACACTAGAGCCCTAAGTGGCCCCATTCACCCATTTACACATACATTTGATTTATTTAAAATTTACAACCATAATATGAATATTCTCACCTAACAATTGTAGGGTTGATTCTTAACCCTTGGATCAAACCAATTGGGACCCCAAGATCGACCTTTGATTTAAGAATCTAAACAAGTATTTGCTTTTATAGTTGCTCCACTCCATTTCTTGAGCGGTGGGAAGGGGAATTCCCCACCTCCCACGACTTGAACCTACCATGCAATGTGCACCCTCATGGATGGACGGATGCTCTCGCTTCCTTTGTTGACATTTTACATTCTTTATTCCCACATCTAAAATGGAAATTAAAAAAACAACTTAACTATCGAAGTGCAAGCTACCCTTGAACTTCTTTTCCACTCATTAATTTTTCTTTTATTTTTTATATTATTACTAGTAATCACAAGTGAAATTAATGTATAATGGAAATTCCAGAGTGGATGCATAGAAGAAGTCAAATTGGAGGGAGCAAAACTACGGGAGAGGAAGAGAGGCACCAAAGTAGGGGTTTGAGGGAGGAGAAGTGCAAGGAGGGGAAAGCGGTATGGGGAACCAATGCAAAACTCTACTCTCAAACAACCACATGACATTTTTTCAATCGTTTGAAGGAATAAGTGCATATTGTGCATAAAGTCATCAAGGAAACGTAAGGACTAGTCAATCAATATTATGGAAGTCAATAGTTGTTGTTTGTAATTTCAGGGCTTATGTTTTTGGGGTAGTTAGAACATTCATAAATCTAAGTGGAATTTGCATAAAATTAACAAGCCATTCATGTATATATTCCAAAAATATTGATCAATTCCAACTAATAGAACATATAATCACATGACACCCTCACCCGACCAAAGCATTTGCTTTTTCATCTCTCTCCTCCTAAATTTATCCCTAAGCCTAATCACATCTAGAGCATAGCGGCAATGCAAGTAAGCTACTAGTATGTCTCACATCTTGATAGGAAGACAAATTTCTATAGGTGGAGGTGTGGCGGTTGTGGCCTCTACCCGAGATCAACATGAAGGCCACGTGGCTTGCTCCACTTTTCTGAAAATCTATGCTCCCAAGATAATGTTTTTCCCCCATTGTTTCTTTTTCCCAAATTGGGTGTTTTGCTTTAGGGTAAATCACGATATCTAGTTCATTCTACCTAAGTGATTGTCTAGCGTTAGATGGTGGGAAACAAGGTTTTACCCCTGTTTTCTTACTTTTTTCATCTATATTTTTGGGGTTTCATTATTTTGATAAAGAACCTCAAAGAGCACAAGATATCTCATCATCCCGACGAGTTGTCAATGCATTAATTTTTTGTTCCAAGAATTTTGAAATCTTCATGTGTGTTATGTGATGAGGCCGCATTTGATAGTGGAGGCAGGGGAAGCTTTTACATTTTATAATCAGGATTTTGTGGCCAAGTGTTTGCAAAGCTGCAATTTATTTTGTTCCATACATACCTTGGTTACAATTACTCAATTCTACAAAAGGTAAAGTAGAAATGTTGGGTTTGGACCTTTTTTCTTTGTGTTCGAAAGATTTTTCTCTAATGTGTTTGAAAGGATTTGTTTCCATAAGATTAAATGTGCTACTAGAATTCAGTACCAATATTTATGGATTGGATTTTGAGCTAAACATGTCATGAAGAGCTATTAAATTCTCCTTTTATGTTTTGCTAAGAAGATCTCGTGAGAGGTTGAAACACATCAAGCCATCATGTTATCGCGCCAAATAGGAAATGTAAATTTTTTGAATCTCTACATATGTCTATTGTGCAAAAACAATTCATAGGTTTTTTTGTGTGTTTTTCGCATAGGGAATTCCTTGGAGTAAGCATTCCATCAGATTAGGACATGGTGGTATTGCTGAAGAAACATAACATTACCCAATATCCACCTAGTTTTCTCCTTGTAACATCAGGATAAATATGAAAAGGGATTTGGAAATACACCAAGGGAAACCTCAAAGGCTAAAAGAAGAATAAAAATTAGGGATTTCAAGCATGTTACCCTTACTCACCGTCATGATCTCTATTTGCTTTGAAATCTTTCCTTGCCTAAATACTATTATAGGAGTTGGAAATTTTTTGTGGTTTTTTGGGATTCCTCTTCTAGGTTGTATGAATATTGATTTGAACATGTGTGTCAAAATCAGAATCTAACTCATACTCCACCCTACTTGGCTATAAGGGAATTAAAATTAAATTATATTACTCCCAAGTATTTGATTTTAAGAGGATGAATATTAAATAAACTAATGTCTCGCTTTATTTTTTGGAAATACTCTTTTCGTGTTTGACCCAATCAAAACTAAAGGGAATTTTAAACCAAATTAGATCACACAATGTTATTTGATTTCATGAGAAGGATGATTACATAGAATATTTTTGTTGGCGGATGATATTTCTCTCATTTTCTACAGCTTAAAATCCTCAAGGGAAGTCCTATTTTTATGCCTTTAGTTCATTGGTATCGTAAAAAAACGTAACTCATTAAATTGTTTCCCACCAATTTCTATATTGTTATTTTTAAAGGTTAAATGTTCATGGCTACATTTCGTTGTCATGCTCTAATTCAACATGTCTTAAGGATCTTGTAAACTATTTAGATTATTGTTCATAACTTGTAAAATCATTACCATTTCATTGGTGTTAAAATCATTTTTGCTTCATTTTAAAACAATGCGAGAAGAGAATGTAAATACTTAAATCGTTGACCATTATGTACTTGAGTTGCCTTGTTTATGCTAGTTTATTATATCCTTTTGATCAGTAGACACAAATATTGTTCATTAGACAATATTTAGCCCAATCTATACTACTATTTTGACGGTTCTCAAATGTAAAAAGTACTAATTAATCCCACCTTTTTCTTATCTTTTTTTCATCTTTCCCACATATTTCCCAATACCTATCATCCCATTTCATGACCTTTCTGACATTCTAGCCTGAAATCAAGGTGCCCCAACTCGTACTAGGGTGCATCGAGGCACCACAGTCCCATTCTTGGTGCCTCGGTTTATGCACAACCTCTTCTACTTCTTTTTAGGTCACTTTTAGTTGTTGGTCATCCTTATCTTCTTCTCGGTTGGCCTTGGCAGATTAATAATGAAATTAAGCTTGAGAGCCCTATAAATATAAAGTTATAATACCATAATATGTGTCCTAGGTCATTGCATCACATGCATCCACATAGTGCCATGCATTCAAGCTAGGAGATCTACATCACACACACTTCATAGGGGGAGGGATTCTATTCTATTTCATGCACACATGCTACTTACATTTCTATAGCTATTATTGCTCGCTATTTCACAAAGTGCGACTGACACGAGAGCACCTAGGGCATGACATGCACACAAACCAAAACTACATCAAGGTTTGTAATGTATTGCAATGCTTAGTGATAAGCACACAATTTTGGTCGTTGAGGCCACCCAACCCCACTAACCTTTTGTTTTGCAGGTCATTATTCACCTCATCTGATAGATCCAGTGTGATAGATAAGAAGCATTCAAATACAACTTACAACCTTAAAATTTTAAGTTTTGAACATGTACGGTGGTCAAAGAACCCAAATTATAGACCAGGGCATCCCAATACACTTCCAAGCACCTCAGACTACTCAAAATACCTAGATATACCCTTCATAGGGCCCCTGAGTATTTGTCTCCACTTCTAGATTTTGTGTTCACACTGCGACAACTGCGACAGTCTCTATGAATCATCTAAACTAATTATTTCCCTTCTCTTACACATTTAGGGTTTCATTTCACTTACAATAGTTTACTAGTGGACCACAAGATCATTCACTAAAACCTACTAGAAGGGTTACATTATTAACTCAATACACTAGAGCCCTAAGTGGCGTCATTCACTCATTTATACATACATTTGATTTATTTAAAATTTACCACCATAAAATGAATATTCTCACCTAAAAAATATAGGGTTGATTCTTAACCCGTAGATCAAATCAATAGGAACCACAAGATTAGATCTACCCAAAAGAAGCCCTAATCATCCTTAAAGGAGTATTCTTAAGAATTTCTTACCCTAAGTTCATTCATTTTTTTCTCTTAGGTTTGTAGGTTGAAGGAGTGGATGCCATAGATCAAGGGAAAATCATGAAGGAGTCTTCCTAGATCCATTGTGCAAGAAGAAGGGGATTTCATCCATTTGACTCCTCTTTTAGAATAGTTGAATCTTATATTTAATCATGTATTCTTATTTATTTATTACAATGCAAGCATCTATCCTAGATTTGGTTTGAGATCTATTCTTGATTAGTTATCCCTTTTTTGTTTTCATTAATGGGGAAAACCCCAATTTTGTAGATCAAGATTTTAATGTATTTAAATCCCTATATGCAAGTTGGATTATGGGTCCAAACAAGCATACACAACCCTCACAGATGGATCTACATTTAGGTGAAGTCTAGATTCATAAGAGCCAATGGTTTGGCTAGAAATACATATTTTAAAAAAAAATCCATGCACAGGTGACAAACGGTGGTCTCTTGACCGATCGCAGTAACCACCGTGTACTACCAACATCGGTTCCACTACTAGTGTCGATTCATATGTTAATGATAAGTTTTTATAATATTTTTTTAAGTGCAAGGGGTAAGAAATTAATTCCAAGAGCAACTTCTTATTCAGTTTTAAGAAAGCATAATGAGTCTCGAGGCATCCGATATAAATAAGGGCACAAAAATGATGGTTTAAGTTTACGAAATGAAATCGGTGCAGATCCAAAGGACCGATGTTGGTCATAGGAATGCCGACGACGGTTTAGTCGCCGATGCGGGTTCTCACGAGATGAGTCTATTTTATAAATTTTAACACATCTTCAACATTTTTAATCCACACTTATCTAAATGACTTTCCCAAAAAAATCATTAAATATAAAGTTTTTGTGTGATTCATGATATCATTTAAGTTGATAAATAAACTTGGAGTTAACATTTTAAAGACTGCAATATGAAACAGTGACTAATGTCAGACTTGAGTACACTAGCATTAGTTAAGACCGGCCGATGTTGGTCACTATGTAGGCCAGAGAACTCTAAAAATGAATGTATAAAAGAACATAGATATCAAAGGATAAATTTAACTTTAAATATATCAAAACCAAAGAGTGTTTAATTGTTTCAACCCAAAATAAGGCTATGACAACCTCCCAATTCACATTGTGATCAAAACATTAAGATTTGTAACTTTCTTTTCTTTCAACACAAGGTAAAATTTAAACATGATATCCATTTAATTCATTCCTTTACATACAACTAATTTGAAGAGAAAGGAAAGACACATTCTTTAATGAACTTCTTTTGAATATGCTATAACAACTTGGTAAGTAAATCTTGTAAAGAAAATTTTCTTTTAAATACAATTCTACTAGTCTGTCACCTTAAATTGGAATTACAAGAAACTTTTCTATAATGAAGGATTTATTTTTACTTCAACAAATGCTCCAAGTCCCAATTCTTCAACAAGAGCTCCACCATTTCTTCACTTTAATCACAACAATAAAAATGGGGAGAGGCAACACTCTCCACCCAACTAATAATCCAATGAGGAGAAGAATCTATCCTCCTCATTGGCCTCCGAGCCCCAACCAAAATGCAATAAAGGATGGATCCAACTCATGACAACTATCACAAAGCTTCCACATCACAATACAAAATTTCACAACCATTTCCAAATACATCCAACACAAGATACAATCACAAGAAGGAAACTAATAAAATACACAAGGCTTGAAAATGCAAATCCAATGGAGCAAGGATCTATGGGGAGATCACTTATGCCTCCCAATGGGATTAGGTTCCCACCTTAAAGCCCTCCAAAACAAAACTCAAAACCCCTACACAAATCTTATGCCTCCCTCAATATCCTCTTATTCCTCCCACATTCTCTTATGTCTCCCTACAATCTCTTATGTCTCCCTCAAAAGAACCAAGTAAGAAATGCAAGCATTTTCTTATCAAAGGTGGGGCACCCAACCCAAACTCCCTCCCAAAAAATGAAGTAAAATATTATTTCTCCCTACATATAAGATCCCCATAGCCTTCTCCTACACCATACTTAGGCATTACACCCAAGATCTCAACAAGCATACAAACCATTCACTTGCATACAAATATGCACATATAAAAGGAAACAATTTTAAAAGGGTGTAGTTCTACCTTTCCATGGTATAACTTGACAAAATAATAACACACCAAGCTCAATCCAACTCCAACAAGCTCCAAAAATTAAACAAGTACACCAAAACTCTCCAAATCTAAAAATATAGGAGCACCAATGAAAATGAAGTAACCCCCAAACAAACAATTAAACTAGCATATATAGAAAAAGAGAAGAGGAGGGTGAGGTGGCTCCATGTAGCATGCCACATCACTTATCATCAACTCCACATCACAATTCAAACCTCAACCCAAATGCACGATAAATTGGTGGTTGAGAGGAATTACAAGCCTCTTACACACACAATCCAAACCCACACTCCTAAGGACATAATTTAAAACCCATGTAAGAAAAGTGCAATAAATTTCACTTTTTGTCTTACAAAACACATAATGGGGTCTATTTTTGACCCCCTCATCCATAGGTAGGGTTGGTATAAGAAATTAAGAGGTGTGGGAGAAGCTCAGCTTGTCCCATAAGCCTCCAAAAATGGCCCTTAAGCCCAAATCCGAAATTCCAAGGTAAGGTAGAGTGTACAACACTCAAATTCACTTACACTCAATCAAAATCAAAATGACCAACTACTCTAATAAATGGCCCCTTTTGTCACATCCCCATATAACTTAATAACATGATTAAATTACTTAATAAAGGTACATTAATCAACAATAATTAAATAAATTACATCACATACTCCACCATAAAATAAAATAAAAGGGAAATAATTACACACATAGCCCATGGTCACAATTGGAGGTCATCCCCCCATGGGGACCCCTAACAAATTAAAGTGAAACAACAACATTACACAAGTTTCCAAGGTGGCCTTCATTGTATCCATCTAGTGTTCCGCTATGGTTGGTCTCCAATCCCCTTTTGATTGTTGTGATATAATTTCTGTAAAATCACACAATAACTCCTTCGACCTTATGGTCTTGCATCAAAACATCAAAGATAAAATATGCGCACACAAATCAATAACCATTCTCATATAGCTAAATCATCATCTCAACTAAACAATGTTATCATTTGTCTAAAATTCCAACAACTCAATTCTATCTTTTTATCAATATCAACAAGATCACGAGATTAGTTCAAATGCTAAATCATAATCAGCACGACAGGAATTCTTAATGTTAGTATATATATGCTAACAACACATCATCATCATCAATATAAAAATATCTCTCTATGCCTCTAAGAATCCACACAAATCATACTATGAATCACAATCCATCAATAGTCAGAATATCTCTATCATCTAACATCATGCTAAACCAAAATGATACAATAACATCCATGTCTATAGTCAACAGTAATTGAAATAAAAATATAATAAGTGTTGAAGAGGAGTGGGCACTACATTACCATTACCCTAAACACCACACACCGCACTATAGGACCTATACATTTACATTCTATCATCCTACATTATATCTTTGTGGCACACACTACACTAGTCATCATTGTATATGAGCCTAGTTTTGCATTCCATCCTCTCATTCTACATTTACACTAGGTCACATTGTATATGAGTCTATATTTATCTTTTACCATCACATATTATACCTACACCTATCATCGTATCTCCCACACTACATATACATCCTACACACCCACATTGCATTCATACATCTTACCTATTCTACATGCTACACTAGATTTCCTTATACTTGGGTCTAGTTTTATCTATCATCATTACACATTATATTTCTACCTACCCGCGTATTCCATTACATTCCATACTCACTACACACTCTACATTACATTTCCTACACTACACATTCACATATCTTGGTTGTCTACACTCTCTTGTCTTGTACGATCTGCACTTCCCACCCTATGATGCACTCTAGTTCCCGGGTACATACTCGGCTACCAAGGGTTTACCAAATCAAATGGACCTTACCTACATACGACATATCATCATATCACATTCCTCGAGGACCCACGTTGTAGGCTATATCCTCACCCACACACATCATCACATACCATAGTGGTATATGTTTAAGGCTAAATCACCACCCTCACCTTATTCATCACATAGTGGTATATGCCACCTTCCATTCTTTCATCTTATAGTGATATACA
This sequence comes from Taxus wallichiana var. yunnanensis, assembly GCA_018340775.1. Lineage (NCBI taxonomy): Eukaryota > Viridiplantae > Streptophyta > Pinopsida > Cupressales > Taxaceae > Taxus > Taxus wallichiana. Next base: position 87,301,398 of record CM031238.1, read on the forward strand.
CTTAGGGATAAATCATCACTCTTCCATTCAAACAAGTCATGGTATACGCTTAAGCTATAGCGTCCATGCACATCTTTTCATATAACTCCTCACCATCCACCCATTCTCTTGTGATATACGCTTAGGGATAAATTATCACTCATGCATTCAACAAGTCATGGTATATGCTTAGGCTATAGGTCCACGCACATCTTTCCATATATCTCATTCCCATACACTCCTTCTATAGTGATATATGCTTAGGGATAAATCGTCACTCCTATCAAAAAGTCTTGATATACGCTTCGTCTATAGGGTTCACGTACATATTCTTCCCATGTCTTATTTCACCATCTCATACACATACTCATCACAAAGACGCTTAGATACAACCAACACGGTTGGGTCGTTTCCTAATGACACACTCTCGTTTAAGGTTCATTCTTGATTGTTGAGGGGGAAACAAAATTAACCTCACTTTGTATACACATTCCATCCACTTAGGCAGCACGTTGCTCCTATCATTCCATATTACATTCCATTCCATCCATCCACAGCATACTACATTGTCTTGGTAGCATTTACTCTTGCTTACTAGTGTTTTGCATGCTCATTCTACTACACATGTTAGATTTATTTCCTATATGTAATTATCATACACATATGCGTGTTCATACCTTTGTTTAGTGTGATCACGGATACATGACTCTACACACGACATGGATGCTCACCTTCTACCCTTATTATACCATCACCTTGGGGCATCCACATTCATCTAATCCAGTGTTATTGTTTCATTTTTTACTTAGCATCTTTTACTACTTGCTTTGACATATTGTTTATCACTTTGACATGTTAACGAGTGTTCCATGTGCACCACTTGTTTTCAGGACTACATGTTTAATTTTACTTGTTTGTGTTGTTTTCCATTATTTGTGAGATTTGCCCTTTTCTTGTGTGCACACTTGACTATTGTTTACGGCCATGATGGCCTTATGTGTCTTGCAACATCATGAGTGATGTCCCATGTTTGAAACCCTCTTTGTGCAGTCTACTTGTTTTTTTGTGTTTTTACTATTTTTTTGTAGTTTTTACATTGTCTGCATATTTTACACTTGTCTTATTTGCATGCATGTGTTCGTACTAACACTTGTATTGGTTAGCCATCCCCTTTTTTGCGCACCTTGGTATTTACCAAGTGTTTCCCTTTCCCTTGCAGGGTAGAGTTTTGCAGGTCATAATGTGGTTGGTCTTCTTTTGGGGCCACATTCTCCTTCCAGGATCATCGCATGTGCCCCCAAAGAAGGGGCATCATTGAGGGTTTCTACCAACACACCGTATCTACATCGGTTCGAGACACGGTGAGTGAGTTAAGACCAATCTACAAACTCCATACATAGAAGCATTAATAGGACGTGGTGTCCTTCGGTAATTCTGTGGAGCGGTTACAGGCTCAAGGGTTACAGTGGGTGTGCCTCTCTACATTTCAATGTCTAGTGGCGTCAAATTGCCCAAAACCAGAAACAATACAAAGATCTCTTTCAACATTTTAGCAGAAGTGGTTAAAGGTTAGAGGATACAACATGGTTCCTCCCTATACTTCTTCAGCCATGGTGGCATGAGATCGCCCAAAAAACTGACAACACTACAGGATATCCTTCTACACCTTTTTTCTTGACATGGATCAGGTGCACATGTTCCATTTTTCCATTTACACTTTCTATTCTAGCATATTTTACATTTGTGTATTTTACACAACATTTTTACATACATACATATTTGACTACTTGATCATTTTCTCCTTCTAGGTTCGTCATATGAGAAACAAGTAGTCGAATTATGGTTAACATCAACAACAACAACGATAATGACAACACACCACGGAGGTACTTTCCATACTAACTATGTAGATACACTACACATAACAACATCTATACATGTGTTCCACCCTAGGTACACTCTCATCACTTTTTATACATATTTTTCTTCTTTATAATCCACGCTCCTCCAAATTTTTCTTTTTTTCATTCCACGCTTGAGTCTAGTCCATCGGCATGTCTTCTTTTATACTCTATATGGTTATTAGATACACATATATATCTACTTTATGTTACTGAGATTTCTGCTCACCAACATAAAGTGGGGGAAAATGTAGACACAAATATTGCACATTAGACAATATTTAGCCCTTATACTACTATTTAGAAGGTTCTCAAGTGTACAAAGTACTAATTAATCCCACCTTTTTCTTATCTTTTATTTTGTCTTTCCCACATATTTCCCGATACATATCAGCCCATTTCATGACCTTTTTGACATTCTATCCTAAAATCAGGGTGCCTCGAGGTGCCTGGTCCCATTCCGAGTGCCCTGGTCTATGCACAACCTCTTCCACTTCTTTTTGGGTCACTTCTAGTTGTTGGTCATCCTTATCTTCTTCTCAGTCGGCCTTGTCGGGATTAATTATGAAATTAATCTTGAGACCCTATAAATATAAATTTATAAGACCATAATAAGGGTCCTAGGTCATTACATCTTATCACTACTATCACTCCATCTAGGGTTGCATCCATTGCATCACTTGCATCCACATAGTTCCATGCATTCCAGCTAGAATATCTGAATCACACACTTCATGGGGAGGGATTCCATTCTATTTCATGCACACGTGCTTTGCTTACATTTCAATAGCTAGTATTACTCGCTACTTTAAAAGTGTGAATGACATGAGAACACCTAGGGCACAACATGCACACACACACACCTAAACTACATTAGGTCCGTAATGTAGTGCAACGCTCAATGATAAGTCCATAATTTATACGGTTGATGTCATTCGACCCCACTAAACTTTTGTTTTATAGGTCATCATTCACCTCGTTCAGAGATCCAGTGAAAAAAGCAGGAAGCATTCGAAGAAAACTTACGACCCTAACAGCTTTTAGGTTTTGAGCATCTCTTGTATTCAAAGTGCCAAGATTGTAGACCGGGGCACCCCAAGAAAATTCCAAGTGCCTCGGACTACTCAAAATACCCGGATCTACCCTTCTCGGGGCCCCCGAGTATTCATCTCCACTTCTCGATTATGTATTCAAGCCTGCGACAATCTCTACAAATTAGCTAAGCTATTTCTTTCCTTCTCTTACACATTTAGGGTTTCATTTCACTTTGAATAATTTACTAGCACTTCCATTTACATTTTCTCTATTTTATTTACTTCATTCATACAAACAGCGTTTTAGTCCTCCTAATTATATTAGCTAGGATTACTAGTTTCATACTCCTTGTCTAAATTTTAGTTAATCATTGACCTCTAAATCCTTCTTTATGTTACTTTTCCCGTGGACGAATCGATAAATTTCCTTCTTTCAATTTAGTATGCAATGGAAAAATTAAGGACATGTTTTTCCATTGTCGAGGTTGTCCACATCGATTGTGGTAGTGAGCTCAAGGTACACTTCCCATGCACTATTCATTCGATATTAAATGTTTTTAATGAAGAGGGTGGTTAACTTCCCCCGCAAAATGTGGACGACACTAAAATTTCCTAACTAAAATGAATTTCAAAATGAAAAGTTGTAGGATTATTTTTCTTCTACATCTACATATGCCAAAACTAATGTGTTTTCTAGGAGTTTATCTACAAATATTCAATCATGCCATAAAAAATTATTAAGAGTATTTGTTGTCAAGGTGGAGATTGTTATATATGTTTCAACAAATTTAACTTTTAGATCCCTTTGCGGCACGTTTTGTACCTCACTCCCAAAGGGGGTGTGGGTAGGCTTTCCCCTCAAACTCATGTTGTAGGGGGTCTAAGGGGAGTGGCGGCGAGACCTGAAGCAAAAATTAAGGAGTTCATCCCTTGTTTATATAAAGATGAATTCAATCAAATTCTATTTTTAGGAAGGAAAATATTAATGACATTTTCCACTCTATTTTTAGGAGGAATCCTAACTATACTTTGTCAATTAGGTGTATATACTTTTGGGGAGATTTAAATTTTTTCATAACAAGTTTGCATGTAATATGTTCATCTTGAGTTGATAAAATCTTGACATGTTACACCATGGATGTTTCTATAAGCACTCGGTTGGGCTTTTACCATGTAAATTTGGTGTTCTTCTCTTGCATGTTTAGTATTTTGTATATTTCATTTATCTCTATCTATGTAAATTTTTATTTTGTTATTCAATTTTTTTGTATGCATTATTGTAAAGTTTGTGGTTTCTGATACCTATGTCAATACTAATGTGTTTTCCAAGAGGTTATCTACAAATATTCAACCATGCCACAAAAACTCATCATTTATATCATGAATAGAGAAAGATTAAAAAACACATGTATTTCTGAAATCAACCAATTTTACCCTGACAATTTACAAAACGTCATTAACATCACTTCATTTAGAAAATGACATGATTTAAACATACTATCTCCTAAAACAAGAGTGAGAGAATGCTACAGTAAAAGCAACTAAACAAAATTCTTCAGCAAAAAAATGTGAAATGTACATTATATAATGACATGTATTTCATGAATATTGTTGGACAATCTCGGCACATAAGCAGTCAGATTGTTTCCATCAGTTTGGAGATAAACACTAGCAGTCGGTTATGTTCAACAAATTGGATATGTCTCATTTTTAGCGCAAGAAATTAGGAAAGCGCTTACAAAATTCGAGCAATTAACCTAAGGTAGAAGAAATATTTGCATTTATTTAATGACCGTCTCTTCCTTTATTATCTTAATATAAAAAAATATTTTCTCTAATTCCCTTGTTCTTATGGAAATAAGTCAAATGGTGAGCTTTTACTTGCATGCGGATTAATGCATATGATTCAGTACAGCTACCATTAGCAATAAAAAAACTGACAGTTTCAATTATTAGAAGTCAAAACTTCTATCGAAGCAATGGTTTTTCAATGATCAAGATATTAGTTTTGTTCTTTTCTATGCATTAGTGGATTATTCTTTCACACTTGCAGAAACAACAATACATGCTTGCTTTATGACCAATTTTGTGTATTAGACCTTGATCAAAGTACACAAATCATGATTACATAGTTGGAAAGATATTGGCTTCCTTACTGTTATAGCCCCGCCTTCCCAATAGTCTAACTGTTATTTGTAATCAAAAACAAAAATCTTTTAAAGACATTACACTGCTTCTTTGTTTGGAAAGTCTGCAATATTTCTCAAATTCATTTTCTCAGTTCTGGAAATGAATCCCCTATATAGGGATTATTTGATGAAGATATGGGTATTTTCTCTTGCACTCTTCTTCATTCATTTTCCTTATTGATTTGAACTTTACTCCTTAGAAAGCTTTAAAAATGCATGTTAAATAGAGTTTTGGAAATAACAATTTTTATATCTAGTTTTACCTTTATAATGATATATACACCTATTGTATGTAATCCATGATTGTCTGCTTAACCTGTTTGAAAATAGTCTTCCATTTTTCTTGTGATTTTTAAAACACTATAAGTTTAAATAAAATCTAAGCATGGATTTATATCACTCAAGGAAATATTTGACTTTCTTGTTGATGATTCCCATGCCATGGACATTGATATTTTTGGTGGGAATATTACCTCAATTTTTGATATGGTTCTAACTTTTAAGATCATGAAATATTGATAACCCTTTGGTGCATCTTTCATCAATTTAATTCTTGTCCTCTTGATACATGTAAATACAATCATATCGGGTGATTGATGGGTCATTGTAATTTCCAATAATTTAACCAATAGATTCAATTTTTGGTGACGTTCTAAAACTAGAGATGTGGCCTAGGTTGTGTGCAATGAAGTTTTATGCAACACATTTGTTGTGGTGGTTCTCTTTGGGTGGTTTCAGTTTATATTTCTCTCTTATTTATCTTCTACACTATGGAAAGTAAATATAGTTCTAAACTAAAGAAAGCAATTCGACAAAATTCAGGAAATACATTTAATCTACTAAAACAACATTATTGTAATAAAAATTATTTCAAAGGAAATGCTTGACTGAATTGAAATGCTCACACGAATTGAAATTATAGTAAGGAAATATAATAAAGCAAGGAAATGTATTCAAATGACCATTCGAATCAAAGTGCTAGAACTTAAACTTATCAGAATAATGATCATACACAAAACATCAACCCTCCAATCTCCTTAGTTGAGTGGGCCCTTTCTCTCCTTCGGGATTGAGGTACTTAACACCAATGGATACTCAAAACAACATATAGATTATATTGATTCAAATAATTTTAGAACATGCTTCATCATAATAACTATCAATTGGTATATAAAATTATATTGAAAACTACTAACTATGAAACAATTTCAAGAAGGTGTCTTATAGACACAATTAGTTACAAAACATGCCACAATTATAGGAAACATATTTAACTAACAACCTCATTAAAGCTCAATGAAATCTTGTAATATAGCTAAAAACAAGGTCCTTGTTTGTAGGTTGTTATGAGAAAATCCTCTAGAATGACATGGTGGAAAAAGACTTGGTCTTCTTGACTATGACTTCCTCAAAATTGGTAGAGAATGCACTTTATCAACCTGCACACATCATCACATTACTCATAAAGGAAGTTAGTGGGAATTCCTATGGTCATTAGTTCACTTGAGACAAGATAAGGAAAATGCATCAATCTTACTTAGGATACAACTATCTAGAACATCCCCATGCATTAATTAACACATTTAGGAGTAAATCAATAGACATATGGATGATATAATAAGTCAATTTATGCACTCATCATCTCCCATGCACTTTACCTTTTACATGTCCTTATGCAAACTCATTTATGTCCTACTCTTTGTCCAAGTTGTTGTGCCATATCATACTCCTCGAATTGGTCTGCATATTGTTTATTTGTTCCTTTGCACCCCTGAGTTTCCAAGATAACATTTTCCCATGCTTTAAAACTATCATGAGATTGGGCAGCATTATTCTACTAAGTGGTCATGGGACTGAGAACAAGGGGAGGTCTTACTTGCATGCCAACCCATTCATTATTGTATTTTTACACCCTTTTTGCCAACTGCCGAATGATTACAACAAGTGCATCACCCCTCCTCATACTCCAACTGAGGTTTTGTGGAGAGATCACTTCCCTTATTTTCAATGGTAAGATCAAAGTGTCCCACCTTTTGTCACAAGCTTTCAGAGCTTCACCAAAATTATGTTGGCAATAAATCTCAAAGTCCTGAACACATTTGGCTAATATCTCTGAAGTATTCTTTCCAATTCCAGCTTGATAATATAGAGACCTGAAATCCTTTTTCATGGAGACATCATTGTGGTGGGTAGGCCTAATATAGAAACCAACAGTCTAGGTTGTTTGATTAAAAATAGATTTTTCTCACCCCATACAATCTGGTTCTAATCAATGATTGAAAATATTTTAATTGGAACTCCCCCATAGACAAATTGATAAAGAAATCAAGGACATTGGAAACCAACATGTTATGAAGGTAGAATTCACATAACAAATTCTGAAATATTTGGAGTACTCCCTTGATAAATTTCTAAAAAAATTCCATCCAGAGCCTCATGGGGCTCTCCACAACATATCCTTTGTAATTTTCATGCATAAAATTATTCTTGAAGAAATAGACTATAAACTAAAGGGCTTCCTACAAGCTAGAAGTTTGCAAGCTAGAGGAAAAATAGACTCAACAACTAATTCTAATTTCTTTTTAGCATTTAATCTGACTCAACCTCTTCCTTAAGTTTCTTATTTTCCTAGACCAATTCCTTATTCTGAAGAGATAGTTGGTCACAACGAGAAGAAAAATCATTCCATGCTTGTAACCCAATATTCTTGTCTTTTTAAACTATCAACTTCTATTTTCAAGACAATTATTTCTCAACAGTTCACTGAACAAATTCATTTTGCATAGACAATTGAGTATCTTCCATACCTTTTAATTTCTTCTTCAAAGTATCAATTTCATCTTGATACTTCTTTAAGACTGCATCTTCATGTGATTCCAGGATGACTAACCTCCCTTGCGACAAAATTTGGAGCTTCGGTCTAGGTTTCCATTCCTATAGGTATTTTGGGAGCTACAAACATAATTTCCAGAGCTTCACTAATGTATGGCATATCATTTTCAGGGCACTATTCTTTAGGAATGGTTTTTGTAAATTCATCATCTTTCAATGGTTCACTAGGAGCAGATAAAGTACCAGCCTCAACAATATCTTCCAAAATGGGGGTTGAACCCTCATTAAACAATGCAAGCCGAGAAACTTCAGGTTTCTTTGATGTACAAGACCTTCTTGGTCTCAATGACATAGTAATAGAGGTTGATAAGGTATTATTTTCCCTGGAAGCTTGAGGCACAAAGGGCTAGGCGTCCTTACTTGCAGATGCTTCCATAGCCACATTTGAAGGTTGAGGAGTCGATTCAAGCTTAGGTTGAACACTTTGGGAGGTGGTTCCTTTTTTATTTTCTTTTGTTTAGAACTCTCCCCTGCACTTATCTTCTCTATCTTCCTCTTAGGCCTACAAAAATCTTGATGTGCACATATTAACTGAATGAGACATTGGTGTTTTAGGACAGCCTTACCACTTCCATTCTTGTATTTCTGACCCACTTTAATGACATCCTCTGCAAGATATTCTGGTAGATTAAATTCAAGTTCAAGGTTTTTCCAGTCCTTCTTAAAATGAGTGAGAATTTTCAATGCGTCACCTCCTAACACCGATGGTTTTCCATCACAGATAAAATATTTGTTCACCCATGTGGAAATTTCCTTCCAGTGACCCAAAAAATATTCCTCCTAACACCTTTTTGAATACCACAAGGAGTGAGGATTATTTTTGGCAGAGCTTCCCCTACATCATGAAACAGGGGCATCAAGTCCTTAAGCGGGCATTAGTTATAATTTTGAGCCCAAAATCTAAGAGACCAGATATTGTGGCAATAATGTGGTTGTTTATCTCAATTCTCTTACCCCCTATTCGAAGGAATATCACCCCCAAAATCAACGAGAATTTATCAACTAAATCTTCATCAAAACCCTCAAACTTCCAAATAAATTCTAACCAACTTGAATTGTGGAAGACTTGGGAGATGATAACATTTTGCAGGAGAGGCTCTGCAGACTCTGGTTCTAATTTCTTCTTCTTCCCCATAGCTTAGACAAGTCTGGATGGAATTACACCAAAATGATGAAGTCCAATGCGAAGGAAATAGAGAAATTGCATGAAACATCGGTAGTGGAATTTTGAACTATATTTTGAGCTCCTAATGGCATTGAGTCAACACAAAAATGGTAGCAAAAAAGTTTGATAGTACTTAATTGGGATGGAAAGGTTCAATTCTTTGCATGGTTCCCGTCCTATCATCATGAATGCTTATGCCACTTTTCCTTCTCAAAAAAATGTGACACATGCCATTTATTTTTCCACTATTACTCATTATCTCCCACTTCACGTCATGAGATTTGATTTTACATCCTTAATAAATGCATTGGGAATGGGATTTTGATTTTACATATTAAATAAATGCAATGGGGAGTTCTAAAAATTTAATATCTGTAGCAAGGGATGAATACACTTCACCTTTCCAGCTCAGCTCTCCACTGACCGTTGGTGCTCCACGTCTTGCATTCGAAGAGTAATTGTGATTAATGCACATTTTAATAATTTACATCTCTAACCTTTATTTGAAAGGAATGATAAGAAGATTATTCTAATCCGTGATCTCAAATAATAATAGCACACCATATTAGATTTGTAAAATAGAAGAGCTAAAATACCATATATGGAAATCCATCATAATCCATAATGCTCAATACATTACAATACAATGAATTTAATTACTCAATAAGAAATATGTACATAGAGGAGGGAAGTACAACTACTACCTAAATCAATGGTGAAGAACTCCCACTAACTGATATTGGTAGTTAAGTTAACTCCAGAAGACTAGTAAGCTAACTCCACATAATTGAGAAGCTAACTCAATACAACTAGTAAGCTAACTCCACATAACTAGTAAACCTAAGAAAGCTAACCTAACAAGTGTAGGGATAACACAATTGTAAGAATTATCCTGATAAATAAATAAAAGGATAAATAATAACCTACACTAACACCCTCCCGTAAGTATAGATTAGGTGGGTGAAAAATAATGCGGTCCAGAAACAAGACATGATGAGGTACCCACGTACAATAACTAGAAAAATTAGACACCGCAAGGTACCCAAAACCAGTAATAACAAAGTAGAGAGAGAAAAATCTCGCTGCAAGATATCCTAAGAAGCTCGGCTCCAAAAAATTGTACAATGTTGAAGAATTTTGGTGTGCACTGTGGTCTGAATCCACTGCTCGATCATAGAACTCAAAAACAACTGACACTGAGCTTCACCAGAATAGATCCATGTAAGGAGATTGTCAATGGAGTGATGTTGAAAGTGCAAAAAAACACCAAACATAATTTTATATACTACTATATATAGGTGTAACATGATCTAAGAACAACCAAGGAAAAGCGAGGAAAGGATGCGAGATCTAAATAAATAGGAGAGCCATGATCCAATAAAACCCAAGGTAAAAGGTAAGGACTCAAAACCCAAAGAAGCAAGATCAACTTCTACAAATAAGTGTGCCATGATCTAAGAAAAGCTAAGGTAACAAAGCAATGACACAAAACCCAAAGAAGCAAGATAAACTACTACAAATAGGTGTGTCACGATCCAAGAACAATAATAAATGCAACAAGAAAGGACATGAGATCCAAATAAATAGGAGTGCCACGATCCAAGAAAATCCAAGGTAACAAGGCAAGGACACAAAACCCGAAGAAGCATTATCGACACCACACCCCCATCTTGTTGAATGGGTAGATTGATCTTCTGAATTTGTATGAGTTGATGAAACAACTACTCAAACACCGAAAAACTAATAGTGGGCTTCACCGAATAACTCCCCCAAAATAGAAACTATCAACATACCAAAAATGTCAAAAATACGGATCTAAAACCTCTCAACAAATAAGAGATATATACTACACTGCTAAAAAATGCTCAAAACAAGGAGCATTACAATGTAGAAGGTGTCAAAAGTGGAGCAAGAGGTTGAATGTGGAGGAGCCGCAGCTACATATTCCTCTCAACAAATGCCTATGTCACCGCGATGAGTGATCGATATCCACCAATAATCAACATGGATGGATGAAGAAGATGTCTACATATGAATTGGTGTAAAATTCACAATGGGTTCATTCAAAGGAAAATCAGAATGTGTGTCAGGTCGATCATGTCTGAAAACTAAAATATTAGGTTTCTCAAGCTTGAGTGAAGGTGTAGAACTCATGTGTATCTCATGATCCTCGAAAAGAGTCGAGCGAACAAAAATAGGAGCTCTGTCAATGTGTGATCCCAATGAAGTACCTTCTTGAAAACCAATGCCATGGCAAGAATTCCACTTAACATGTGGAATAGGAGAAACAATACCTTGTGAATGTCTGTCAATACCTCAATTAGTGAAACCCATAGAATAGAGCATGTGAGAACCAAATGCAGTGGTATAATTCTCAAAAGATCCATGTATGTGAGCAGAATGAGCTAATGTGGGATACTCAGAGTGTGTAAGCATAATAGGCACGATGCAAAATAACATGCGATAATGAGCCTAATAGGCTTAGGAGCATCAGGAGTAAGAGCGAGGCTCAAAAATTGATAGATCGAAGTTATTGGTTACATGAGTAATAGCTATAAGTGGACTAGGAGCATGGATATGACTATCCACAATATGATGGTGATGCTACAAGCGAGCAAGTTTTGCTACGGGAGTGTATTAGTGTATCCTTATCATGAATGAGTGCTTGAAGAAGATAATTTTGCTTCTTGAGCGATCTATTTTCTTCCACAAATTTTACAATATCCTCTTGAATTCCACACACTTCAAAGAAAAGCATATCATTCTTATAATCCATGATAGATACAAGAATGAAGCACCCAAAATTTTCGGATGTCGGGCTCAACCAAAATTGTGTCCACAAGTGATTACAATAACCCTCAAAATTTGACACTTTATAATTGAGTGCATGTAAATATTACAATGAATAAAAGTACCTTTTATATTTAAAATATGTGTATAAAAATGTGACTAATGCATAGATCTCGAAAAAATACACAATTTCAAAAAAAGATCACGTCAATCTGAGCTATGGATCAAAAGTTATGAGCTCTAAAAAGTTTTACAATTAAAGAATAATATTTTAATGCTGATTTTTTTAAAGGTACACGTGACACTAAAATTTCCAGAGGGTAAAATATTGTGTCCACATGATACGAGCTTGTGACCAAAGGATAAAATCCTACACCCAAAACATAAATGTCTAGAGGATAAAAGAATGCACCCAGGAAGGTACAAACTTATATCCAATGGATAAAATAATGTACCAAGAGGGTACATATCTACATCTAGTGGATAAAAGATTGCATCCAAAATAGAAATATATAGAGGATAAAATAATGCATCTGCAAGGTACACACTTATATCCAATGGATAAAAAATGCACCCATAAGGTACACATCTGCGTCCATATTTGACTATCTCAAAACATGGTCAAGTTTACAATCTATTCTAGGGTTTGGCACCTTTCAAATCCAATGGCACACTCTTGTTTTACAAAAATGCATGCTACTGAAAAGTGCTAAAAAATCTGAATACATAAAAATAATAAACCCTTGCTTACAAATAAAAACTTACATATGGATGTCTACATCAACTATCACTCTGATACCATGAAAGGAATGACAAGAATATTGTTCCAATCCATGATCTCAGATGATAATAGCACACCACATTAGATTTTTAAAACAAAAGAGCTAAAATACCATATATGGAAATCCATCATAATCCATAATGCTCAATACATTGTGAAACAATGAATTTAATTACTCAATAAGAAATATGTACATATAGGAGGAGGGGAGTTCAAATACTACCTAAATCAATGGTGAAAAACTCCCACTAATTGATACTGGTAGTTAAGTTAACTCCAGAACACTAGTAAGCTAACTCCACATAACTAAGAAGCTAACTCAACATAACTAGTAAGCTAACTCTACACAACTAGTACACCTAAGCAAGCTAACCCAACAAGTGTAAGGATAATACAAGTGTAAAAATTATCCTAATAAATAAATAAAAGGATAAATAATAACCTACACTAACATTATTGAAAGCATAAAATAAAACATATTTTTGTATTTTTATGATATAGGGGAAGAGGATTGAAACTATGATCTTCTTCCTTTATTTGAATTTCCAAAACAAACTATTCATGGCGGGAAGAGCTGCAGTCTTCCACTAAATCAAATTCTTCACACAACAACATGTCCTTAGTGAAAGTTTCCTTATCCTGGGGTTTTGATACATCCTTAGTCTATGGCCATTCACCAGCAAGGTTCTCATGTCACCATCAATTGGTAACAGTCTCACAAATCCATTATCATTAAAAAAATCAATTTGATAGGGTCTCAACCATCTTGTTCTCAACTTTCCTTTGAATTTTTGATACTTTGAGTCAAATAGTAAGACCCATTCTCCTTCATTGAACCTCCTATTTTTGATATGAGTGTCATGCCAAGATTTTCTCTGATGTTGAAGAATTTCAATTTGTTGTTGTGCCTCCATCTGCATTTCATCAAGTTCTTTCATTGTATATTCTCTCACATTGAGCTTCATCCAACTCAATTCTAATCTTATGTGTTGTTCTCCAGGTTTGTAACTTAAATTCCACATGAAGAAATGGATTCTTTCCGTATACCAATTCATATGGGGAAAACTAGTGGTGGTTTTCCAAGTGGTATTGTATGCCCGAGAAAACTTCAAACAAATCATGGCACCCAATTTTTCCTATCTCGCATTGAATTTTCTTAAATGTTCTCCATGTCTTTGTTTGTGAATTCTACCTACCCATTAGATTGGGATTGGTATGGTGATGATTTCCTATGCTTGATTTGGTAGATATTCAAGAAGGCTTAAATCATGTTAGACACGAACTGAGGTCCTTGATCAGATCTGATGGCTCTCAAAGCTCCAAACCTGAGCATAATATAATTATACAAAAATTCAGCTACTACATCCTCATTGGCATATGTCAATGCTTGAACCTCGGCCCATTTTGTAAAATAGTCAGTGTACACCAGTAGGTACTCTTTTTCGTAGGATGGGGGATCAAAAGGTCCAACAAAATAAATTCCCACTTCTTAAATGGCCCTAAGACTAGCTGAGGATTGAGGGGTATTTTAGTAGACAACATAGGCTTCTCCATTTCTCTGACAAGAATCACATTTCCATACATTCTTCTTGACATATTTGTGGAGAGAATTTTAATAGTACTTAGCTTCAAGGACATTGTGGATTTTCCTCTTCACTGAGTAATGTCCTCCTCTAGGTTCATCATGACAAGCTCTCAGTATGTTATACACTTCATCTTCTCAACCACACCTTAGAAGAATCATGTCAGGACGACATTTAAACATAATTCCATTGCACCATTTATATATAGCTTTGTTTTTTACTAATATTTAAGCTCTTTATTGGTAAAGTAAGATGGAAACTTCCTTTTAGTGAGATAGTTGGCAAGATCAACAAACCATGGAGGTTGTGTTGATACTGCAAACAAGTGCTCATCCGGAAAGTGATCTTGGACTGCCTCCTCTTCTCTGAAACATTCAATATCAAAAGAAAGTTAGCAACAACATTGGCCTTTCCAAGCTTATCAATAATAGTCAAGTTAAATTCTGCAAAAGAAGTAACCACCTAATAATTATGTCCCCTACTACTTTGGTTTATTCATCAAATATCTTATGGTGAATGGTCAATATACACAAATATTTTATATCTAGTAATGTAATGTCTAAATTTATTCAGAGAGTAAACAACAACTAGAAATTCATTTTCCGTAGTGGTGTAGTTCTTCTCTGTGGGGGTTAGATTTTTGCTTTGATGAAATAGATGGCATACATTTGATCTTCCTCATCCTTTTGTCCAAGAATAGCTCCCATTGTTGTGTTAGAAGCATCAGTGTGAATATGAAAAGGTTGTCCCCAATTGGGTCCTCTCAAAACCGTAGGGCGTGGTCAATTTATCCTTTATAACTTCAAAATCTTGTTGACATTGAGGATACCATTCAAAAACACAATCTTTTTCCGAAAAGAGAACATGGGTGCAGCAATCTTACTAAAATATTTTATGAACCATCTAGTAGTATCCTACATGTCCAAGGAAACTTTTGATATCAATCGATTTGTTGGTGTAGGCAATTTAGTAATGACTTCTATTTTTAGGATCAACTTGGATACCCTTAGCAAAAATATGATGACCCAAGACAATTCCCTGATCAACCATTATAAAAAAAATTCATGACTCAAGGAAATTTGGTGTTGCTCACATCTAGTTAATAATTTTTCAAAATTCTTCAAAAGTAGACCCGTGGATAGTAAAATCATCCATATAAACTTCAACATATTCATTGGTGAGGTCTGTAAAAATAGCTAAAACTTCTCAATGAAAGGTTACGGTGCATTATAAATTTCAAATTGTAAAACTTTGTATGGAAATGTACCCCAGGGACAAGTGAAGGTGGTCTTATCTTTATCAACAGGTGTTATACTAATTTGGTTATACCCGTTGAACCCATCCAAGAAGGAGAAGTATTTCTTACCTGTCGATTGTCCAAAACCTGATCAATAAAGGGAAAGGGAAATTAATATTTCTTGGTGGCTTTATTAAGCTCCCTATAATCTATACAAATTCTCCACTTACCATTTTTTTGGGAACTATAATTAGCGGTGATACCCACTAACTATCAGATATTGGATAGATGAATCCTACCCTCAACAATTTTTCTATTTCATTCTTGAAAATGTCTCTAAGTTCTAGATTAATTCTTCATTGTGGGTATCGACATGTTTAACATCCTCAGTTTAAATATGATGAGTGTATATGTTTGGATGAATCCCTTTCATGTCAGTATAGTCCCAAGAAAAATATTTTGAATGATTCCTCAAAATATCAACAACCCTAGTCTCTTGGTTGTCTTCTAAGTTGTTACCAATGGTCATTTATCTTCCTACTTCAACAGTATTTGTTTAGTGTCTTTTAGAATAGCAAGTTCTGTATCAGCAATCAAAGAGTTCAAGGGACAAGCATGAGGTTGTAGCATGTGAAAAATAGTCATGTTTTCAAGGGATACAACCTTGGCTAAAGGACAATGAAAATCAGTGGTTGTATGTTCTTCATGGTAATCATAGGTCTCTTCACAATTTTCAATAGAAATGTCACTTACCAAGGTGATGTTATCTATTGAGTTCAAAATAATCATTTTCGTAGCCACAGTTTGGATTTCCGTAGCCACAGTTCTGGTTTCCGTAGCCATAGTATCATCTTCATCAGACATTGAGTATGGCTCCAAAATTTCTTCCATATGATTTTTCACTACAATGGTGGTCAGATAAGAAGAAATCATGTTGTTAGTATCCAAAAAATATACCCATACACGTTCACAAACATCCACATATGGTTGGGTAGGAGGATAAAGGGAAATATTCTTTGCTTTTTTCCCATTTGAAATAGTCATTTTCCCGACCTACAATCAATGTATGTAACAACAATAGCTAACCAAGGTCTTCCTAAGATGACTAGGTATCCTAACTTTCAATCTTTAGGTTGTAAGACCATGAAATCTACATGATACTCCTAAGATTAAAATATGACCATAACATCCTTAATTACTCCATTTGGTACAAGTAATAGATTGATATGTCAATTGGAGGACAATATTGGTTGGCTATAATCCTGTCAAAGACAACAAATTGAACATATATGTTGTTA
The DNA here is from genome assembly GCA_018340775.1 of Taxus wallichiana var. yunnanensis. Lineage (NCBI taxonomy): Eukaryota > Viridiplantae > Streptophyta > Pinopsida > Cupressales > Taxaceae > Taxus > Taxus wallichiana. Next base: position 87,318,247 of record CM031238.1, read on the forward strand.
TGACATTGATGGAAACACCAAGATCCACCAAAACGTTAGATATTGACTAACCATTCACACAAATAGTAATGACTGGAATCCCAGGATCCCCATATTTTGGTGAGAGAAGTTTTTCAAGGAACAAGTTTAGCTAGATTGCCTTTTAGTTTGACTGTTTTTGGGTATTTCCTCTTCCTTCCTAGTGTCTTTATGCAATGGTTTCTAATGTTCTATTTTATTTGGGAATGTCCCTTATTTCTCTCAGAAGTGGGACCTCAATGTTCATATTTTTCAACTCCTAAACTAGTGTTGTTTCTTCCTCATTCTGTATTTCTTTTAATCTTTCTAGGAAAGGAGTAGGATGCACATTTTTATCTTTCTCCTGATTGTTCCTAGTGGCTCGTGTTTGTGGAACATGTCCAATTTCCTCACTTTCTTCGGTATCCTCTCACTTTCCTTTGGTATCCTCTCATTTTCCTCGGTATTTATGTGATACATATGGGAGGGTTGATCACTATTCTATTATACCTTAGCTCCATGTTATTAATGGCATTTACCTGCATTGTCTCACCCTGTCTTGCTTCATTAATTGAAGTTGTTTGTTTATTTTTGGGGTTTGAGATAGGATGGGATAGAAGTTGAGTCTGTGTTGCCTAATCTTGCGGTAATTTTGTTGTGGTGGAGGCATCAAAGCATTTTTATTTGCGTGAACCTCCTTAGGCTGATTAGAGTTTTGTTGGGGTTTTCCATGGTGGCACATTGGTTCTTGGTGCCTAGCCTTGCTAATTTTATGGAGGCATCCATGGTGGTGATTGTGGGTAAACCATCCAATCTGTTGGTGTCCAATCAGGTTGTCCCTAAGTTGGTGGAAGATCCTGATTAGGCCATGACATCATCCTCGGGGTTTTGGGCAAGTCTAAGGGCGAAGTAGACTGGTTATTTGATCTTTGCATGAAGTTTACCTCTGCATTTATTTGAGTTATTACATTTAATATCTCTTTTAATTAAGGTAGAAGAGTACAATGGTTGGTATTATGGTTAGGGACATCACAAATCAGGCACATGTCTGTGATATCCAAAGGACATTCTTTCAAAGGATGTCTTTTCTTGCATCTAGGACAATATATGTCTAAAGGTTCTTTTACAACATTGTTCTTAGCTTTCAGCCCATCTATGGTTGAAGTTAATTATGACAAGATGTCTATTTTCATATTAGCCATTTCCTCTAGAAGCTCTAAGGTACATAGGGCATTTTTTTATGTTTTTCATCATCTTATACCTCCTCTTGTTCTAGAGTAGTTGTTGATGCATAATCACATCACCCCTGATTGTTTGCAAATTGATAGATTGAAAATGTCACTTGTGATCTCATAACATGGAGATTTTCCCAAAGTGTGGGAATTTGCAATTGGGAAAGCTCTCCGAATGAAGGTCAATTCCTTCTCCTAACCTACCTTCCACAAACTACTCCTAATGTAGGTAAAACTACTAACTAATCCTAATCTAATGCTTCCAAGGGGACATGGATAAAGATACATGGAATGAAAACCTACACTAAGAGTAGTGATACACCAAGAAAGGAGTGTTGATCACTCTTCCTAACCTGTAAAATGGATAAAGGGTGAATACTAGGGAGGTTAGAAAAATGCAACACAAACCCATGTTCCACCAATGCATTAAGGGAAGGTGAACAATTTCTGAACACAAACTGAAATGTAAACAATCTTCATTTCATGGTAAACACAAAACACCCATATCTTGTAATAACTATGAAATATGCACAGAACACCCTGTTACAATGAGAGGTAAGAGAGACACAAAAACCATGCAAAGGTTAAAACAACTAACACAAAACATAATTTTTATTGCTCATGAAGTATACACAGTACATTGCATGTGGGAGAAAGGCATGAAGCCATTACATTGTTTGAGGTAAGGATTAGAGCCCCCAAGAAGAAATGAGGTGCATGGGAGAAGAAAAGTGATCAACCTTTTTCACATGCTAACCCCTTACATTTTATAAAGGAATAAAATGAGGAGAGAGAGGGAAGAAAATCTGAAAATGCACTCCAATATCCTATAAAATCAATCATTTTCCTTACGGGAGTGATGGGCAAGTCTGCCAAGCCCATACTCCATTGTACCTTTCTTGTTGGGGAAGAAAAGAAGCCCATACCTCATCATTTTGGTAGGTGAGAAATCTGAAACCACTCCTCTAAAATGGTGGACTATACTTCTTCATTTTAAAATACTTAATCTCATTAAAATGTCGTAGTTGTGTAGAGGACACTGAGAGATTTTCAAAAATTAATATTTTGTGAAAATTTGAGCTCCCAAATCACAATATATGGCCATCCGAAGATGAGGGTTCCATTATGTGATAAATGTGAGTGGTTGGCTCTATTTTCAGACTCCAAAATTGCATCGCACCCTCTCGAAATCTAAAATTTCAGAATTTTGGGATTCGGAACTTTAGGCATTTTGACTTTGGAGATCGTTGTCTTGTTCATCACTCAAGTTGGATCAAGAGTCCCAAAATGTCAAAATCGAAGTCCGAATTATGTCGCATGACATTATTCATCCTTATAGCCAAAAGTTCCAAAATTTCAAAATCCCAAAGTCTAAAATTCAGACTTCGGGTTTTAGACTTTTGCCTTTTTGGGGGTTTGGGTTTTTGGGTTTTGTGGATTTGGGGCTTCGGGTTTTGAGGATTTGGGACTTTGAGTTTGAAGGATTCGAGACTTCGGTTTTGGGGATAGCTTATCCACTTAGCATATGAAACCTCCAAAATCCCAAAATCAAATTTTTGACTTCAGTTTCAGACTTTCTTCTCCCCATATGGCATTGTTCATTGTGAGCACGTGAAACCTGCGAAACTCTGAAACCCCGAAGTCTGAATTTCGGACTTCGGGTTTTTGACTTCCCACTCCTATTTCATGCTTCTTCCCACCGAGTCCCCAAATTTCTCTTTGGCCTACCTCTAAACGACCCCACCTCCAAAGTCTGAATTTCAAACTTTGGAGCTTCTTCATTTCTCTAACTCCTTTCGCAATCTACTCGGCATGTTTCACTAACTTGCTCGATAAATCAAGCCTTCCTTCACTACTCACCTTATGACCCTACCAACTTCGGTGAGTCCTCATGTGAGCTCTCCTCCATAGCTCGACCATTTATACATTGTCAAATCCTTATGCCTTTGGCTCAAAGATTCATTACTGACCCGAGCTCGACCCTCGTGATCATTTTGTGTCATTCTTCCAATGATCTCAGCCGTGACTTTCCAATGCAAGCTCTCATGGCCAAATCGATAAATCTATTTTCTCTATACGAGGTCATGTTTTTCCAATTTCTCCTGAGGATTAAAATCAGATAATAGTATCTTTGACATAACTCAATAATTTGAGCCATGGATATTTTGTGTACATCACCTCCTCCCATGAAATGGAGGGATTCTTTAGTTTCATCATCAATTCCTTTAAGGAAAATTGTCTTAGTGATTTCTGCATTTTACTCATAACCACTCCTTCATGGATAAAGAGACATCTGTCCAAATAATCTTACATAATTTCATCTTCTTTTTACTTTATCTAAAAGAACTCTTCCCTCTTATCTTTTCCCCTATAGTAGTCCTGGTATTTTTCCAAAAATGAAGTCTCCATTTGTTCCCATGAATGAATGGAATTAGAGGGCAATCCCATAAACCACCTAATGGGAGACTCTTTGAGCATGAAAGGAAAAAGTTTGAGTTTCTAGTTGTCTTTTTTGCAGTCATATATTTGGAAAAGGAATTTGAATTCAAACAATAATTGGTTTAGATCTTCTATGAACATTCCTTGAAAGATAGGGAGGATGGATGGAGAAAATGTTTTCATAGGTGCATCTTCATCCTTGTCAAAGACAATGGGATAAGTAAAGTTCCTACCAAGGGTCGTGTTATCCAAAATTTACACCCCGCAAATTCAGATAACTTGTTACAATTTGAAGTACGGGCTTTTCACGTACGGATGACCATCAAATTCAGCCCCACCGAAAGATAAAGATAGCTTGTGCTCAGTTAACTTGGTTTTCACTCGCAATGAGTTGGAGAGCCACAACAAATGTTTGAGTGGGTGGTCGGGCTCATTGTGAAATTGGAAAAGTTTAACAGCCGGACGGAAGTTAAATAGTTAGTCGGGTGACACACTATGGTTAGAAGGTGGTTAGGTGCCTAGGTTGGTTGACCAAGTTGGTCATTGGGTTAGTTGGCCAAGTTGGTCATCTCGGGGGTTGGTCAACCGTACATTTAGACGACGTCATCGACCGCCTAGGTTGGATGGTCGAGGTCGGGCAACATAAAGGATAAACGGGGATATCTTGTATGGTCGGTGATATTTGTATGATGAAGTTGGATGGAGTCCAACCCCATGGTTGAATGGGTTATGAGGTTGTTCGATCGGGTTGGTTGGCTCGAGATGGACAATTGGGTTAGATGGGTGGCGCATTGTACGAGAAGCGGGTTGGTCAACTAATTGTTGTGGTGGCATGATGAAGATCTCATGATTGGACAAGTCAGCAACGTATGGATAAGTTGGATGGCATCCAACCCCCACGGTTGGACGGGTTGTGAGGATGGAATCTTTGGCGGTTGTACAGGTGAGGTTTGATGGGTCATATGGTTGGAAGGGTCATTTGGTTGCAAAATAGGTGAAAGTAGGTGAGAAAAGACAACTCAACTACCACATTAATGGTGGTTTTTCAACCACATATAAGAAATTTATTCAGGGTAGGTGAGGAAAATTCCTATATATATGTGAAGACCCCCTCATTTGAATGGTCGAGTTTTCTTTGTAGTGGCACCATGCCCAAATGGTGACCAATTTCCCACAAGTTCCAGACCTCAAATTTGGCCTCTGTAATGTAATTTCAGGCCTTCTGCCATGAATGTAATGTGATTATGCATATTTGAAGAAATTTAAAGTGTGTTTTGTGGCACTTTTGTTTACCCTTGCTAATTTTATTTTACAACTTTGCTTTTCCATTTGTTTGATGTTGTGTTTTCCTACTTGCGAGTTCAAGATTTTTAGTGTTAGCAATACATGGGCAAGCAAAGGACACTTTGGGTTCTTGACATGTGGCATGTTGTGTCTACCCTCTCTCCCTAGTTTCCTTCTCTTTCCTTCCCTTGTGTAGATATCTCAACCACCCCCTTTTCTAGAGCTATCGGTGCCCTTAGCTTAGGATTTTATCTTTTCTACATCTCCTTATATCCCTGGTCCCTTGGCACATTTAGGTTAGGATTTACTTTCTGCATTAGGAGTAGTGTTAGCATTAGGATAGGTAGAGGAACCGACCTTCTCTAAAGGTATGTCTCGGTTCACAGGTCCCACAACTGAGAGACAGTCCCATGTTGACTCAAATCTCGAGTTGTCTATGACTTAGGGGTGAGTGCACATTTGAGCTCCAACAGTGGTCATCATCATTTCCATTGTCTATTATTTCATAAATTTTCTTAGGTTCTAAATAAGATGAGGCATATTGTTCAGTATCACTCTTGGGTGTTATATTAGATTCAATTTCACTCTCATTATTCCCTACTTATGCTCTGACTGGAGATATTTTGTGAATATTTCGAGGTATAAATCTCCCTTGAGCGTCCATGTCCTATGCATCAATATTTCTTGTGTAAGCAAGGCTTAGGACTCTTATTGGTTGCATAGCTTAACTTCATTAACACCCATAACATGTAATGTGAATAGAGTTTCATGTTTTACTTATGGTTTCCTTAGTAACGAAGCCAAAAATGATGGGTCATTGTAATTTCCAATCATTTAACCAACAGATTCAATTATTGGTGTCATTCTAAAACCAAGGATGTGTCCTAGGTTGTATGCAATGAATTTGTATGCGTAGCAGATTGTTGTGGTGGTTCTCTTTGGGGGTTTCAATTGGCATTTATCTCATGTTTCTCTTCTACACTACAGAAAGTAAATACGCTTCTAAACTAATCAAAAGGAATTAAGATAGAATCCAAGAAATACATTTAATCTACTAAAACAACCTTGCTATAGTAAAAATGCTTTCAAAGGAAATGCTTGACTGAATTGAAATACTCACATGAATTGAAATGCTCACACGAATTGAAATGATAGTAAGGAAATATACTAAAGCAAGGAAATGTAAAACTACATTCAAATAACCATTCGAATCAAAGTGTTAGAACTTAAACTTATCAGGAATAATGATCATACATAAAACATCAACCCTCCAGTCTCCTCAGTTGGTGGGCCCTTTCTCTCCTTCGGGATTGAGGTATTTAACACAAATGGATACTCAAGATAATATATAGATTGCATTGATTCAAATAATTTCAGAACATGCTTCATCAAAATAACTATCAACTGGTATATAAAACTGTATTGAAAACTACTAACTACTAACTATGAAATAGTTTCAAGAAGGTGTCTTATAGACACAATTAGTTACATAGCATGATGAAATTATAGGAAACATATTTAACTAAATAACAACCTTATTAAAGCTCAATGACATCCTGTAATATAGCTAAAAATAGGGTCCTTGTTTGTAGGCTATTATGAGAAAATCCTCTAGAATGACATAGTGGAAAAAGACTCGGTCTTCTTGACTATGACTTCCTCAAAATTGGCAGAGAATGCGCTTTATCAACCTACACACATCATCACATTACTCACAAAGGAAGTTAGTGGGAATTCCTATGGTCATTAGTTCACTTGAGACAAGATAAGGAAAATGCATCAATCTTACTTAGGATACAACTATCTAGAACATCCCCATACATTAATTAACACATTTAGGAGAAAATCAATAGACATATGAATGATATAATAAGTCAATTTATGCAATCATCGGTGATCGATTAAATATGATTCTACTATTCTATTATCATGTATTTAGAGAGTAGTTCAAATCTTGTTGCATTTTCACTTTTAAAATAAATTCTTGGGTGGGACATCATAGTTTCCAATCTATATGGTTTAATCACTAGAGTTGCACATTCAATGGTTGTTAGCTAAGATTTACCTTTTATAATGTAATGCAGCTAAATTATATTATATTTTCTATTTCACCACCATTAAGTATGGAAACACATTTGTAGCAGCATATAGATTTCTTAGTCAAAAACCTTAGGTAAGGTGTTGGTAATTTATTTTGTAAATTCCACCTTTATTTGTTAGCTTTAAAAATGAAGTATTTTTTATTATTGCTAATATTTTTATGTGATTCTCTTGAAAACATCTACCGTGCAGCTATGAGCATACATGTGATCGAGAAGATGTGGTGGAAATGGTACATGTAAATTTTTAAATGATAATAATTTTTGAGTAATGAGTTGGATGAGCACGCTGAGACATTTTTCTCGTCGTTAGTAACACACTTGATTAATGGTAGTCATAAGCGATATTTGGGCTATGGTAGGATATGTCTTAAAGGAGATGATTGGATTTGTGACTCAAAAACCATTACATCAAAAGATAAAATTCAGTTTCTTATGGTATAAAAGAGAAAATATCCATGGTGTCTCGTTGTACAAGTATGTTCCACTCTCCACTATGTGAAAATGTCACCGAAATGAAACCTTTTGTGTTTCATTGAAATAGATTGAAACCTTTTTTTCCTTATGGGATATATTTGGTATGAATACCATCAATGAGGCATCACTTTGATGAGAAACTTTAACTCATTTATGATTGATTATATTATATATAACCATCATGAGATATTTTTAAATTAGCCTTTCCTAATTGAACTTGAGATTGAGACATTGTCTAAGCTTGAAAATATTTTATCAAATGTTGTTCAATACAATATCAAAAAATATCTTTGTTTTCCATTTAACCTCCTTAATTACTAAGGAGAGTGTGATAATTGTAATTGTTTTTAGTAAGCATTATTTTATTTGAAATTTTGAACATATGTGGTTACTTATTCAACATCACTAAAATATTCCCTTTTCTAACATGGTAACATAATTTAATAGTAGTCATGGTTCTAATTTATGCTAATACACAACTCCCACCTATGCATGTCACACATCGCCAAACCGGCCAACCTCTTCACCAAGCGAGTTAGATTTGTATATTAGATAGGTTTGTGTTGATTAGGACCATTCCACTCCTCCCTTAAGGGGGACATGGCCTCCTCGATGAGTTGATATTTTTAGGATTTTTCTAGAAAGAATCCTTTCCTTCCATTTTCCACAGTCACATTTTGTTGTCCCTATCATTTTTGTCCCAAATATCTATGGAAATGTGATTGGATGTAGCTTGGAGGATCATATTTGGGCCTTATATCATTTCCAAATTCTCTATCTTGAAATGTGATTGGATGCCTTGAAGAAAGATTCATTTCTGGGCTCAAATGGTGATTTTCCTACATTTTACGGTTTGATGGGTGTATTTTCCCCATCAAATTTACATCTCAACATCATGGAAACGTGGCCCTTTTTGGTTGGATGTGGCTCGGTGGGGCACTTTGAAAACTCTAAGGCTCACTTCAACTCAAAACTTGTCCATGTGGAGGGTTGACGCTCATTTGAAAATTCACCTTTTGGTTTGGCCTTGGAGTTGCGTCGGGGAGACACGTGGAGGTTTCCGTTGCCTTGCCCAGACTTAGACAAATTTTTCATGCATGGCTAGTATAGTTTTGGTGGACCATGGACACATGGAGGGCTGGTGCTCATTTGAGGATCCACCTCAGGGTCCCACCTTAACAATTGTGACAGGGAGACATGTGGAGGCTTCCACCGGCTCCGCTCTATACTTAAACTTTTCAAAGTAATTTTGAAAGGCCTAGGACACGTGGAGGGACCACGCTTGTTTGGGGACCGGCCCTAAGTTTTATTTTGAAGAAGCACCTAGGAGGACACTTGGAGGCTTCCACTCACTCTGCCCTTTGCTTGGACTTTTCAATGGCCAAAAAAAATGTCTCGGACCCTAGACACATGGCGCCTTCCACTGAACCTTCAAATTTTTAAAAACTCTACCGGACTGAGACACATGTTGAGCCCACACTTGTTTTGGGTCTCTACTTTTTGGGGACCATCTCAAAATGCACCATTGAGACACGTGGAGGCTTTCACTGGCTCCTTTTTACAATGAGACTTTTCAAAGGCCAAAAGCATTTTCTTGGGCCCAGGGCACGTGGAAGGCCCACTTGTTTGGAAACTTGCCCTGTACTTCTCCTTTGTAGTTGCACCAGGAAACATGTGGATGGCTATGATATAAAGTAGAAAAGGGGCAGAATCAATGGTTGTTGTGTATTGTGTCTATTTTTTCTACCATTTTTTCTCCAAGACTCCTGGAGATGCGAATACACACTATTTTTCATCATTTTTGATGAAATTCCTTGTCGTCTCTATCATAAAGTGCCATTTGAATGGATTGAAACTTAATTTGTGAGTCCAAGGATTGTTAAGGTTGATATTTTGAAGTTGGAATTGCTCGGGCACTTGTAAAAATGGGAATTACTAGAGAAGATGGATGCGGGGCAGAATTGTAGAGGAAAGAAAGGGAAAAGGATGAAATGATGAAAGTTAGGCATGTAAAAGATGAAAAAGGTGTTGCCTCGAGAGAGAAAAAAGGATTACCTGTCATATCCAGTTGTGTAGAGCCTCTAGAAAATGATTAAAAGGGGATTTCTCATGACAGAATCAAAATGATTAGAAGGATTGCCAAAAATTTGTGGCATGGCATCCTAGTCATTAGTCGAGGGCCCAAGAAATGTGATCAGTTCACAATTGGTCCACTGGCTTTTCGGATGTGAATTTGTTAAATGTCACTTTCTGAAAAAATTGGTAACAAGAAAAGGTCCCTCGAATATTCTTCTCTTTTGGGGAAAATTGAGTGAGTAAAATGTATAAATGCAATGAGAATACTCTTGCAAATGGTCGGGGTTGAATTCTTAAGAGAAAATTTGAGAAAAGTCATCTTCCTGAGAGACCAATCCGAGATAACCTATTAATTTCTTTATGTTTAGATTTTCTATCATGTCAAGTTGGTTGCAGATGTATAGCCATTGACGAGCACTGAGATTTCTCTGGAAGCTTTCCCTACTAATGAATCTAAGCAATTTTGAAATTAATTTGTGTCAATCTCTAGCAATTTGTGTCTTCTTTGTTTCAGAATGTTTGCAAATAGTTTCTTTCATTCCTATTGCAATCTTACATTGAAATATTTGTGAAATCACACAGGATCTCATCCTTGACAGTTTAGTGGTATTTGCAATTTCATTTCAAGAAGAGCCTTCATCTTGTGATGAGATAAACAAATTTAAAATCAATTCATTGTCATTTGTTGATAAATATTGTTTGTAAGTCTTTGGGTGTACCTTAGGCATGATTGATCAGAGATTTTGGTGTTTAATTGAGTCTTTTAATTCGAGCCTTCATGTTAGAGTCTCAAATATTATGTGAAAATGTGTTGATCTGGCCTCCATTGAAGCACACCTTCTAGTTGAAGGAACATCTTAACTATTCTGAAGCTTTTTGTTGTTGAGTTGTTCCATTGTTGTGAAGTCCCTCAAAGATCTAGTATAATCAACTTTATCCTACTTCATCTCCCACCAAAATCATTCAAAAACCATGAATCCATCTTAAACTACCCTGTTTTTTCCCTATATATCAACAAAGGAACAAAATCTACTTACTAAAATATGCAAAACAATCAAGGATTTCTTAATGTCTTCAGTAACCTTAGCCTTGTGTTGAAAGTATCTCCATCTTTTAGAAGTGACAACTCTTAAGAGTTAAATTATGGAGTATTGACCATATTTTCCCAAGGTTTTCTTCATAAAATTTGTCCAAAAGAAGGATATCTCCATCTCCTTCATCAAACAGAGGTTACACTAAGGGTCCTCTCACCTAGTCGAAGAGGCATGGCCTAAAGTAGTGAGGATAGGTCAAATCCTCTTGAAGGTGTTATCCATCTCTCCACAAATCTGAGTGACAAAGGGCCAGTTAGATCTCATCCCCAGCTACAAAAATGAACACACACTATGATCTATCTGTCTCTAAGCTCCATGTCCAATCTGTGTTGTTGCTCGGCTTGAAAAGGAGAACAAAATTTGGATACCAACACTCATGCACAGTATTGGCATTGGGACTTTAGCATTGGGAGGACTTTTTGAAGTATTTTAACAAATATATCATACATGTCAACACCTTGGTAATACTTTTACATATTTTTGAAAGTGCTAATACATTGCTGAAACATCATTATCTATTCAAAGATCTATAAGAATTGTTCAAAGTTGTGAGTTTTGAGTGCAATATTTCCAGCTTATATAGTTATTGCACTAAATTTTGTATCATCATTGATAAATTTGGGTAGAAGAAGAGTAGATCTTGTAAGATTTTGCATGAATCTAGTATTGACAGACATTTGATAGGTCTTTCATAGTGCATTTGCACAAACTAAGGTGAAAATCCTTAGTGGCGACTCTGTGTTGTTTAAATTCTTTATAAATACCAGTGTCTTAACATATATCAAGTAAGATTTGTCATTAATATCTACAAAGATGGAAGGAAGAAGATATTTTCTTCACCAGGACCCTAGTAGAAGGTTGTTTTTCAAGAGTTGGGAAAGTCTAATTCAAGGAAGAAGAATTTGGAAGGTTGTTGGAGATCAAGCATCAAGAAAAGAGATCTCCATTGGTGAAACTGATCATCCTGTGATTGAAGATTGCAATACTTCCTCAAGTGCTTAAATCAGGTAGTCTCTTTGTTGAATTGAATTCTCCATCTAGAGAGGGTCCTTCTTTTGTATTTGAAACATTTTCTTCTCAATCTGTCCCTGTATTTTCCAAATCTAATAGAGTTTTCCAAGAAACAGAGCCTTTAGAGGGTAGTCATTCTAAAAATTACATCCTGTACCACACAGACCCCTCACTCCTCATCATTTTTTTCTCTCTAAGATCACCTCCTCAAAATAATATGGCTCAACCTCCACCCAGACCTCCATTTGTTGTTAATACTTTTGGTCCCATCAATTTTAGAGGTATGGTTGGCTATCCAAATGTTGTGCCACAAGATGTAAGAAATAGATTGCCTAAGTTTCAAGGAAATAATGCAATCACTGGTGATCAACACTTGAAACTCTTTGTCAATATGATGGAGGACTTTGAAATAGAATTTGAGGATGTATACATTAAATTATTTATCCATACTCTAGAAGAAGATGCAAGGGACTGGTATAAATCTTTTCTAGATAATTCCATTGACTCTTGGACAGAGATGAAGAATGCTTTTAGAATGCAGTATGGTGATAAAATAGACCCTAGGTTTCTTTTATCAGAGTTTGAAAATATAAAAAATAATCCTAATGAATCAGTGCATGATTTCAATACTAGATTTAACAAAACATTGAGAAGACTTCTTGTTAATTTGAGGCCATGTGATGAATCATGTCTGATAAAGTATTCAGATGCATTTGATAAGAAAGTTGCTTACTATTTGAGGGATAAGAACCCTAGGAACTTTGAGGCAGGCCTTTACCATGGCTCTGCAAAATTGAGAACAACATTAAAGTAGTTGGAAAACCTCCTAAGAGGGGGTGTTAAACTGATCAACCCAGAGAAGCCTCAATCAAGTAAGGTTGTGGATCTTGAGGAAGTTGTAAAGACTTTGGCTAGGGTTGTCAAAGAAATCTCTTACAAGCTAGCTAGGGTAGAAAAAGAATTGGACAAGGTTCTCAGGGTCAGCATAGGCAAAAAGGACAAGACAAACTTGCAAATCATCCTAGAAATGATCAGAGGTCGATGATGAGAGGTAAAGGACCCATGGGAGCTAGACAACCCCAAGCTAGGGAAAATAGAGTAGTGCTGATCCTCTAAATGCCAGAGTTGTTGTTGTTGAAGAGACAAATCAAATGGATTGGTGTGACAAATGCTTCTTACCCCACCCACCATGTGAAATAGATCAGAAAGTTGAAGAAGTTGATGATGATGATAACACTGATGATGATGCATGCATGGTGGACTGCTCTACAAGCTCACAACAAGGAGAAACTTCAACTAAGGTAATAAGTGCAAGAACTACTACAAGTTTTTGGGACTGCATTCACTGGTACCTCTTCTTCCTCCCTCTCATGCTTTAGAAATAGATATGGTACAAGCATTTGAACTTCCTAATAATGATTTTGAGTACCTAAGAGCTCTAATGATTAAGAAGTATGATGGAGGAATCCCATCAGAAGAGGATAGACAGTTGTTAATGAATGTTGTTTGTTGCCCAAGAAAAGAGTATAACACAAGAAGTAAAGTTGTCAAAGGGGTAGGGCCTCAAGCCAAACCAAAGACCCCAGTTCTCACCAATGTCCCAAAAGAGGCTCCAAAGAAAGATGCATCTAGAAAAGGCCTTGTTGTCTCAAGTAGAATTGGTGTTCCCACCCATGCCCAAAATGTGAAAAATCTTGTGCCATCTGATGAGTTTGTCAATCTTTCTCCAAATGTTACTTTTCCCAAATACATTCCTATGACATTGCCCAAGTCTTGAGTCAGATCAAGATTTATGTCCCAATTGTTGAACTTGCTTTAGGATTCCTGAGCACAAGAAGAGGGATTTTGAGTATTTGGGATTGGAAGAAGATAGGAGTGCCCAAGGTAGAAATATAAATAATGTAAACACTCCTCCTTCAACCATTGCAGACCTAGAAAAACCACCAACATTAGAGGAGATAGGTGAACCACCTAAAGTTTACTTGGGAACATCTTTAGTTGAGTCTCAATTAAATGTTGATCCATTTTTACAACACTTGATTATTAAAGACAGATTGCTTTGCACAATTGTATGTTTGATTCCAGAGCATCATGCAATGTTATGCCTCTAGAAGTCATGAATGAATTGAACATTAAAGTGACAACAACTTATGGCAAGTGTACTGCAATGGATTCTAGAGAGGTGCCTGTTGTAGGATGTGTAAAAGGTTTGGTGGTACAACTTGCAGCTTATCCGGGTAAGAACTTGAAACTTGATGTTGTCATTGTTGATTGCCCTACCAAATGGGGCATGTTGTTATCAAGAAAGTGGGCTGCAAGTGTTGGTGGAAGTGTTCAGATGGATATGTCTTTTTCCACCATTCCAATTGAAGGCAGCCTTGTAAAGTTGTATGGAGAGAAAAAGATGTTGCACCTCATTGAAGATCCCAATAATGCTTCTTATGAAGTGTTGTATGCTGATGTAGATGTTGATAACTTTGTTGGGTTTGCTGATGGAAAAGAGCATAAGATTGATCAATGTAAATGTCTTGAACAAGTAGGTTTACCTTGGACCTTGTTATTTGATGGAGCTTGTTCCAAGTTTGGAAATGGTGCTGGCATTGTTCTGATTTCTCCAGGCCAAGAAGAGTTTGTCTTTTCTTTCAAACTTAACTTTGAATGCACTAACAACATTTTGAATATGAAGCATTATTATTAGGCTTGAGAATTGCATGGAAATATGGTATAAAGGATATCATTGTCAAAGGGATTCAGAATTGATTGTCAAGCAAATTAGAAAATTGTATGCTACTAAAAATCAGAGAATGAAACAATACAAGCATGCAATCTGGGATTTGATTGAAATGTTTGACTCTTTTAATATTGTGCACCATGATAGAAAGTTTAATGTTGTTGTAGACAAGTTAGCAGTGCTAGGATCCAGATTTGGGAATTGTACAGTGTCTCCATTTTGTGAGTATGATGTTGAAATACTAACAAGGCCATCTATCCCTGATAACATTAAAAATTGGCAAGTGTTTGATGATGATGCCCAGTGAAATGGTTTCTATAGAACCAAGGTGAGTTTTTGACTGAAAAAATATAGATTGGGAACCAATGGTGTGTGTTGTTTGAAGGAAAGGAAACTTTATTTGGCAAAGACATCATCCAATGAAGACAAACATGATTCCCAGAGGTTTGGTGGCTCTTGAATCAAACTTTGATAATGTTGATTGCATTATTAAAAGGAGTATGTCGGTTTCAAGAGATGTGGAAGAGCACGACCTGGGCACAAAGGAAAAACACGTAAAATCTGGTTAGGAAGCAATCTCAACAAGGAAGAGAAGCAGTCCTATGTTTAATTGCTTGAAGAAATATCAAGACTACCTAGCTTGGTCTTACTCTAAGTTGAAGGCATACGGGAAGATTTGTTCCAACATGAAATTCCTCTTGAATCTAATGCCAAGCCTTTCAGGGAAAAAATAGAGGCCCATCAATCCACTCCTTTCTTTGAAGATGCAAGAAGAACTGAAGAAGTTGAGGGATGGAGGGATCATTCAGCCCACAAGGTACTCATCTTGGGTTGCAAACCTAGTGCCTGTCAAGAAAAAGAATGGTGATATAAGGTTGTGTAGACTTCAGGAACTTGAATAAAGCATCATTGAAAGATAATTACCCTCTACCAAACATGGAGAATATGCTACAATTGGTAACTGGTTCTAATTTTTATCCACTCTGGATGGTTTCTCTAGCTATAATCAAGTTGTTGTGAAGGAGTCAGAAAGAATAAAGACTGCCTTTACCACTCCTTGGGGAACTTATGTCTATGTCAGGATGCCTTTTGGCTTAATGAATGCTGGAGAAACTTTCCAAAGAGCAAATGGATGTAGCATTTGTTGGTTATATTAATGATTTCATTGTTGTTTATCAAGATGATGTAATTGTGTTTTCTAGAAAAATAAATGATCACTTGCAACACTTGGAGAGAATGTTGATAAGGTGTAGAGAGTATGGCATATCATTGAATCCCAAGAAGTGCCACTTTGGAGTGCAAAAGGAAAAGCTTCTTGGTCACATTGTATCAAAGGAAGGGGTCATGATTGATCCCGAGAGAGTGGAAGCCATCAACAAGGTTCCAATTCCAAGAACTAAGAAGGGAATTCAATCCTTCTTTGGAAAAATAAACTTTATCAGAAGATTTGTGTCTAACTTTGCTGAGCTGACCATCCCCATTACTAGTATGCTGAAGAAGGACCAAGTTATCAAATGGGAAGAAGCTTCCATTCAAGCTTTCAATGGGATCAAGGAAGCACTAAAACATGCCCCTGTTTGGCAGCTCCAAATTACAAAAGCCTTTTCAAGTGTTTTCTTTTGCTTCAGAAAACACCATTGCATCTGTTTTTGTAGAAAAGGATGATGAAGGGGCTGAGAGACCAATTGCCTTTTTCAGTAAGGCATTACAAGGAGCTGAGTTGAAGTACACCATCATGGAGAAGCAAGCATTTTCCTTGGTGAAAGCAAAAAAGGTTTTTAGACCCTACATCTTGAGCTCTAAAGTTGTTGCTTATGTTCCCCACACCATGGTGAAAGACATCTTATCAGAGATGGAGGTCTCAAGAAAAAGATGCAGATGGGTGAACAAGTTGCAAGAATATGACATGGATATCCAAACCATGAAATTGGTAAGAGGTTTGGGCCTAGCTAAGCTTATGGCTGAGAGAAACTTGCAAACTATTGAGGTGAATGAAGTAGAAGGAGAAAGGGTGGATGTCCTTGAAAATTTGGTAAGCTCTGAATGGTACAAGGATATAATATTTTATCTCAGACATCTATGCTGCCTTGAATATTTGAGTAAAAATCAGAAAAGAGCTCTTAAGTTAGCCTCTCAAAAATATGTCATTACTGATTTTGGGTTAGCTTGGAAGAACCCAGAGGGAGTGCTCTTAAGATGCATTACTTGAGGATGAAGCCCCAAAATAATTTTGATCTCCATGGAGGAGTTTGTGGGGGAAATTTTGTTGAAGAGTTACAACACATAAAATCTTGAGGGCTGGTTATTGGTGGCCAACTCTCTTCAAGATACAACTCTATTGGTTAGGAAATGTGAAAGTTGCCAACATTTTTCTAGAAGAATGAAAGCTTTTAGGCTCCCTTCCTTTGCATCTTGTGTCAGTTGAAGCCCCATTTAAGCAATGGGAATGGATTTCATTGGGAAATTTCTGATCCTTCCAGTGCTTGGTCATAAATGGATTCTTGTAGCCACTGATTATTTCACTAAGTGGGTGGAAGCAATCCCCACCAAGAAAGGAAACACACAAAGTTATCATGGACTTCATGTTGAATCAAATCATATGCAGATTTGGAGTGCCAATTAAAATTGTTGCTTGATAATGCCATGAGTTTCAGAGCCAAACCTTTGGTGGCAATGTGCAAAGAGTATGGAATCAATTTGACATATGCTTCTAACTACAATCCCCAAGGAAATGGACAAGTTGAGTCCAACAATAAAAACTTGTTGAAGATCATTAGAAGAACCTTGGAGCTGAACAAAAAGAAGTGGGGTGAGAAACTGAAGTTTGTTGTTTGGGATGACAGAATCACTGTCAAAAGAGCTACTGGTAAAATCCCATTTGAGTTGGTATATGGAACTCAAGCTTTTTTCTTCCCCTTCATTTGCAATTGTCTTCATTTCAGTTTGTTCAAAAATTGAAGATCAAGAAGTTAGTCCATATGATGCTCGAATCAATCAGATTATTGAGTTAGATGAAGAAAGAAGGGCATCCCATCAGTGGCATGTGAAGTTCAAAGAAAAGTTGAAGAAGTTATTTGACAAAAAGGTGACTCCCAGAGCTTTCAACATTGGGGATCTTGTGCTTTTATGGGATAGCAGGCATGAAGATAAGGGAAAGCATGGTAAATTTGATGCATTGTGGATGGGCCCTTATTCATTGATATTCGAATTGGTGAAAATACCTTCTTCTTAAAAGACTTAGATGGGGAACTACTTGAATTTCCTATTAATGGCAGGCATTTGAAACATTTCCTTGATTGATTTCTCATAATCAAGGTATACTCCATTTATATAGTGTATAGTTCTTTGTTTTCATTCTTTTTTGTTTTTTTTTTTTTTTCTGGTCCTTGGTGACCTAGTTTTGTTGGTTTCTCGGTTCATTTTTTGGAGGATGGTTATGGTTTTCTACTCTGCAAGCTTATTCTTTGACTCCATTTCCCAATGGTCTATTTTTGGCACTTGGTCTACTATTTTTTCTTGTGGCACTCACAGGGAGTGCCCATCCCCAGTCGGAGCCAATGTTGGTGCTCAAATTAGTCTCCCATTTGTCATTGAAATTCCTCAGTTTGCGGGCTCTGTCATGTTTTCTATCTCCCCGTATTGATGCTTGAAAAAAATTTCCTCCATTTGGTTGCCATGATCAGTCCCTTCCTTGGTCGAGGATCACTTAAAAGTCCAAATTTTTTTTTCATTCCTCTTCCATCCATGAAAAGAGTCTATAACTTGGGCATAAAACTCAGGTTTTTCCTTTCCTTCCATTTTCCACAGTCACATTTTTGTTTTCCCTATCATTTTTGTCCCAAATATATATGGAAACATGATTGGATGTAGCTTTGAGAGGATCATATTTGGGCCTTATATCATTTCCAAATTCTCTTCCTTGAAGAAAGATTCATTTCCGAGGAGCTCAAATGGTGATTTTCCTGCATTTTACGGTTTGATAGGTGTGTATTTTTCCTGGTCAAATTTACTCTCAGCATCAATGGAAATGTGGCCCTTTTTGGTTGGATGTGGCTTGGTGGGGCACTTTTAAAAACTCTAAGGCTCACTTTACAAAAACTTTCCACGTGGAGGAATGACGCTCATTTGAAAATTCACCTTTTGGTTTGGCCTTGGAGTTGTGCCGGGGAGACACGTGGAGGTTTCCACTACCTTGCCCAAACTTAGACAAATTTTTTCATGCAGCCGGTATAGTTTTGGTGGACCATGGACACGTGGAGGGTGGCGCTCATTTGAGGATCCGCCTCAGGGTCCCACCTTAACAATTGCGATAGGAGACATGTGGAGGCTTCCATTGGCTCCCTCTATGTACTTAAACTTTTCAAAGCAATTTTGAAAGGCCTAGGACACATGGAGGGACCACACCTGTTTGGGGACCAGCCCCTAAGTTTTATTTTGAAGAAGCACCAGGAGGACACTTGGAGGCTTCCTCACTCTTTGCCCTTTGCTTGGACTTTTCAATGGCCAAAAAAATGTCTCGGACCTAGACACATGGCACCTTCCACTGAACCTTCAAATTTTTTAACAAACTCTTGTTGAGAGAGACACATGTTGAGCCCATGCTTGTTTGGGGTCTCTACTTTTGGGACCATCTCAAAATGTGCCATTGAGACACGTGGAGGCTTCCACTGCTCCTTTTTACATTGAGACTTTTCAAAGGCCAAAAGGCATTTTTTCTTGGGCCCAGGCATGTGGAAGGAAGGCCGCACTTGTTTGGGACTTGCCTCTATGCTTCTCCTTTGCAGTTGCACCAAGGAAACACATGGATGGCTATGATATAAAGTGGAAAAAGGGGAAGAATCAATGGTTTTGTGTATTTCATCTATTTTTCCACCATTTTTTCTCCAAGACTCTTGGAGATGTGAATACACATTGTTTTTCATCATTTTTGATGAAATTCCTTGTCATCTCTATCTATAAAGTGCCATTTGATGGATTGAAACTTAATTTGTGAGTCCAAGGATTGTTAAGGTCGATATTTTGAAGTTGGAATTGCTCAGGCACTTAAAAAAATGGGAATTACTAGAGGAGATGGATGCGGGAAGAATTGCAGAGGAAAGAAAGGGAAAAGGATGAAATGATGAAAGTTGCAGGCACAAAAGATGAAAAAGGTGTTGCCTCGAGAGTGAAAAAAAGGATTACCTGTCATATCCAGCTTATGTAGAGCCTCCAAAAATGATTAAAAAGGGGATTTCTCACATGACATAATCAGAATTATTAGAAGGATTGCCAAAAATTTGTGGCATGGCATCCTAGTCATTAGTCGAGGGCCCAAGAAATGTGATCAATTCACAATTGGTCCACTGGCAGACTTTTGGATCTGAATTTGTTAAATGTCACTTTCTGAAAAAATTGGTAACAAGAAAAGGTCCCTCGAATATTCTTCTCTTTTGGGGGGAAAATTGAGTGAGTAAAATGTATAAATGTAATGAGAATACTCTTACTTTGCAAAAATATTGGGGTTGAATTCTTAAGAAAAAATTTTTGAGAAAATCATCTTCTGAGAGACCAAGCCGAGATAACTTTGTTATTTTCTTACTGTTAGATTTTTTTATCATGTCAAGTTGGTTGCAGATGTATAGCCATTGATGAGCATTGAGATTTCTCTGGAAGCTTTCCCTGCTGATGAATCTAAGAAATTTTGAAATTAATTTGTGTTAATCTCTAGCAATTTGTGTTTGTGTCTTTTTTTTTGTTTGAATGTCTTCAAAATAGTTTCTTTTGTTCTATTGCAATCTTACATTGAAATCTTTGTGAAATCACACAGGATCTCATCCTTGAAAATTTAGTGGTATTTGCAATTTCATTTCAAGAAGAGCCTTCATCTTGTGATGAGATAAACAAATTTAAAATCAATTCATTGTCATTTGTTGATAAAGATTATTTGTAAGTCTTTGGGTGTACCTTAGGCATGATTGATCAAGAGATTTTGGTGTTTAATTGAGTCTTTTAACTCGAGCCTTCATGTTAGAGTCTCAAAGATTATGTGAAAATGTGTTGATCTGGGCCTCCATTGAAGCACACCTTCTTGGTTGAAGGAACATCTTAACTATTTTGAAGCTTTCTATTGTTGAGTTGTCCATTGTTGTGAAGTTTCCCTCAAATATTTGGTATAATCAACTTTATCCTACTTCATCTCCCACCAAAATCATTCAAAAACCATGAATCCATCCTTAACTACCCATATTTTCCTTGTATATCAACAAAGGAACAAAATCTATTACTAAAATATGAAAGTTATCAGGATTTCTTAATGTCTTGATAACCTTAGCCTTGTGTTGAAAGTATCTCCATCTTTTAGAAGTGACAACTCTTAAGAGTTAAATTATGGAGTATTGACCATATTTTCCCAAGGATTTTTTATGTCCAAAAGAAGGATTCCATATCCTTCACAAACTTGTCATGGAGGCATGACTGCTCATATTCTTTTCACCTCTTGAAGTGTTATCCATCTCTCCACAAATCAAAGATCTAGGTTAGATCTATTTTATGGCACTACGTGGTTTGCTTATTTGTTTTTGTGGCACTTAGAAAAATTTTTTTCATACCAACCTAGTTCCCATTTTGGTGCTCAAATTAGTCTCACCCATTTTTCATTGAAATTGTTTTCTATCTCCCATTTTTGCTTGAAAACTATCCTCCATTTGGTTGCCATGATCAGTCCCTTCCTTGGTCGAGGATCACTTAAAATCCAAATTTGTTTTTTTCCTCTCATGTCCATGAAAAAGAGTTTGTAATTTGGGTGTAAAACTTTTTTCCTTTTCTTCCATTTTCCATAGTCACATTTTTTGTCCCTATCATTTTTTGTCCCAAATACTAATGGAAATGTGATTGGATGTAGCTTAGAGGATCATATTTGGGCCTTATATCATTTCCAAATCTCTTTCCTGAAGAAAGATTCATTTCAAGCTCAAATGGTGATTTTCTGCATTTTACGGTTTGAAAAATATTTTTCTTGTAAAGGTCAAATTTACATCTCTCAACATCGGTGGAAACATGGCCCTTTTTGGTTGGATGCGTCTCGGTCGGAGGGCACTTTAAAAACTCTAAGGCTTTCTTCAACCCAAAACTTGTCCACATGTGAGAATGGTGCTCATTTGAAAATTCACCTTTTGGTTTGGCCTTGGAGTTGCGTCGGGGAGACACGTGGAGGTTTCCACTACCTTTCCCCGGACTTAGAAACTTAGACAAATTTTGGCGGGCCATGGATTTTGTAAGTTGATTATTTTGGTTCTTCCTCGTTGGTCCCACCATGGACATGTGGAGGGCTATTTAAACTTTTCATTTGAAGGCCTAGGACACGCTGAGCTCGGTCCCACCTTGTATCTAACACCATCTGTGACACCATAAAGACACATGGAGGCTTCCGCCTCGGCTTCCTTTATACTTAAATTTTCAAAGCAATTTTAAAGGCATGGGACATGTGGAGGGACCACTATGTTTGGGGACCGGCCCCTAAGTTTTATTTTGAAGAAGTGTGAGAGACACTTGAGGCTTCCCTCACTCGCCCTTTACTGGACTTTTCAATGGCCAAAGAAAAATGTCTCAAACCCTAGACACATGGTGCCTTCCATTGAACCTTCAAATTTTTTAACAAACTTTTCCGAATTGAGACACGTGTTGAGCCCATGCTTGTTTGGGGTCTCGATTTTGGGACCATCTCAAAATGTGCCATTGAGACACGTGGAGGCTTCCACTGGCTCCTTTTTACCCGAGACTTTTCAAAGGCCAAAAGGCATTTTTCTTGGGCCTAGGGCACGTGGAAGGCCCACACTTGTTTGGGACTTGCCTCCTCGTGCTTCTCCTTTGTAGTTACACTAAGGAAACACGTGGATGGCTATGATATAAAGTGGAAAAGGGGAAGAATCAATGGTTTTGTGTATTTCACCTATTTTTTTCCATTTTTTTCTCTAAGACTCCTGAGATGTGAATACGCACTTGTTTTTCATCGTTCTTTGATGAAATTCCTTGTCGTCTCTATCTATAAAGTGCCATTTGATGGATTCAACTTAATTTGTGAGTCCAAGGATTGTTAAGGTCAATATTTTGAAGTTGGAATTGCTCAGGCACTTGCAAAATGGGAATTACTAGAAAACTTGGATGGATGCGGGCAGAATTGCAGAGGAAAGAGAGGGAAAAAGGATGAAATGATGAAAGTGCAGTGTAAAAAATGAAAAAGGTGTTTCCTCGAGAGTGAAAAGGATTACCTATCATATCCAACTATGCAGAGTCTCTAAAAAATGATTAAAAAGGGATTTCTCACATGACAAAATCAAAATGATTAGAAGGATTTCCAAAAAGTTGTGGCATGGCATCCTAGTCATTAGTTGAGGGCCCAAGAAATGTGATCAATTCACAATTGGTCCACTTGGCAGCTTTTGGATCTAAATTTGTTAAATGTCAATGTTTAAAACAAATTGGTAACAAGAAAAGTCCCTCGAATATTCTTCTCTTTTTGGGGAAAATTTGAGTGAGAAAAATGTATAAATGCAATGAGAATACTCTTGCAAATGGTCAGAGTTTGAATTCTTAAGAAAAATTTGAGAAAGTCATCTTCTGTGAGAGACCAAGCCGAGATAACTTTATTATTTTCTTTGTGTTAGATTTTCTATCATGTCAAGTTGGTTGCAGATGTATAGCCATTGATGAGCACTAAGATTTCTCTGAAGCTTTCCCTGCTTGATGAATCTAAGCAATTTTGAAATTAATTTGTGTCCAATCTCTAGCAATTTGTGTTTACTTTGTTTCAATGTCTGCAAATAGTTTCTTTCATTCCTATTGCAATCTTACATTGAAATTTTGTGAAATCACACAGGATCTCATCCCTGTGATAGTTTAATGGTATTTGTAATTTCATTTCAAGAAGATCCTTCATCTTGGATGAGATAAACAAATTTAAAATCAATTCACTTGTCATTTGTTGATAAATATTGTTTGTAAGTCTTTGGGTGTACCTTAGGCATGATTGATCAAAGACTTTGGTGTTTAATTGAGTCTTTTAATTCAAGCCTTCGTGTTAGAGTCTCAAATATTATGTGAAAACATGTTGATCTGGGCCTCCATTGAAGCACACCTTCTAGTTGAAGGAACATCTTAACTATTATGAAGCTTTCTGTTGTTGAGTTGTTCATTATTGTGAAGTCCCTTTGAAGATATGGTATAATCAACTTTATCCTGCTTCATCTCCCACCAAAATCATTCAAAAACCATGAATCCATCCTGAACTACCCCTGTTTTCCCTGTATATCAACAAAGGAACAAAATCTACTTACTAAAATATGTAGAAACAATCAGGATTTCTTAATGTCTTCAGTAACCTTAGCCTTGTGTTGAAAG
Source organism: Taxus wallichiana var. yunnanensis (assembly GCA_018340775.1). Lineage (NCBI taxonomy): Eukaryota > Viridiplantae > Streptophyta > Pinopsida > Cupressales > Taxaceae > Taxus > Taxus wallichiana. The sequence goes on from CM031238.1 coordinate 87,342,062, forward strand.
TATCTCCATCATTTAGAAGTGACAACTCTTAAGAGTTAAATTATGGAGTATTGACCATATTTTCCCAAGGTTTTCTTCATAAAATTTGTCCAAAAGAAGGATATCTCCATCTCCTTCATCAAACAGAGGTTACACTAAGGGTCCTCTCACCCTGGTCAAGAGAGCACAACCTAAAGTAGTGAGGACAGGTCAAATCCTCTTAAAGGTGATATCCATCTCTCCACAAATCTGAGTAACAAAGGGCCAATTAGATCTCATCCCGGCTACAAAATGACACACACTATGATGCTGCTTTCGGCTTGAAAAGGAGAACTAATTTGGATATCAACACCACCAATAGAAGGAGGTAAGTCAATACTCAAAACATATTTGAGTTCATTTCTCTTGAATACATTAGACCATCAAGCATGTCCGGAAGATTTTCAATTTTTAAACAAGATGAGAGAATGAATTTTTATAGAGAATATAGTTCAATGATGCTATCTAGAAGTTTTTAAATTATTTTCCCTCAAAGAGATTCAAAATTTTTACTACATACTAAAACCTATAGAATTAGGTGGCACCCTTAAATATGAGCATTTTGTAAAGCCTAAATGCTTCATTTCCCTAAGGTGTTAAAATTTATGTAGTTCTAGTCAATCATGTGCCATTATGGTGTGGATGGAAAATATTATCTTCCTATTAACGAATTTGGAGGTTTCGATACTTTAATTACAATGATGGGAGAATGTATTATCAATATGACCAACTTGGTCACTCAACATAAGGACTTTATTGATCAACCGACAAGGAAAGTGAGTATAAACAAAATTGATTGCACATTTTGGAGAAAATATTGTTTAATGACCCCATATAAAAGCTAATTAATGAATTCATCGAGGAAAATAAGAATTCTCATAAGGGAAAAAAATGTTTTCTTACATGATTTGTTTTAGTAGTGTTAATGTTTGGTCCATGGAGAGGGAGTTTCCTACTTTTAGCCAAGAGTTATTCCTATCGCTTCTACTATGTACATATTTGAGAAATTTTCCTAATAAATTCTTGTTGTAGGTCATCTACATTGGATGTATCCACATCCTTAATGGAAATGTTACATAGACCTTTAAATCAATTTTTATCCTTCTTGATAGATTGATGCCATCTAGAATTGGATGAAAGTAGACTTTTCATCCTTATCCAAATGAAAATCTTGTTATACTAAGAAAAAGAAAGAGAAAATCATGTTTTATTTTCTTTAATAGCTATTCCTTCTTTCTTAGACTTATTGGATTGTATCAAAGAAAGGAGCATTTAAAACAAAACCCATAGTTAATTTTTGTGTTAAACATTGACATACATTTTTTTAATATTGTGAGGTTGCTTAATAGCAGCATTGAGTAGAGAGATAATCATATCTTCTTGTTTACTTCACTCAAAACTACCTCCCTCAAAGTCAATGAACACATACAACATCATGTTATCCCCACTGCCATCTCTATATTCACATATTTTTTTTTTTCATCCACACACCATTGGTGCACCTACCCCTACAACATCCAAAAGAGACCCTAATAGATAGTTCAACAAATATTACTTTCCACTTCTTTGTTTTTGCATTGATGATATAACCTTAATTTTACACTTTCAAGTGTTTAGAGCAACATTGAAAAAAGATTTTTTGAGAATTTTATACATTTTAAACTGAGATTTAGAAATCGCATAAAAATCCTTGAGGTCTACCCATTCCATCCACTTCCCAAAACTCGTACAAGTCATGAACTATTTTAATTCCTTTCTCAAACCAAAAGAGGGTAGAGCAACCACTTATCAAGGTTAAGGATCTCATCTTCGATACTCAAGGAGGTGAGAGATGGAAGAAAAGGCCAACGTTTTCATAGTAGCTAACAAAAATTACAAACAACATTGTACATTCCTATATTACCATCAACATCGAGTTTAAAGGTTTTTTCAAATGAGTTGAACTACTTTATAAAAGTTGGCTTGTAAGGGAAACCTATGACAGTCATTAATATGCTAGAGTAGCAATGAGGATGTGGCTAGTAAACTTTATTACACGTAATTTCATATACTAATAATCGATTTTCTTCTCCATAACTTTACACACATGATTCCTTGTGGGATTCAAAGGAATGTTATAATTTCTCAAGGAATAGATATCTTTTAGTCTTTTATCTAACTATTATTTTGGACTTCTAAGATCCAACTAGAGGGAGACTATTAATTATATGATTTCATTATTTGGATATGTGGTTGAGATAAAATATATTAGAGCTATATAATTTTTCTTGTATCTCTTCCCTTTTCACTAGAACAAAGATACTTATATAGCGCCACCCATGTGGGATCTAAACATAAGGCCAAAAATACTAGGGTAAATTATTTTTTTGACTTTCATTTATTGAAACAACTAAGTGACATCACATAGGATCACAAGAGGTTGCTCCACATCACATAAGACGACCACACCCACACAAAGAACAAGAAAACTAAATGATGACACCCGATACACAACAAAGCCACACTAGCATAACAACAAGCACAAAACCACTACCCAACCACAACATGACCATCACGAGTATGCACCTTCCACATTATCACATTTTCATAGCAACAACTTATTTATGTTCATATTTGAATTAGTTACAATCATGCAATGGTTGTGTGTTTTTGGACAAATATTTCAATTAGTTGTTGAAGTAGTTGCACTTTTGTAGATTCCCTTATACACTTTTGTAGCTTTCCTTATTATTTCTAGGCTACATTTCTTTTGCTTCGTTTAACACTTAACTTGTGTTGGTTCCAACTATGTTATTATGTTTATCTAATCACAAAGGGATCATATAACTCGTAATGCCCATTTACACTATTTATTAAGCTGCAACCTAACCAAAACACGAATAATTTAATTCACTTTTCTATTATTTTATTATTTATTCATTTTCCATTTTTTAAAACCTTGATTATGATCATGAAACATGGCTCATTCATTGAATATAATATTTTTCTCGTTATTAAAATAGTGGTCCCCTATGGTGCATTCCATTAGTCTCGTTTCCTTTAAACCCATATTAAGCATACTAGTGACTTGGCATGATTAAAAGTGTAAGAGATATTGATCCCTATCATTCTAAAATTCATTACATCTACTCTTGTTCTATTACATTTTCATTCTTTGTATGTTGTCTCAGGGTTGGTGTCATTTTAGAACAACTATGAATCATAAAGCACTGCCCCTTCACTTAGTGAAACATGATTCCATGGTTGTTATCACATACAAACCACATCATTTAATTACTTAATCATCCCAAGTATTTAAAATATGCTTCACATGTGATGCATTCAACATAATAAAAGGATTTCAAATTCCTTCTACAATCATATCTCAATTTTTGGATAAGCGTACATTAAGGGTAATTTACCAATGATCTGCGTAGGAGTTACAATACTTAATGACATTGTTGACACTCGGAGGGTGATTTCTTAACAAGAAAACGACATAAGAAAGTTTCCTATAGTCATGTGATCATGTTTACAAGGTTTCTCTATTGTTATTTTTCTTGGATAAGTTCATATGATAGTTTTCACCAATTAGTCGCAAGTTTCCAAAATGTCAAATTTAGACAAGTTGCTTGAAAATCAGCGTTCAAAAACCATCTTCGAGACTCAAACAACCATGAAACAAATTCCTACATATTCCCCAATAAATAGGGAAATACTTAGAATTTAAGGAACCATAAACTAGCAAACAGGATTACAAAGGCACTCGTCTCTCGAGCTACCGATCGTAATTGCACTCAAGCGGCCTTGTCGCCCAATGACCGAAGGCCTATAAAACCTATCAGGAAAACTAACTTGTGGGAAATTTTTCACCAAAATTATGGTTTGTATAAATTTTCTTATACAAATATTAGAGTTATACAGAATCCAAAATTTGTTTCAACACCCAAGGCCAAAACGCAATGTCATAACTAAACTGCGCATTTTTATTTAAACACATGTTTAAGGCTACAAACTATCACGTTGGACTCCTAGAAACATTACAAAAAAAGGTTAAACAAACATCCCAGGAACAATTCAAGGTTCAGTTGAACACTCCACAAGACTAGGTACCTAGCTAAAGTTTGATTTTCTCATTTCGATTTTTATAGGGATGTTTTGCACCTCCATGAAAACAGGTTTTATTAACATTACACAAAGTAAAAAAATAGTTTTAGTACATTTCCCATTTATCCTGCTAACCCCATGGTTTATGTCTTTGGTATCGTATTTTATCTATTCATATTAATTGGTAAAGGAGAGTGATGTTTCCATTTTGTGGTGTGTGGGATCCTATATGTCCTCCACACACATATGGAGGGTCATCTCACATGGGTTAGGTTTAGGGTTTCTTATGTGTCATGCACTAGGGTTACTCAACACCCTATATGTATCCCTTCATTTGACATTTATGAGTATGCCAAGACACTCATTGTCTTTTCTCTATGTGCAAGCTTTGTTCTGTTATGCAAGCTCTTCCATTGATTGATCGATTCCTCCTTGTGATTACGCTGGAGCTATTACATTTCCTTTAGAGTGCAACTTTATCATGGTGCACAATTTTCGATATGATTCTCACCAACTCTTTCATGGTATCAGAGCTTGAGATCGGGTAAATGTGCATTCATCATCTAAGTTGTGATTACTCTTGGTTTCATTTTTTACTCCTCATGCAAGTTTTTCATCATTATATTTTGGAAATTTATTGCTAACGTTCTTAACAAGTGTTCTTGGAAAGTTTTCAGTTTTGTTGTGTTCTTCATGCATGTGCAGATCTCCTTGAGTTTTCAGGGGTTTTATACACATTTAGCTAACTAGCTAAATCTAAATTTAGCAGATCATTAAAAAAATAGAGGTATTTTATTCTAGTTTTTAATCAATTTTATTGAACTGCAAGTAAAAATTTAGATTTTTTTTTTTTTCTTCTCTGTTTTTGGTGTGTTTTGCATGGTTTCTACAAAGATTCAAGTTCAAAATTACAGGTTTCAGTTTTTTGGTGTTTTTGTGATCAGCCCCGAGCTCTCTCCATTCACCACCTGCTCTCTACTCTCCACCAAAGCTCATTCTACTCGCCTCACCAACACAAGAGGTGTTTTTCTTTGTGGCAGTGAGTCGACTTTGTTGTGTTTCTTGCGATGTGAGTCACATTTGCTCTTCACTTCGAGTTTCACCACAGTTTTGTCATGGCCATAGTTTTGATTTTGCTTTGCATGACCCATTTTTTTGTTTTGTGACTAAACCTCTCTCACTTTTTTTCACTTTTTTTGTTTTCGTGGTTCCTTCCAGTTCTCTCTATAGTCGTGAATTCTTTTTTCGCTCCTGAGGCCCTCTCCCACCTTTTGCCCCGAGTTGTGCTCTCCCCATCTCCCTTCTTCATGTACCCATGCCATCCTCTCCCACTCTCTTCTCTCTCTCTTGCTAGCCCATCCACCTTAGCACACTCTCTAATGTCCTTGCACCACAAACGGCTCTTCTCCCCTCCATGACTCTCCAACTCTCCCAAATCCCAGTGGATTCTCCCTCCAAAATGACTGCACACAAACTCTGCAAAAAAAACTCAAATTTTTTTGGTAAGTCTAAGCTTCATTCCAATTTGGTGCACTTTTTTCCAATGGTAAGTTTGATTTTTTATTTATTTCTTCAACCGTAAGTGGGCAGTTTCTAAAATTTAGTGTTTTATTTGATAAGTTTTAAAATTTATTCATTTCAAACACAAACAGTAAGTTTCTAAAATTTAGTGTTGTATTTGGTAAGTTTTTAAAATTTATTCATTTCAAACATTTTAAATACACCTTTTCATTTAAGGTAACTCTTAAATTAGATCTTAAATTATTATTAAGGTTTAATTATTACTTTTAATTAGGTCTAATTAAAATTTTATATTAGAATTATAATTAGATTTCTTAGAAATTTTTAAATCTAAATTTATTAATTAAATTAACTTTTTTCTCGATTAGATAAAGTAATTAAAATCGTCTTTTAAATTAACGTTTTTTATCATTTTTTTTAAAAACTCCAAAAGCTCTAAAATTAGCTAAATTGGATGTTTCAAAATGGTAATTTTTTTTAAAAGCGTTATTGTTGATTTTTTTACTAATCATGCGCTCAAGTGTGCAGTAACACTCTGAGCTCCTATTTGTCTTCCACATGCTTTTCCGGCATTCTGAAGATCTTCCACTCATCTTGAGTTCATTTAAAACATTGTATTTTACCCTTATTATTGCTTGCGACTAGTGAGCGCATCCACCACAGTTTGCAGCAAGGGGGTATCCTTTCACATGACGTGAGATGCTTTTTCTCACAACCAGATTTGATTTCACCTCCTTCCTAGTTTTTGCAATTGTGCTTGTGTACGGTGTCACTTTTTGTGCTCCACGAAACACGATTGTGGTCTCCTCTCTTGCACGTTATTATGCTTGATTGCAAGGTGAGTTACCAAGTGTTTCAAGACACATGCTGACCCGATTGTATTCAACGCACTAAACTATAAAGTGTCAAAAGTAGGGGGTTATTATATTGTCCTGGGTGGTTGTGATTCTTGTGTTTCTTTTCTGCATTCTTTCTCTCTCTCACTATGGATGCACTTTCAATTCCTTTTCTTACACCGTTCAACTTCTTCGAATGGAGATCAAAAATAATTATGAAACTAAGGGGTAAAGGGTTATTCCGCATCACCATGGGAACTGAGACTGAACCAGATGACCCTAAAAAATCTAAGTGGTTAAACCATAGTGATGAAGCTTTAGGTCTTCTTTGCATGTCCATTTCTCCTGACTTTCTCTTCCACATTGAGTCATCCGAAACACCTAATTTTGCGATGGAAAATGTTAGATGGAATGTTTGGACAACAAGATGACATGAGAGTGCATGAGTTGGAAAATGAACTACTAGGGTTAAATCCTAGTGATTTTGAAAACCTACAAGCATTCTTCTCTAAGTTTTGTCCACACTAGATTGTTGTTAAAGGAATGTCAAGTAGAGAAGAAAGATTCTCAACTGATCTTGTCGATTCTCTCTAAGTTAGGTCCTGAATATTTTGTCTTTGTGTCAACTTTTTACACTACAAAAGTTTCTTGGGAAAGGATTGGAATATGCCCTCCTTTGACTATTTTTCATCCCAACTCATTCGAGAACAGACAAACTCATTCAAATGGGGTCTCTCAAGTCCAAGTCACATGCCCTTGTAGAAAGTACTAGTAAGGAAAAGAAGACTGAAAAGAAGAAAGAAAAAAGGATCAACCTAAGAAGGAAACCAAGACCAAAACTAAAATTAACATGAACACTTCAACTTCTGAGCCTAGAGCACAAAAAGACAAGTATTTGTGTTCCTATTGCAAGAAGCCTGGTCATAAAGAGCATATGTGTATGAGAAAAAAATTGATCACCTTACTCATTTACTTGAGAAAAATCAAATAGGTGTTCCTGAGTCTATCAAACAAAATGCTCCGAAGGTCGAGTCTTCTACTACAAAAGGTTCTAAATCTGATAAGAAGAAAGGAAAGGCCCTTGTAGCCAAAGTTTCTCCTTCATCGACGTGGATTATAGATTTTGGTGCCTCGCACCACATGGCTTCTTCGCATGTTGAGTTCTCCAACATCGAGCCTTGTGGTATGTCCCAAATCACGATGGGTAATGACACGACAATGTTGGTTTCCAATAGTGGATCGGTAGAGATGGATGGGGGAACATTCAACCAAGTGTTGAGTGTTCCTGATCTCTACCAATCTCCTATCGGTTTACCAAATTACTCACCTTGGTGAAGGAATGCGAGTGGAATTTGGTCCTAACTCGGTGATTATTTGTGAGCTTAACGATGACACTACAGTGGCTGAGGGAAAGGCGGATCACCATTCACGTGGTTGTATACCTTTTCCCACTTTACTTCTGATTCTACGCCCACTTCCTTGCTCACTCATGCAAATGAGGTTAGTAAGCTATGGCATGAGCATTTCGGACATCTAAATTATCGCTACCTTGAACAATTGAGCCAAAATGAAATGGTCAACGGGTTACCCCGTCAAGTTTTCTAAGGGTCTTTGTGAGGGTTGTACCCTTGAAAGCATCCTGAAAATAAATTTGACAAAGGAAAATCCTGAGAGCTACTCATCCTTTGGATCTTGTTCACAACGATATTTCTAGTCCATTTCCATCTCCTTCATTTACTAGAGCTCTTTATGTGCTGACCTTCATTGATGACTATTCATGATATACTTGGGTATATTTTCTTAAGCTTAAGTCTGAAGTCTTTGAACATTTTCAGACTTTAAGGCTCTTGCTGAGAAATAGGTGGAATAATCTATTAAGGTTCTTCAAACCGACAATGGAGGTGAATATGTAAACAATAGGTTCATGGATTTTGTACTTCTGAAGGGATCTCCTTGCAGCATACAGTTGCTTACAGCCCTTCGTCAGAATGGAGTAGCAGAAAGAAAGAACCATACTCTTAAGGAGATGGCCACTTGTATGATTCACTCGAAGTCTCTTCCTCCGTAGTATTGGGTCAAGCAAAGTGAATTGTGCTAATTACATTCAACCATGTTCCACACAAGGCAAAGAAGAGGATGACACCCTTTGAAGCCTAGTTTGGATGCAAGCCTGATGTTGAGCACTTTCGAGTCTTCAGATCCAAGGCTATGGCTTGATTCCCAAGAAGAAATGCAAGGCATTGGAACCACAATCCAAACCTTGTATCTTTGTAGGGTATCCTGATGGCGTGAAGGGATATCAATTTTTGAATCCTACTTCTCATGAGCTTTATATTGAGAGAAGTGTTAAGTTCTATGAGTCTTCTTCTTCGACTTCTACTTCTCTACCTATTGAGGTTCTTCAGCTTGCTGATTCAGATTCTGACTCATCAGATGATGATGTTGTTGAGCATGCTCCTCTTCCTGATCCTCCCACCATTAGACCCTTGAGTCTTCCGATTCTGATAGTAGTGATGATGAGGACTATGTCCCTTCTCACTTGAGTGATGAATCTTCCGACTCAGAGGCTAATCCTCCTGGTCCTCTTTGGGCTAGGAAAACTCTACAAAGTGCTAGAGATTTAGTTGGAGATACTTTGATATGAGACATACTCACTCATATTTTGTTGACCCCACTCTTTCTTCACCTCTACCTCTAATCCACAGTCTTTTTGGGAGGCTTCTGGTATTCCTGAGTGGGATTCTACCATGGATGAGGAGTATTCCTCTCTCATGAAGAACGATACTTGGGATCTCACCCTCTTCCGAAAGGAAGAAAAATCATTCGTGTAAGTGGGTGTTCCAAAAAAGTATGGAGTAGATGGAGATGTCAAAAATTTTAAAGCACAATTAGTAGCTAAGGGTTTCTCCCAGATAGTTGGGGTTGATTATATTGAAACCTTTGCTCTCGGTTGCAAAGATGACTTCTATTCGACTGACCCTAGCCATTACCACAAAAAACAGATGGAAATTCCATCAAATGGATGTTAAGAGTGCCTTCCTTCATGGTGACCTAGAGGAAGAGATCTACATGGAACAACCTCCGGTTATGTCCATGATCCCTCCCTCATTTGTAAGTTAAAGAAGTCTCTTTATGGCCTTAAACAAGCCCCTCGGGCTTGGTATGCCAAGATGGACTCCTTTTTACTTACATCAGGGTTTACTAGGTGTCACTCTGATCCAAATGTTTATATTCTATGGAAAGATGACTCCATACTCATTCTTGTTCTCTATGTTGATGACTTGTTGATCACAGGAAACTCTTCCTCTATCATTGATTCTGTGAAGATCGCCTTGGCCAATAGGTTTTCCATGACTAACTTAGGTCTACTTCATTACTTTCTTGGGATCCATATTTCACAATCTGACTCGAATTTTGATTTTGCAACCTAAGTATGCTCTTGACTTGCTTTCTCATTTTCAGATGTCCGATTGCAAGTCTTCTCCTACTCCTTTTCTTTTTGGGGTTAAGTTGGTTTCTGATTTCTCTACTCCCTTGGTTGATGGTACCCTTTATCGACAATTGGTGGGGAGCTTGATTTACTTGACTCACACTCAACCGGATTTATCTTATGTTGTTGGGATCATGTCCAGATTCATGCAGGAGCCACATGAGTTGCATTGGAAAGCAGCTAAGTGGATCCTTCATTATGTTCATGGGCACCTATACTGATGGCATTCACTATTTTGGAGGGGTGGATATTGACTTGATTGGGTTCATAGATTCTGACTAGGGCTGGTGACTTAGATCATCAAAAATCTACCTCTGCTATAGTTTCTCTCTTGGTTCGGGTCCTATAAGTTGGTCTAGCAAGAAGCAGAATGTAATTACGATATCTTCTACAGAGGTAAAATACAGAGGAGCAATTAACGCTGCCACAGAGGTTATTTGGCTACATAGGGTATTCTGACAGAGTTTGGCATCCACTTTCGGTGGCCTACCATTATCTATTGTGACAACAAGCACTATCTCAATTTGTAGAAATCTAGTTCAGCATCAACGGATGAAGCACATTGAGATCCATATGCACTTCATACGAGAGCTTATTCATGATGGTATCATCACATTTCAAGACATTCAGACAGCTGATCAAATTACAGATATATTCACCAAGCCCTTCACTGAGGTGAAGTTTCTTCACTTGCGGTCTCTTCTTAGGGTGAGGTCTTATGTAGCTATTCTCATCTTCTTTGGGCTATATAGCCTTCTTCTTCTTCTTCTTCTAGGAAGATGTTGTTTGTACATGGGCACCTTATCAAGCCTTTAGTTTCCGGGCCCCATTGACACATCTTTCTTAGTTGTTTAGGAGTGTCTTCTTTTTCTATCTAACTCATCATAGCCACTACCCCAACTTCGATGAAGGGGGTGTTGGTGTGTGGGATCCTATATGTCCTCCACACACATATGGAGGGTCATCTCACATGGGTTAGGTTTAGGGTTTCTTGTGTGTCATGCACTAGGGTTACTCACCCTATATGTATCCCTTCATTTGACATTTATGAGTATGCCAAGACACTCCATTGTCTTTTCTCTATGTGCAAGCTTTGTTTTTTTATGCAATCTCTTCCATTGATTGATCGATTCCTCCTTGTGATTATGCTAGAGCTATTAAGTTTCCTTGAGTGTAAATTTATCATGGTGCACATTTTTTGATACGATTCTCGCCAACTCTTTCACATTCATGGTTAAAAGTCTTGAAAGCTATTTATTCTGACAAATCAAAACCCACCACACCAAGTAAATGCGGCGCAAGATTTTTTTAAACAATAAGAAGCTTTCCTTTCCATCTTTTAAACATTTCATAAGATTCAAAAGTCCAATCGAAACCTTATAGATAGGGAAGAGACACCATTATTGGCATGGGCTATGTTCAAGCCCAATATGCCATGTCATTGCCACATAGACCTTAAAAAAATGCAGCATTGCGTAGTCCATGCCATGAAGACCTTAAAAATGTGAAAATGGGCTTCCCAGACTATTTATGTATGCCACATGTTTAAATAATTTAATTTTATGTTTTAAAAGTGTTAAGGATGTTACTTAGACGAGTAATTGAATATTTATTTACATTTTTATGGATCACCTTAGAATATGTAATCTTTGCTCACTCCATCGCATGCCATTAAATTCTCTAAAATGCAATATTAATGGTGCAGCACTACTTTGGTTTTTAATTCCTCCACCGCAAAAATTAACGGTGTAAGGATGTGTGGGAAACCACTTAGGAATTGGCGTAACATTACAAACCACCAATCATGGCAGCAGCTTGTTTTCCATTTCTCTAATTTTTTAGCACCTGTCTTAGGAGAAATGAGCACTCAATCTGTAAATGTATCTGAATATTCCTAACTATTTGCAGAAACACGCTATTTGCAAGAGACGGACCAGGAGATACACACTATCAATTTCGGTGCCACCATACTTTATTTACCAATAAGGTAACTATTAAGCAAATCCTATTCATTATCAATTTGTTTAATTAATGGGTATGGATTTAATTGATTAATCGGTGTTTTTAATAGAGCCTTCTCCTGAGGGAAACACCATGACATCTAAAGAAATAGAGGGAAGTAGACATGATTTTTTTCAAGCAATAGAATAGGAGAAAGGAAGTTGTTTGGTCTTATATATGATTGTTAAGGAAGGTGAGGGTTAGAGCCTCACTCAGACAATGAACCTTCAGTGTTTATGAACACTGTATATTTATGGAAATTTGTTTGTTTCCCTTTTTATTGAATATCTTTTGCCAATGTCATTTATATTATTTATTTTCAATGTTTACAGCTATCATACAGAAGGTTCAGTCATTGCATTTTGTAATTTTGGACAAATATGTTCACAATCAACAATAAATTGATATTGAAAAAGAGGAAATAGGAAAATAAGATATACATATATATTAGTGTATATATTTTGGATTACAAAACATAAGTAAAAAACTACATATGAACACCATTCAATACATAAGTTGAATGGTTTATGGATCAAAAAATACTATCGTATTTGGATGGAACAAAAACTACATTGCATTGTCTTCTGATACTCTGTTGATTTTTAATTTGGTTTCCTGCTGATGTTGGATTTTCTTTCCCTGTTGATGTTGAATTTTCTTTCCTTGTTGATAACGGATTTAACTGCCCTGCTAAAAGGAATTTTGTCCCCCTATTGTTGAAGGATTTGGTTTCCCTGCTGATGTTTGCATCCATGGTGGCATTGGAAAGGAGTTACTAGGACTATCTAGAGCTTGCGTGAAGTATATGAGGTGATACATACCAAGAGGGAATTGCAGAGGAGTTATTAGGAAGAGATGGAGGTGTTCCAATTTGAGCATAACTGGGACTTGAATATTTATCAGATCTTGAAAAATCATTTGATTCTCAAGCTCCATTGGTGATCTTATGTGCTTCCTCTTTTCATATTCCTTTAATTGGTGTTCAAGATCTCTCTCCCTCTTCTCTTGCTCTTTCCTTTGTTGCTTCAGTGCCTTCTCAATCTCTTTTTGGTGCTCCCTAGCTCTCTTCTCCCTTTCTCTTTCAATCTTCTCTTGTAATCTTTTTTCCTTTTCTGCAAGTCTAGCAAGTTTTTTTTCTTGTGCCATTTCTTTCTTTTTTAACTTCATTTTTACTTGTTCCTCCTTCTTTCTTTCAGTATCAGCCAATAGCTCCATGTATTCGGATGCTGTCAAAATTTGTGAGTGCCTACTTAGCATAAGAGAACTTTCTGAACCATCTGCTCCCTTTTTGCTTATGATCTCCATTGGAAGCCTCAGAAATTGAGAAAGCACCTTACCATGCCCATGCTGATTTTGAGATTCTCCAGGTGCTTGAGGATCCTGATGTAGAAGTTTTGAGTTTACTTCAGGTGCTTGGGAATCCTCTTCAAATTCAGCTCCATTATGATCATTCTCTTCTCCAACATCAGCATAGTAATGAATTATTCCTTGTTCCATCCCTACAGGAAAGGAAGGCAGATTCAAGCTCTGATCTTCTGTGCTAGAAGGTAATTTGTAACCCAAATTTTGCATGGCATCCTGTAACCATTCAGGGGGGTTAACTTGACTTGGCAAGGATAAGTCATTACTACTTAGAAAATCTGCAGAACATTCATTGTTACTAGTTATGTTATTTGCATTTCCAAAATCACCATTTATCTCCACTCTATGTATTGTAGTTGCCTTTGCATCCTCTCTTGATTCAACACTTTGCATGATTTGAGTTTCAGGCACTACTTCATTATTTGTTAATTGTTGATTCATTCCTTGAGATAGGCTTAAGATGTTTGTGACAACATTAACATCTTCTTCACCTTGTATGTCAAATGCTTGGCTACATGCCATGTCATTTATAAGAGCATCATAATTCAATGGCCAAATACCAGTCCTTTTGAAGCTTGCAATTATGTTAGATGGTGTTAGAGCCTTTTGTAAGGCTCTACTTGCAAGCTCAGCCAACTCAAACCTTTTGACCTCTGCATATCTATTCTTTGTCATCCATTTGCTTCTCTCAGCTCTAAAATATGTTTTGAAAGGGCTGAACACACTTACATCAAGAGGTTGCAACTTATGACTAGTATGTGATGGTAGTGTTATCAGATCAATGCCCAATTTATTGGCCTCCTCCATAGTCTGCAATGCCACATGGCTGCCATGACCATCAAATATTAATAAATGTCTATTATTTGGAGAAACACCACTTGAGTACAGATCATGCAAAATGACAAAGCCAATTCAAAAACAACTCCTTTGTCATCCATGCATTTGGATGTGCAGCCATGCATGCTCCTGGTTCACAATTTTTAATATAGTTCTTAAGCATTCTCTTTCCCTTGAATAAATAAAACCTTGGTATTGAAAAACCTACTACATTGACACAACATAATATAGTGATCCACTCCCTACTCTTAGGTATTACCTTTGACACATTTCGGCTTCCCCTCTTGGCAATAACACGCATTCCACAATTTCTCCCAGCTTGCAAACCAGTTTCATCACAATTCCAAATTTTATGAGCACCATATGCATATGTCTCATAACATTTGGACAAATTGTCATAAAATTTTGTTACTATTGCAGGGCGCAAGTTTAAAGCTCTATCCCTATCAAGTCCCTCGGTTGTTCGAATCGCAAGGTCGAGATGGCGTTTTTTGAAACCAGCCCACCATGACTTACCAGGAAACCCATCTTTGAAAGGGTTTTGTCTTGTTTCACAAATATGAGAAACATTCGCCTTCATTGTATTAGCTCCAAACCATGACCCATCTCAGCCATTTCTTTACACCATTCAACAATTTCCTCCTCTTCTTCTTGATTAGAATTTTTGGAGGACCCCTTCTCTTTGTGTGGGTGAGACCATTTAACCAATAGTGTAATGATGTGGGTGGAATTGAATACTTCTTTGCTGCTACTCTAACTGAGAACCCATTAAACTCGACATCATCTATTGCTTTTTCCATATCTTCTTTTTTCCAGCCTCTGATGATATTGAGCTTCTTTGTCGCCAAAGTTCTTTGAATAGAGACATGTGCAGGAACATCAACATGTGCAGGAACATCCTCTTCATCAATTGCATTATGTGATAATTGTGCACCTCTCACTTTGGGCCTCCTCGACCTCCTAGTAACACCACCCTTTCTCATGACTAAAATGAAAGACCTGTTTCACAACAGGAAATGAAAAATATGAGACTACTTCATGGTTACCAACTCATTTCTGAATTATTTATATACAGAGTATGCTAAGAAATTATCTAACATATTGTATGTTTACGTTTGGATAACTTGAAGTGCATAGAGGGATAATCAAAGAAAAATAAAATAAATGGACTGGTTAGAAATGAAAGCAAGATGATTTGTTAGAAATGAACTGTAAAAAATACAAAAAATTGTTGCTTGTTTAGGTCTCCTTTGAGGCTCATCATTAAGATGTGAATGACTTAATGATGTGAATCAAAGGAAATATAAAACATCAATGATTTTTTTTATTTTCTACCAAGTTTTCTTCTCACAAATCTTCTTTCAAATTATTATGAGATGTAAAAGATTACATCATTGAACACTTTTTTTTGTTTTTACAGTTCATAGATGCAAATGTCTTCATTAAAGATTTGAAGCAGATAGAAAGGAATAGTTTATCTCACCTTTTACTTCTGCAAAACCTTTATCTCTTATAGCTCCTTCACCTTATATATCTGCCTTCAATTAAACTCTGAAATACATATGCATCACTTAGTATTTTGCAGAAATTTAAATCTAGAAAAATAAAGTTTTTGCAGAATATTTCAAATTTAGTAAAATGAATACATCTATGAACTGTAAAAACAAAAAAATCACTTTCAAAATAGCATAAAACCAGAAAATTTATTGATTTCAACATAATCTCCTTACTTGAGTTGTACGCCACTTCTACTATGAATATGCAAGGTAAATCTAAGGGAACCATTGGAGTTGTAATAGGTCACTGACCTTTTATAACATGATCTTGAAATTTGATTGGTTAATTTTTGTAGACATGGATCCAAACATGAATTTAAATCGAATGGACTAGAATGATTTGAAATTTAATCCAATGGATAGTTTTTTTTGACTTATTTCTAAATATAAAAAAATCAGTACTTCAACTAAATCTTTTGTACAAGTTATTTCTTCCTTGGTACTGAGTTTTTAAATGCTAGAGAAGGTGAGTCTGACCATTATGTGATTGATTTTTATGCAGGTGGACACTGGGAATTGAACACTCCTATATCAATGAAGGGGCATACTATTATTGCAGTTTGGTGTACAAAGTCTTGTGAAGTGACTGGCTGAAGTGGCTGTTTTAAATATATTGTCCATGTAAAATTTTTATAATATTAAATGAGTGGTTAGAGTATGTTGCGTATTAATGAGTCTCTTAAAGCTTAGAGGTTGAATTTATGATTTTTTTGTTGCAATAGTAGTTTTTGTACAAATATATATATATATATATATATATATATATATATATATATATATATATATATATATATTATGTGAATTTCAAGCGGGGTTCATTTTAAACCCCCTCCCCACCCCCTCCTCCTACGAAAAAATAGTTTAGAATGGGTGGCGAATCTCCAAAATCAAGTTTTGAATCGATGGCGAATTTTTGAAAAATGTTTCGTGGTAAAGGTGATTTAGCAGGGTGCAATTTTCTTGGATGAGGCACAATGATAATAAATGTTGGCGAAATACATGCATAATTTAATTTAACATATAAATAGTAGGCGAATTCACCCATATAAATGACTTATCGGTAGAAATTTTAGGCAAATTGGGCAGGAGCCGACTGCTGAAAATTAGCCATTTCCAATTTCCAAAATCCCTAATATTCGTGAGTTTATGAAAAATTTCCACTAAAATTTTACCTCATTTCAAGATATATCAATGAATAGGATGAGGTTGGATAATTTCAAAGAAAGTAGTGTTTAAATAATAGTACTGTAATATGTTAGAATGAAATATTTTAAGAGTCACTTTTTGTGTTGAAACATTTTTGAAAAGTATTTTATTTTATCAGTACCATCTCAAGAATTGCGCCACGTACCACAAATGGTATCTCTCCCTAGCATACCCTGCAAACAACATAAAACATGTCACCACCATTTTTGAGGCATTTTAGTGAAAAAAATTAGACGCCTTGTGTAGGGAACAGGAGACAACGGGTTTAGGCAAAAATATTCACTAATTCCCAAGCGCTAAGATAAGATTGTCTAGAAAAAAATTTTAAAACTCCCAAATGGCACAAACATGGGATGCTGGCAAGAAGGATGATATTTCTGGCTTTTCAACTATCAATTGCATTTTTTTGTAGAAAACAGAAATCCTATTTTAAAATAAGACTATTTTGTGTGTTCCCTAGCAGAATACAGACAAGGGAGGGCATCTGACTTTACACCTGGAAATTTCATTTGCTTGAAATTTTCCAAGACATTTCAACAAATTGAATTTGAGCATACCTTGCCACGTATGTAATTGGAATTCCAATAGCTGCATTCCTGAGGGATTCCATCAAACAGTCCATTTTCCCTGTGAATACTATCCACGTTGCACATCTAGCAAACATTGTTGTACACGAGCCCACATTTCTATCAAGGAATTTGTTAGCTAGTTCATAGGCCTTGCACAACTGCAAGTGTACAACAAACAAAAATTTCCTCCTTTTAAAACATGCACATGTCCTTAGTTGTTTAGAAGCCACTCCCTCCAATACGTTGTTTTTAGGAACACTTATTTGGATGCAAAACACATTCCAACCACCCATGCGCCCAAGAATGGCGTCCACATTTTCTTAAAATCCAGTCTGGGCGCCTACAACAACATCATTCTAAAATTTGTTTTCTCCCTCTATTCGATGGGTACACGTATTCAGAATTACAACAGATCCTCAATCTCCCTCAGTCAAACTTTCACCCAAAAAAACTGCCTCACACAAGAAACCACAACATCCGAGAAGAATTCTTGAAATCTGTTTCTTATGTTAACATGATACATATGACCATTTGTCTTTCCTAATAACTGTTGTGTACAAAATTGATATTTAATCATTCCATCATTTAGTTTACATAATTTCTTCCCTGTTGCGTCCTATCAGAAATCGTTTAATTTAATCAGTATAACCAGGGAACTTGTTTTTGGTTTAAGAGACTTGTGAAAAACTTCTCCCAAGCTTATTGGTGTCTCCACCAAAAAGGTCCCCACCCTCTAGGACATGTCCTTTAATATCTGAAATTAATGATAGTTACTGATAAGATGATGCAATTACTAGAGCCAAGTTTTTCCTCAAAAAATCACACACACACCTTGTTGCCCTGCTGGAGTTATTTGTTGTAGTTGCTGGTAATTATGATACAAAAATACTTAAGTTGAATTTTCAGTGCTTTAGAAGTCATTGCAGGTCAAACAACATTTTTCAGTACACTATAAGTCATTGCAGGTCAAACAAAATTTTATGTAACTCCAATAACCTTTCTTATTTCTATGCACCTTATCATTCTTCTAGTGAGTTTGCAAGTCTTTTGGACTCCTTTTATCTAAGCCTCTACCTGATACCTTAATATATCTTGAAATTCCTTTTCCTACATATAGATAACTTTAATTATCATGCAATATAATCTTCATAGATGATTGATGATCTATATAAGTGTCACATAAGCATGTTTTTAAATAATAAATAATTTCACTTCATAAATTACAATCACTAGAGTTATCTAGAACTATAAACCTTTATCCAAGAGGCGGTAGTTCAAAACAAAAGGATAGTAAATCCTTGATCATATGTGTGCAAACAAAAATGTAATAATATCTTAATCAGAGTCTCACTTTTATCTCTTATTTCTTATAAATGATTGTTAATATGGTTTTTGTTTTTGTTTTACTTCCAACTTATAGTTGCGTCTTTTAGTTCTTTTAGATGTTGAACTCGATTTTTATTCCCTCATGTTTTATAATTGGATGTACTTTATGTTGGTGCTCAATTTGATCTCACCCCGTTTGTCCTTGAAATTCTTCAATCTGCGGGCTCTGTCATATTTTCTATCTCCCCGTATTGATGTGTGAAAGCTCTTTCCTTCATTTGGTTTCCATGATTAGTCCTTTCCTTTGGTCGAGGATCACATTAAGTCTAGAATTTGTTTTCTGTTCCTCTGTCCATGTGAAAGAATTTGTAACTTGGGCGTAAATTTGGGTTTTTCCCTTTCCTTCTGTTTTTCCATGGTTTGTTTTCCCTATCAATTTTTGTCCCAACATCTGTGGAAACGTGGTCCTTTCTGATTGGATGCGGCTTGGCGGGTCTTTTTGGTGAAATTTTCCACTTTTGTCTCATTTGTAAAAAATACCAAATTGGCCCCACAGGCCTCAATAAGCATCTAATTGGCTATTCAAAGAAATATGACCCCACAGGGAAAAAGTCTTACTTTGACCCCAAAGAAGGACATGTGGCGGTTTTTCAAATTCTGCGAGATGGCGGGTGGCGGAGCACTTTGAAGTTTTTTAGCTCAAAGGCAAAGCAGAGAAAAGTCTTATTTTGACCCCGAAGAAGGACAAGTGACATGTTTTAAAAGTTAGAAGCGGAAGACTAGTCAATCGGGGCATTTTGAAGGTTTTTCCCTTTTGTAAAAGGGAGCAAAGTTATAAATTGACTGCACTCATTTGGGGCCCACATCAAAAGATAAAATCGGGAAGGTGAGTTGGCGAAGGAAAATTGCAAATTTTGTCTTTTTGTTAAAAAGAGGTAAAATTGTAGAAATGAGTTATGACTCCATCAAAGGCCCAAATTAAACCACGTGTCGAGCCCATATTTCAAAGGTAGAGGGGCGGGACAAAATGTAAAAAATTGTGCATTTTCTCCAAAATTCATAAAATACAAAAGGCAACCCCAGCCCCGCTTCGAATCAGATTTTTCCATGTGGACGGCTCTAATCTAAAGTTTAGAAAGGGTAAAATCAATGGTTGTGTATTTACATTTGAATTTACCACCATTTTTGCTCCAAGACTCCTGGAGATGTGAATACACATTGTTTTTCATCATTTTTGATGAAATTCCTTGTCGTTTTTGTCTGCAAAGTGCAATTGAATGGATTTAAAGCTTAATTTGTGAGTCCAAGGAATGTAAAGGTTGATATTTTGAATTTGGAATTGCTCGGGCACTTGCAAAAATGTGAATTACCAGAGAAGCTGGATTCAGAGCAGAGTTGCAAAGGAAAGAATGGGAAAGGATGAAATGATGGAGGTTACAGGCACAAAGGATGAAAAATGTGTTGCCAGAGGAGATGACTAGGTGCCCCAGTTAAAACAATGATGGAAATATTTTCAATGATTCACCTTTTTGAACATCTCGACAAATTTTTGTTGTAAACCAATTAAACATCATTTTCTGAAAATTATGATCAAACATGTAACAAATTGAGAGTTATAAAAAGAATGCTTTAGTCATGCAAATGGTCGGGGGTTGAATTCTTATGAGAAAATTTGAGAAAGCCCATCTTCTGAGAGACCATCTGAGAAACCTGTTAATCTCTTATGTTTTAGATTTGATCATGTCAAGTTGGTTATAAGTGTATAACCATTGACAAGCTCTGAGATTGTTCAAGAAACCTTCCCCTGCTTGATGAATCTAATCAACTTCAATTAATCTGTGTTAATCTTGGGAAAATTTGTGTCTACTTTATTTCAGAATGTCTACAAATAGTATTTCTTGTTCCTATTGCAATCTTGTGTTAAAATCCCTCAATCACACAGATCTCGTCCCTGTGATAGTTTAGTGGCATTTAAAATTTCATTATGAGAAGATCCTTCATCCTGTAATGAGATAAACAATTTAAAATCACTTTACTATCATTTTGTTGATAAAGATTGTCTGTAAGCCTTTGAGTGTATCTTAGGCATGAGGAACCAGGGGTCTTTAATTTTTAATTGAGTCTTTAGCTCGAGCCTTCGTGTTAAATTCTTGGAGATTGTGTGAAACCGTGTAAATCTGGGCCTCCATTAATGCACACCTTCTAGTTGAAGGAATATTTTAGCTATTTTGAAGCATTCTATCATTTAGTTTTCCAATTGTTGTGAAGGTTCTCAAAGATTTGGAAAAATCAATTTTATCCTGCTTAATCTCCCACCAAAAAATTATTCAAAAATAATGAATCCTACCTGAACTACCCTTATTTTCCCTGTATGTCCACAAATGAATAAATTATACTGCCAAAATATGCAAAAGCAATCAGGATTCCATAATGTCTTTAGTAACCTTAACCTTGTTTAGAAAATATCACCATTCTTTAAAAGTGAAAACTCGTGAGAATTAAATTGTGATGCATTGATCATATTTTCTCAAGGTTTCCTTTCAAATTTGTGCAAAGAAGGATATCTTCATTCTCCTTCACCAACAAAGGTTACAAAATGGGTCCTCTCACCTTGGTTGAAAGGCACAACCTAAAGTAGTGAGGATAGATCAAATCCTTTTGAAGGTGTTATCCATTTCTCTAACATCTGAGTGATAAAGACCAGCTAAATTGCCTCCCTGGCTACAAAACGACATACATGATGATTTATCTGTCTCTAGGCTTCTTGTTAAATCTGATGTTGCTCATCTTGCAAAGGAGAATCAATTTGGATACCAACATTTTTGGCGCCGTTTAATTTGCAGGGGATCTTCAAATGCATTCTTATATTTGGCCCTGTAATGTTTCTTACATGATCTAAGTGCAAATACATTGTTTAAACGTCATCCTTTTTGAGATCTGTAAGATTTGTGCAAGTTACAAGTTCTGCATGTAATATTTCCAGTTTTGTTGGTTTTTGCACTAAGTTTACATCATCAATGTTAAATATGGGTAAAGGAAGGTCATATATGTGAAGCTTTGCATGAATTTAGTGTTGACAGACATTTGATAGATCAATTTTAGTGCATTTGCACAACTAAGGTGAAAATCCTTAGTGGCGACTCCATGTTGAATTAATTTTTGATAAATGTCAGTGTCTTAACCTCTGTCAATTGAAATTTATCACTAATCTCTGCAAAGCTAGAAGGAAGAAGATATTTCTTTGTTAAAGACCCTACTGCTAGAAGGTTGTTTCCAAAATTGGGAAAGACAAATTCTGAAGGAAGAAGAATTTGGAAAGTTGTTGGAGATCAAAATCAAGAAAAGAGTTATCAATTGTGGAAACTGATTAGCTTGTCATTGAAGATTTTCATACTTCCTCAAGTGCTTCTGAATTAGGTAGTATTTTATAGATCTTAATTCTCCATCTGGAGATGGTCCTTCTTTTGTATTTGAATAATTTGTCTCATATTATCCCCGTGTTCTCCAAAGTTGATAGGATCTTCCAAGAAATAGAGTTTTTAGAGAACATTCATTCTAAGAATTGCATTCCTATGCCCCACAGACCCCTCACTCCTCATCATTTTGTTTCTCTTATAAGATCACCTCCCCAAAACAATATGGCCCAACCCCCACCCAGACCTCCATTTGTTGTGAACACTTTTGGTCCTATAGATTTTAGAGGTATGGCTGGATATCCAAATGTTGTGCCCCAAGATGTTAGAAATAGACTGCCTAAATTTCAAGGAAATAATGCTATTACTGGTGATCAACACTTAAAGATTTTTGTCAATATGATGGAAGACTTTGAGATTGAATTTGAGGATGTGTACATAAAATTGTTTATTCATACTCTAGAGGAGGATGCACGGGACTGGTATAAATCTTTTCCAGACAACTCCATTGATTCATGGATAGAAATGAAGAATGATTTTAGATTGCAGTATGGAGATAAAACAGACCCTAGGTTTCTTTTATCAAAATTTGAAAATATTAAAAAGAATCCTAATGAATTTGTTCATGACTTCAATACAAGGTTCAATAAGACCCTAAATAGGCTACCTATGATCCTGAGGCCAAGTGATGTTTCTTATCTGATAAAATACTCTAATGCTTTTAATAAGAAGGATGCCTATTATTTGAGGGATAAGAACCCAAAGAACATTGAGGCGGTGGACTTCACCATGGATTTACAGATTGAAAACAATATCAAAGCACTTGGTAAGCCTTTTAATAGTGAAGGTATCAAGCTGATCAATCCAGAGAAGCCTCAGTCAAGTAAGTATGTGGATCTAGAGGAGGTTGTAAAAATTTTGGCTGGAGCTATTAAGGAAATATCCTATAAACTCGGCCAGAGAGAAGAAGGTTAATGGAAAAAGTTCCCAAGGTCAACATAAAGCAAAAGGTCAAGAAAGATTTACAAATCATCCTAGGGGTGATCGAGATCTGATGATGAGGTAAAGGACCCATGGGGTTGATAAATAGACAACCTCAATCCCGTGAAAATAGAATCGTGCCTAATCATTTAGTTGCTAAAGTTTCATTGTTGAAGAAGCTCATGAAATTGAGTGGTGTGATAGTTGTTTCTTGCCACATTCTCCATGTGTTGTTGAAAAGGGAGTTGAGGAAGAAGTTGATGATGATGACACTGATGATGATGCATGCATGATGGATTTCTCTACAAGTTTGTGCAAAGGGGAGAAACCTCAACCGAGTTAATGAGTGCCGAAATCATTAAAGATTTCTAGGATTGCATTAACTAGATATTACCTCTTCCTCCCACTCATACTTCTAAAATTGATATGGTACAAAGTTTTGAGTTTTCTAATAATAATTTTGAGTACTTAAGGGCATTAATGATTAAAAATTATGATGGAGGAATCCCTTCTGAGGAGGATAGGCAGTTGTTAATGAATGTTGTGGTTGCCCAAGAAAAAGAATATAACACTAGGAGTAAAGTTGTCAAAGGGGCAGGGCCTCAGGCCAAACCAAAAACTCCAATTCTCACCAATATCCCAAAAGAAACTCCTAAGAAAGATACATCTAGAAAAGGCCTTGTTTCCCCAAACAGAACTAGTATCCCTACCCATGCTCGACCGTGAAAAATCCTTTGTTGTCAGATGAGTTTTTCAGTCTTCCTCCAAATGTTTCCTTACCCAAATATGTTCCTTATGACATTGCCCAAGTCTTGAGTCAGATCAATATTTTTGTTCCAATTGTTGAGCTACTTAGGATTCCTGAGCATAAGAAAAGGGCCTTTGAGTATTTGGGATTGAAAGAAGAAAAGGTCACCCATGATAAAAATGTAAACAATGTAGAGGTTCCTCCTGCCATTGCAGAATTAGAAAAACCACAAGCATTGGAGGAATTGGGTGAACCACCTGAGGTTTATTTGGGAAATTCTTTGGTTGAGTCTCAACTGAAGGTGGATCCATTTTTCACTACTTTGATTATTAAGGATAAGTTGTTACATAATCTGTATGTTTGATTCAAGAGCCTCATGTAATGTAATGCCTCTTGAGGTCATGAATGAGTTGGATCTCAAAGTAACAACAACTTATGGGAAGTGTCACTGCCATGGATTCTAGAGAGGTGTCAGTGGTTAGATGTGTCAAGGGTTTGATAGTGCAACTTGTAGCCTACCCAGGCAAGAACTTAAAACTAGATGTTATTATTGATTGCCCTGTCAAATGGGGAATGTTGTTATCAAGAAAATGGGTTGTTAGTGTGGGTGGAAGTGTGCAAATGGATATGTCTTTTCCACTATACCTGACATATTGATAACTTTGTTGGATTTGCTAATGGTAAAGAGCACAAAATTGATCAATGCAAGTCTCTTAATCAAGTAGGTTCTCCTTGGACTTTGTTGTTTGATGGGGTTTGCTCTAAATTTGGAAATGGTGTTGGTATTGTTCTAATATCTCCAAGCCATGAAGATTTTGTTTTTCTTTTAAACTCAACTTTGAGTGCACTAACAATATTGCAGAATATGAAGCATTGTTATTGGGTTTAAGAATTTCTTGGAAATATGGTATTAGAGACATCATTGTTAAAGGAGATTCGAGCTAATTGTCAAGTAGGTTAGAAAACTGTATGCAACAAAAATTAGAGAATGAAGTAGTATAAGCATGTAGTCTAGGATTTCATTGAAATGTTTGACTCCTTCAACATAATACATCATGATAGGAAGTACAATACTCTAGCAGACAAATTGGCCGTATTGGGGTCTAGATTTGAAAATTGTACTATATCCCCTATTGTGAGTATAATATTGAGATATTAACTAGGCCATTTGTTCCTGACAATGTTAAACATTGGCAAGTGTTTGAAGATGACACCTAGGTGCAAAGGTTTTTGTAGAACCAAGGATAATTTTTTGATCAACGTATATATTGGGAGCCAATGGTTTGTGTGGATGATGGAAAGGAGACTTTATTTGGCAAAGACATCATTTAATTGAAGACTAATACTATTCCCAGAGGCTTGGTAGTACTTGAATCAAACTTTGATAATGTTGATTACATTGTTAACAGACACATGTTAGCCTTGAGGGATGTTGAAGAGTATGACATGGGCACGAAGGATAAACCACGTAAGATTTGGCTAGGTAGTAATCTGAGCAAGGAAGAAAATTAGTTGTATGTCCAATTGTTGAATTAATACCAGGACTTCTTAACAAGGTATTATTCTAAACTAAAATCATTCGAGAGGGACCTTTTCTAGCACGAAATTCCCTTGGAAGCTTCTGCCAAGCCATTTAGGTAGAAACAGAGGCTAATCAATCCACTCCTTTCCCTGAAGATGCAAGAAGAATTGAAAAAATTGAGGGATGGAGGAATCATATAGCCCACAAGGTACTCATCATGGGTTATAAACTTGGTACCTATTAGAAAGAAGAATGGAGATATAAGGTTGTGTGTGGAATTTAGAAACTTGAATAGAGCATCAATGAAGGATAACTACCCTCTTGCCAAATATGGACAATATGTTACAATTGGTTACTAGTTCAAAATTGGTATCTACCTTGGATGGTTTTTCTAGATATAACCGGTAGTTGTGAAGGAATCGAGTGAATCAAGATTGCCTTGACCACTCCTTGAGGAACATATGTATATGTCAGAATGCATTTTGGTCTAATGAATGCTGGAGCCACTTTCCAAAGAGCAATGGATGTAGCTTTCTCTGGCTATATTAATGATTTCACTATTGTATATCAAGATGATGTGACTGTTTTCTCCGAAAAAGGAGTGACCACCGCAACACTTACAAAAAAAGTTGTTATGTAGGGAGTATGGTATTTCATGAAATCCCAAGAAGTGTCATTTTAGAGTTCAAAAAACAAATTTGCTTAGACACATTGTATCAAAGGAGGGGGTCATGATTGATCCTAAAAGGGTAGAATCCATCAACAAAGTCCCTATTCCAAGAACCAAGAAGGGAATTGAATCCTTTTTTGGGAAGATTGATTTTATTAGGAGATTTATCTCCAACTTTGTTAAACTATCTCAATCACTAGCATGTTGAAGAAAGATCAAAGTATCAAATGGGAAGAAGTGGTTATTCAAGTTTTTGTCGGGATCAAAGAAGCATTAAAGAATGCCCCTGTTTTAGCAGCTCCAGATTATAAGAAGTCTTTCCAAATGTTTTCTTTTGCTTCAAAAATTACTATTGCATTTGTGTTGTTGCGGAATGATGATGAGGGAGATGAAACTAATTGCCTTTTCAATAAGGCATTATAGGAGCTGAGATAAAGTATACTATCATGGAGAAGCACTCATTTTCTTTGGTAAAAGCAACAAAGGTCTTCAGCCAATATTCTGAGTTCCAAAGTCATTTCTTATGTTCCCCATGCCATGGTGAAAGATATCCTATTAGAAATGGAGGTTTCAAGAAAGAGATGTCAATGGGTAAACAAATTACAAGAGTATGATATAGATATCCAAACAAAAAAATAGTCGAGGTTTGGGCCTGTAAAACTTATGGCAGAGAGCAATCTGAAGACAATTGAGGTAAATGAAGTTGAATAAGAAAGGATGAATGTCCTAAAAAATTTGATAAATTCTGAATGGTACAAGGACATCATTTTTTATCTCAAACATCTACACTACCCTGAGCATTTAAGAAAGAATTAGAAAAGAGAACTTAAGTTAGCTTCCCAAAAATATGTCATTATTGATTTTGGGTTAGCTTGGAAGAACCCTGAGGGAGTTATCTTAAGATGCATTACTGAAGATGAAGCCCCTAAAATAATTGCTGATCTCCATGGAGGAGTTTGTGGGGAAATATTTTATAAGAGTCACAACTCATAAGATCTTAAGGGTTGGTTATTAGTGGCCAAATATTTTCAAGGATATAACTCTGTTGGTAAGAAAATGTGAAAGTTTCCAACACTTTTCTGGAAGACTAAAAGCTTCAGGCTCCCTTCCTTTGCATCCTGTATCAATTGAAGCCCCATTTAGGAAATGGGGAATGGAATTCATTGGTGAGATTTCATATCCTTCAAGTGTTGTCCATAAGTGGATTTTAGTAGCCACTGATTTCTTCACCAAGTGGGTGGAGGAAATCTCCACCAAGAAAGCAATTCACCAAATTATCATGGATTTCATTTTGAATCATATCATTTGTAGGTTTGGAGTGCCTGCTAAGATAGTTTCGATAATTTCATGAGCTTCCAGGCTAAATCTTTGGTGTCCATGTGCCATGAATATGGGATCAATTTGACATATGCTTCCAATTATAATCCCCAAGGAAATGGACAAGCAGAGTCCAAAAATAAAAATTTGTTGAAGATAATTAGAATAACTTTGGAGTTGAACAAAAGGAAGTGGGGTGAGCAGTTGAAATTTGTTGTTTGGGCTGATTGAATCACTATTAAATGAGCTACTGGAAAAAGCCCATTTGAGTTGGTGTATGGAACTCAAGCTCTGCTACCCTTGCATACGCAATTGTCTTCATTTCAATTTCTTCAACAACTGGAAGATCAAGAGGTTAGTCCCTATGATGCTCGCATCAATCAGATTGTTGAGTTAGATGAAGAAAGAAGGGAATCCCATCAGAGGCATGTAAAATTCAGAGAGAAATTGAAGAAGTTGTTTGATAAGAAAGTGACTCCAAGAGCTTTCAGTGTGGGATATCTTGTGCTATTATGGGATAACAGGCATAAGGATAAGGGAAAACATGGAAAGTTTGATGCATTGTGGATGGGCCCTTATTCAATTGACATTTGAATTGGTGAACATACTTTCTTCTTAAAATACCTAGATGGGGAATTGCTTGAATTTCTTGTTAATGGAAGGCATTTGAAACATTTCCTTGATTGATTTCTCATAATCGAGGTATGCACCATTATACAGTGTATAGTATTTTGGTTTCTTTCTACTTTCGTGTTTTTTTGTTTGGTTCATCTTGGTCCTTGGCGGTCATTTTTGTTGGTTTCTCAGTTTGTTCCTAGAGGGTTGGCTCGTGACTCCGTTGCCCAATGGTTTATTTTTGGCACTTAGTTTTCTATTTATTCTTGTGGCACTTGTTGGGAGTTCCCATCCCCGAGTCGAAGCCAATGTTGGTGCTCAATTTGATCTCGCCCCATTTGTCCTTGAAATTATTCAATCTGCGGGCTCTGTCATATTTTCTATCTCCCGTATTGATGCGTGAAATCTCTTTCCTTCATTTGGTTGCCATGATCAATCCTTTCCTTTGGTCAAGGATCACATTAAGTCTAGAAATTTTTTTCGTTCCTCTTTCCATGTGAAAGAATTTGTAACTTGGGCATAAATTCAGGGTTTTTCCCTTTCCTTCTATTTTTCCACAGTCATGTTTTGTTTTCCCTGTCAATTTTGTCCCAACATCTATGGAAACATGGTCCTTTTTTTGATTGGATGCAAATTTTAAACTTTTAAGTGAGTCTTTTTGTGAAATTTGCCACTTTTGTCTCATTTGTAAAAAATACCAAATTGGTCCCATAGCTCGATACCATCTCGATTGGCTATTCGAGAAAATATGATCCCACAGGGAAAAGTCTTACTTTGACCACGAAGAAGGAAATGTGGCGATTTTCAAGTTACAAGTGGGATAGCGGGTTGGTGGAGCACTTTGAAGTTTTTTGGCTCAGTAGGCAAGGAAAAAGTCTTACTTTGACCCTGAAGAAGGACACATGGCATATTTCAAAAGTTAGAAGCGGAAGGCGAGGTCACCGGGGAATTTTGAAGTTTTTTTCCCTTTTGTAAAAAAGGAGCAAAGTTATAAATTGACCCGCAACTCCATTGGGGCCCACATCAAAAGATAAAATTGGGAAGGTAGGTCGGCGAGGAAAATTGGAAATTTTGCCTTTTTGTTAAAAAGGGTAAAATTACGAAATGAGCCATGACTCCATCAAAGGCCCAAATTAAGCCACGTGTCGATCCCATATTTCAAAGGGGGAGGGGCGGGGCAAATGTGAAAATTGTGCATTTTCTCCAAAAGTCATAAAATACAAAAGGCAACCCTAGGCCCGCTTCGAATCATATTTTTCCATGTGGACGGCTCTAATCTAAAGTTGAGAAATGGTAGAATCAATGATTTTTGTGCATTTGCATCTGATTTTGCCACCATTTTTTCTCCAAGACTCTTGGAGATGCGAATACGCATTGTTTTTCATCATTTTTGATGAAATTCCTTGTCATTTTTATCTACAAAGTGCAATTGAATGGATTTAGAGCTTAATTTGTGAGTCCAAGGAATGTAAAGGTTGATATTTTGAAGTTGGAATTGCTCGAGCACTTGCAAAAATGTGAATTACTAGAGAAGTTGGATGCAGAGCAGAGTTGCAGAGGAAAGAATGGGAAAGGATGAAATGATGGAGGTTGCAGTGTAAAAGGATGAAAAAATGTGTTGCTAGAGGAGATGACTGGGTGCCCTAGTTAAAACAATGATGGAAATATTTGCAATGATTCACCTTTTTGAACAACTGACAACTTTTTGTTGCAAACCTGTTAAACGTCATTTTCTGAAATCATGATCAAACATGTAACAAACAAAGGTTCCTTGAATATTCTTTTCTTGGGGGGAAATCTTGGATGTAAATTGAGTGTTATAAAAAGCATGATTTAGTCATGCAAATGGTCGGGGTTGAATTCTTATGAGAAAATTTGAGAAATCCCATCTTCCTGAGAGACCATCTGAGAAACCTGTTAATTTCTTATGTTTTAGATTTGATCATGTCAAGTTGGTTGTAAGTGTACAGCCATTGACAATCTCTGAGATTGTTCAAGAAACCTTCCCACGCTGATGAATCTAATCAACTTTGAATTAATCTATGTTAATCTTGGGCAAATTTGTGTCTGCTTTATTTCAGAATGTCTACAAATAGTATTTCTTTTTCCTATTACAATCTTGTGTTAAAATCCCTTTGAATCACACAGGATCTCGTCCTGTGATAGTTTAGTGGCATTTGCAATTTCATTACAAGAAGATCCTTCATCTTGTAATGAGATAAACAATTTAAAATCACTTTACTTGTCATTTTGTTGATAAAGATTGTTTGTAAGCCTTTGAGTGTATCTTAGGCGTGAGGAACTAGGGGTCTTTAATGTTTAATTGAGTCTTTAGCTCAAGCCTTCGTGTTAAATTCTTGGAGATTGTGTGAAACCATGTAAATCTGGGCCTCCATTAATGCACACCTTCTAGTTGAAGGAATATTTTAGCTATTTTGAAGCATTCTATCATTTAGTTTTCCAATTGTTGTGAAGGTTCTCAAAGATCTGGAAAAATCAATTTTATCCTGCTTAATCTCCCACCAAAAATTATTCAAAAACAATGAATCCTACCTAAACTACCCTTATTTTCCCTGTATGTCCACAAATGAATAAATTATACTGCCAAAATATGCAAAAGCAATCAAGATTCCATAATGTCTTTAGTAACCTTAACCTTGTTTAGAAAATATCACCATTCTTTAGAAGTGACAACTCGTGAGAGTTAAATTGTGGTGCATTGATCATATTTTCTCAAGGTTTCCTTTCAAATTTGTGTAAAGAAGGATATCTTCATTCTCCTTCACCAACAGAGGTTACAAAATGGGTCCTCTCACCCTGGTTGAAAGGAACAACCTAAATTAGTGAGGATATATCAAATCCTTTTGAAGGTGTTATCCATTTCTCCAACATCTAAGTGACAAAGAGCCAGTTGAATTGCCTCCCGGCTACAAAATGACATACATGATTATTTATCTGTCTCTAGGCTTCTTGTTAAATATGTGATGCTTCTCATCTTGTAAAGGAGAATCAATTTGGATACCAACACTTTCTAATCCCATTGACCTAATTTGGTCAGTTGTGTACATTATGATTAAAATAAGGATTAATCTCTTTCTTTCTTTCTTATTAAATTAAACTTTTAAAAATGCAATTTAGTTTGGATCTAAACTGACATGCATTCCTTCTTGACATTGTAAACAAATTATCTCTACAAATCTTACTGGTTCGTTAATTTACACAATAAAGGCCAATAAAGTCATGAATTTTTGTGTTCTATGTATACTTAAAAATTATGTCAATATAACTTGTGTGTGTGTGTGTTGTAATATTTCAAATCTACAATTTGGAAGATACCACCTACCTAGATTAATTTATATCACACTCTTAACAAAGGATTTCATATGCATTTAAGGTCCCAAGGGTTAAATTTGGAGTCCACCTATGTCTATAAAAATAGTTTTAGGTGACTTAAATTATCCATTATCTCCCTTCAAAACTATAGAACATAATTATAATAAATATATATAGAAGACTATTATATATTTATTTAACTATTTTATATATATATATATATATATATATATATATATATATATATATATATATACACTCTCCATTGAGTGTTTATTCCTTCATGTGGACTATAACACACTCCTAACACAATCTATATGTCTCTACGTGAGTTGTGTCTCACTCTATCATAACCTACACTATCATGCATCTCTTTACGCCACGTATGCAGCTTTGTAATGAGTCGAAACCTCTACGCTTATTAAGGAAATCTATGCATTATGATATGCTATGACTACATGATGGGTCATGCATACTATATTTAATAATAGTTATATATATATATATATATATATATATATATATATATATATATATATAAATTATTAAATATAGTATGCATGACCCATCATGTAGTCATAAGCATATCATAATGCATAGATTTCCTTAATAAGCGTAGAGGTTTCTGCGACTCATTACAAAGCTTGAATCTCACCGCATACGTGGCGTAAAGAGATGCATGGGCAGTGTAGGTTATGATAGAGTGAGACACAACTCACGTAGAGACATATAGATTGTGTTAGAGTGTGTTATAGTCCACATGAAGGAATAAACACTCAATGGAGAGTGTGATACAACCCGCGTGACATTAAATCCCATTATATTTTCATGGTTGAATATGGGTTTGACAAGGGATAATTGGGAGGTAGATTAATATAGGATGATCTTTCAGTTATCCATGTTATCAAATCGAGAGATCCATCTTATCCATTTGATGAATGACAAAAATCATACATTCTAGAAATCACACCTAAGTTCCAATGGAAACATCAATAGTAGTAGCAGAGAAATGAAAAAAATTTATCATATGCGACTTCTTGAAATTATCTTATCATATAAAATATAAATCAAATGAAACTACCTATTTGACTTGAGTATCCATACCCTACATTGAATGTGATAAAAACATTAAATAACTCTAATATTTCAAATTTTTAAGTTGGAAGAGAGGAAGTTTTTCTAAATTGTGACTTTTTGTTTTTATGTATACTTAAAAATGCCAATATAACTTGTATATATATTTATAAATTAAATTATTTTAGTATTTACATTATACAAGTTGAAATATATCACCTAATTAAATGCATTTATATCACACTCTTAACAAATGACTTGCACTCATTTAAGGTACTAAACTTGGAAAGCCATGATAAAAGACAACCATGGCACTCAAAGGTAAAATTTGACATGCACCTATATCTATAAAATAGTTTTAAGTGAGATAAATTATCTATTGTTCCCCTTGAACAATATAGAATAATGTTATTTATACACTATTAATAAATATATACAAAAATATTCTATATCTATTTAACTATTATATGTATAGTAGACATTATTCTATATATTTGTATAAATATATATAAGTATTATTATACATAGTATACATGATCCATAATTCTTTGATAACATCTCATGATGCATATAGATTTCATTAACAATTGGAGAGGTGGCATGACTCACTATAGAGCTTGTAACTCTCATTTCGGACATGGCATCGAGAGATGTGTAGATGTTGCAGTTTATGATAAAGAGAGACACAATCTAGGTAGAGGCTTAGATATTTTACAGGAGTGAGATATAGCCCACGCAAAGGCATAGAGAATCATGGGAGAACATGATAAAGCCTAAGTGACATTAGATCCCATGGGATTTGCACGGTTGAATATGGATTTGACAAAGGATACTCAAGAGGTAGATTACTTGTGGGAAGATCTATGAGTTATCCATGTCAACAAATCGTTGAGAGTCATCTTATTCAACATGGGTGAGAAAATTAGAATTCATCAGTCTCTAATAGATACATGCATTTAGTTAGATTCCCCTATGTGATGGATCCACCACCATCCGGAGGTTTGTCAGCGAGATCTCATGGGAGGGACTCCACAAGGAGGTGCACCGAGGTGGACCCACCCGATCTAAAATTCATGCGAGAGAGTTGAATCAAATTTATATGGTTTTCACAATATGTTGATGAACATCTTGATATGTATAATTTATAAACATTGATCATGTTTCAATATATATTGAGGATGTTTTCCTTGTAT
The DNA here is from genome assembly GCA_018340775.1 of Taxus wallichiana var. yunnanensis. NCBI lineage: Eukaryota > Viridiplantae > Streptophyta > Pinopsida > Cupressales > Taxaceae > Taxus > Taxus wallichiana. The sequence goes on from CM031238.1 coordinate 87,375,736, forward strand.
GTATCATCGATATGTGTTTTGTCTCATGGTTCCTAGTATTTTACTATAGAGTGAGTGCACAAACATGTCACCCACTTTTATATACATAAGTGACATAAATTTTCTTTAAAATGAGAGTTTACAAAAGTTTGAAAGATTTATGGGTGATACATGTTAGGAAAATAATAATAGTGATCACATTAATTCATGAGAAAATATATTTTTCAATATTGTAAGTTATTACGATAGGAAGTTGGAGAGATAATATGAATTTATCTCGTGGTTGAGTTGGTTGAATAACTTGTTTTATAATAGGTGTGAGTGGTTTTCAGAGATTGTTAAGGACTCCTTAATCATCTCCATATAAATATGTATATTTCCGGATGAATAAAATATAGAATAATTTTTTAATATATTATTGTGTATTTTGTTCTACAACCTTGTTGGTTTGAAAATCATTAGATGGGCGAGATCGTGGGGAAACAGCCAACAAAAGATGTAGGGCATAGCCCCTCTTTGAGACAAAAGTGAAACTGGTATATTGCTATTCTACCAACAGGAACCTGTGCAACTCTTACAGTATTCTGCCTTCAGGGTTTGGGATCTCATCCCAGTAGAGGTAGTTCTGAATAACGAACAAAAATGTGAGAGGAGAGGAATGGAGGAAGGATAGATCTGAAGGGAGAAAAGAAATGAATTCCAAGATAGAAAGGTCAGAAGGTTTATGCTTTGGGCTGGTAGTAAACAGAGTCAAACTTACTTGCATAAACAAATAAAGCAATACTGATGAACAAATGACAAAGGCAAGAAAGAATCCAACAAAATAGAAACACAGATCTAACTTAAGAGAGATCTAATGCACATAACACATAAATTCAGCACAAAGTCTCAATGTATGTATTAATATTTTCTTCTGTTACAAGAAATTAAAAAGTCTTTCTCTCCTCACTTCTATTTTTCATACAAAATTGTCCACCCGGAATACAACAAGTATTCTAGTATTTATAGAAGGAGGAGGAGAAAGAAGACAAAAAGAAGCCAACCACTTATTTACAAAATATCTAAAAGTCAAATGTTGACTTTGGGGTAATTTTAGGATGGCAACATCCCATGGTGCAACATGGATGATGTCATCACGTGTGCCAACATGCTTTTAAATATTTTACAAAAAATGGAAAATCCATCCTAGAGGAAGCTATTCATCGTCGTCTCTCGGCTCGAACTTAGCTTTTGGCTGAGGCTCAAGGGAGTCGATATGACACTGTGCCCAATACTCTGCAAACTTGCTGGTTATTTTTGAAGTTGATACTGATCAAGACCTTTGAAATGGTCGTGAATTACTTCACAAGTTTCTTTCTCATTTTTTAGCTTGTCGGAAAATCAATGTACTCTTCGTTTGCATCGATCAAAGAGCCGATAAAGTCACGGCAGGCTAAGAGGTTGTTGATGGACTCTCAATCAAAAGTGACCTCTTGCACCAGACCTTGAGAGACAATAGCCTTAACATGTTAGAACATGTCATCTGCTTCTCTTAACTCATAGGATGCACTGAGCAGTCTAGGAGACATCTTCGAAACTACTTTCTCCATGTTGTGTAGTGCATCCAAGGCTTCTTCCTTGAATTTGTTGATTCTTTCCAGGATGAATTCCATTTGATCGACTGTAATCTAAAGTAGTGAGAGCTTTATAATGTGCCCGCGGGTGATCGATAACGCTAACCTTTAACAGGTCATCAGCCAAACAGTTGACCATTGTCTAGAATGTTCCTTGTTGTAACTTAGAGGGTAAACCTGATCAATTTCCTGATCAGTTTCTTGGAAATCTTTTGGGATGATGGCAACTCCATAGTGGATGATCTCTGCTAGTGCCAGCCAGGAGTGATCCTTTCACCTAATTTCAACTTCATGGTTCACGTCTATCCATATGTCCTCGATCTCTGGGACATGGATGGGATCGATCTTTGCCTTGGGGAGGTAACTCCGGCAGTCGAAGGTTGGCCTTTCCGGGAAATCATGCTTTAGGTTGAGAAATTCTAGCTCTACATACATCTCCCGGGCTTTACTCAGTGAGGTGCAAGTGTATCTGCCAACTATGAGGGGGAAAGGAGTTCCCCCTTTCTTCCTTTTCATACATTTCTCATGATATGTAATCAACTGCCTTGATAGCTCTAGAAGGATCAGCTTGGGCCCTGCATACCTTGGAAGCTTTGTTGGCTCACCCAAGAAGTTGGTAGCTCTGAGATATGTGAAGGTGGGGAATTGTGTAAACAAATCCCCCCACTTCTTCGTTGCAGCGATCACGCTCATGCTAGTCCAACCATGTGTCATGTTTGGCCTCAATAGGTAGATGATGTCGTAGAAGAAGGTGATACTATTCTCGAGCCTTAGCCACAGGTAGTATTCATATATCTTGACATGAGGCCATACCCCACTTTGAATCAATCCTGGGTACTCTCTCTCTCGAGGCGGGCATATACTACATAGGAGTTCATATATAACCTCCCGAGTCATTAAAACTTGTTGGAGTTGCTTTGCGAGATAGTATCACCGATAATCTCTCTCCAGTAAACATTTCTCAAGCACATTATTGCTCATGGTCTCTAAGTACCTAAGCATCCATTTGTGAAATTGGTGGGCATCAAGAAGCCCGAATACTCTGCTGAGGAAAGTGATGGTATCACTTAGCTTCTCTAAGAAGTAACTACGGTGGATGGTCTCGCGGCCATCTGCTCACCACCTTTTGTTCTTGAGTAAACCTCATTCATCATCTCGCATGCATTTGTCTTCATTATCACCCATGTCTTTAAGCAAAGTATTCTGACTTACCACCACATACTACCTATAGTGGGGGAATGCCCAATATGATTTCGAAGTGGCGGGCAGTGAGGTTGATGATTACCTTGCCCTCCTTGTCCTCGACACACCTTGTGTCCTTGTTATAGCATCGAGCCACCAACATGATGAACTCATTATTGATAGCACTTACTAGAAGACTGCTGCAAAATGTAGCCCGCTGCCTACCAGTTTGTCCATCCATGGGCTACTGGTAACTTGTTTGGTTCTAGCCTAGAAATCGTCCATATCTATGTACCCAAACTTTGAGTCTCTGATGTCGAGACTACATTTTGCAAATGAGTCAGGCATCCTGACTCTCTGATATTTATATTTCATTTCCTGCTCTGTCAACTTAGCTTTACCTTTAGACTTGGTCAGCTTCTTACTCGATGAAGACATAAGTGCACTTGAGGATTGTTGTTGCTCTGCAAGAAGAATTAAAGAGGTCCAACACAGGAGAGCTATGTCAACTATCATGTTATCCATAGTTTAAATCTTGCAAAATGAAAAAATGATCAATTTATAAGCCTTTGGGCGCAAGGCGCAACTTCACTGCAGGCTGCAGAGGCTTGAATTAGCAAGGCACACTTTTAAGAAGTGTTGCATGGGAGAAGGCAGCGCAAAAGGGCGCGGGACGTAAATTTACCACATACAACATGCAGATGTTGATGTCAAAGAAGATGCGCCAGCACCCTAGGAAAAGTGGTTTGGCGGGCGTAGATTTGCTTGGTGTTGCATGCGTTCAGGGTGCGCCAAGGCACAGATGTGGAAGTTGTTGCATGTTCTTTTGGTGTGCCTATACGCTTATGTAGGAGACGTTGTATAGAAGTTAGGCGCACCAAGGGTTTGGCTTGCGTGTTGTGGGTTTGGTTTACAAAATATAATGTTGTTGTTACTCAGATTAGCACCAGCGCACCGCGCATTTTGAGAATTAACTATGTGTGTTTCTACTACGTGGAAAGGATTTATGCAACATGGGCTTGAAGATGCGATATGGTGTGACTGTGTTTAGTGTATTATGAAGAAACAGTGCACAATGAAAACATGACTTTTTGGCTGATTTCAATGATTTCTTGAGTTTCTCTCTTTTGGCTTGGATTTCAATGGCAAGGAGGGAAATCCTAGTAAGGCAAGGAGTAGAGGAAAAATGGGTTGGAGCTCTTTCTGAGGCAAAGCCTTCTAGATTCATAGATCTGGAAGGAGGAGTTTAAAACGGGAATGTGTTATCTTTTTTTTAGATTCAATTCTTTTTAGCACATAACACCTAATCACCCAACAAAAAAACCACAAAAACAATAACAAGGATGGAGAAGCCACTTACCAGGGTATATAACGACGAAGGACAAATGTGGGATCCACAAACATGAAAGGTGACACGCGAGGCTCATATAAAAGCCGAGGCATAGAGGAAAGACTTTTATTGATTTTTAATTCATGAAAATGACAGGTTGAGTGCACCTATATATAGAAAAATGGGCATTTATTGTGCCACCAACCCCTTTTGGCATGGTTGGTGGGATGTCGACACGGAGGAGATTGTGCCTCATGTTCATTTGAAGGTTTTGACACCACTTTTACAGCACCTAGGGCACACTTAAGGAAGTGTCAACATGTTTGTGGATGCACCGAGGTGCACTTTTAGGTGGCGCAACATTTGGAGTGTTGACATCTCAGAGATTGTGCCAAAGGCAAAGGTGGCGTCATTTGCTCAGTGTTGACACAAAATTTTCTACACCAAGGGAGAAGGGTTTTTATGCCAAGTTTGGAAACAACTTGACTTTTCAGAAGGGGCTTTGAGGCTGATTTCGGATGTTGTGAAACTTCCCTAGGGGCCGAAACAAAATTTCGGTATAGTTATCTGTAAAATTTCCCTTGTCAATTTTACAGGATAATAGCAAGCTCTGTCTGGGGACTATCCCTAAGTGAAACTTAGGGTAGAGAATCCTAGTCTTCATGTGCTTATCCATTGGGTTACAGAGAGTCAAAAACAAGGGTGACAAAAAGGAAAGAAAGGAAACACACAACAAACAGAAATCAAACACATGACAAAAGCAAACAAAAGACAAAAGCAATTTGTACAAAGAAGAGAGCAAGCTCTACTTCCTGAATATCTTTAGGTGCTGCCCACTATAGGGAAGCAGGAGCTCAGCCCCATTCGGATACAAGAGATAGAAACTATTCTCTTCATTGCGATGCTTAATTTTGTATGGCCCTCTCCAAAGAGAGTCAAAATTTCTATGCATACCTTTCGGTTCTCTTTGTTTATCCCATAGAAGGATAAGATCTCCTACCAGAAATCTCTCTGCTTGGATTTCTTGTCAAACAACCTCTTGACTTGATTCTGATGTTCGGTGATCTTTTCGACCACTTTCACTCATTTTTCTTCAAGTTCTGTTAGATACATAATCTTCTTTTTGAGAAAATTCTAAAAAGTTTCATCTTTGATTGCTCGTGCCAAGCGCAGAGCAGGAAGTTCTGTGGAGATAGGGATCTTAGCATCAATCCCGTATAATACTTGAAAAGGTGACATACCAAGAGACCTCTTCGGAGTGATACGATCTGCCCACAAAGCATCATACAATGACTTGTGCCAGGACCGCTGGTTTTCATCAACTAGCTTCCGTATGATGGCTACTAGGTTCTTGTTGCTAGATTCTACTTGACCATTTCCTGAGGATAGTAATCAGAGGCATGAGCCAAAGTTATTTTGTATCCATAGAAAAAACCAATAACTTCTCGTGAAGAGAAGTTGGAAGCATTGTCAGCAACGATTTTGTGTGGAATTCCAAATCTTATGATAATATTTTCCTTGATGAAGTTGCAAACAACTTCAAAAGTAGCATTCTTGACAGGTATAGCCTCCACCCATTTGGTGAAGTAATTTGTTACTGTCATGACATAACTATGTCTAGCACTCAATTGAGGATGGAGTGCTCCAATAAAGTCAATTCTCCATTGCATGAATGGTTCGTCAATAATGACAGGCTTGAGCAGAAAAGCAAAAGCAATTTTTGGTTTGCCAACAAACTGTTGGCAAAGTTCACATTTCGCTACCTAGGTGGCTACATCCTGAAATAGCGTTGGCCAATAGTACCTGGCCTAAATGATCTTATGTGTTGTGATGGAAGAGGAGAAATGACCACCATAGGCTGAGTTATGAAATATTTCTAGTAATTTTACTTGCTGCGGCTTGTCAACACATTGTAGGAAGATGCCATCAATTCCACACTTGTACAACCCGTCATCCCAAATGACATACCTTGCCACCCTAAGCTTCACTGTTTGCTTCTCCTTTGTGGTTAGATGAGCTGGACACCCATCATAAGTGAGGAAGAAAGCAATGTCAAAATACCATTCGTCATTGGTCGCGACAAACAGAACCATGGGTAAAGAATCCACTTTCTCCAGTTTACTTTGTTCTTCATCAACCTGAGCAGCTTGCTCCTCAGGTGCTTCTGGGTCTTTATTTTCAGCCATAAGCTGACATAGGCCCTTACCTCTTACCAACTTGGTTGGTTTGATGTCTAAATCATACTCTTGGACCTTTGCGATCCAATTCCCTCGTAAGCTTCCTAACTCCTGTTGAGTCAGGATAGACTTAACTGTTGTGTCAGGGACCAACACTACTGTATGAGAGTTCAGGATATAGTAGCGGAAGTTCTTAACGCCTTTACTACAGTGAAGGCATGTTTTTCTAGTTGTGACATTTTTAGTTCATGAGGCTTTAGAGGAGAGCTCATGAAAGAAATAAGGGATTCAACATCCTCAGAGTTTTTCTGCATTAAGATAGTCGATACAGTATGCACGGATGCATAACTGTACATGATGAAATCCTTGGAGAAGTCAGGACATACCAGAACAGTGTGTGAGAAACGGAGGCTTTTATATCCTCAAATGACATCTTACCTTCTTCACTCCATTGGAATGTTTGCAACCCTTTCATCATATTGGATATATGAGGAGTTTTCTCAGCAAAATCAAGAACAAAGCACTGAGAAAATTTACCTTTCTGAAGAAAGAGTGAATGTTGGTCTTGCTTGTGGGCAAGGTAAGGCTCTGAATAGCCTTGACTCTTTCAATGTCTATCTTTGTCCCTTCTTTGCTAACGACATGTCCTAGCAATTTTCCTTTGGTGACCCTGAAAACTGACTTCTTAGGGTTTAGAGAAATTTCGTGTTCTCGGCATCTAATCAAGACTTGCTCTAAATGATCACAATGATCACTTCATTTTTTAGAGAACACAGTTAAATCATCTAGGTAAACTACAATGACCTTTCCCATCATACCTTTAAACGCGAAGTCCATCACTCGTTGGAAGGTGGCACCAAAGATTGGTTAAACCGAATGGCATCCTGTTGTAGGCGAAGGTGCCCCAAGGAGTGGTGAATGTTGTTTTAAACTAGTCTTCAGTGTGACCTCAATCTAATTATAACTTGAAAAACCATCAAGCATGGACAACATCTCTGAACCAGTTACTGCCATGTAAAACTTTATCCATTATGGGCAGTGGATAGTTGTCCTTTAAGGACACCTGGTTCAGGTTGCGAAAGTCTACGCATATGCGTATTTCACCGTTCTTCTTCTCGCATAGCAGTACAATATTAATAACCCAGGTACTATGATGAATTGGAAAAATGATTCTTGCATCCAACATTTTTGAATTTCAGCCTGGATGGTACCTGAGATTTTGGGGTTGTAGTGCCTCTGCTTTTGACGGAAAGGCTTAACATCATCTTTGAGCGGGATGTCATGTGAATGTCTTTAGGCTTAAATGACTTCAGATCAGCATAAGACCATGCCAATACATCCATATATCTTTTCAGAAATTTGACAAATTTCTACTTTTCCTCGGGTGTACAACACTTCCCGATGTTCACAGACTGAGGATGTTCTACAGTACCCAAATTGATAGATTCAGTTTCTGGAGAAGAGCCAAGGTTATCCTATCACCTTTTCTTGACAAAACGGTCATGCTTATCAAATAATCATTCCAGGGAAACTAAACCTTTTGGAATCTTATTTCCCTTGAGCTGACATATGCCCTGACCTTCCACCGATTCCTGCACTTGGCCCGTGAGAGACTCACAACACACAAGTTGATCCATCAAAATGGAGCTCTTTGAAATTTTCAGCTTTCTCCAAGAAAGCGATAAGCTGATTATCATCATTGAATACCTACCAGTGTTGTGAATTATCTGGCACACTTGGGTGGAAAACTACCTCAATGGTATATGTGTCTGTCTTTAACCCTGGGTGAGGGAGCATGAGAGAGGCCGAGATAGCCAAAGAATCAGCCATGTCATTTTGAGCTCGCAGAACTACTTTGATTGAGAAAGTGTCAAACTCCTTGATGTTATCCCACACTGCGTTGCGGTAGTGTCTGAGCCTATCATTCTTTACTTGGTATACCCCTTTCACTTGATTGACAATTAGCTCAGCATCACCCTGTACTTTCAAATTCTTGATTCCCCTTTCCTTTGCAGCTTGCATGCCAAGTAGCAAAGATTCATACTTGGCAGTGTTGTTTGTATTGAAAAACTACAATTTGAAAGAAAGAGGGAAAATCTCCTCTTCAAGAGATATTAGAACGGCCCCAGCACCGCACCCACTCGTTGCACAACTGCCATCGAACTGTAGTGTCCATATCTTGTTGAGGTCCTCCTCTTGGATGAGAACCTCCATTTTATCGGAGTCGATGGACAAGAAGTAATTCCCCATCCCTGATGATTCAAAGAGAATCTGGGCCTTGGGGTCATTATAGTTGGTGACCAGATATTTCTTCGTGATTCAGATCTAATGTCCGCATTACTCTTTTGACAGGGATTCTGGCTTTAGACCAGTCCATGTGGATTTCTCTGCCAACTTCCCTACAAAAACTCCTCCCTAGTAATATTCCATATGCCGCTGGAATATCAGCTACGAGAATAGTCATTTTAACTCTTTCTTCTGGGAATGTTGCGAATGCGAACTGCACATCCTTGATCTGACCTATTAATGGTACCTGCTTGGTTTCCATGGAGTAACACCTACCGAAAGGTTTAGTGAGTATGAGGCCCAAAGCATGGGTGACCTTTGCTGGCATGACGTTGTCAGATGCTCCAGAATCAATTATGCAGTTGCTTAACTTGTGACCATTAATTAGGAGAGATAGATAGAAAGGTTCAATTTTACTTGACACGGACATTAAGGCAATGTTTATGCGGGATGCAGAAGGAGTGGAAAGAATTCCTTTTGGAGAAATGGGTGAGAGATAGTAGCTTGAATTTGAATATACTTGGTTAATCTAACAAGTTGCTTGGGGTTAGACTGAAGGTACTCAACTTCAGACATTTGGATCTTGGTCTTTTTGGCATGATCGACTATATCGAATGTGACCAAGGGTTGTGTTGACAAAGGAATGAGTCCTTCATTCCGTGATGGTAGAGGAGTGGTACTGGTCTTTATGGGAATGGAGGGAGGTTGATTCGGAGGAGAAACAGGAGGAAAATATTTCTTTACAAAAGGCTTGATAGGAGGTTGAGCAGGAAGGGGATTACCTCTTTTAGCGATGGTTGGAGGCATATTTAATATAGCCTTTTCCTTTTGTATTTTAATAGCAACTTCTACTTCTTTTCCTTGTGAGCGGGTGAAAACAACATATGAATATTTGCTTGCATACCCTTGGGTACCTTCCTCTTCATCAAATTCCTCATCTTCAAATTCCATATACCCGATTGTAGAGTCACCAGTTACGGTTCACCGACATCTTGATCATCTTCGCCTTGCGATGAAGGTTCTTCATAAATTTTCTCATCTTCTTTGATCTTGACCAAGACATTAACTAAAGGGGCCTCAAGTGCTAAGCTCAAGTAGCAGTAGGCAAATTCAGCCTTTGGGGGGCATTGTTGTGAGTGAAGTTCCTCCGTGGGATATCCCAGTATGGAATGTTAGACAAAGCTTGAGCTAATTACTTCTTTAATGCGAGAAAATCATTTGCCATCTTTTGGAATGTTGGATCTAATGAGGTGGCTTGAGAAGGAGCCGAAGCCTTTGATTTGGACTGCTCTTGTTTTAACTCGCTTGAGATATAAGCGAGGTTGTCCTCTATCCGAATGGCCACTTGAGTGAGGAACAAAGTGGCCATTTGTTCTTGCAAAAGCAAGAAACTTACCCTTGAACTCATGGTGTTCACAAATAAACACTTTTGATTCTCTGGTGTTGGCAACATGGCAGGTGGCACACGGTTGATCAATGAATTGAAATGGGCAATAAAATCACGCATGGTTTCATTTGGCTCCTTCTTCAAGTGAATGATCTTTGACAAAGAACGTAAATGCATCTTTTAAAGGCTTGTGCCTGTCTTCAAATGCAGTCCGTAATGTAGCCCAACTGGTGATGGATCCAGCTAGTAAATGCTGGAACCACTCTAATGCAGCCCTTGCAAGGTCTCGAGAAAGAGACACATAGATACATCTTCATGAGTCACGTCTAGAATATTGCATGACATAATAAATGTAGCAATATGCGCATCCATGCTTTGATTTCCACTCCCATCAAATTTTGGGAAATTCTTGCGATTTCCATGAGGGAGGGTGTGAACTGGATGTGGCAATGCTAGAGGGCCCATGGAATTTCCCATGGTACTTGCCATTTGAAAAATGGGGAAAAGAACATGAGCAGGGAGTCTAGTTCCACTTAGCAAAAGAGCACTGCAAATAGATGTCGAAGCACCCTGTGAAATCTGGCTCCTTCGTGGAGGTGAGGCACTTCTTGCTGATCGATCCACTGAATTTAGTGATGTGAATCATGTCGGGGTAATACTGAAATTATGCCTTTGAAGTAGATCAAAGATTGGATCAACTTCTCCACGAGCTCTTCTACCACGAGTAAATTGTTCACCCGCTAGTGTATCCGTTTAGATCTACAATAATTAAGAGTAGATCTACAACAATCTTTTTGTTTGTACTTGCTGATTTTCTGATTTTTTTGGCAAAAATCAGCAGCATGTACTTTTCCAATATTTAAAATTTCTCCTTTTAAAAACAACTGATTGTGGTTTTCTGGCAAAGATTAACGAGGATAAAAGGTGGTTTAATTCAAAAAGCTGATTTTTGGATCTTTGAACTGAATTTTGCAAGGTTTTGAAAATGTCAGAAAATATCAGATTCTCAGATCTACGGAAATATACAAATTTTTGCAAAAACTCAGTGAACTAAAAGCCCCTAACTCGCCCATATCTATGGATTTTCCTAAGGAAATTTTCAGTTTTGAGCACTTCTGCAAAAAAAATTAATTTTTAACAAAGGGTAAAGTTTGCAAACTGGTAGTGATTTTAACAGCTTTTTTTAAATTATTTCCTTAGTTCAATCCCAGAGAGTCACCAAAATTGTTGGTTTGAAAATTTGTCTCGATGGGAAAATTGTGGGGAAATAGGCCAACAGTGTGCAGGGCATAGCCCCTCTTTGAGACAACAAAGCGAAACTGGTTTATTGTTATTCTACCAGCAGGAACCTGTGCAAGTCTTACAATATTCTTCCTTCGGGGGTTAGGATATCGTCCCAATAGAGGTAGTTCCAAATGATAAATAGAAATGTGAGAGGGGAGGAACGGAGGAAGGATAGATCTAAAGGGAGAAAAGAAATGAATTCCAAGATAGAAAGGTCAGAAGGTTTATGCTTTGGGCTGGTAGTAAACAAATCCAAACTTACTTGCATAAACAAATAAAGCAATACTGATGAACAAATGACAAAGGTAAGAAAGAATCCAACAGAATAGAAACATAGATCTAACTTAAGAGAGATCTAATTCACCTAACACATAAATTCAGCACAAAGTCTCAATGTATGTATTAATATTTTCTTCATTATAAGAAAGTACAAAGTCTTTCTCTCCTCACTTCTATTTTTCATACAAAACTGTCCACCCGGAATACAACAAGTATTCTAGTATTTATAGGAGGAGGAGAAAGAAGACAAAAAGAAGCCAACCACTTATTTACAAAATATCTAAAAGTCAATTGTTGACTTTGGGGCAATTTTTAGGATGGCAACATCCCATGGTGCAACATGGATGATTTCATCGCGTGTGACAACATGCTTTTAAATATTTTACCAAAAAATGGAAAATCCATCCCAAAGGAAGCTATTCATTGTCGTCTCTCAGCTCGAACTTAACTTCTGGCTAAGGCTCAGGGGAGTCGATATGACATTGTGACCAATACTCTACAAACTTGATGGTTATTTTTTGAAGTTGATAATGATCAGGACCTTTGAAATGGTCATGAATTACTTCACAAGTTTCTTTCTCATTTTTTAGCTTGTTGGGAAAATCAGTGTACTCTTCGTTTGCATCGATCAAAGAGCTGATAAAGTCACGACAGGCTAAGAGGTTGTTGATGGACTCTCGATCGAAAGTGACCTCTTGCACCAAACCTTGAGAGACAATAGCCTTGAAGCGTTGGAACGTGTCATCTGCTTCTCTTAACTCATAGGATGCACTGAGCAGTCTAGGAGACATCTTTAAAATTGCTTTCTCCATGTTGTGTAGTGCATCCAAGGCTTCTTCCTTGAATTTGTCAATTCTTTCCAGGATGAATTCCATTTGATCGACTCGGTAATCTAAAGTAGTGAGAGCTTTATAATGTGCCCATGGGTGATCAATAACGTTGACCTTTAACAGGTCATCAGCCGAACAGTTGACCATTTTCTAGAATGTTCCTTGCTGCTTAGCATTATCCAATTCCTCGAAAGGGAGCTCTCATACGCTTCTGACTCTTTATTTCCTTGAGTTATATCTTGGTGCAGCAACGTGAACCTACCAATTATCACCTGACCATCCTGGAGGATCTTCTCAATCCAGGATGACACAACCATACCCTATTCAGCAATCTTTATGTATTCATCTATTTTCTCTTGGCTGGGAGCTTGAACAGGTTCTGCAGTAGTTGCTGAAGGAGCTTTTCCCATTTTCTGCAAAGCTTGGAGGAGATGTTTATTCTGTTCTTTAAGAACTCTCTTCTCCTCTTTTTCCTCTTGTAGCTTCTTACAGAGGGAATCTACAGCTGACAAGGCTTCTCCTTGCAAGATTTCATATGATGTTCCCATTGTGACTTGAGTCACTGTGAAGTCTATAGGAGACAGATCTTCTTTCTTCTTTTATGGGATCTAGGTAGGCTATCTCCATGACCCTTTCTCCTAAGGAACTTTTTGAGAAGTGAGTTATTGCTTTTTGCTTCTTGGGTCCCTTTGACAGAATGATGGAGAAGTCCATAGCTACAATGGGGACCTTCCTCTTGTGTTGACTTAGGTGGTCGGAGATCCAACTGGGACTTATGGGATCGGGATCGGAAGAAGAAGAGGAAACGAGGGTAAAAGGGGGAGCAACTGTAGCGGACTCGGGAAGAAAGTGGAAACACTTGGTGGTGGCATGGATAAAGAGTCCAATGCACTAGTGCTCATAGGGCTCGAGTCACTACAGGGGAAGAGAAGGACATGGAGATGGAAGGGATTTGCGACAGGATGGAGGAAACATTGGAGGACAGATCCCGAGAGAGGAGAAGATGGAAGAGGTGGGAGATGGAAGGGAGGAAGACAGAGGAGAAGACACAACCAAAGGAGTGGTTACCTGAGTGATAGAAGGAGGAGGGGGAGTAGAAGAGGGAATGGCGGGCACCTCCATAGTTGTAGCTGTGACAACATCTTGAGTGGATGTGTCCATTGGAACATCTTCCGCTTCTTCTTTTCCTAGGGACACTAAGTCCACTATTTGCTCTAAAGCAGAAGGAGGGCTATCAGGAGCTTTCTCCTGTTTGCTTGGCTCTCCAACTTTATCTTTTCCTTTGCCCTTTGGTAAGTGATCTGGCTTTGGAGGTGCACTTCCTAAAGGGGAAGTAGTGAAATCCACTCCGAGGTAGATGAGACCATTTCGTTTGCACCAATGCTCGGTGCGTTGCAACGTGGGTTGGACCCTTTCTTCTATGGTCTTGGGTGCCTTGGTCCTATCGATACTTGTAAATGGCCAATCATCCCCATCCATGTCAAGGTAAACCTGATCAATTTCCTGATCAGTTTCTTGGAAATATTTTGGGATGATGGCAACTCCATAGTGGACGATCTCTATCAGTGCCACCGGGAGTGATCCTTTCGCCTAATTTCAACTTCATGGTTCACGTCTATCCATATGTCCTCGATCTCTGGGACATGGATGGGATCGATCTTTGCCTTAGGAGGCAACTCGGTAGTCGAATGTTGGCCTTGCTGGTAAATCATGCTTTAGGTTGAGCAATTCCATCTCTACATACATCTCCTAGGATTTACTCAACGAGGTGCAAGTGTATCTGCCAATTGTGAGGAGGAAAGGAGTTCCCCCTTTCTTCCTTTTCATACATTTTCATTATATGTAATCATTGCTGTTGATAGCTCTAGAAGGATCAACTTGGGCCCTGCATACCTTGGAAGCTTTGTTGGCTCACCCAAGAAGTTGGCAGCTCTGAGATATGTGAAGGTGGGGAATTGTGTAAAAAAATCCCCCATTTCTTTGTTATAACGATCACACTCATGCTATTCGACCATGTGTCATGTTTGGCCTCAATAGGTAGATGATGCCATAGAAGAAGGTGTCATTGATTTTTTTAAACTAGGTGATACTGTTCTTGAGCCTTAGCTCTGGTAATATTCATATATCTTAACCTTGAGGCCATACCCCACTTTGAATCAGTCCTAGGTACTCTCTCTCTGAGGCAGCGACATATACGACATAGGAGTTCATATAGAACCTCCCAGTCATTAAAACTTGTTGGAGTTGCTGCGAGATAGTATCACTGATAATCTCTCCCCAGCCAAAACGTTTCTCAGGCACATTCTTGCTCATGGTCTCTAAGTACCTGAGCATCCATTTGTGAAAGTGGTGGGCATCAGGAAGCCCGAATACTCTGAGGAAAGTGATGGTATCACTTAGCTCCTCTAAGAAGTAACTACGGTGGATGGTCTACGGCCATCTGCTCACCACCTTTTTGTTCTTCAGGTAAACCTCATTCATCATCTGTATGCATTTGTCTTCATTATCAGTCCATGTCTTTAAGCAGTCTTCCTGACTTACCACCACATACTACCTATAATGGGGAATGCCCAATATGATTTCGAAGTGGCGGGTAGTGAGGTTGATGATTACCTTGCCCTCCTTGTCCTCGACACACCTTGTGTCCTTGTTATAGCATCGAGCCACCAACATGATGAACTCATTATTGATAGCACTTACTGGAAGACCTGCTGTAAAATGTAGCCCGTTGCCTACCGATTTTCCATCCATGGGCTATTAGTAACTTGTTTGGTTATGGCCCAAAAATCATCCATATTTATGTGCCCAAGCTCTGAGTCTCTGATGTCGAGACTACATTCTGCAAGTGAGTCAGGCATCCTGACTCTCTGATATTTATATTTCATTTCCTACTCTGTCAACTTAGCTTTACCTTTAGACTTGGTTGGCTTCTTACTCGATGAAGACATAAGTGCACTCAAGGATTTTTGTTGCTTTGCAAGAAGAATTAGAGAGGTCCAACACATGAGAGCCATGTCAACCGTCATGTTATCCATAGTTTAAAGCTTGCAAAATGAAAAATGATCAATTTATAAGCCTTTGGGTGCAAGGCGCAGCTTCACTGCAGTCGTAGAGGCTTGAATTAGCAAGGCGCACTTTTAAGAAGTGTTACATGGGAGAAGGTAGCGCCAAAAGGGCACGGGGCACGATTTACAACATACAACATGTAGATGTTGATGTCAAGGAAGTTGCGCCAGTGCCTTAGGAAAAGTGGTTTGGTGGGGCGCAAATTTGCTTGGTGTCGCATGCGTTCGGTGTGCGCGCCAAGGCGCAGATGTGGAAGTTGTTGCATGCTCTTTTGGTGTGCCTATGCACGTTGGCAGGAGATGTTGCATAGAGGTTAAGTGCGCGCCAAGGGTTTGACTTGTGCGGTGCGGGTTTGTTTACAACATATAATGTTGTTGTTACTTACATTGGCGCCAAATACCGCGCGCTTTGAGAATTCACTATGCATGTTTCCACTACGTAGAAAGGATTCATGCAACATGGGCTTGAAGATGTCTTGTATGTGCGACTATGTTTAGTGTAGTATGAAGAAATAGTGCGCCAATGAAAACATGACTTTTTGGCCAATTTCAACGATTTCTTGATTTTCTCTCTTTTGGCTTGGATTTCAATGGCAAGGAGGGAAATCCTAGCAAGCCAGGGAGTAGAGGAAAAATGGGTTAGAGCTCTTTAGGCGAGAGCCTTCCAGTTCGCAGATCTGGAAGGAGGTTTAAAACGGGAATGTGTTATCTTTTTTAGATTTAATTCTTTTTAGCACATAACACCTAATCACCCAACACAAAAGCACAAAAACAATAACAAGGATGGAGAAGCCACTTACTGGGGTATATAATGACGAAGGATAGATGTGGGACCCACAAACACGAAAGGCAACACGCGGGGCCGACAGGGAAAGGCGACAGTGTAGAGGAAAGTCTTTTCTTGATTTTTAATTCATGAAAATGACAGGTTGAGTGCGCCTATATATAGAAAAATGTGCATTTATTGTGCCACCAACCGCCTTTGGCGCGGTTGTGGGATGTCAACATGGAGGAGATTGCGCCTTGGCACGAGTTTAAAGGTGTCGACACCACTTTTACAACACCTAGGGTGCACTTATGGAAGTGTCAACATGTTTACGGATGCGTCAAGGCGCACTTTTAGGTGGCACAACATTTGGAGTGTTGACATCTCATAGATTGCGCCAAAGGCAAAGGTGGCGCCATTTGCTCAATGTTGACACAAAATTTTCTGCGCCAAGGAAGAAGGGTTTTTTTGCCAAGTTTGGAAACAACTTGACTTTCTGGAAGGGCTTTGAGGCCGATTTCGGACATTGTCAAACTTCCCTAGGGGCTGAAACAAAATTTTGGTATGGTTATCAGAAAATTTCCCTTGTCAATTTTACAAGATAACAAACCCGAACCAAATTTTCATTTGGCATTAGAGCGATCTCAATCCATTAGTTATGAAAGTCCTATGATGAGCTTTGTCTTAAGTTATTAATGGATGCAGATCCATGATAGTCTATTTTCTACACATGTTTGAGGATCTCTACCCAATAATTTTTTTTCTGCCTAAGTGCCTACCATTGCCGGAGTAATCAAAGAAGAACTTGGATTAACTGCTCAGCACACAGTCCTTTTATAGATTCTGGTAGAAAATCTTATTATGTGCATGCATCATCGGTCTTACACATTCTTGGTTTGATCCGGTTTTTTCTCCACAACGGTAGTAGCATTTCTAGTTTCGGCTGTGCTTTGTCGTTATCCATTTATGTATAAATCTTGGGTCAATGTTGTCAAGAGTCGATAAATGATTGTATTTTCAAGAGTCTTTTGTACTAATTTATAGTGATATTGTTTTACATGTATGGTGTTAGGTCATTATAAATTTTGAATCGTTAACATTGTCATCAAAGTATTTACGAGTCTTTAATGTCATTATCAAAATTTGTAGTGTTGTCAAGTCATCCAAAAAAATAAAGTGCCATGTCTTGGAAATGTTATTAGTTGTGTCACACAATGTTATATATGTCATTTTTCTAAGACCAAAAGTCAACTTTGATACTGATGAGTTGTGTCACGTAATGTATTGTCTTAGTAAAGTGATTGAGAATAAATTATGATGCTTAGTTGTGTCACACAATGTATTTTCTTACGTTATTTTGTGCTACAACATTGAAAATATAACATGTTTTCAAAAACATTGTTTTAATAATTATATCTCGTTATCTTTAAGCATCATACTTATTCTCAATCACTTCGATGGGCATTACAAAATGTTCATTATTCATAATTTGTCTTTAATTTCATGGTTTCATTCCACTAGTTGAATTGGGCTATTTTATACCACATCACTAGCATTTGTATCTAGATTCATTTGATATAATTTGTATTTTATATCAAACCCTATTTTTACTAAAACTCGATTATTTCATATTTTTATGGTCTAGATATACCTATTTTATGAAATTAGGTCTTATTTACTAGTTTTATATATTCTTATATATGAATTGTAACATTTCATGGTTAGTTTAATGCATTTATTAATGTAAAATGAATTTCCAAATCTACATATTGGTGCACCTAAATTATCTTACATTTTTTGCTTCCTTCCAGGGTTACATATCACTTCTTTGTTGATAAATTTGATTTTCCTATGACCTTTTTATTAATTTATTTGAATCCCTTGTCCCTAGCCCTTATGCATTACATTCCAAAACCTAGTGTGCTTATTATATCTCATCCTATATAAATGATTTATTATTATTACTATTATTATTATTATTATTATTATTATGGTTCCTTCTATAAAACAACTCATGATTGTGGAATTTCAAATGGTGATATAATATAACATATTAGTGAGGTAAAAAGTGTTGGTTTCAAGTTAGAATATTCTCATACAATATGGATCTTCAATCCTAGATACTTGTAAAAAAATGTTATTCCCTTTGCAGGACATGAAATTACAAAGTTAGGTGCTTATTATTTTTAATTATTTATAGTTTTAATGCCTAAATGGTTAGTACTAATGTGTATTTAAATAACGTATATAAACTATAGTGAAATTAGATTTGCTAGACAAAAATGAATCAAGTGTAGTTAATTGAATTTAAAAAGAAAAATAAGCAAATAGCATGATTAGAAAGACATGACATGATTCTAAAGGTGAATGGCCATGATCAAGACTCAAAAATTATCTGCTCACTATGTTTATAAAGTTTGGAACCATGATCCTACACCTTTTTATGAAAAGGGTTAGTTTTTTTTACTTGGCAAGATTCCATCAAACACAAAATTCCTTCTTGAGAATATCTCGACAAGAAAATTATTTTCTTTCAATCACTATCAATCTCATATAACCTATAGTAAAGAATTTTCTTATAGCACATATGAGCTTAAAATTTCTCCGTTTAACAATGTTATGTAAGTGCATCTATCATCTAGACTTTTACAAATAATTATGTTGGTGTAATTGTATGAGGTTAGAGGTTATCAGTTATGCTACCTTATACACTAGATTTAGACATGTGATAGAGTCTCCAAAGAATTTGTTTAAAACCTCAATACAATACAAACTTATTTTATTCACCAAATAAATTTCATCTAAGTTCCATCAAAATTATTTATGGATTTACTTTGTATCTTTCAAGATTTTATCACATGCTATAGTTCTTCACAAATTGCCCCATGAGCATACCCCAAACTCATATCTTGTTTTCTAAAATTTTCTTGACATCATGTCATGTCAAGCTATAATTTCTTACCATTATATAATTAAATTTTATTTTTCACATGGAATAAAACAAACAAAATTCCTATGAAAATTCATTAGTGTTAAATGACTTTCCTTATAAATTATTTAAAACTTTATAGCATGCGATTAACCTTAACATTCACAAATTTTGTTTAAAAGTATTTTACTATGGTTTGTTGGGTTATACTATAATTAGGGTAAACATCAAGTCCATTCCCAAGATATAATTTAGCCATATCTCATTTACATTTTAATACAATTTACACTTTTGAATGTCTACTATAATATTAATGTTAAAGACATTTCTCTCAGGATTATAAGTTTTTTATCTTGCATTGTTAGACCTAATATTAAAAAGGGTTTAGGAAGAGTAATTAAATATGAATATCTCCATCAACCATAATCATGGCATTTCTCATTATATGAATTAGCAAGTTCTTCTTTGACCACTATCACCCATATTAGTTATATTGTATCATTAATATTTTTTTAATGAAAAGAGATCTTATATTATATTAATTCAATAAGATATAAGATGGCTTTCAACAAAAAAGTAGGGGTATGAGAGCACGCCCCAAAATCACAAAAAATTTAGGTCAAGCCTAGGAAAACGAGAGACAAACTAGGTCAAGCCTAAGAGAAAACAAAAACTAAGTATTTCCTAGAGGATTACAAAACATCAAGCAGTGGCAGAAAACATGCCCGAAGTAGGCGGATCGTGATCATCTGGTCGGCATGAGCCGTAAGTCTTTGCCAACATCCAAGATATCCCAATCATTGGTATTTTCTTCTTCTTAGTCTGCATCTCCTCAAGTTGGGATGACGAGGCTGAGGTAAGGAAATTTTTCGAAAGACAAAGGTGGTAGGGGTGGATTCTACCCAACAACAGTGTGTTGCGTAGAGGTTGTAGGAGAGCCCCACCCATGTTAGGAGAGGTGACCCATAGCCCTTTTGGAGAGCTAACAAGGGACTCCTTTATTAGTGAGGGTGTGGTGACCGCCACCACGTTGACAAATTGGTGAATAAATTATTTGGTGAAGATGGCCCAGGGAGAATCGAGCCTAACCGAAAGCACACCATTGTGAATGGCTACATCGACCACCATGCCTAGGTGGTGAGGAGTGTCGAGTTTGAGAAGGTAGCACATGGGAAATATTACATGGGGATTCCCCTCATTGTTGGAGCAGGGTCTAAAGGTGGTCCACCTCTTGCGTAAATTTGTTTTCCTAGACTTGTATCTGTAATAACACATTCAAGATCACCATAGATTTTTATAAATGGAAAAATGTTGATCAATTGTAGAATT
Source organism: Taxus wallichiana var. yunnanensis (assembly GCA_018340775.1). NCBI lineage: Eukaryota > Viridiplantae > Streptophyta > Pinopsida > Cupressales > Taxaceae > Taxus > Taxus wallichiana. The sequence continues at coordinate 87,396,172 of CM031238.1, forward strand.
AACAAAGAAAAAAGCATTTATTTCTTTCCATATCCAAAAATAATTTCCCCTCTAAAAACATGCCAAATCTGGGTGAACATAGGCATAAGCTTGGGATTATCCCCTAAAAGGATATGCTGTCAAGTAAAGCAATGTGGTCTAAGTGGAAAGAAGAATGAATGAATCTTGTTCTAGGAAAGCTGAGCTTTTAGAAAAAACCAGAAAATATGCAAAATAGTTTCCAAATGGCCACAAAATGGGAATTTTGGCGTCGAACCCCAATTTGAACAAGGTGATCCCCAATAGGGAGACCTTGGTGCAAAATACACCAAAGGAAATGGGAAATCTTGGGCTCCACACAAATAGACCAAACAATGTCAAATCGTCTACTCCAGGAGGATGGAGTGGACTGAATTCCCCATCGCGTGTTGAGTTTATCCACCATGGGAAGATGAGGCGAGAGCCAATGGTAGCCTTTGTTGGCTGAGTAGTTACAAAATGGAGTATCCACATACCATTTCCAGTCCGTCCACCAAGGGCAAGAAGAATGCACAACAATTTTTGTAGCATGTGGTTAGGGACCAAGCTGATCACTTCATTATAACTATCCTGTCCTGGTTGGAAAGCCGAAAATGAGTTTTAATTTCAGGACAAGAGAACTAGGATTACAAGTGCTTGCAGAATAAATCTTGAATGGTGTGAATTCCATGTTTGAAAAATTTGAGTGTGGAGATTCTTGGAACTTCTACAAGACACTTATCATGTGCCTGGAATATCGGTGACCACCAGAGGGATTGATGGTTAATGGAAATCCCATTATGAAAACCATCACCTTTCCATTAAAGTCATGGTTTGATGCATTCCCATGCTTTCCAAATTCTCTTGAGCACAAAAGTTTCAATTACTTTGACAGGCATTGGGGCTATGAGAAGATTGATAAACCCCAATCCTTTCCACATAGGGCAGCCATAAGGTGAGCCTTCTTCAATGCCATGTTGTAGGAGAACTTTCCAAGCTTCTTGGCTAGTGATGCTTCTAACAATCCATTTCACACATAGTGCTCGCCCTTGGTGTTGAATGTCAATAAGGCCAAGTCCCCCAGAGTTGCGGGGAAGGCAACATATTTCCCAAGCCACACAATGAAAACCTCTACCAATAGAGTTGTTAGCCCATAGAAAAGCTTTGAGAATCTTTTCCAAATTCTGAATAGAGGCTTTGGAAGGAACCCAACACGAAGAGTAATAAACGTGTGTGGCCACAAGAACTTTGGAGCAGATTTGGAATTTCCCAGCCAATGATAAAGGTCTAGTAATCCAATATTCTAGTTTTTTGGCCACTCTTTGAATAACATACTGCCAGAGCTCAATCAAAGAGGCTTGAAAAGAAAAAGGAATACCAAGGAATTTAAATATTTCACCATGAGCCAAACCTTCCATTCAAAAGTGGCGAGCCAATTAGGTGCAGAAGGAAAGATTTCGATAGCACTAGGTTTTTCACCATTGAATTGAGGAACCGACACTAAACAAAATATATAGGCATTGCATGGCATTGCAAATGTTGGCTTCATCTTCAATGAGTGTAAGAAAGGAATCATCTACAAAATGACTATTTAGCAATTGAGAATTGGGCGCAGAAGGTAGCATGATTCCCCTAACAAGCCCTTGAGATTTGGCGTGGGCCAATAAATACCCAAATCCTTCGGTAGCCAGCACATAGAGCACAGAGCCAAAGGGATAGCCTTGGCGAATGGAGCGAAAAATCCCAAAGGGTTCTGAGCTGATGCCATTGATAGTGATCTGAGTAGAGGCATCTGTAAAAAGCATGCTTGACATATTGAATAAAAATGGGGCCAAATCCAAGGGCTTGGAGCATGGAAAGAATAAATGGCCATTCAATCCGATCATATGCTTTCTCAAAATCAATTTTTATGAACATGGCAGATTGATTAGATCTATGAGCCCATTCCATGCCCTCCCAAACAATAATGATGTTATCCAGGATATATTATCCCTAAATGAATCTTGTTTGTTATGGCTAAATAACATCTAGGAGGATATTGCGAAGCCACATAACCAAAGCTTTAGAAATGATTTTGTAGGAGACATTCAACAGGGTGATAGGCCATCAAAGTAATTTTCTCTAGGTCTCCTTGTTTAGGAATGAATTTAATGTTCCCCTTGTTGATTTATGGCCCTAAGGACTAGTTCTGAAATCCCTCAAGATAAACTTGAAAAAGGTCTTGATCAACCAAATCCCAAAGGTATCTGTAGAACACGTAGGGGTATCCATCGCAACCCGGAGCTTTATCATTGGTCATTTGTATGGTAGCATCATGAAGGTCTTCAATGGTGAGAATTCGGTCACATATCACCTTATGATCCTCGGAAAACTTGTACAACACAACACACATACATTAATCAAGAGCAACTTGTCGCGTTACAGAGGGTTGTTAAGCTTAAAACACAAGCTTGTAGTGGCGCACAAAGGCTTGCAACATAAGTTGGGGATTGGTAACTCAAATTCTCCTTCCATGATGGCCTGAATTTGCTGAGATGGTTTCTTGGCTCTGAGGGAAAGAAAGAATTATTTCAAGACTCAATCACCAATTTTGAGCCAATGCAAATGAGCTCAGATTTGCACTCCCCTGACATTGTAATTATCAGCAATTTGAATTTTCTAGCGAATTTGTGCAACATGAAGTTATAAAGTTTCAAAGAAGGGATTTCCTTACAGTGCCACCACCACTCGACTAAGAGTCAAGATGTTAGTGAAGTATGAGCAGTGCTTGATTTTGACCAGTTGTCTGCCATATAGATTCTAAGGAATCTAGTTGTCTGAGTCATCGTGTCCTCCCACCATTGAATCCAGCTGGTATGCATAGGTGGATGATAATGTTGGAAATGAATAGGTTCTGAGTTAAGTTCCACACACACTTGATATGATTAAGTGTGGGTCCATGTTGTAACAAGGCAAGTATTAAGGAAGAATTGGCCTTTATGATAAAAAGTGTGTGTATCATGCCAAGTGATACGAAATCATATTAGAGAGTGATCCGAAAGGAAAAAGTCAAGCATGACCTCCACTGGCATGGAATAAATGCTATCAAACTCAAAATAATCTTGAGCTGATAGCATAGCTCTGTCGATCCATTTAAGTACTTGATATGTTCCTCCTCAGAGATTAGACCAAGTAAACCATGCTTCTGATGTAGGAAAGCAAGAGGTGTTAGGGTCATAAAACCCAAACTTATTACGCATAAAAACCACGCCTCCCTTTTTCCAGTTATCCACCTCATCGGAAAGTGGCCACATTTATCAGTGGGTGACTCAACCACACTAAAATCTCCACTTATGACCTAATACGCATCAGGAATTGTGTTGGCAATCCATAGCCACAAATCGTCCCTTTTGGTGGCATCATTAGAGGCATAGATATTAATGAGACCAAAAGGGTGGTTGTCAACATTAAATAGGACCAATATGGCATGGTTGGTGGGCCGATGCCATGGTCAATTAACAAGGGCCACCCTACGGGGGAAAATAGGGAAATTAAACCCCATGCCACCGCTTGATTTTGCTAAAGAAATCCAAGTTGTCAGGGCAGATGGATTTACAAACCATCTGTAACTAAAAACCTGTAATTTTCACCTCCTGCAAAAACAAAACATCCAAATTTGTAAATCTTTGTCAAGTTTCACAAACAACATATTTATGACAAGAGTCTATAAGACCCCAAACATTCCAAGATAGACAATTCATGGGAAATGGTGTTCAAGAACCATGTCACCATCCTCCAAGCCATCAAGGGTGTCATATTGGTTTTGTAGGAATTGAGCAATATTATGTTGTAAAAATCATGTAATTCAATTTTTTTCCATCTGGCATATTCAATGTTTTACTCCTCTTCGGTTGATTCCACGTTGTGAGCCGGGATATGATCTCAAGAGATGCGAAGAAGGACTTCGGGGCCTTTTGGAGGGCCCTTGTGAGCTGCTTGGCAAGAGTAGCAACAATGATTGTGGCATGGTGACATTGTAAACGAAATTTTTCTAGTCCATGAGAACCAAGGCTGCTTGGGGTGTGCTAGAATATTTTGGCAACTGGATAGCCGAGTTGGCAGCGACAGTTGGTTCTTTAGTAGCAACAATTGGCTCTTTAGCTTGTATGCTATGGGGTTGTTCCTTAATAGGTGGCTCCCATTGGCCATTGGAGCTAGAGGCCTTAGGTTGTTGGGTTTTGTTCTTATTTTTCTAGCCCCAAGAACTTTCCAACCTTCCTCCTGTTGGGGTTTGACTAGTTTAGGAGTTGCTTTGGCCACGAGGCAGTTGTGAGGGACATAGAGAGGACAATATTTGATCTTATGATCAGAGGCTGAAAACGGAAGTAAGTGTTAGGAAAATTGATATACATGACCCGCTAAGAATAGCGTTTATCTCCCATCTGAATGTCCACAAATTCTTTCAGATCCTAAGAGAGATCAACTTCAATGCAGACACGCTTCGCGGAAAGCATGATAAAACCTATCTGCTTCGAGGTAGACTACCCGACCAATAGAAGTGGCAATCTGTGACAGAAAATGCACACATGGCAAGGGTAAGCCAGGGCCTATATGGGCACTTTAAGGGTGGTATATTCAGATACCATGAAATCCTTGTGTCATGGGACAAAACAAGCAGAGAGTTACGAACATACCAAGTGGCTTGCCGAGCCATAATATTGGGGGCATTAGCAGGATCAAAAAAGCAAAAAAAAAAAAAAAAAAAACCTTTGGTCATGTTTTGGACGCTTTCTAGTCTGACCCCATGGGGATTCCAAATTGTATTGACCCAAGATTTGAGCATGCTTTTAGAGGGGATGCGACCCACAAAATACCCAATGAGACAAAATTTCTCTAACCATTTACAGGAAGCATTAAATTCAGGAATGGGTAATACCACATCAGGAGGAGAAACATTACCTCATGGAACACTTTCGGAATGAACTTCCTGGGTCGTTTCACCGTGGTGTCATTGCTCAAAGCTCCACTATCTCTGGACACAATTATAATAACCAAGTTTGAATATAGTGATGTCATTTCAAAGGGGATGCCCAAAGGGTGAGAAATCCTAGGAGAAACTATGGTAATAAATTCCCGTAGAGCTCTAAAAGGTAGCGGTACAATGGTGTAACAAGTAAAACCCTAACAAAGGTGACTCTAGTTTTTCCATAACGCAGAGCATTTTTCCTTCCTCCACCTCATACCATTAATATTTTAATATTTTTGTATTAAAGTTAATACTTTCATGTAATTTGATGTTTAGAATGCTTTATTGATTCTTAAAATATTATTTAGTTCAATGTTTCACTTAAAAAATCATTTTCAAAGTCTTGTAAGTTGAAATTTAGTGCAATTTAGATTTTATTTTTTTAAATATTAATAACTAAATAGTTCATATGTATAAATTAAATTGACACATTTGAAGTGTATGAGCTAGAGAATCATTGGGGGCATTTTTGACATTTTTATAACTCAGTTAAAAGGGTTGCAAGTGTCATGTTTGATCTTAGGAGATAGGATTTGTGGATGAGATTTATCTCTAAGAACTTATCCTAGCACACCCCAAGTTGGACGTTAGACTATGTATATAAAAGGTTTTTAAGTAACCTAACAAGGGACCTCCTAATGTATATTGCACAAATACCTTATACACATGTTGGATTTAAAGTATTCAATATATGTATGAAGGAGCCTTATGATCATGATATGTTTATGGACCTAATATTTAAAATAATTGAATTGTATATTAAACTTTGTGTTTTTTTAGAATTTCTAATCATGAGTTATATGGTTTTGCATCTATATTGATAATACCGAGACTAGTTGTCATTCAAACATTTAGGTACCCCTTGACTCTATCACATAAACATTTTCTATGAAACAAATTTAATGTGAAGAAGAGCTTGGAGGAAATCAGTTTCTAACTCACATTGTACATCATAGACATTTGAATCTCAATACTTCTGAAATACAAGATGAAATTGTGAAAAAACATTAAGTTAATGACCCTCACACGTTTTCATTTCGAGTTTAAAACATGGCATTCATATTCCATTGGCTTTGGCCTAATTTATGTGAAGTATTAAACATGTAACTCATTACAAACCTAGGAAAAAATTAATGCAGAATGGGATTAATGTTCCACATCCTAGATATAATAAGGAATGCCCAAACAAAGAAAAAATATATATGCGGTGTTAAGAAATTTAATTATGGAAAGAAAGATGTAAAATATATTTTTGTAGGTGGTACACTAACTTTATAATAGACATTTTGAATTTTGAATGGGTTTTTTCATCTAGTTGACTTTGTTTTCATTTGCTTTCTTTAGTTTAAGTATGAAATCAAATTATTATTTTTACTTCAATTTTGCAATCAATTTTGAGTTGTTTCATTTCGTTTTAAATTTAGTTTCATTTGTTTCCTTTAGTTTAAATATGAAATCTAATTATTTATTTTACTTCAATATCATAATCAATCAAGTTGTTTCATTTAGTTAAATTTGTTTTCATTTATTTCCTTTAGTTTTTAAGTATGAAATTAAACTATTTTATTTACTTAAATTTTGTAATTTCAATTAATAAGTTATTAAACTATTTTATTTACTTCAATTAAGTAATTTCAATCAAGTTCAAATATGAAATAAAATTATTTTTTACATCAATTTTTTAAAATTAAATTATTAAATCAAATTGTTGCAATTTGGTAGGCATTTTAGTATGTAGCAATTCGAAATGCATAAGATCGAGGAAGGTTGATCAAAATAGATACCCTAAAAAGGAGAAGAAATACAATGAAAAGATAAACAAATTAAAAAAGGGAACAAATTGCTCTTCATTGTCACGAATATTTTCAAATTCAACAAGCTCCAAAGCTATTCAAACTCGACAAACACTTCAAGAACAAGAATATTTTCAAGATCAAGATATTTTTACTATAGGTAAAAGAGGATTAAGATGACCCTACCCATATAACAAGTGGAGACAAATATGTAGCAATGAGGAACATATGAAGTTGCCTCTACCACGGCATATAGAAACAAAAAAACAACACATCCAAAACCAACAAAGACATCCAATACAAGAACACAAAAATCCATACACAAATAGCTCATCTTAAGACCCCTTCTCAATGGATCTTAAGTGCAACTTAAGGAGATTATTTTTCCCTTTTTTATGTGTACAACTATCTAACGATTTTCTCGTATTCAGATTTTCATTTTCATTATTATGGATTGGAATCATAATTTCAATATGCTCCTTAGAATTTTGGATCCCTGATGAAGCAAAAGGAAAGGAGCATGTTCCCTTTTTCAAATTCACAAAATCCACATAAATCTCAAGATATTGTTGCAATGGATCCTTCTGAATAGGAGGAAGAACTTCCTCATTCTTAGATTCTAAATCAACATCTTTCTTAGACTCAAAATTTGAATCACTATCTGACGGGTCATTTACAACTAGGTGGCTAGGATTTGAATTCTTCCACCAAGATCTTATACTTTTAACATGTTTTCTACCCATATGGAAATATTAAGATAAATTTCCAAGAGAATAAAAATTTCTACACCTGAATGGGAACCCTTCGTAGTCCAGATTTTGTGTCCAAATTCTATCCTCAACTTTGAGTTCAATAGTGGCTATAAAATCTACAAGTATCCATATCAACCAATATTCTAGCATATGTAGTGTGCTCATAATCTTCAATATTTTGATCAATATCCAAATATTTTTCTAATGTGTTACCTATAGAGGTTAAGTAGCTCTCCATCCAAAATTGGAGGGACAAATAAGGTAGACGAATCCAAACCGGTTTAACATAAAAAGTATCGAATCCTGGGTTAAACAAAGGGAATCATGGTTTTAGTTTCACAACTAGAAAATGGGATTGAAACTCCCAAAATATTCCAAAAATAAAATCTCTATCTGAGGTTTCAACAAAAGGCAACTATGAAAAACCCACGTGAAGTGGGATAAATATCAAGCTTACCTTCCATGATGGGGCTCTTGAATATCAATCAATTTTTCATGAAGAAAGCTTCCAATTGCACAACATCTGCTCCAAAACTAACATAGGGGTGGAATTTTCATACTCCATAGGCTTACTTACTAGATTTTTGGCCACGTTATCCGCTTGAACAAATATTTTTCCACCCATAGTGCCTCCAGAGATAGGGGTTGACTATTTCTCCCTTGGAGATGTCACCTAAATAGAGGTAGGTCTCATTAGCAGAGGCCATCACAAGATGCTTGGCGGACTATGCATTGACACCGCCATACCATCGACCCTATGCAGTCTTCCGGGCATCCCCGAAGATACACTACCATCACCACCTAATGTTCATTATTTCTTTCAACTTATTCAAGATCAAGATATAATAGATGAAGAAGTCGAAGGAAATAATGAACAAATAACAATGGATGAAGATGTTGATTGTGCTCAAGGAGAGGAAGAATATTTTTCTCAATGGATGAACCAAACTTGAATAATATTGAGGATATGGATGGATTTGATTCCTTTGCTATTGTTGAAGAGAGTAAGTTACATTTTGTAAACACAATAAAGGCCCATTCAATGAAGATATACAAATATTATTTTCAAAAAAATATATTTGATTGGTAGAGCCCAATTGGTAGCCAAACTTTTTGACATAAAGATATGGTCCCTATTTTTGAGTTGTTAGGATTTGATTAAAAGATGAAAATAAAATGACAATTATCATTTGTATAGCTTACATGATGCACTTGAAATTATTGAGAGCTTCTCTCATAGTAAACATATTTTTGCAGCATGTACATCTATCATAACAACTTTATTGGGTCCATAAATAGTCAAAAATGACAATTCACAACAATTGCAAATGCTCTTGGTAAAGGTAGAAAAACTATCTCAAGGTATGTGAAGTGCATGGTTAAATTGGATGAAAGCATGGAAGGGTATTTGGTATTGATATGCATGCCACCTCAAAGAACAAAATTTATAATGGTGTAAAATATAATATTAGTGAGTATTGAAAAATCCATACATGTGTCTCTTCCAATGCCAAGGATGTTTACAAATTAGGGTTGGTCCTGGTTTGAGGAAAGAACACCCAAATCATTTTCTAGGAAAAAAAAACCAAAGTGATTTGTACGAGAATTTTACACAAAGAACATTTGAGAATTTAAAGCCGGTGTATACAACGAAAATAAAATTCGTGAGACATGTTTTTGTAGCTATATAGAATTTGATCTAAAACTAGCTATATTTACAAATTTTAGGGAGCATATGGAAATAAATGATGTCCCCCTTCCACGCATAACTTATTTTATCAAAGCAATATTATTTGTAATGCATAGAAGATACACATAAATTTAAGTGTGATTATATCAAAGGGGTATGTACATAATGTGGAAATTTAAGCGAAGCTACTAGAAGACATTCATCGGAGAAAATTTTAGTATTGAATATTTATAATTAGGTGAATAGTAAGAATTCAGGAATATGAATTTGGCTATTTTTACGACCATGGCAGTGACCACATTTCGCCAAAAAAATCCACAAAGAATGATTTTTCCCATGCAAAGAGCCAACAAATCTACAATCCCAACGCATATTTTTATTGAATCTCTGCATGATCGATGAGATGGGATTTTAAAACATTCTTAGATCGCCAAGAAATCTATGGAACCTTCTTTGTCATTTGGTCTCATTCTCTAACATGTTTGGGATTTTTTGAAATTTGATTAAATTTTCCATATATATTATAGAAACTAATCACTAAGAAAACATTTTTTCCTGTTTTCCAATTTTACAAATTTGTGAAGTAGTAGAAAAGGATTCAACATATTGCAATTTTCTTACAAAAATCAAATAAATCAAGGTCTTGTAGGCTATGTTTCAGTTTACATCCTACAAGAACTTAAATACAAGAGTAAGTCTATTTAAATCTTGTTTCCTATCATGTCGCATTATTTGTCCGGTTTTTAAGTTAGGTTTTAGAAATGCTATAATATATTAAAATATGTCATTTTTATTTTACGGTATCACAAGTGTCATTCATGTCCGTGTCGAGTTGATTTTTCATCCCATTACATCTAACTCAAAAATTTCCTTACAAGATTCAGGAAAATGGAAACTAAGAAGGGAACCTCTGGAAGAAAAGCAATTGTAACACCTCTTGGTATCGGCATATGAAAAATCACATCTTATTTTGAGAAATCATCTATGGAATCCCATCCTTCTCTAGTAGGACAAGCACAATCAAGGGATAATGATTACATTTGAAATGAAACTCAGAATGATTTCATTGATGATTTGATATTTCTTGATGTCAATGTGAATGACTATGACAATGAAATTCCTCCCCTTGACACATCCAATTAAATGAAGTTGAAACTGCATCACTAGATGATTTACATTTCCACTCTAGTGGTAGGTTGTTATCACCTACCCAATTGAGTGTTGGAGGTGAAAAATTTGGCAGTCAACAAAATTTAAATTCCACCATAGCAAATACTCATGGGACACCTATTTCTAAAAGGAGAAAGGTAAAAAAATAGGACTTGGGAAGGAGTTTCATGTTATAGTGGGTTTTAAGTTTCCATTTATTGAACCTATTGAAAATCAAAATAAATCTAAAGCTTTGGAAGAATGGAAATGTACAATTTGTAGCTGGAAATTGGGTAGAGATAAGACAATGTGACTTAAATTGAACACTATTAAGAAGCACGTAGTTAAGATATATGAAAAGAAAACTATAGACGAAGTTGTGAAGAATTTTTCCAGATGGAAAATTGTGGATGATTGTTTACATATTAGGTATGAAAAAGAATTTTAGGAGCACAAGAGAACTAAAATAATAATTACAGAGAATGGAGGGAAAATTACATATCAATTTAACAAGGTCATTTAAAATAGTCTTTTAGGTAAAACAATTCAGATAGCTATTGTTTTTCACATTCGAAAAGAGGTTGTCATAAAACATATTTTCCTCAACAAAAGAAGATGATGTATTTTCTTGGTGTCCCACAATTTCCTTAATATCACTAGTCTGAAAGTAGTGGTTGGGATTGGGTAAAATGTGTAGCTATGGTTGAGAAAGAAGACTTGAAAGATAAATTTAAGTATTCACAACATTTTTAATCTATTGATGAGGTTACATCAGTAGATAATTTTTCTTAGGTGTTTATGCATGTTTATACTATTGAGAATCATGTGAGACATCCTCACTTACTTGTTATTCACAAAATGAGAGAGAACTCCAATGTTGAAAACATTTTTGAATTGGTGATAAGAAGTTTGAAGGAGATTAGTGGCATGGATGATTCTACAATTGCAAAAAATCTTGTATGGGTTAGGTCAGATGGGGTATTTGTAATGCAAGGTCATTGTAATGGCATGTGTGTAAGAATATAAACATCTCATTTCCCGTATATGATTTTCATTCATTGTATGACTCATATAATGAATCTAGCATACAAAATAGTCAGCAAATTTAAACTTGTAGAAAAATTTGAAGAACTTATTTGAGAGGTGCATGCTTATTTTTTTCGTAGTCTTAAAAGGTTCATGGAATTCTAAATATTTGCAAAAGGACTGAAAAATGGACATAAACTATTAAAATATGTCGACGCTAAGTGGTTCTCATTGTATCAACTTTGGATTGTAGGGTGTATGACGAATATCAATCCTTATTAGGAGTAATGTGGTAGAATTGCATGGAAGTGTACAAGGCTCAGGATTTGATACGTCATTTGGTGATTTAGAGAAATTTTTGATGTCGTATGGTCTCCTTCCCATTTTGGATGAAATTTATTGTTTAATTAAATAAGTCCAAAGAAGAAATATATATATTGTTGATTTTTCTAGTTTGAGAAAACATGTTTGTTTGGTAATAGAATATTTCTTTATCAATAATACTACTTTTTCGGGTCCAAATTTTGATGGTTGGAATAATTTGATAAATATTGGAAATGCAAGTAGTTTTCGAGGTTCAAATTATTTGGAGAATTATGTGCTTCTGTATGTAGATATGAGATACCAATGCACATATTTCAAATAGTATCAATGTAGGTTGAGAAGGTAAATGTCACAGGACGCTCTTTGATAACATTGTATCATAAACAAGGGTAAGGTTAAGAGAAATTATAGTTTCCTTACTAGAAGAAATAAGGGAATGTTTTAGTAGGGATGTTTTACTTGAAGCAATGGATTTAGTAAATCCCACCTATTGGAATAGTGTCCAAAATGAAAGATATTTACAGGAAGACTACCACAAGAGATTGACTACATTGATTCAACATTTTTGTAAGCCTATTAATATCAATGGAACGAGTATTCTAGGTATTTTAAGAAAGGATATTTAAATTGATCAATACCATGAATTCACCTCTACAAAAATTAAAAATTGAGCAATTCAAATCTTTGGATAATCTCTTAGAGTGTGGAGAAATAACCCAGCTATGAAAAAAAATGGGGTTAAGTACTATTTTTCAAGAAAGCATGTCCGAGTTTTCTTATTAGCTAAGCTATGTCAAATAATGATTTTGTGTTCAGTTGAAGGTGAGAGAATTTTCAATTCCTTGACCAAGTTATAAAGTCCAAATTACGAAACAAGCTTGACAAAAATTATGTTTGAGAATTTACACATCACACGATGCAAGTGGATAACTTTCCTATGACGGGGCTTTGGCAATATGGAATTTGATTAATGAAAGGAGAGAGGCTCATAAAAATTCTACAAATACAACAGACAACCCTATTGCACCAGTTGACTATCAACAAAGTGAGAGTCAAAGAAATGGTCAAGCAAATGATAGAGATGATCCACCATCAATACATTGGAAGATTTCACTCATGGATATGTGATATATATGTTCATATAGTATATTCAAATATTCAATACATTGTTCTGATAATATCTTTTTCTTTATTTGTATTTTTAAAACATAGTGTTGATTTGTAGTCTTCAGAATGAAACTTGAAATACATTGCATTGATTTGTAGTCTTCACAATAGAAATACATTGTTTAAAAAACACTTATGTTTCTCATACACCTACAAAGAATTAACATAAAAGGTTTGTCACTATTTGAACCACTATGTATTGAAATGAAAAATAACACTATTCCTCATTCAACTTGCTTGAGACATGCCTTGTATGAAAAAAATTTAAAAGTGCAACAAATGGAACAATTTTCAAAATTAAATTACTCTTAATTATCTCATCCTTTATAACATGTTCCACTCTTAATTTGTTATAATTGTAACAATGTTTTGTAAATTAGAGTGACTGACATATAAATTTGTTAGCAATTCATAACTAAGAGTGGAGATTTCCTTTATTGTTGTATGTAAACTTACTGAAAAGGTTATCAATGGTTTAAGAAATCCAAAAATGTTTGTCTCATCTACCTTCTCGGAATTTGGTTCTTCTCTTGCATCATTTTTTCCTTTATGTTCTTCTAGAATGCATCCTTCTTAATGAATTGGCATGTTTTGTCAAAACACATTGGTAGCCAAGCTTTGTGAAATCATTTACCCTTCCATGCAGATCTCGTAACATTTTTTGACACTTATTCAGCGAGATCATCATCTTCACTTAGCATCACACACATCCCAATGATAGATGATGCCTTTATTGACGTGTCAATCTAGTTTTGAAGTCCTCTTGATGTCAGTTCCATATCATTGAATTTGTAGATAGCTTCTAATGTTTTCCTTGTAGTATCCTCTCTTGAAGCCATCACTTTTCGCTATCGCTTATGTATTTTGTGGATCTTATAAAATATTCCTTGTAGATTTTCTATGAATTCAAACAATCTAATCAAATCATCAATTTTTGGTTTATTTTTCCCCAAACATTATCCATCATATTATCACTTCCTTTTTTATAAAATTCAAATAGTTTAGTGTTGGAAGACTATATTTCCTTTTGTTATTTCACCAACTCCTTTTGCAATATTTCATTTTATTTTCTCTCTTCCTTTTGTAATTTGTCCTTGAGTTTTCTCTCTTCCTATAGGCTATGTTCCCATTTTTTGGCTTTTCTTTCTCTGCCTTGTAACCTCTTACAATTCTCCCAGCCTTTGTTCTAATCTATTATACTTACTTGTTTCTTATAACTTTTTATTCACTTCTTCATGTTCCACATATTCTTGTTCATTCGCAATGATTGTAGTTATAGAGCGTATGATTTTTCAGTGTCTGCCTCTAACTTTTGAATTTGATTATTCAACTTGTTTTTCTCTTTGTTTTCCTTTAGCAATGTTTTGTATACCACGTCATTATTCCTTTTCGATACATTTATTTTGTCACAAGGTTTCGTTAGTGCAAAATCACAAAGCACCCCAAATGATTCGTCGGATCTACTTTTCCAAGGTAGATTCATTTGGTGTAATTCTCATAACATTTAGTTGCTCCCAAAGTGTGGTACTTTGCAAATGGGAAAAAATCTCCGGATTAAAGGTTGGTTCCTATTCCTTTTTCTAGGTGCAAACGTGGAAACTTGCAGAGGACCTATTCCTAAACCTAATCTAAGTTTTACCAAGGAGACAGCAATAAAAGGAATACAGAAATCAAACTAAGCTATAAGGTGATGCACCAAAGGAATAATGAACATTATTTTTCGATAGACACAAACCAACCAAATACATACGATAACCAAGCACGAGATAACCAGATCTATAATGAAAGACCAGGATGAAAGAAAAAGAAACAAGAAAGGATCTAAAATCGATCTAAAACATGTTCTATTGCTCTTGATTGATACAATGCATTACAAGTGGCCAGAAGGCAAGAAACGTATTACAATTATGAAGGGAGGTCTGAAACTCCATGAGTTCTTTTACCAGAAGAAAAGGGGAGCCTGCAAAACAGAAGAATGTCCAACCCTTTACAATGAGTCCCAACCTTGTATTTATATATTCAATCAGAGAGAAGGAAGAGAGAGAGAGAAGCGGAAAAAGCAAGTCAAAGCTCAACCACTGCTATTAATGCCTCCTACAAAATATGCTCCCAAATCTATCTTGACTGCATCTATTTCTTAATTGGTGCCTCGAAGGAGCAGGAAATGGCGAGAGCAAATCAAATCTAATCTAGTTATTGGGGTAAAAATAAATCCTACATTAATGGTCTTGAAGACATTTTCTCCATTTTCCTTTACCTAACCTCCCCAAACTTAAAGTTTCAAATCTCCATGGTATGGGTGAAGCCGAGATATTTCCAATGGTGTTAGATTTGTAATATTTCAAGCCCTAAGTCAAAAGATATGCCCCTTCAAAGTTTGTATCGAGTTCGTACAAAAGGGCGGGAAAACTAGTTTGAAAAAGCAGGCCCCCTCTTTAATATGGGACACATGGTTGGTTGGCGCATGTCTGAGGGTGGCCTCTATATTTTGCTCTTGGAATGGCATGGGGTTGACACATGGCTTCCTCCACCAGCCTGCTCAATTTCTATGTTTCTTGGCTAAGTCCTTTGCTCGAGGGGGCATATTTCTTGACTGGGGACACGTGGTGATCTGGTGCTCATCTGGAAACCCTCTCTTTATTCAACCCTTGAGTTAGCGTCATTTGGACACTTAGAACTCTTCGTCGACCTGCCACCATGCATTGACTATTCAACCCGACTCTGTCCCCTTTTTTAGACTGGACGCGTGGAGGCTCTTCACTTGCTTTGAAACTCCCGATCAGTATTTTCCCTTAAAGGAGCATTGATTTGACACCTAGAATCCTCCACATGTATTTGGACTTTTCAACAACCTCCTTCCTACCTTTTCAAACCTTGGGCTACGTGGAAAACTAACACTTGTTCAATCCTCTACTTTTAGATCTGTCCTTGGAGATGCGTCGCTTGGACACATGGTTTCCTCTGCTTGCCTCCTCCATACTTAGCTTTTTTAGGCTTGCCCTATCTGCCTTTTGACCTCTATTGACCATTTGCTACGTGGAGGGCTGGTGTGAGTTTGAGTCTCTGCCTTGGGCTCCCATTTTGGATTTGCGTTGAGCTGACACCTAGCACCTTCCTACCTAGTCGAAGACTTTTCAACAGTCTGTGCAACCTTTTGGGGTTTTAGACGTGTGAAATTCCGGCACTCGTTTGAGCCTCCTTTTGGATTCAACTTTGGAGAAGCGTTGTTTCGACACATGGCTCTCTCCGCTACCTCCTCCATACTTAGCTGATTTTTGGACTCGTTCTAAATTGTTTTGAGCCCGAAGACTTCGGATCTTCGTCGTTTCTTATTTTTCTTACTCCTGTCTTCTCTATGACACTGTTCCTCCTCCTCTCGATCCTTTAGTTATATTTATAAGCCCACCTATAACCCGTAGAATGGATTTAAGGCCCAAATTCACTCGGCGAGCAGAGCCGTAAACTGATTTTCTCCTACACAAGGTTGTTTGATCTTCGCAGCCCCGTCATTCCATTGTTGGGCCCTTCTCAGGCTTTGTTTGCGGGGTTCATACATGATTTCTCTAGTTCTTTCTATGTGGAGTTATGGATGATCCAATATTTTTCCTGGGGGTGAAATATGGATAGCAATTTGGTGACTCACAGGGGTATCTTCCTACTAGATGAAAAGACCAATTACCTTGTCATATCCATTGGGCATGGAGTTGAGAGCGATGGTCGATACTAGTTCGCCTCCTCGATTCGGAGCGACTATTTTCACTCTCAATGTTCATAATAAATCTTGAAACGATGGTTTCGAGAGTAGAAAATTGTTTTGACCGAGGCTTAATCATTTCTCGAATGAGTTGTGTAAGAGCAACGAAACAACACCGAGAACTATATACAAAATTTTAAATCATACATGCTTCAAGTAGAATATGTGGAGCATGCAAATCACTTAGGAAAGGAAACCTAAACTACAACAAGAATTTACACAAGCACTTAGAGGAATTAGAAACTAAACTAATATATACAAGGTGAGAATTTTCCTTCTAGTAGCGAGTGTTTAAGATAGATTCCATTCACTAGAATCTGTAACTCTTCACCATCTAATGTATACAATTGGAAAGAATTGCTACTTTTACATTTTGTGACCATGTAAGGGCCACTCCAAATGGCGTCAAACTTGGAATGCCTTCCTGATTTTACCCGATCTGTGTCCCATTTCAAAACTAGGTCTCCTTCCTAGAAGGTCCTTGTTCTTTCCTTCTTATCGAAGCATCTCTTGATTAAGGCCTAATCCTTCTCTATTGTTTGAAGTGCGTGCTCTCTAGTTCTTCCAATTCTATCGATTCGCATACCTTGCCTCCATTGGTTCAAATTCAAACATCTCCAGCTACTTCATGAGTTCTAATGCTGGTAGCTCACGTGATATAGGAAACATTTCCTCTTTCCCATAGACAAGTTTGAATGGAGAGCTTCCTGTAGACCTCTTGGGTGTTGTCTTATCAGCCCATAAGGCTGATTTGAGTTTCGTATGCCAATTTCTCTAATTTTCATCCAGATTTCTTTTGACAATCCTCAGTAGATTCTTGTTCGTGGACTCAGCTTGGCCATTACCTTGAGGGTAATAATTTTATGAAGTGCTCAGGTAAATCCTATTCCTCACGGCCCATCCTGTGATTTTGGAACCTATGAATGCCAATGCATTGTCTGATATAATGGTGGTTGGAACTCCAAATCTAGTCACTATCCCTTCATAGAAATCTAGTATGCTAGACTCATTAGCTTATTTGAGTGTCACTGCCTCAATCCACTTGGTGAAATAGTTTGTTCTTTGTCAGAATCCATTTGTGGCCTTAGCTCGAATTTGGATTGATGACTCCAATGAAGTCCAATCCCCATTGCATGAATGGTTGGTCTACTGAAATTGGGTACAATGGAAGTGTTGCTAGCCTTTCTTTGCCTCTGAAGAATGCACAGTTTTTGTACTTTTTGATCCATGCATAGTAATCACTAAACATCCTGGGCCAATAATAACCCACCTTCATGATCTTGAGTGCTATCACCCATGGAGAAAAATGGCCCCCAGCTACTTCATCATAGAACTCTTGTAACACTCTTTCAATCTGATTTATCCCAATGCATCTTAACAGAACGCCATTGATGTCCCTCTTGAACAAGATGCCATCAATAAGCACATATGGGATGGCCTGTAGTCTGAAATGTCTCCTTTTTGTTTTAATCATTTCTGGAGGACACATGCCCATTTGTAGGAAGTGCATAATACTCCGAGTCCAACAAGGAGTGAGCACATCATCATTTTCTTCCTCTTAACTATTTTGTAATACAAAAATAGCTTCCTCCTTACCGCTCTTCATCTTGTTGACTTCAGGCCAGTTGTTCACACAATCCCTTCCTGTAGCTTAGTAACCTTCATCTCATTGTCATATTCCATGACACGAGTGATCCATCTTGCACGTTTTCATTCAAATCCTTGATGAGAAGGAAGTATTTAACTCCTACATGGGAGACTAACAGTTGGATTTTATTGTTTGAAACCAGATGCTTAAACTTCTTTAAACCTCTGATCACTGCTAGGACTTTCTTTTCAATGAAGGAGTATATCACTTCATAATATTCCAGACTCACTCGGCTGAATAAAGCAATCGGCTTCTTTGTATCCTCTTTGTTTTGTTGTACTAGGATTACAAAAATTGTGTCGCTGCCTCGGAAGGCATATAGCATGAAGTCCTTAGAAAATCTGGATTCACAAGATTTAGGGCTTGTGATATAGCTTCTTTGATGGCCTCAAAACTTTATTTTCCTTTAGTTGTCCACCTAAATGCCAAAATCTTCTTCAACATCAACGTTATTGGCTTGACAAGGGTAGCAAAGTTTGGTACAAACCTGCGAAAAAATTGATTTTTCCTAAGAAGCTTTGAAGAACCTTCTTATGGCTTGGCAATGGCAATTCTCTTATTGCTTCAACTCTCTCTGGGTCAATTTCCAAACCTTCCTTTAACACAATATGGTCTGGAATCCTGCCCTCATGGGCCAAGAATATGCATTTTTTAGGGTTCAATGATACCCCAAATCTCCTACACCTTTGAAACACCTGTCTTAGGTGAAAAAGGTGGTCTCTTTTGCATTTTTGGAGAACACAATAATGTCATCCAGATAGATCAGTACTATTTTGTAGATCATCCCTTTGAATGCCATATCCATTTCCCTTTGGAAAGTGGCTCCAGCATTAGACAATCCAAATGACATTTTTTTGTAGGCATAGGTGCCACATTTGATGGTGAAATTTGTTTTGAACTGATCATCTTCTTTCACCATGATCTGGTTGTACCACTGAGTAGCCATCTAGGAGACAGAATCTCTCGATCCGACACACCACACAAGATTTGTTCCATTCGGGTGAGTGGGTAGTGGTCTTTGAGGGCAGCTCTGTTCAAGTCACGAAAGTCAACACACAACCTAATCTCTCCATTCTTATTCCTAACTAGGACCATGTTTGCGACCCAGCTTGAGTGTTTGATTGGAAATATGATACTTGCCTCTATCAGATTGTTCAACTCTTTCTTCATCAGAGGCTTAATATGTGGATTAACTAGTCTCTGCTTTTTCCTAATGGGCTTAGTAGTTGGATCTAGTTCGATTGTGTGTTGGGATAACTTTGGATTGAACCCTCTTAGGTCTTCATAGCTCCAAGAAAACACATCTAGAAACTATTGGCAAAGTTTCATGAATTCATACCTCTCTTGTTCGGTGGCCACTTTGCCAATTTGAAGCGTTTTTCCTTCTCCAACTAGAATTGCCTCTGAATCTTCTCCTTTGATCTGTATATTAGCCTTCTCTTTTGGACATCATTAGGATTGAAGATAGAATCCAACGTCACTAAGCCTTTAGGAAGCTTGTTTGTATGCAGTTACACTACTTGATCTCCATATTGTTGCTCTAATCTGTTTTGATTCCTAGTTGAGAACTCAGCTTCCTCTTACAAAAAATTGATGATCTTCTGATCATTCTCGAACACCTGCCAACATGTGTTGTTATCTGGCACTATTGGCCTCACAACTACATGGATATGTGGTTGTCCTTTGTCCCTTTTGATGCTGTCAACTACATCAAATGTTGCTCTAACTGCTGCAAGCCTATCAGTAGCTTCGTTCTCCTTCTAAGTACGAACACAATGTTGAAGGCTTTGAAATCCTCAATGAGATCCCATACCCTATTCTTGTAGTTTTTTAGCAAGTCATTCTTGACAGACATTTTTTCCATTGACTTGATTGGCAACTAGTTCACTATCACTAAACACCTACAGGTTCTTGATTCCTCGTCTTCTAGCCCAATGCAACCCATAAACCAAAGCCTCATATTATGTAGTGTTATTTGAGTAGGAAAATTGGAAACGAAAAGCTGAGTAATACTTCATACCTTGGGGGGAAACAATCATAGCCCATCCTCCAACTCCTTGTTTGCTCCTCGAACCATCAAAGAACAATTGTCATACTTCACTGTCATCTTTGTGCTTTTGCTTAATGATGTTGGGAAGAGGATGATTCTCCTCATGCAGGCAATAGACTCCTAGCTCAGATTCTTCCATCTCCTTATAGGGGTCAAAATCATACCTTTTGACCACAAATTCATCGATAGTCGAGTCCAGGATACACCCTACCTTGGTATCTACCCCGAGAAGTGTTTAGGAGGTCCTCTTAATCAAAAGATGAACAATTTGCATTGATTGGGCTTGGTACATAAGACTCAATGTGATAATCTGCTATGGGATTAGATCTAATTGTGGCCTTTGCTCCATACCTTGTTCTAAAGATCATATGCGACCAGTCAGCAGACAAATATCCTCCAATTTTGGTAGTGAAGTCCCTGGAAAAACAAAATGCAAAATGTGGTGGCAAGTCTATGACTGATACGTTACTGCGCAATATAGTCACATTAGGGCGAGGCATGCGAGTGAGGCTCAAATCCTTAATGACTCAACGGTGGTCACTACGCCCCATCCAATTGTACTACTCCTCTAGAGATGACTTCATATTGGAGACCCAGTTGATCAGCTATTTGTTTGGGCATTACAGAACTACTTTCCCCTAAATCAATCATGTAATTATGCACCAATTTTTCTCCAATGATTAATGAAACATAAATGGAGGAGGATTTAGATTCTTACCTCGTTGTTCTCCATGGTTTCTCTCAGGTTAAGCCGTATTGGTAAGTAATTTCTCTTGTTGGTGAGGGGTTGATTTGAGCTTGACCAATTTTTCATGGCGGTTTGCAATAGATCTCTTTACCCCAGGAATGGCCAATGACTCCCATAGTGAAATGCTCACACTTGTTCTCTTCATTTTCTTAATGATATTAAATGAATCATCCTTCATGTTGCCCCTTCCTCCTGGCACATTTTCTCTTATACATGGGTTGTTACAACCAAAGGCTCTGAGTAGATTTGGAAGGTGGCTTAGATTGGCTCTACATATTGGGAGTTGTATTTTGAATGCCAATTTTTGTGGAGCAATGGAGGATTAAGGGTCACTCGAGTTTGGTGAATGTCCTTCTCCAATATTTATCTTCTTGGACCACGTATGTTAGGTTGTGGAGCTTGTTTTCATGTGTGAAAGTGTTGAATCTTTGTACATTAAGAGTATTGTACACTTTTCATGTATCCTCGCCAGGTTCGGGGCGTAGCCCTTGGTAGTAGGGGTTCGAGTGGCCCACAGCCCATCAAAAAAAAATTAGGCATAAATTTTGTTGGCCTCAAACAATGCACCCGACATATCGGGAAACATGCTCTTCTCATATGGGTGAGTTTTTGACCCATAGGTTTATGGGACAGAGTTTTCCCATGGTTTTGATACCTGATTTTGTAAAACCTGCTTAGCGATTGTCTATTTATATGGTCTTATGCATATGATATAGGTACAAGCAAATGTATTGCGAGATGTGTTTTGAATTCGGGTGTGAATTACTGTAGATTTTGTTGAGAATAGCTCCAAACAGATCTGGGTATTGTATTGAGAGAGTGGACGCTTGTAATTAAAATCGAGCAAGTGATTCTTGGTGGACGTAGCTAGCCCAAATTGGGTGAACCACATTAAATCTTGTCTCTCATGTTGTGTTATTTATTCTGCACTTTTATTTGAGATCTATAATATTTTATGCATATTAGTTTCTACTGTTGCGATTTTGTAAGGGATTATTCCGTATATTTTATCTCTTATTTCCTAACAGTGTATTGGCAGCTATACTTTGAGAAGGATCGTGGTTCATTCCATAGAAGTCTTCAGCTTGCCAATTGACAAGCATAGTTTCACTTGGAGGTCCCTCTTGTTGAGCTCCTTGCTGCTGATTTTCTTCTTGGCTAGGTTCTTATGACACACCAACGGTTTTCACCATCAAAGCCTGATTTAATGCACCATTGAAGCACATCGATTGATTATGTGGCTGACTACATGGGAAACACCAATCATATTCTTGTGTCATTTTATTTTGTACTGGAACCAATGCTATTGATGTTGAAGTTGTGTTTGGATCATATGACCTAAAAGGTCTAGCAGCTAGAGGTTTCCCTTAGTGTTGACTCTGATTTGCAGCCTGGGTTGGTGGTTTATTTTGCTGATATGGGGGTCTAGCCTGATATTGAGCTTGAGGCTGATATGGCCTAGAACTCTGAGCCTGTTGTCTTTTGATGGTCACTAACTCATTCCCTAGGTTTTGAAGTTGTTTCATAATCTCCTGAACCTCCTTTGAGGTGGTAGATGATGAAATGGAGGCTTGATTGAACTTTGACTCACAGGGAGTAGGTATAGGAGCTATTGTGGGTGTTTGGCTGGTACTTGGGTTTCCTAATTCGGGTATAGAGGCATGGATGGCCTAGGGGCAAGTTTTCCAGCTTGAATTAAATGATTCTCTACTCCTATGGAAAGGTTATAAGTTGCAGGTAAGGTTGTGTCCCCCATTGACTGAATCATTAAAGAAATATAAGAATTTAAAGCTCTAAGAAAATATAAGAAGGCACCTTCATTAGGGGGCTTTACTTCTCTTGGAATCTGTCCCGGTTCATTGAAATCTGAGGTTGAAATCTGCTAATTGCTCATTCGAAGATCTCTTGATTTTTGTCGATTGCTCCAACAAGGATAAGTTATCTCCTTTTTCTCCAAAGCGGTCATGAAGAGTTGTGCACACTGGTGGTCCCATTTCGAATAGAGCGTGCTTCAAGGCTCTGAACCATTGTGAAGTTTGACCTTTAAGTGAAGAGACTAGCAACTTGACTGCAATGTCCATGTCAGTGATCTCATGGATTGTACAAACATTCACAATATCTTGAACGTGGTCACCAGAGAAGTTTGGTTTTCCCTAGTGAAATATGGGATGCTTTTTAATCTTTGTATCGGGATTGGATTTTGTGCATTCAGAGCGAGTGGGCTGCTGCCAATGAAATTGACATAAGGATTTGGTTGTGCCATCCTAATCATCCCGAGCACTCTCCTTGATTTAAATAATGGCCTCTTTGGGAGGAGGTGTCGATAAGGCTCTATTTGGTGGAGATAGAGATCTCTCGGGATCTTCTTCCTCTTCTATTCGGTTTGGAGAAAATTTTAGGTGTACAAATTGTCCCTCTTCTCTCATTCTTGACCTTGTTTTTATCCTTCTCATGAACTTGGGAAACTTGGACTACAAAAACCAGTTGATTACTGTTCCTTTAAGAGTCGCTAGATGTGTAGTTTTAAAAATTCTTAAAAGCTAAAAATCACAAAGCAAGTGCACATCAACCTTCTTATCGCAATAAAGATGGAGACTTCTTTGTCCCACCGAGTGTGCCAAAATGTTAGTGTAAAATCACAAAGCACCCCCGAATGATTCGTCGAGATCTACTTTTCCAAGGCATTCATTTGGTGTGATTTGCCTAAAATTGAGTTGTTCCCAAAGTGTAGGACTTTGCAAATGGGAAAAACTCTCCACATTAAAGGCTAGTTCATATTCCTCTGTCTAGGTGCATACAT
The DNA here is from genome assembly GCA_018340775.1 of Taxus wallichiana var. yunnanensis. Classification (NCBI taxonomy): domain Eukaryota; kingdom Viridiplantae; phylum Streptophyta; class Pinopsida; order Cupressales; family Taxaceae; genus Taxus; species Taxus wallichiana. Next base: position 87,420,075 of record CM031238.1, read on the forward strand.
GAAAAATTGTAGAGGACCTATTCCTAAACCTAATCTAAGTTTTACTTGAGAGACAAGGATAAAAGGAATACAAGAAATCAAACTAAGCTATAAGGTCATACACCAAAGGAATGACGAACATTAGTTTCTTTGATAGACACAAACCAACCGGATACATATGATAACTAAGCACGTATAAACATATCTATAATGAAAGACCGGATGAAAGAAAAATAGAAAATAAAGGATCGAAAATCAATCACAAACGTGTTCTATTGCTTTGTAGATTGATACTGATAATGCATTACAAGCTGCCGAAGGTAAGAAACATATTACAATTTTGAGGGGAGGTCTGAAACTCCACGAGTTCTTTTACCAGAAGAAAAGGGGAGCCTGTAAAACAAAAGAGTGTCCAACACTTTACAATGAGTCCCAACCCAATATTTATATAGTCAATCAGAGAGAAGGAAGAAAGAGAGAGAAGCGGGAAAAGCAGGTCGAAGCTCAACCACGGCTATTAATGCCTCCTACAAAATCTTCCCCAAATCTATCTTGACTACATTGATTTCTTATTCGGCACCTCGAAGAACAAGGAAACAACGGAGTAGATCGAATCGATCTGGTTGTTGGGGTAAAAATAAATCCTACATTAATGGCCACCAAGACGTTTTCTCCATTTTCCTTTACCTAACTTCCCAAAACTTAAAGTTTCATATTTCTATGGCATGGGCGAAGCGAGATATTTCCAACGATGTGTCGATTTGTGATATTACGAGCCCTAATTCAAAAGATATGCCCCTTCGAAGTTTGTATCGAGGTCCGTACAAAAGTGCGGGAAAACCAATTTGAAAAACGGGCCCCCTCTTTAATATGGGACACGTGGTTGGTTGGCGCATGTCTAAGGGCGGCCTCTGTATCTTTCTCTTGGAATGGCGTGGGTTTCACATGTGGCTTCCTCCGCCGACCTGCTCAATTTCTATGTTTCTTGGCTAATTCCTTGGCTCGGCGGGGGCATATTTCTTGACCGAGGACACGCAGCGATTTGGAGCTCATCTGGAAACTCTCTATTTATTTGACCCTTGAGTTAGCGCTGTTTGGACACTTAGCACTCTCTGCTGCCTGCCACCATGCATTGACTATTCAACCCGAATCTGTCCCCTTTTTTAGACTAGACGCGTGGAGGCTCTGCGCTTGCTGAAACTCCCAATCAAGATTTTCCTTGAAGGAGCATCAAGTTGAAACTTGGAAGCCTCTACAGGTCTTTGGACTTTTCAACGACCTCCTTCCTACCTTTTCGAGCCTTGGGCTACATGGCAAACCGACACTTGTTCAAGCCTCTCTTTTGGATCTATCATTAGAGATGCATCACTTAGACACGTGGTTTCCTCCACTTGCCTCCTCCATACTTAGCCTATTTTTAGGCCCGCCTGTCCACCTTTTGACATCTGTTGACCATTTTCTACGTGGAGGGCTGGCATGAGTTTGAGTCTCCACCTTGGGCTCTCATTTTAGATTTGCGCCGAGTCAACACCTGACACCTTCCCACCTAGTCAAAGACTTTTCAACGGCTGTCCAACCTTTTGGGGTTCTAGACACATGGAATCCTGGAGCTCGTTTGAGCCTCCCCTTTTGGATTCAACTTTGGAGAAGTGTCGTTCTGACACATGGATCTCTCTATTGCCTCCTCCATACTTAGCCAATTTTTGGACTTGTTCTAAATTGTTTTGAGCCCAAAGACTTCGGATCTTCTCCGTTTATTCTCTTTCTTGCTCCTGGCTTCTTTGTGACACTGCTCCTCCTCCTTTAATCATACGCTTCTATTTATGAGCCCACTTGTAACCCGTAGAATGGATTTAAGGCTCGGATTCACTCGACATAGCCGTTTTCTCCTTTTCCCCTACACAGGGTTGTTTGATCTTCGCAGGCCCCGCCATTCCATTGTTGGGCCCTTCTACCGCTGTTCTTACGGGGTTTAAACGTGTTTTCTCCAATTCTTTACGTGCGGGGCCATGGCTGATCCAATATTTTCCCGGGGCAAAATATGGATAACGATTTCATTTCGGTAAAATACATTTGAAGGGTGGTTACTTCGTAGTCACTACAAACCATTTGATCCTCTGGTTTTTCAACTTTGGGCACAACATACATGTATTCCATGGTATCTATGTCTAGGTTATATGTAGACAATACCCTCATTATGGTAGGATCTGAAGTTATAGTAGCATGTATGTAGCATTTGCTTCTTGTTTCTTTTATCTCTTTCTAATTTGTGGGAAAACTTAGCTTGGTAATCAAAACCCAAGGATTTTTAAGAATGAATTGCTTGAATGGAGGAGTAATTGAAGTTTTGGGGGACTTTCCCTATGGATTAGCAATTTGTTGAGGGGTGGCACCGCCTTCTATAATTAATTACCTTGAGGCAATGCTACCTTGCGTAAGAGTAATTGTATATGTCTCTATTTTTTTCCTCTTCTCAAGTCCTTGTTGGCTAGTAAGAATTGTCTCAGTATTGGCCTATTTAGAATAATATGTTGGTGTGGCACTTCCCAACCACTATTATTATGATCACTACAACCGCCAACAATACCAACACTAATGATTCACAACTAACTCTTCTTGAATTTTAAACATGTGGTTGAAACGTATATTGAGGATGTGACTCCAGAGAAAACTCGTATTAAATTACCACTTGTTGTATGTAATGGTCCTTTCTCCAAAGCTGCAATGCTTGATCTATCAGAACCTCGTCTAGGATGTGCCTCTGGTGGAAGCCAAATTCCTTGACCTGTTGAGCGAAACCACCACCAATTTAACCCATCTTTTTGGCTATAACTACCCATGTAATATATGTTTGTTTCATGATTTCATTTAGACTTTGTTTATATGATTTATCTCCCCCAGGGGGAAGTTTGTAATTCTTCCTTAGAGTCATATTGGTCATCACTACTTGCCTATGTGGGATGTGCTTCATTCCATAATCTGCTAAAAATTACATCTTCTGGAATAGAATCATACTCTAAAATATTTTTGGATCGCCTAGGTCTGGCCTCATCGACTAAAAGGAAGTTATTTTTGACCTTGTCCAATTTATTTCTCACAACTCAACATCTAGATGCTTTGGCATGTTTTTAAAAGAGGACCTATTATCAACTTTTGCATAAAAATTGTGATATTCAACTTTCTCTTCCTCTTTCTGTGGATGCAATCCCAAAATTGTGTTGAAAACTCTTGAAAATTAATTTCTTTCTCAATAGAAATTTCATCCATTCTTTTTTTACCTCATCCCAAGAGTTCTTGTTTTTTACTTTTTCTAACAGTGCATTTACTTTCATGTTGAATTATTGTGGCAAAGTTCTTGTTTTCCACTACCCTTGCTTTAGTCACCTCACATGTGTCATATGGTTAGTGAGAGTCAACATCAAACTTAAAAATTTATAAAATTTCATGTGCCCCATTGATTTTTTTTTCTCTCAAATGTGAACCCTCCACATGAAAATGGTAAGGAAGGAAATATGCTCCTTTTTTGTTGACTAAAAAAATATAGTTTATCTATGTTTTCCATCTGCCATATATGTTCCAAGGAAAAAACCTCTCTATCACATGTATTGGAAATTTGTAAGGTTGTACTCCTGATCCATAGAACATTAGCGTCGTATATTCCTCCATAAAGTACCAGTCAATCAACTGTATTTCTAATCCTAGTTGAATGCAATCTCTACAAGTCACAGGTAATCTAGGCATTATACTTTTTGAAATTGATCAATACATTGGAGCCCAAAAGTAGTCTACAAATTGATTGTAGTTCCTTTGATTATCAAACATCCTTATCTTAGGGGTCCACTCAGTTAATGGAAGCAACACTTTTGGTTATCCCTCAACATCATTGTAGGCTTGAATTACAAGTTTTTTTCTCACAAACCCCCATAGAAATAAATAGCACAAGTAGGTAGTGAAAATAAAGTTCTTATTGTCTAAACCTTCTTTGATTATTATGAATTGTTTATGCATTGATTCTACAATGTGCTCAACAAATCTGTATGCACAAGGTGGAGTAACAAAATGGATGGTGTATACTATTTCAAGGAGGGTTACATCCACTTGTTCATTGGTATCGAATCTAATATAAAAGCATAGAAATGGTATCCCTAACCCACGGTTTAAACTTATCAATTGTATAAGGAGGCCTCCCTTTTGGTATCGATCCATCAACTATTATTTTTTTGCAAAAAAATCATCTTTTGCATTTTGAGTGGTTGCATGATAATCGTTAACAATTATTTCTAGGTTTATGTTGAAGGTTCCTAATTCTTTACTTTCAAACCCCAATGCACGGCCAAGATTTTCCTCTATAATAGACAACATTTCTTTTTCGGTGCCATTTACAACATTTTTTTGCATCATAATTTTGTGCACGAGCATGACAAATTCGGGCAAGGTAAAACCTCGTGGAGCATCATGTGTCCCAATCCAACCCCCCATGTTGTCCAACCTAATGGATTCAAAGGTTTATTTTCCTTATTCTGAGATGATTATATAAGTGTGAGATTCTTGTGTCAATTAAATGATCATAAAAATTGTAATAATCATCAATAAAACCACAGGTTTTAAGTAATTTGGCGTATGGGATTAGGGTTGTATTTTGGGATCCCGAGGAAGTAGAGTTATACATGCTCATAATTTTTGGATTCTAGAAACCCGCAACCCTAATTTTTAAACCATTATAGAAGAAAAGGCTTATACAAGGTGCTACTTATAAAAATATTTAAAGAATCAAATGCAGGATGACACTTACTTGAAAAATGAATATTTTGAGTCTTACATGGCATGAAACTTCTATGAATCTATTCAGCCTTCAATTGTAGTATGCCTTCTAGAATGCAATGGATGTTAAATATCACCTCACAAGCAGTAGCACATCATTATAAATGATTATGTCTTTCATTGTAGATGTCAAATTTAGTATTTTTTCAAATTCCATTCAATGGATGATAGTTGTCACTTTGCTAGGCCTATTCCAGTAACTTCCATTCAAAATGTGGGTGTGTCAAGCATTCATCCTAGAATAGAGCCTACGTTGTTGATCTTAATATATCAAACGATGCAAAATATTTAAAATAATTTAATAAAAACATACTTTACATCACGTATTTATATGTGGTAACGTCACATGTGGAAATTCCCCATCACTATTACTAAAAAACATTTCCTTCCAACAAGAAGGGACTAGACATGTGGCGCGATTCCGGAAATTATCATGGCTTAGTGAATCTAGTTTTATCCATATTCACCATGATTTCTATAAGTGTTTTTCAGTGTGTTCCTTAAAATTTTCCCCGACATTCATGACTCATTGACATACCACAAAATTATTTGGAAAAATTTTTAGTAAGACATTGAATCGCAAATTTAGGGAAGGAATAAAAGAAGATTTCCCTTTTAGAAATAGAAGTTCTTGTTCATGATTTCATGGATATCCATATGTAAAACATAGCTATGGTTCAAAGTAGCAAGCTTTGGCATTTCGTAAATTTAAGAATTATATTCTTATTATATTCTTATTAGGTGCATTGTATCGTAGTTGAATTTGTTGAGAACTATACTTTTGTACACAAACAAATATTCAAATTCAAATAATATCATTCAAACCAGACATCCATCATGGTGCATATTGGTTATAGACATACATAACATGACATTGATAATGGGTTTCATATTATAGATGAAAATCTAGTGATAATGAAAGAGGTTCATTTTTATATCAACAATGACACAAAACATGAGAGAAGTCATGTTTCTAATTATTTTGAAATGTTTTCAAATATGTGAAACAATGTCATATGAACTTCAACAAACAATTAGAGGTGGTCATATGGTTATGTGAGCTAGTTCAATTCGTTAATTGAAACACATTTCTATTTCATTCCTCTAACGAAATAGTCAACAGAATAAATACGGTGTGATAAGAGTCTCTTCTTCCTAATATCTTAATTTTTTTCATTTATTTTCCTTATCAAAGTAGATTTTGTGTTGAAATTTCTTGTTCTTCTTGAACCAAAGTGAAAGAAAAAATAGAACTAACCTACCTAGCAACCTTAGAACACAATTCATAGGTTTGATCCATGGAAAAGACAATTTGGTTATGATGCTATATCTTGGTTGTGATGTTATATCTTAAGTTTTCTCATTTCTTGGCCTTGTCAAAGTGGATGTTGTGCTAGAAGGCCTTCTTGTTCCACTTGAAAGCATCATACCAGGTGAAGAATATTGTGTGGATGTGTTCCTTCTCCACTCTAATGGGAAGCACATTCAAGAAAGAGATGGTGTGGATGTGCTCCTTTTCAATATCAAGTATGATTCTCCCATAAATCAAAAATGAAAATCACCCAATTTATACCCAATTCTATTTTATTCCTCCAAAAAAAAAGTCAAAGACAACAAATATGGTGGGAGAAGAGTAGAGTCTTCCTTATACTTGTTTCTTAGCCTTGTCAAAGTGGATGTTGTGTTGGAAGACCTTTTCAGCTTGAAATCGTCATACCGGGTGAGGGAGATTATGTGGACGTGCTCCTTCTCCACTCTGATGAAAATTTCCTTCGATAAGGAGATGGTGTGGATGTTCTCCTTTCGATTCCCCCACAAATCATATGTGAAAAACCACCCAATTTACACCCAATTCTACTTAATTCCTTGAATGAAACATTCAACACAACAAATATGGTGTGATAAGAGTATAGCCTTCCTTATACTTGTTTCTTTGCCTTGTCTAAGTGGATGTTGTCCTAGAAGGACTTCTGTTATACTTGAAGGCATCATATCGGTGAAGGAGATTGTATGGAAATGTTACTTCACCACTCGATGGAAATAACCTTTAAGAAGGATATGGTGTGGATGTTCTCCTTGGTACCATGCTCGATTCTCCCATAAATCATATGTGAAAATCGCCCAATTTACACCCAGATCTATTTCATTATTCTAAAGAAGTATTCAACACAACAAATACAAGTGTGAAATGAGTAGAGTCTCTGTTATACTCATTTTTTTGCCTTGTCAAAACGGATGTTGTACTTTAATATTCTTATTCTTCTTGAAAGTTTCATACCCGGTGAAGGAGATTGTGTGGACATGATCTTTCTCCACTATGATGAAAAGCACCTTTAAGAAGGAGATGGTCTAGACATACTCCTTCTCGGTGTCATGCTTAATTCTCCCATAAATCATATGTGAAAATCACATAATTTCTCGGTGTCATGCTTAATTCTCCCATAAATCATATGTGAAAATCACATAATTTACACCTAATTCTATTTCATTCCTCCAATGCAATAATTAGCACAAAAATGTAGTGTGAGAAGAGTAGATTCTTCCTTAAATATCTTAATTTTTCTTGTTTCTTGGCTTTGTTAAAGTGGATGTTGTGTTGGAATGCATTAGTTTTCCTCTTAAAAGCGTCATACTAGGTGAAGGAGATTGTGTGGACATGATCCTTCTCCACTTTGATGAAAAGTCCCTTCAAGAAAGAGACAAAGTGTTAGCATACAAGAGGAAGAACTGTTTATTTTTAACAATACCACATAAATACCTCTTTTACCACACAAAAGTTCTAACTAATGTTCAATTCTTAACACACAATGTGAGAGATTAGGGAAAACCTTTAAAAATTAACATTGAATATATAACGAGGTGTTTGATTGGATGATGTTTAATTTATTTTTTAGATAAGATGAAGACATGAATGGAAATTTGTAAATTAAAAAAATGGGAATTAAATACATGCATGTCTTGTTCCTATTCCACAACTCAAATTTGTCCTACTCAAATAATATTTGTTGTGTTATTTCTTGATTATATATTTTTGTGGCATCAAGGTCCACGATTAGATGGAATTTGATTTTCTAGATAAGTCAAAGACATAAATGGAAATATGAAAATAAAATGGTGGGAATTAAACTTCATTGCTTTTGGAAGGGTACACTTCTAACTAGTTAAACCAGGGCCCAAGGTCAAAAGCCCGAGATCAATTCCGACATCCAACCCTTGGCATGTACAATGAATTTTGTAGACTTTAGGATATCACTACACTCTAATATCCCCTCTATTAGAAAAAGGGTAAGCTTCCTTAACATTTTGGAGAGCATTCGTAGTTTGAATTTTATGTCTTAGTAAATATGGTTGGTTTACAAGATTGTCCTACGAAACATATTATGTGAGACTATGGATAATTAAGAAAAAATGTCGGTGGTTTGCTATGCTTCAAATTTATCTATGATTTTTTATTTTTTTGATGAAAAATATCTTATATTATATTAATTCAATACGATACAAGATAACTTTCAACAAAAAAAGTGGGCGGTATGAGAGCACGCCCCAAAACCACAAACAAAGCTAGTCGAGCCTAGAAGGACGAAGGACAAACTAGGCCGAGCCTAGGAGACAACAAAAGTTAGGCATTGCCTAGAAGCGATCAAAAACCAAGTCACGCAAAGAATAGTAAACATGCCCGAAGCGGACGGATCATGATCATCCGACCAACCCGAGCTAGGTAAATCTTTGCCAACATCTGGGAGCTCCCAGCCCAAAGAACTTCTTCCTCTGGGTCCGCCTCCCTACGAGTAGGAATGGCGAGGCTAAGGCGAGGTAACTTGTCGATGGTGGTGGTGGCGAGGGGTAGATTCCAACCATCGGTAGTGAGAGGCATGGTGGCAAGAGGAGAACCTCATCCATGTTGGTGAGGCGGTGATCCCAACCACCGTTGGCGAGCCGGTGAAGGACCCATGTGGTGATGAGGTGGCACGCCCGGCCATGGTGACGAGCTGGCGAGTAACTTATTTGGTGCAAAGGGCCCAAGGAGCGGAGAGCTCACTGAAAGCACACCATTGTAAATGGCTGCGTCGACCATCACGTCTGGGCGGGCGAGTTTGGTAAGAGATGGTGGAGCACAAGCAACATTACATGGGGCTTCCCCTCAATGTCATGGTAGGATCTCGAGGTGGTCCACCTCCAATGCATCCTTGTTGGCCTAGAATTGTAGCACATTGGAGATCATCATAGACTTTTTATAAATCAAGAAGATTGATTAACTGCAAAATTAACAAAGAAAAAGCATTTCTTTCTTTTCAAATCCAAAACAGAATTTCCCCTCTGAAAACATGCCAAATTTGGGTGAACATAGGCAGAAGCTTGGGATTGTCTCCCAAAAGGATATGTTGCCAAGTAAAGCAATGTGGCCTTAATGGAAAGAAAAATGAATGAATCCAATTCCAGGCAATCTGAGCTTTGGGACAAAACCAAAAGATATGCAAGATTGTTTCCAAGTGACCACAAAATGGGCATTTGGGAGCTGGATCCCAATTTGAACAAGACGAGCCCCGATAGGAAGTCCTTGGTGCAAAATACACCGAGGAAAGTGGGAAATTTTGGGCTCCACACAAAGAGTCCACACAGTGGAAAATCACCTACTCCAGGTAGATAGAGTGGAGTGAATTCCCCATCACATGTTGAGTTTATCCACCATGGGAAAATGAGGAAAAGCCAACGGTAGCCTTTACTGGCTTTGTAATTGCAAAATGGAGTATCTACATATCATTTCTAGTTCGTCCACCACATGTGAGAGGAATGCACAACAATCTTGTGAAACATGTGGTCAGGAACCGAGTTGATCATGGTAGTATAAGTATCTTGGTCCTGGTTAGAGAGTCGAAAACGAGTTTTAAATGTCGGCCAAGATAACCAGGATTGCGCATTTTTGCATAATAAGTCCTCAATGGTGCGAATTCTGCATTTGAAAAATTTAAGCGCGGAAATTTGCGGGACTTCGATGACCACCAAATTGATTAATGATTTATAGAGAGCCCATTCAAAATTCATCCCCCTTCCACAAGCCGTGGTTTAATGCTTTCCCATGCTTTCTAAATGCTCTTAAGCACAAAAGTGCCAACAATTTTGATAGGCACGGGGCTGATGAGCAGATTGAAAAACCCCAATCCTTTCCATGCGGGTGGCGATAAGGAGAACCTTTAGCAATACCATGCCATATGAGAACTTTCCAAGCTTCTTGGCCAGTAATGCTTCTGATGATCCATTTTGCGCAAAGTGTCTTCCCTTGACGTTGAATGTCAATAAGGTCGAGTCCCCAGAATTCTGCGAGGAAGGCAACATATCTCCCAAGCCACCCGATGAAATCATTTGCCTGTAGAAGCATTAGCCCATAAAAAGGATTTGAGAAGCTTTTCCAGCTTCTGAATGGAAGCTTTGGAAGGAACCCAACACAACGAGTAATAAATGTGTGTGGCCGCAAGAACTTTGGAACAAATTTGGAATTTTCCAGCCAAAGATAAGGGTCTGGTGATCCAATACTCCAGTTTTTTTGCCACCCTTTGAATAACATATTGCCAAAGCTCGGCCGGGGAGGCTTGAAAAGAAAAGGAATACCCAAGAACTTAAATATCTCACCATGTGCTAGAATCTTCCATTCGAAAGTGGCAAGCCAATCTGGTGCAGGAAGGATTGTCGATAACATTGGGTTTTTCGCCATTGAATCGACGAGCCAAAAGCTAAGCAAAAGTATCCAAGCATTGCATAGCATTGCGAATGTTGGCTTCGTCTTCAATGAGCGTAAGAAAGGAATCATCCACAAAATGCCCATTGAGAAGTTGAGAACTGGGCGCAACAGGAAGCGAGATTCCCCTAACAAGTCCCTGGAATTTAGTGTGGGCTAATAAATACCCAAATCCTTCGTCCACGAGCACATACAATGCAGGGGCCAGAGGGCAGCCTTGCCGAATAGAACGAAATATTCCAAATGGTTCCAAGATGATGCCATTGATAGAGATCTGAGTAGAGACATCCACAAAAGCATATTGATGGATTGAATAAAAATGGGGCCAAAGCCAAGCGTTTGAAGCATGGCAAGAATAAATGGCCATTCAATTCAATTGTAGGCTTTCTCAAAATCAATTTTTATGAACATGGCAGATTGATTAGATCTACAAGCCCATTCCATGCCTTCCCACACAGCAATGATGTTATCCAGGATATATCTACCTTTGGATAAATCATGTTTAATATGGTGAATAACATCCTAAGGATATTGCATAGCCGCATAGCCAAAGCTTTGGCGATGATTTTATAGGAGACATTCAACAAGTGTGATTGGATGTCATGTGATTTACTATAGGTCTCCTTGTTTAGGGATGAATTTGATGTTTCCCTTATTGATTCGTGGCCCTAAGGATTGATTTTGAAACCCTTCAAGGTAAACTTGGAACAGGTCGTGCTCGACCGAGTCCCAAAGGGCTTTATAGAATTCACAGGGGAATCCATTGCATCCCAGTGCTTTATCATTGGCCATCTGCATGGTGGCTTCATGGAGGTCCTCAATGGTGAGAATTCTTTCATGAGATCACCTTTTGAGCCTCAGACAACTTGCATGGCACAACACCCAGACATTGATCAAGAGCAGCTTGGCGAGCTACAAAAGGTTGTTGAGCTTGGAACACAAGCTTGTAGTGGTGCACAAAGGCTTACAACATAAGTTGCAGGTCTGTAATCCGAGCTCCACCCTCCATGATAGCCCGAATTTGTTGGGAAGGTTTCTTGGCTCGAGAGAAAAATTCTTTCGAGACCCGATCTCCAATTTTGAGCCAGTGCATACGAGCTCGAATTTGTGCTCCCCTAGCATTGTAGTTGTCCGCAATTTGAATTTGTTGGCGAAGCGTTGCAACATGAAGTTGCAGGGTTTCAGAGAAAGGATCGCTTTGAAGTGCCACCACCGCTCGGTTAAGGGCTGATGTGTTAGCGGAGTATGAGCGGCGCGAATTTTGGCCAGCTATCTACCATAGATTCTGAGGAATCTAGTTGTTCGAAATCGTATGCCCTCCTCCCACCATTGAATCCAGATGGCTTGCATAGATGGATGATACCACTGGCAATGATTAAGACATAGAATTAAATTCCAAACACGCTTGATATGATTGACAGTGGGGCCATGTTGCATCAAGGAAGTATTAAGAAAGAATTGGCCTTTATGGTAAAAAGGGTGTGTGTCATGCCAAGTGATACAAAATCGTATTGGAGAATGATCCAAAAGGATCAAGCATGACCTCCACTGGCAGGGAATAAATGCTATCAAACTCAAAATAATCTTGAGCTAACAACATGGCTCTGTCAAGTTGTTTAAGTACACGATATGTCCCTCCACGTAGATTGGACCAAGTAAACCATGCTTCAGAGGTGGGAAAGCGAGATGCGTTAGGATCAAAAATCTAAATTTATTATGCATAAAGTACCACACTTCCCTTTCACCAAGTGTCCATCTCATCGGCAAGTGGCCACATTTATCATTAGGTGACTCAACCATATTAAAATCTCCACTTATGACCCAATAAGCATTGAGAATGGAGTTGGCGATCCACCGCCACAGATCGGCCCTTTCGGCCGCATCATTAGAGGTGTAAATATTAATGAGGCCAAAAGGGCGATCATCCACATTAAATAGGACCCATATGGCACGATTGGTGGGGTCGATGCCATGGTCAATTAATAGAGGCTGCCATTTGGGAGCAAAAAGTGAAATTAATCCCCACGCCCGCATCATGATTGCTCTGAAAGCCAAGTTGTCGGGCCAATGGATTTGCAAACCATCTATTACTGAAAACTTGTAATTTTCACTTCCTGCAAAAAAAAAAACATCTAAATTTGCACATCGTTATCGAGTTTCACGCACAACATATTTACGATAAGATTTTGTAAGACCCCCGAACATTCCAAAAAAATTCATGGGAAATGATGGTCAAGAGCCATAACCCCATCCTCTAAGCCACAAGGGCATTATATTGATTTTGTAGGAAACGAACACTATTGTCTTTGGAAATCAAATTTTTCTTTATGGCGTAATCAATGTTGTACTCTGTTTGGGTTGAGCCCATGCTACGAGTTGGACTACGGTCCCGAGAGATGCGAGAGAGGCTTCGGGGCCTTTTGGAGGGCCCTTGTGAATTTCTTGGTAGGAGTAACGTAACCTTGATTTTGGATGGGAACAACTTAAACAGAATTTTTCGTCCATGAGAACCGAGGACGCTTGAGGGGTGTGCTAAAATACTTTGGCAACAGGGTAGCTGAGTTAGCAGGTAGTTGGATCTTTAGCAGCAGCTGACTGATTGACTCTTTAACATGTACACTATGCGGTTGTTCCTTAACAGTTGGCTTCCGGTGGCCATTAGAGCCAGAGGCCTTGGATTGTTGGGCTTTGTTCTTGTTTCGCCAGCCCTCTAACAACTTGCCAACCTTCCTCCTATTGGGGTTTGACTGGTTCGGGAGTTGCTTTGGCCACAAGGCTGTTTGCGGGGTACATAAAGAGGACAATCTTTGATCTTGTGATCGAAGCCTGGCAATGGAAGCATGTGTTAGGCAGATTGATATACATGAACCGCTGAGAATAGCGTTTGTCTCACATCTAGATATCCACAAATTCCTTTAGATCTTGAGAGAGATCAATCTCAACGCATACTCGCTTCTACGGCCGAGCATGGTAAAACCTATTGGCTTTGAGGCAAACTACTCGGCCAAGAGAAGCAAAAATTTGTGACAAAAAGGCACACATGGTAAAGGGAGGCCAGGGAATTCAACCCAGACAGGCACTTTAAGGGTGGTATACTCAAATACCACGAAGTCCTTGAGCCATGGGGTTAACACAAGCAACGAGTTGCGAACATACCAAGTGGCTTGTTTAGCCAAAATATTGGGTGCATTAGCAAGATCAAAAAAGCGAAAGAGGAAGAAACCCTTGGTCATGTTTTGAACACTTTCCAGTCGACTCCATGAGGAGTCCAGATGGTGTTAACCCAAGATTTGAGCATGCTTTTAGAGGGGATGTGACCCACAAAATACCCAATGAGACAAAACTGCTCTAACCATTGACAAACAACATTAAATTTAGGAATGGGAAAAACCACATCAAGAGGAGAAATATTACCTCGTGGAATACTTTCGAACGAACTTCCTGGGTCACTTCATCGGCGGTGCCATTGCTCAAACCTTGTAATGTCCCCTTTCCTACGCCAAAGGCCTAAGGGCCAATTCGAGTCCCAGCCTTGGTCATACCCAAGGGGCTAGGGACGCTGGGAGCTATTGGGTGTGAATATCTAGTTCATTTGTTATAATTTTTCGTTGACATGAGCATAAAGTGATTTGGAGGGACTAGATGTTATGTTTTGTCGTTAGGGGGGGACCCCATAACACTTTATTATTCTATTTTTTCGTTGGGGTCACTTATGGTACTTTATTATTCTATTTCTTCGTTGGGGTCACTTAAGTCATTTTTAGTCCCACATGGAGCGCCCAACTTGGAAAAAGGTAATGAGATGTTATAAAAGGAGGTTTGGGGGAGTGATGGAGAACATTCTTGCATACATAATTATTTTCCTTCATGTGCAACTATTGTTTGCTTACAAATTTACAGCTTGTGGAGTGAAATCCCACAGAACCCTAGCTTCAGTGGTGACAGATCTATCCCTAGCTAGCAGGCATTCTTCGGTAGTGAGAGATCTACCCTAGCTTGTCATTTTGGAGTTGTTTTCAAGGCTGTTTTACAGAGGTATTTTCAGAGGTTTCAGAGGAAAGGTTTGAGGGTTTCGGTGACATTTTGTGGAGATAATCCAAGGGTTTTCAGATCTGATTTGTGGCAGCGATTAGAGCAGATTTTGGCGCCATATTTAGAGACACTTTGAGGGTTTTTGGCCTCTTCCCAAGGGGAGCAACCCACTTTGGGATTTTGCAACAATTTTTGGAAGGGTTTCAGTGTGTCGTTTCCAGATCTGGAGGATGGGATCTCTTCTATATTAGTGGTAGATATTATTTCCAGAAATTCAGATTTTTATCTATTTTCTAGGGTTTTATCTACTCAGTTCCAGATTTGCAGCAGTGTTTTTTAGGGCTTCCAGTGTCCATTTTCAGATCTAGAGGTTGGGTTTTCATTCTCACTATTAGTAGATGTTATTTCCAAAATTTCATAATTTTATCATGCCTACTTGAGAAGATATGAATTTTTGAAGTTTTTAGGGCTTTCTGTAATTTTCTGGCTGCATTATATCATTCCAAAAATTCCAAAAATAATTTTCTTATGTTCTTTATAATATTAGCAAGCTCTCCTAAAAATTTCAAGTGATTTGAGTGAGTATTTTGAGAGATATCAATTTTCTTCAGTTCGCTGCCCTAACTGTTAAAAATCTGCAAAAATCAGAATTTGGGTTTGCTGCAATTTCTTATTTTTTGGTGCATTTTTAAGTGGTATCCCACAAGGGATATTTCAGTGGTATCAGAGCAGTTGTTTCTCCAGCCTGTTGGGGTTGAAAGATGGGAGACAAAGACAGTGAGGATATGGGTGTAGATCTGATGAAACAATTGTTCACCAACATGGTAAAGCAAAGAGGAGACTACCAATCTCTATTTAAGCCAACTCACGGAGAGATTAGCACAGGGCAGGATTGATGCTCATACGGAGAGAGGAGAAAATAGCAATATGGGACAACATGATCAAAGAGGTGAGGGTGGACATTCAGGCAACGGTCTCCCCATTCTTCTACCAGCCTTTGGGATTCACGAACCTTCTTTCGTGAAGGATCCGAAAGTTTCACAGGTACGGCAGCCAGTGGATATTTTAGATGAGGAGTCTTGTTGGGAAAGGTACCAGACCTTGAGTGATGGCTTTCGTGACAACATGTTATTCCAGGAATATTGCAAAATGAAGATTGGCAGCATGCCTAGTAGAGATCATCAGATACAGGTACCAGAGTTGCAAAGGAGATTGGGACAGATTTCCATTCCACACTTCAATGGTTATAAGAAGTGTACTACACAATCTTGAGTTCAGTATTTGAAGACATACTTCGACTTGAATCCTATGCGTGAAGAAGATGCAATTAAGTTTGCAATCTTACATCTTGAGGGAGACGCTCATGATTGGTGGCATCATGGATTGATTACACAGGGACACATACACATTACTACTTATGCAGAGTTCACACAGGCTAAATGCTAGCATATTTGATAGAAGGACCACCGACAGGATTTTAGGGAGTTGACTCATTTAAGACAAACTGGTTCCCTGAATCAATATATCGCATATTTTCAGAGATTATTAGTCATGGTATCTGATGTTAAGGAGATGAGGTTGATTTCACTGTTCACAAAGGTTGACAAATGCTCTTGTTGGGTTTATGCAAGCATTTGAGCATTCTTCTTTGCACGAGGCTATTAGGAGATCTCAAGACTTGGAGTTATCCACTTAGTTGAGGGTTCCACCTCGCATTCAGCAAAGGGAACCTCCATCTGGATCGATAAACTTCAGCAGGGACCAAGGCAGAGGTGGCTAAGAAGTCGGTCATTTCCCGAGAAGACAGAGATGAGTTCCTAGTGAAAGAAACTATGTTTCGATTGCCGCACACCTTGGGTTTCAGGGCATGATTGCAAAGGTAGAAGGAAGGCCCAATTCATTGAGGTCTTCGAGGAGAGTGAGGGTGACAGAGGTGAGGAGTTAGAGACTCACGAGATGGATGATGGAGATGGAGTTGCGTTGGATAGTGTTGATGCGGTGCGGAGGAGGAGACTTTTCCTCGGGAGATTATAGCCACATTGTCTAGTACTCCGATGTACAAGGCATTTAGGATTAGAGGAGTTATGCAAGGTCAGTGAGTTGTGGTACTCATTGACAGTGGGGCTACCCACAACTTTATTGATGCATCATTGGTTGAGAGACGAGGTTTGCAGATGAAGGACTTTGAGGGCTTCAACATTGTTGTAGCCAATGGGGAGTATATGAGATGCACACGGAAAGTTCCACAATTGAGCATCACCATGGGTAACTACACAATTACCGATGATTTCCACATTGTTGGTATGGGAGTGACCAACATAGTGCTGGGAGTGCAGTGGCTTCACTCTCTTGGTGAGTTTTGGACTAACTTTCAGACGATGGAGCTGAAGTTTAAGTCCGAGGACAGGAATGTGATTTTGAGGGGATTATCTATAGGGGCACCTATGGTGGTTGCAGCTGAGGGGATGGAGAGGACTTTCCGACATGATGAGGGGCTTTATTATTGCGGATCGATGTGGAATATGATGGATGTGGGTGTGACCAGTAGTGTTGCACATGAGACAGTCATAGAGATTGGGGTTACAGGTTCAAATCATCTAAGTTTATCATTATGTTGGTTATTTGAGGTTTCTGGTAGACTGGAGATCTCATTTGTTTGTTGAGTACTCCAAGAACCGACACACTTGTGAGATTCTAGATGGTCACATACAAGATGACACCTACAGATTGGAGGATGAGATGATATTCTATCAGGGAAGATTATACCTTGTGTCAGATTCATGGTTGAGGATGGAGATATTGCGACATGTGCATTGTTCTTTCGTGACTGGACACTTGAGCTTCGATGCGACCTACAGGCTCATATCAGAGAGTTTCAGATGGCATGGGTTGAGGGAGGATATCATCAACTTCATACAGGGATGTACGGTTTGTCGTTATAACAAATCGAGCTTACAGGTTCATCATGTTCTGAGTCAACATGGGATAGCACTCCTATGTATTTTACTACTTCTAGGCACAGAGGGCATTTCACCCATGTGCTAGTCAGTGGAGGGATGGAGTTGACTCAGTTTCCTGGTTATTCAGTAGGTTCACACTCATCACAAGAGGTGAACTATGTAGAGTTGACATTGTCGGTTGACCATTTACTGGAGTCTTGGGATTTTTCCCCCACGGGACACATTGAGATACATTATGAGTTGTACTCTCACACTAATGTGGGTCATGTGGGAGGGTTAGCACGCTTTGTGCGTATACAGGTTATTTCACAGGTTGATCCAGGAGATTCTACAAGATTCAAAGTGGACTTGCGTACTCAGGAGTTGATCGAAGAGATAGTGACGGGTCCCATGATGATGGCATCAGATTGGCAAGGATTGGACAAATTGGCAATCCCAATGTGGGTACCAGTGGAGAGTCGGTTTGGGTATCATTCTACTTCACAAACAACATTGTTCTCTATACAACATGGAGGTCATGATGACTACATGGGGTTTCTTGGTTACTTCGGATTACACCGATCTTTGGTTGACTACAGGGTGAGATGGAGAAACTTACTTTGTGGTATTCAACTTCTGCAACATGACAGGATAATGCTTGGGGTCAAGCATTTCTCGGGAAGGGAGGATTGTAATGTCCCCTTTCCTACGCCAAAGGCCTAAGGGCCAATTCGAGTCCTAGCCTTGGTCATACCCAAGGGGCTAGGGACGCTGGGAGCTATTGGGTGTGAATATCTAGTTCATTTGTTATAATTTTTCGTTGACATGAGCATAAAGTGATTTGGAGGGACTAGATGTTATGTTTTGTCGTTAGGGGGGACCCCATAACACTTTATTATTCTATTTCTTCGTTGGGGTCACTTATGGTACTTTATTATTCTATTTCTTTGTTGGGGTCACTTAAGTCATTTTTTAGTCCCACATGGAGTGCCCAACTTGGAAAAAGGTAATGAGATGTTATAAAAGGAGGTTTGGGGGAGTGATGGAGAACATTCTTGCATACATAATTATTTTCCTTCATGTGCAAATCACATTGCTTACAAATTTACAAACTTGTGGAGTGAGATCCCATAGAAACCCTAGCTTCGGTGGTGAGAGATTTATTCCTAACTAGCAAGGCATTCTTCAAGATAGTGAGAGATCTACCCTAGCTTGTCATTTTGGAGTTATTTTCGGGGTTGTTTTACAAAGGTATTTTAAGAGGTTTCAGAGGAAAGGTTTGAGGGTTTCGGTGACATTTTGTGGAGATAATCCAAGGGTTTTCGATTTGATTTGTGGCAACGATTAGAGCAAATTTTGCGCCATATTTAGAGACACTTTGAGGGTTTTTGGCCTCTTCCCAAGGGGAGTGACCCACTTTGGGATTTTGCAACAATTTTTGGAAGAGTTTCAAGGAGCCATTTCCGTATCTAGAGGATGGGATCTCTTCCATATCAGTGGTAGAGATTATTTCCAGAAATTCAGATTTTTATCTATTTTCTAGGATTTTATCTACTCGGTTCAAAATTTGCAGCAGTGTTTTTTAGGGCTTCTCGGTGTCCATTTTCAGATCTGGAGGTTGAGTTTTCATTCTCACTATTAGTAGATGTTATTTCCAAAATTTCATAATTTTATCATGCCTACTTGAGAAGATATAAATTTTTGAAGTTTTTAGGGCTTTCTGTAATTTTTGGCTGCATTATATCATTCCAAAAATTCCAAAAATAATTTTTTTATTCTTTATAATATTAGCAAGCTCTCATAAAAATTTCAAGTGATTTGAGTGATATTTTGAGAGATCAATTTTCTTCAATTCGTTGCCCTAACTATTAAAAATCTGCAAAAATTAGAATTTGGGTTTACTGCAATTTTTCTTTTTTTTTTGTGTATTTTTAAGTGGTATCCCACAAGGAATATTTCAAAACTCCACTATCTCCACCAGTTGAAACAACCGAGTTTGAAGATGGCAATGTCATCATTATATAGGGACGCCCGAGGGCGAGAAACTTTAGGAAAAACTATAGCAATAAATTCCCATAGTGCCCAAAAAGGTCGCAGATATGGTGGTACCAAATATAAAACCCTAAAAAAATTGACTCCAATTTTTCACCAGAGTTGCATAGCGTTTTTTTCCTTCGAGCTTCCCAAATGTAAACATAACTCCGGAATTTTCGTGATTTTTTTGGATGAATCTTCTTTCATTTTATTTTCATTATCCTTCTTACCCTCTTCTAAAATTGGAATAACCATTCTGATGTTGTCCCCTCCCATTCCACTATTTCATGCAACTCGATTAACCATTTTGTTGATATCTAACAGCTCCTTATAGGTTATAGCAGTTTGATTACCTGCAAATGTTGTTATAGCCAGCAAAAGAGCTCTACTTCTACTAGCTTATTTAGAGTGTTTGAAGGCATGTAAAACAATGTCAATAATAGATCACACTGGTATAAACCAAGATCTAGTGTGTGCCAATAAATGCTAGTTTTAATGCTTTCGCAACCCTAATGATAAACTTTGTCGGGCACTTTCAATCTTTTGATATTGGATTATTGGGTTTTTAGATTGATACACAATTATGAGTAACAAAGAAAATGTACCGAACACCAAGTTGAACATCATCTGAAGCTGGATTCTTGGGTACTTAGACTGAAACACAACAGGGAACAACAGCTCGATAAAGTACCAAACATCAATTTGAACATCATCTGAAAATCATCTGACCCATTACACTAACTATTTGTTCCCTTGCAAAAATATCTTTGATATGCATGTTGAAAGGAATGTACCATTAAATCTGAAGAATGTCTATTGTGCGCTATATAGTTCAGCATTATTGATACACTTTTTTAACGATAGCCTATAAAATTTTAAATATGACCATTTCAGACCCAAAAAAATCGGATAATATGCATCTTTGCCACTCAAAAACTCAAAATTGGATGAAACACCTCTGAATTGCTATCTAGAACTGGCAATTACAAAAGAGCTACAAATGTTTTTGATGAATATAGAGCCTGACATCAAGTATACAACCAGATGTACTTTCTACGAATAGACATTTAAAAGATAGGCATTTCGTGAGACAAAAAAACATTTGAGCTTACATATTTGACTTAAAACTCACATGAACACTACAATTGTTAGATGGTTCTGTATATTTTGTTGTACCGTTGTCAACACCCTTTCAAACTTCCATACAAAAGCTACTTACAGAGGAATCAAAAAGACCATGATGGCATTTGTTTCGACTTGATAATGGCCCTGAGGAAGATTTACAAGTCTTTGTGTAAGCATCTTCTAAAAATCATAATGATTTTCTGCTTCATTTTCTTTAATGTAATGTGCGCATAATTCTTGAGAAGGATGCACATAATCATAAGGTGAAGGTTCACCGAAGTCGCTTGACATATTTTCCCAATATAAATTTGGGACCCAGTTAGCATTCTTGAGTACTTTCAGCAGCTCTTCAAGCAATGTTTGATTTCCAATAGGGCTAAGATGCATGCCATCGCTGCAAAATTCAAACAGCAAATAAATTAACAGGATATCTCGACTCCATGGTACCCAGAAAAATCTCTTATGTAGATCACCAGTTACACAATCAGAATGGGAAAACCAATGAGAACACATACTAATTAATAACTATAATACAAAGTCAAAGCAGGCAACAAGGTAAAGAAGAAGATTAATACAACTACAGTAACCATTATTTGATTAAATTTCACGAAAGCATCTTCATAAGTCATACATTAAATTTATTTATCTTGTCCACAGAGGGCAGAATTTAGCATTAAGATACATGCAGTTAGTTGTCTGCATATATCAAATTTCGTGATACTCCAATTGAAAGTATTTAGTGCATCGTGTTCTAAAGCTTGTCTGGAAAAATATAGTAAAAAAAAAAAAAAGTTGTATAGCATAAAAATGTTTTTATGGATTTGTTAGTATGCATAAGGAACAGTGAATGTACTCTAAGATGAGAAGGCAACCCCAAAGCCGTAAATCCCAGACTAATGCCATTAAGGTACCAATACAAATAGTTGCATTGTGTAAGAAAGACCCCAAAAGAGCATGGTCTGATGAAAATCGAAAAAATAGAAACGGGTCCCATCTTATATCTTTGTCAAGGCCTAGGCCCAAAAAATCATTTGTATCATCATCTATCACTTTGAAAAGGGCTAATGCAGGATCCCATAATGTTTATCAGAGCCCGTCCAAGGTTGATACGGCCAACCTAGGTAGTCTTTGGAGGAATCAAAGCAATCCCCCTAGAACCTCTCCTAAGATCCAAGGCCAAAGAAACTCCAATGGCAGCAAAGAAACTTGTAATGCATGCCATCCCATGTGGGCCAAGTAGATCCATGAAACCGAGAGAGGATATGTTGAGGCACCCTAATAATAGTAGTGTGCAAAGAAGAGTGTCACTTCACTAACACACACCAATATGTGTGTGAAGAAAAGTATCTAAAAGGTACTTAGCACATCAACCTCTATGATGGGCCAAAAGAAAGATGTGATCAGTTTGAGACCTATAAAGCCCCCTACAAGGACTTGCATTGAAGGGTGGCATCCTCTAGGCATAAAAGGGTTAGACACTGCTGGTTCAAGTATCGTAAGAAAGTGAATCGAGTCGCCCAAGTCTCTGTAAAGGCAATGGTATCTCCCCTAGATCTCATGGTAAGTGTAGCATCTGCAAATGAAATGCTCCTCAATCTCTACCTCCTAGAGGAAACAAAGACGACAGATCCTGTCCCTGCGTGGAATATGACAATCAATCTCAAGTCTCAACCCACAACGGGTGGGAGCATACCCTCAACTAGCCAAGAGGAAACCTCAAGCAATCCGACCAATGGCGTCAGAGATTTCAAGTCAACGAATGACACCATCCACCACCTATACAAAATGTTCAAGGTAAAAGGTGAACTGGGTTTGAGCGGCTGAGGAGAGGTCTAAGTGACCTGAATGTACTACTTGTAGATATCCTTCCTGAAAGCTCTAATGATGAACTCCTTTAAGGGAAAAAGACGACAATCTGTGTCCAAGAATCTGAAAGATGGAATTCTATCAATAGAGATGCCCGTAGACTGCAAGAGCAAAGTAGTCTTAGAGGACCAACAATGTCAGCCTCTAGGGGGCCAAGGATGCAATCCTCTCTGAAGAACAAAGGGCTAAGTATGGATACCTCTCACGTACTGAGGCTAAATCCTTATGGTTCTGAGTCTGAAATTTCAAAATATAGAAAATGAACCTGAAGATAATCTTGAGGTAAAGAGGCTTCACAGAAAATTCAGCTTGGATGATGCACTAAAGAACAGACCATTTGCAATTGGTTATATAATCGAATCATGAGAGTCTAGACTCTCTCAGTAAGAATCCAATTAACAGACCCCAAACTAGACCCCCAAACCTCAGACAAAATGTTGATGGAAGAACTCTCCAATCGCTCAAGCAATGAAGGTGCTTAAGACATGGTCCAGACAAGTCCATCCTCAACATTTTTAATAGTATCAAACAATGATAATGACAGTACTGAGAGTGTGATTATTCAGGTTATGCAGGTAAAAAGTGCCAATCTTGCAGCTACCTATGCACCTAACTATTGCAAGACTGGCATTGCTGAGAATCCTGGTGGCTACTGGCCTACAAACAGACGTTGGAATGATGGAGGGTGTTGCAGGAGCGAGAATATTTTTTTACAAATCAGCACAATGGGAAGGGTCGGTGACACCTTGCTAGAGAAGCATACTCATTTTATTAGCAGGATTTTCGCTTCAATAACGAGGAATCTGTTTTGTTAGCAGTTATAATTATAGGTGTAGTTTAGCTATAGTCCCAGCTACTTATTCCCAGAGTGTTTTTTTTTTTTTTAAAACCACCAAATTTATATTAATATAAGTATAAAGTACAAATTACAATGCCAAGCAATTATGCTCATACTCGAGGAGATATCCTTAGATTTCCAAGAACAAATAAGAGAAAAAGATAGCATATCTGTGATTTATCCATCATGTGACTTCAAAGAGAGGATCCGCTCAATCTGTTGTCGTTTCTCCAGGGACCAGGTCAAAGGTAGAGGACCAAAGTTGATCAGATTAGAATGATCTAAAGCCCAATTGGCCAAAGCATCAGCCATCTTGTTCTGACCCCTAGGCACATGAAAATATGTGATTGTTTGAAACTGTCTGGCAATGACTTGAATACTTTCCTGGATTCTGGCAATAAGCCAATTATTAGACAAATGTTGCTCAGGAGCTTGTAAAAGGTTAACAATAACCTTGGAATCCGATTCCACTATGATACTAGGGCACCCCAGTTTAGTTGCCTCCAGAAGAGCACGTTGGATAGCCATGATTTCAGCCACATTATTGGTGTAGTGTCCCAATTGATAAGCAAAGAAGAAGAGAGGAGTTCCCAAAGAGTCATGAGCTATCCCTCCCATACTAGCTGGACCCGGATTAAAGCATATTTGTGCTTTATCCATCACGACTTCAAAGAGGGGATCCGCTCAATCTGTTGTCGTTTCTTCGGGGACAAGGTCAAAGGTAGAGGACCAAAGTTGATTAGATTAGAATGATCTAAAGCCCAATTGGCTAAAGCATCACCATCTTGTTCTAACCCTTGGCACATGAAAATATGTGATTGTTTGAAACTGTTTGCAATGACTTGAATACTTTCTGGATTCGCAATAAGCCAATTATTAGACAAATGTTGATCAGAGCTTGTAAAGGTTAACAATAACCTTGGAATCAGATTCCACTATGATACTAGGACACCCCAGTTTAGTTGCCTCCAAAAGAGCACGTTGGATAGCCATGATTTCAGCCACATTATTGGTGTAGTGTCCCAATTGATAAGCAAAGAAGAAGAGAGGAGTTCCCAAAGAGTCATGAGCTATCCCTCCCATACTAGCTGGACCCGGATTACCTCTAGCTGCTCCATCAGTGTTTAATTTGACAAATCCAAATGGGGAGGTTTCCATATTCTGAGATTAGAAGGCACCCTTTGTTTAGTAGATTGCTTTATCTACAATTGCCTATTGCCCAAATTTAGTTTTTGTAAGAGAACTTTCCACTTCGCAGGTGGTGGGGAAGGAATTTTCAGATTGTGCACTATAGTTTCTGCAATATTACTTCTGGTCAGGTCCATAACATACCATTGTCTCTACTTTCTGACTTGAAAATGCGTCTATTTCTTTCCTTCCAAACATTCCACAACAAAAGAGAGACAACAAGCTAGATTCCTTTGGTAAAGTCTTGGGTATCCCTAACTAAATGTTTCCAACCTCTAATAGTATCCACTAGATTCATAGTAGAATTCCAAGTAACAAAAAGACAATCAACTAGTGTACACCATAGGGCCGAAGTGAAGGGGCATTGAAAAAGAGATGAGTCAGGGTCTCTTCTGCATCTGTGCATAAAGGGCACCTAAAGGGTCCAACCATTCCTCTTTTCATCAAATTATCTCCTGTAAGAACCCTTTGATAGATTAAAAGCCAAATAAAGAATCTCACCTTAGGCCATAGGGCAGGTTGCCAAAGATCCACAAAGATATCTTTCCATGGATGTGGCTGAGGAGCTACCAAAACTCTATAGCCCTCAACTACTGAATACTTTCCATCCGGCTTTGTTCCCCATCCCAGGGTATCTGGTGTCGAACTTGTAGAAAGGATCCTGTTTTGCAAAAGAGTTTGGAAGAATTGAACTTGTTCATGAGTCAAGTTAATTTGCCACAAGGATGGAGAAATCCATTCACTCCCTGGGTATGTTGGCTTTATATAATGACTTACCTTTTGCTTTCCTTGTCTCATGAAGAGTATCCATAATATTTCTAAGATCCGGATACTGTTTGATCAAAGGTGGGTGACCATCCCACGAATCAGTCCAGAAATTTGCCTGATCTCCTTTACCAATTTTCCAAAACAAGTGTTGTTTGATGATTTCTTCCCTATTCTGAGAACTAAGAGAATGGGAGATCCTCGAGAAGGTAACGAGTGTCGGACTAGTTCATGGGGCCTCATACCCTGTGTATATTTTTCTCTAATATTAATACTCCACAAGTGGTTAGATTTTGCAGTAATCTCCAATATAACTTTGTTGTCAGGGCTTTGTTATTCGAACACTAGCTCTGAAGCCCAATCCTCCCTCTTTCTTTGGCAAACATAGGGTTTTCCATTTCACGAGATGCCATTTCAGCCTGTTGAGTGCCTGACCACAAGAATTTTTGACTAATAGAATCTAACTGGTGCAAAATTGTTGCAGGAATGTTCAAGAGAGAAGCAAAATATATAGGAATAGCTTGCAACACAACTTTAATCAAAGTTATTCTTCCCCCTGAGGATAACCATCTATTAGTCCAAGTGCTAAATTTATGTTGGATCTTAGCAGGTAGCCAAATTTCCAGTTTGAGATTCTTTTTTAGAGTCCAATGGAATACCCAAGTATTTAAGAGGTAGTGTGGTCTTCTGAAATCCAAGTTTCGTCAGTATGTCCTGTTCCAACTTGGAGAGCAGTGGAAGAAAATAATTTTTGACTTGTGCTTGTTAATATCCTAACCAGTAGCCTTTGAAAAGAGCTCCAAATTTTTATGGATTTGAGTAGCTTCTTTCAAAGATGCTTCCCCCATGATAGAAGAATCATCAACAAATTGTAAGTGGGATAGTGGATCCACCTGTGTGGCCAATTTAATACCCCTCAACTTTCGCTGGACTCGTGTCATGGAAAAGAGTCTCCCAAAAGACTTCTGCAACTATGATGAACAAGAACGGAGATAAAGGATCTCCCTGTCTTATACCTCTGGATGCAAAAAATCTAGCTGTAGGAGTGCCATTGACCAAAATTGAGTAAGAAACCGATGAAATGCAGGCTTGTATCCATTGAACCCAAATAGGAGAAAACCCAAAACGAAGGAGAATGTCAGAAAGGAAAGACCAACTTACCCTGTCATAAGCTTTAGACAAATCAAGCCTTAAAAACATAGCTGGTTTCTTTTGAATGTCCATGGAATGGAGAGCTTCCTGAGCCAACACAATGTCATCAAAAATTTGTCTATGGGGAACAAACCCACCTTGTTCTGGAGATATTACTTTGTCAATGATAGATTTCAGCCATTCAGCTATGACTTTTGTAATTATTTTGTACAACACATTACATAGAGCTATGGGACGATATTCTGTAATGGTAGAAGCCTCCTGTTTCTTAGGGACCAAAGCAATATAAGTGTGGTTGATGACCCTAAGAACAGTCTTTGCTTGTCAGCATTCTTCCACCACTTCTAGCAAATTTTTTTTAATAATGTCCCATAACTCCTAATAAAATTCTATCGGAAATCCATCAGGTCCTGGTGTTTTCCCTTTTTCATGGCCCATACAACAGTTTGAAGTTCCTTTTCTGAAACCGGCTTCAAAAGTATCATATTGTCTGCCTCACTAACCAAGAGAAGGAATATTATTAAGCAATTGTTGTTGGGCATTCCTATCCAGAGTAGTGGCCTTAAATAACTCAAAAAAGTATTGTATGGCAACGTGTTGGATTTCTTCATGTGTATTTTCCTGGTACCATCCTCTTTATCAAGATAAGCAATATGATTATACAAGCGGTGAGCTAGAAGAGATTTATGAAAGAAGTATTTTTATCTCCCTCTTTCAGCCACTTAATTCTGGCTTTCTGTTTCCAGAATATTTCTTCCCTTAGTTCCCATTCAGTTAATGTTTGCTTGAGGAGGATTTCCTTAGTTTGCAATTCCTTTGAGTACCCTTGTAGCCTTATTTGTTGGGACACCTCCTGTAAGGCTTCCAAGACCTCCCGTTTTTTCCCATGGACATTTCCAAAGTCTGAAGCATTCCATTTCTTGAGTTGGTTAGTGAGATGTTGCATTCTTTTAGCGAAGCAAAACATTTTGGTACCATGCTTTGAGGCTGGCCTTCCTTCCACCATTTCTCAATTAAGGGAGTAAGATGTTCATCTTGCAGCCACATCAATTGGAATCTAAAAGGAGCTCTGAATGGTTGTGATTTGCCCAATTCCAATAGCACCGGCCAATGATCAGATCCTGAGTTTTCAAGAACGTTGGCAATGGGTATAATGTTGCAGTCAAACCAATCTTCAGATATCAGAAATCTATCCAATCTTTCCATTATACAACTCTCCCCTACTCTTCTATTGGACCATGTCATTAGTCCGTTTTGGGTTTGAATATCAACCAAATTCATCCTATGTATAGAGTCCAACATATTGACAAAGAAATGCATCCAGAGTAGAGTTGTCCCTTGTTTCTCATGAGGGAAAAGAACTGTATTGAAGTCTCCCCCTATAATGACCGGTATGGCAGGATGTGCTACTATAATATTTTGAATAATCTTCCACTGGGCTTTTTTGGCCTCCACCTGTAGTGGGGCATATATATTCAATATCAAAGTGATTTGGTTTTGAGGAACATATCTAACCACCATATAGAGAACACCCTGGTGTCCTCCACTATCTATATAATGAACTTGCTGAGGATCCCATATGCATGCCATGCCTCCAGATGCTCCCTGTGAGCTTAAAGAGACAACTTGGAATTTTTGTGTATATTTGGAGCCAATGCTGCCATGAATTCTACGAAGTTGAACATTCCAAGTAATCGCCTTCATTGTGGGGGTGGTTCAAAGATTGAAACCAAATCCCAAACTTTACCATTTCCCGTTAGTTGTTGCCCTACTTTCTAAAGACGAAGTTGATTAGTTTTCCTTCCCGCTTGTAGAGTAGAGTCCATCCTTAGTTTTTAAGTTGTTCTTGTTGAACTTCGTGGGGTTGTTCTCAAGAGCGGGTGTTCTTTACCAAGGAGGGCTGTAATAAGATAAGATATGACTCGGAACATTTCCCCATCTTCCTTCCTTGGTTCCTCTACCATCTTATGTTTCCTTTGGTAACTTTTTTTTTTCTGCCGTATTTCCTTGGTGCGCCACCAATGCTTTAGAATCGACTAAAGCTGAAGATTCCCTTGAACATGTTGGTGAGGCTGAGCAATTTGAGTTTCCGGGACTGGGTTTCCTGCACTTCTTCCATATCTTCCTCTGCTTCTTCCAATCGAAGGGCTGCAAATCTGTTGGTATTATTATTTTGGGCCTTACCTATGTTTTTTTCTTTTATTATCTTTCGTTTTGGTGGTGTCACAATGTCCTCAAGATTAGGTGTCTCCTTGATTGGTTCCTTGTTTCGCAATGGACAATCGTTAACAAGGTGACCATATTCATGGCAAAGACGGCATCTAAAAGGAATATTCTCATAATCAATTTGTTGTTCCCATTTTTCCTCCCCAACTTCCAAGGATTTTTGCAGGCAGCGGTTGATTCATATCCATATATACACACATCCGAGCATAGACCATTTGCTGCTTGTGTATTGTAGAATTCGTTGCCCTCACAAATTTGCCAATAGAGTTACCTATATCCTAGAAGACCACTGGATTCCAAAATTCCGTGAGTAATCCGAACAATTGGATCCAGATTGGAACCACAGATGGGAGTTCTTCTTCAACTTTGAATAGAGGTTGCCATGGTTTCATGAACAAACCTGCTCTCCCAAAAAACCATGGGCCCCCTTGGAAAATGTATTCCTTTTCAGCATTATTTGCAAACACAACCAAGAAGTAACTATTAGGTATACCAAACAGTTTACCCACCTAGGGCATTCCATGTTTTCGAGCCCATTCCTTGAACGCAGCCGAGACAGTTTAAACCCCGTAAAGCGAATAATAAGAGCCTTGTCTTCCAGTTCTCGAATATTAGCTTGAACATCAAACGCTGCAATTTTATAATCGGGTACTATCCGACATTCATACGCACTTTTGCTAGAGTTTTCCTAGGGTCTTCTTTGACTATACGGAACGACGATTCATGTCAATGTTGTAGGAATAAGACTAATCACGGGATCCCCGATTGCATCGCGAAATGACAGCAAGAGGAATCCCTTTCTAAAAAAAATGATTTTTAGAGGGCTCCATTGAAAAGAGATTGTATCCTTTGACCACTAGGGCCAAAAGAGGAAGTCGAGGCCCTAGAAGATTTACTAAACTCAGAAGAATCAAAAGGAAACGAGATCGCTGGAGGGAAAAGAGGAAATGTGGCCTCACAAACCGTATCAAAGAGGAGGAATAGCTCACTAAATGCCACGAGGGGCAAAGAAAACAGCCACGATTAAACAAAAGCAACGTGAAGGGCAAAGCTAACAGCAGCGGTAAATACAGATGATCACGATAGGACGAAGTCCCAGCATTTAAGGCAACATACAGAGACGAAAAAAGGGTTTGGTGCAACAAGAATTCGACAAAACCCAATCTCGATCCCTAGGGATCGAGATATGGGAAAAAACCAATAAGAACAAGCTCACGTATTACCCACGATAGACGGAAAATGAGACAAGGAAAAAACAATTGAGTTTTGATTGAAGAACTCACGATACATACAGCTTTGGTCACCTCGTGTCGATACATACAAAGCTTGGTCACCTGTGTCGATTCAAATGTTGTACCACCATCCTATGATAGATATTCACAAGGTTTGCATTTCCTTTTTCTTTTCACTCATTCCCAAAGTGTTATTGCACCTCTATTCCCTATTTTATAGCCTTGATGGGAGGTATTTACAGCCCATATGGATTTACGTTGTTATGAGATTTGAAACTGCAATCGGGTCGAAGTCATCCAGTTCGGGATTATTATGATTGATTTCTAGACTACACGGAAACGCCCTAGACCCCCTCAGTACAGCCGTGGTAGTGCGTTTTGGGTGCGAATGCGGTACACAATGGGTATGTACCCACAGAGTACCCACAGTTTTTTTTTTTCAAGTGCAAAAATAAATAAAAAGAGTACCCAGAGAGTACCCACAAAGTACCCAGAGGGTACCCACAATTTTTTCTTTTTTTAAAGTGCAAAAAAAAAAATAAAACATGAGGGCTTTGATTGGAATTGAACTTTGGAAAGTTCGTGTGAGATTCAATATTGCCAATAGGCTCTGAAGGGTCGAGAGAGATGAAAAGGACTTCATTTGGTTGACTTACTATTTGGGGGCTTTCTTGTTGCTCCTCATGGGTCCTTTATTCTTCAGTCAATTTGGAAGGCATGGGAACAAGTGAAGCACTTGGTGGTTGGGCAGCCTATCTTCTCTTCATTTGACATTAGGTGCCAAGCCTACAAATCGATTTCGTCGAATCAGAAATATAATGACAAGATCCTTGCCTTGACAAGAGGCTGTTCTGCCCTCCTTTGGTTTGAGAAAGGAATTAAAATATTTCATGACTTTAATTAGTTTTTAATGTCCAATGATACGTCTAACTCAAGCTTAAGGCATTAATAATGAATTATCAAATCTATAATACGGTCTATGTTATTAACTATTATGTTATTGTTTTGAACACTATGAATCAATACAAACTCAAGTCTCAATTCTCAAAGTATTGGAAATTTGTTTTCATGTTCTATGAATGATTTTAAGTTGTATGGGTATTAGATTTCAATAAGTATGCAAATATTTCTTTAAATTTATATATATATATATAACGTACCCAAAAGCGTACCGTACCCGAGGTTTTTAAAAAATTGACGTTTCAGCATACCGAACCCGTGCACCGTATCCTTGCAGTCTAGACTGATTTATGCTCTATTTTTCAAAGGTAATTAAATTATTAATTGAGCTTTAGCATCATATTATAAGCATCCAATACACAATAGAAATTAATAATAAAAATGAAAGCAGAAATAACACTATGCCTCATACAATCAGATACAGGAAAAAATTTGATAGTCTTAAATCTTGGAAACAAATATCATTAGGATGCAAAGAAATTAGTCTTAACCAATAGCATGCACAATAAATGGTGATTCACCTCTTGTAGTTGATGACCAATAACATAAGAATTGTCTCCTACAATTATATACTGACCTGAGACACCCTGTCTCCCAATTTTTTGATCTTTGTATCAATTCCCATAAGTTGATTATGCCACAATCCAGCTTTTTGCCACTTCTACACAAACTTCAGAATAATTTCCTGCATGCTCATTTGTACGATCAAGATATTCACCGGCAAGCCTACCCCACCTGCTTCTGCATCAGACAGGTATTATGGTTTGTAATATGACAAAAGAATTTCAACTGATTACTCTTCTAGCAAAATCTTGGGATAATAGAGATATTTGAATTCCTATCCTATCTGTATCTTAGTTTTAATGGGAACAAAAATGTAAGATGGTGATTTACAAGAAAAAATTGCTTAATGAAACTGTGGTATTGAAATAATATCAAACGGAAAAGCAGACATTTTATGAGGAACAAAAAACTGCTACTATTTATTAGTTACTTTCAAATATACACATACATGCATGCACACACAAACACAAAGTTTCCGAAAACAGTTCACATTTTGCATTAATAAGCAAGACATTTTGAGTACATGAACACAATATTCTGGCATCCATGTAATAGACATTTAATATTGATCTTTCCCATGTGTTCTTCAAAAAAAAAACTTGGCATAAATGAATCAAAATTCAAGAAAGATCATTAGAAACTAGAGTTTGTAAGGAAAGTATTAAGTTCACATGTTCACTAATAACTCGAATCCAAAAAATATTGGAGGAGCAATTCTCAGTTTGAGTACACAATCTATAATCAGATTTATCTAGATGTACTGATACATCAATTACCAGAACCAGCCAATCCATAGAGAGAAAACAAAGAACATTGTAATTGGGAGTGAGATATTTTCTTGATATCTATACATTTAAGATTTGCAATCAATACAAGGTCAAAGAGATTCTATGTAAATTGAAAAATCCTAAACACGTGTCAGATCAGAGGTGGATGGATTTATTATTAGAAATTATTGGACAGCCTCAATTAAGCTGGCAATTTTCGTCTAGTCTATATTTAATGGCCAAAGTAAAAAGTTATGCTTATCTATTTTATATTCTTGCATATAGAAGCTTATTACATGTCAAACGCATAGGGTTAATAACAAGAGATATTGGGCATCCCCAGGTTGTAATGTAATGGCCAAGCAGAACATTTGTAAATTTGCAACTCATGTTAAAATCCCACTCACGGTCGGGTGACCTAAAGTGGGGACACCCAAAATACACAAGGTGTGGTGCAGTACCTACAGAAATATTGATGTACATGACGAATTGGAACAGGGAGTGGGGCCTACGATTGTGCACCCATAATAACTAATAAAAACAATACTACAAGAGAGATTGGGCAACAACATGAATAATGAAAATGCCACAAGTAATGAAAGCCAGAAGACAAGAACTGCATTCTTCACTTGAGGAAATATAATTTTGTGCATAAAGAAGTCAAGACAAGCAAACTTACTGTAAAAGCGCACATATTTGAAATTACCAACAAACTATTGATTGCCAAACCACATCTTATTGCTAAAAATACTGAGTATCTGCTTGTGAACATAATAATAAAACTCTTCTAAGTTGACCTCTTTGGAAAAAACCCAACAGCTTTAAAGTGAATTGCATGTCTATGATATTAATCTCTTTTTAGCTTTTCTTTTCTGTTTTTGTAAAGAAGTAATTTCTCTATTAAAGCAAAAAAGTATATCATATGGAAAAGCACCAACCTGCAGGAAAGACGGAATTTAAAAGCAAGCGTGGTGCTGATTTTTCCATAGAAGAATTGTATATTGCTCTTTCTTCAATGCACAATGGCAAATCTCCTAGGCTTGATGGCTTACCATGTGAATTTTACAAAGCAATGTGGGATACTGTTGGTGACGACTTTAGTTGTTTAGCAACTAAAATTTTCACTTCAGGCACTTTATCTGAATTTCGGATTAATGCCCAAATCAGCTGGAAGACATACTATAAGTGGATGGCATCCTATTACATTGTTGAGTGTTGCATATAAAATCTTTGCCAAAGCTTTAGCACTTAGAATCTGAAGCATTGCTAGCCAGATTGTCCGCATGGAAAAAACTAGTTTTGTTCAAGGACATTTCATTTTGGACATGGTTTTGTCTACTTGGAAAGCTATGGATTGGACTAGTTGAACTACACAACAGATACTCTTCCTCGAGCTTAAATTTGATAAAGCATATGATCGAAATGATTGGTCATTCGTTTAAGAAATGTTGATTGCTCTTGGCTTTGGCTCATGGTTTGTTTTGATGTTGAGCACTATATTTTCTTGTGCCTCCTCTTTTGTTTCAATTAATAATGTTCTTTCTCCCAACATTTTGCTTCATCGCTCTAAAAGGTAGGGTTGCCCACTTGCGCTATATCTTTATGCTCTGATGGCAGATGCTCTAGGTTAACTTCTGGAAATTGCTTGTTCTCGGGGAGACTTCATGGTATTTATTTGCCTTATGAATCCCAAATACTTAACAATCACTTTGCGGATGACTCTCTCCTTTCTATTCAAGCCACTCCGAACTCAATTGATGTTACTAAGGAGTGTCTTGATACTTTTTGCATTGCTTCTAGGGCTGTGGTGAGTCATCAAAAATATAAATATTGGCTTGTTGGTTGGGATAAAGTGACCTCTTGCATTCTTTCAGAGTGGTCATTTGTTCCTCCAAGTACTATTGGCAGATTTTTGGGCATTCCATTTGGTTATCATCTTTCTCCAGTGAGCATGTGGGAGTGGGTTCTTCAACACATTAGATTAAATTAACTGTGGTGAGCAGAATTTTACAAGTATCCCATGTTTAATATGTCTCATGTTGGCTGCCATCAAAGACTTAATTTCTTCGCCTCGAACACATTTTGCATACATATCTCTGGTCAAAATATGGTGGTGTTCAAGGTCTCCCTTTACTGCCTTGGGTTGTTTGCATTATGCCCAAGGAAAGAGGATAGGGTTTACTGAGATATTTTCACAAGGGGCTGTATTTTGGCAGCCAAATGGGTGATATATTGTTGGGAAGGGTCGTCCTATGGAAGATTTTTGTGAGGCATCTGATTTTAATAATCCTCCCTTTGAACAAGATCAATGGTTCCTTAAAGCTTTGTGATGTCATTGTTGATTTCTACAAATTTTCAGAGTGTTAGGTCATTTGTTCTCAAGAGTATCTAGACAGCCTGGCAAAAGATTGCAGCATTGAACACATGGAAAGCTTCAAGCAGCCAAAATGGACGGGATCTTACCAACAAAACTATATGGACTTAGAAATTTTAGGATATGTCTCTTGCTACTATCCAAATTGCTTTAAGGCTTGTACATTCAACAAATAAGGCATCTTATTTTGGAAAGATTGAGAGACAACAATACACATACTTGGAAGGATTGTGAAGTATCCCTTATAGGATATCACTGTAAAATATGCAAAAGATAGACAAAACACAGCCGAACAGAAATCTCGTTTTTTTGCAGAAAATTACAGCTAGGGCAGCGAATAGAAAAATATGAATAACTCCCAAAATATCCGCTCAAATCACTTGAAAATTTAAAGAGAACTAGATAATAATATAAGGAACA
The DNA here is from genome assembly GCA_018340775.1 of Taxus wallichiana var. yunnanensis. Lineage (NCBI taxonomy): Eukaryota > Viridiplantae > Streptophyta > Pinopsida > Cupressales > Taxaceae > Taxus > Taxus wallichiana. The sequence goes on from CM031238.1 coordinate 87,455,091, forward strand.
AAAGGGAAATATTTTTGGAATTTTTCAGTCAATATAACGCTGCCAGAAGTTTACAACGCGCCTAAAACAGCTGGAAAACTTCTAAAATTCATATCTTCCCGATTACAAGTGCAAAAATTATGAAACTTGGGAAATAACATATATAAATATAGAAGATGACTTTCCAACCTTCAGATCTGAAAACGGCCAACTGGAAACCCTAAAAATTAGGGCTGCAATCTCCCAAACAAGTCGCCCTCTTTGGTAGATGACCAAAACCCTTGTGAAAATCTCTGTAGATGATGCCAAACCCTTCCTTTATTGCTGCCGTAGGTCTGATCCGAAAACCAGCTGAAAATCTCCACCAAAACTCACCAAAACCCTCAAAACCCTATCTCTGAAAACCCTGAAAATATCTCTGTAAAACAGCCCTGAAATCAGCTCCAAATGACAAGCTAGGGTAGATCTCTCACTACCGAAGAATGCCCTGCTAGCTAGGGATGGATCTCTCACCACCGAAGCTAGGGTTCCCGTGGGATCTTACTCCACAAGCTAAAAAGTTGCAAACAGCAGTTGCACATGAAAGAAATATAAGTGTATGCATGAGTGATCTCCCACTACACCCTCCATCTCCTTATATAGCTTTTTATGAGCCCCAATGAAGAAATATAACATTTAATGCAATACATATCCCCTCAAGTCGCCAAAAAGGGACTTTAAGTGGCCCCAACGAAGAAATATAACATTAAATGCAATACATATCCCCTCAAGTCGCCAAAAAGGGACTTTAAGTGGCCCCAACAAAGAAACATAACATTAAATGCCAAAAGTGTCCACTTAAGTGATCCCAACGACAAAATAGAACACAAAGGGCCCATTAGACCCTCCCAACGCCCAAAATATAACAAAAACATAGTAGGAAATCAGAAAACCATCCCCAATAACCTCCAAAGTCGTTAGTCCCTTGGGAATGACCAGGGCTAAGACCAAAATAGGGCCGTTAGGCCAACTGCTCGGAATTGGGGACATTACAATCCTCCCCTCCCGAAAAATGCTTGACCCCAAGCATTATCCTCCTGTGCTGTAGAAACTGAATACCACAAAGTAAGTGCCTCCATCTCACCCTGCAGTCAACCGAAGATCGATGTGATCCGAAGTGACCAAAACACCACATATAGTCATCATGCTCTCCATGCAGTGTAGATAACAATGTTGTCCCTGAAGTAGAATAATGCCCACATCGATTCTCTACTGGTACCCATACTGAAACTGTCAATCTGTCCAATCCCTGCCACTGCAAAACTGTCATCATGTGATCACTTACTGCGCATCTCCTGCTGTCGACTTCGTCCCTCATTAGCTAGCACATGCTCGTCATCCACATAAGCATTAAAACATATAGGAGTGTTATCCCCTATCAACTCCAAAATAAGGAACATGCATACTCCGATTTGTCACCATGACAAACTACACATCCCTGCACAAAGTTGAGGATATCCTCCCTCAACCCATGGCATCTGACCCTTTCCCATATGAAGTTGAAGGTCTCATCAAAGCTCAAGTGTCTAGACATGGAAGAATAATGCACATGTCGCAGTATCTCCATCCTCAACCATGAATCCGACACGAGGTACAATCTATCCTGATAGAAGATCATCTCATCCTCCAATCTGTAGTTGTCATCCTGTATGTGACCATCCAGAATCTCACAAGTGTGTCGGTTCTTGGAGTACTCAACAAGCAAATGAGATCTCCAGTCTACCGAAACCTCAGACAACCAACATAATGATAAACTCGGATGATCTGAACCTGTAATCCCGATCTCTGTAACTGCCTTATGTGCAACACTATTGGTCACACCCACATCCATCATACTCCACATCGATCCGCAATAATAAAACCCCTCATTATGCCGGAAAGTCCTCTCCATCCCCTCAGCTGCAACCACCCTAGGTGCTCCTGCCGATAATCCCCTCAAAATCACATTCCTGCCTTCGGACTTAAACTTCAGCTCCATCGTCTGGAAGTTAGTCCGAAACTCACCAAGAGAGTGAAGCCACTACACTCCCAACACTATGTGGGTCACTCCCATACCAACAATGTGGAAATCATCGGTAACTGTGTAGTTACCCATGGTGATGCTCAATTGTGGAACTCTCTGTGTGCATCTCATATACTCCCCATTGGCTACAACAATGTTGAAGCCCTCAAAGTCCTTCGTCTGCAAACCTTGTCTCTCCACCAATGATGCATCAATAAAGTTGTGGGTAGCCCCACTGTCAATGAGTACCATAACTCGCTGACCCTGCATAACTCCTCTAATCCTAAATGCCTTGTACATCGGAGTACTAGACAATGTGGCTATAATCTCCCAAGGGAAAGTCTCCTCCTCCTGCTCCGCATCAGCACTATCCATCGCAACTCCATCCCCATCATCCATCTCGTGAGTCTCCAACTCCTCACCTCTGTCATCCTCACTCTCCTCGAAGACCTCGATGAATTGGGCCTTCCCTCTACCTCTGCAATCATGTCCTGGAACCCAAGGTGTGCGGCAATCGAAACATAGTTTCTTTCGCCTCAACTCATCTCTGTCCTCTCGGGAAATGAATGGCTTCTTAGCCACCTCCTGCCTCGGTGGAGGCTCCCTCTGCTGAAGTTCGTCTGATCCAGATGGAGGTTCTCTTTGCTGAACGCGAGGTGGAACCCTCGACTTTGGAGTGGATAACTCCAAGTCTCGAGATCTCCTAATAGCCTCATGCAAAGAAGAAGGCTCAAATGCCTTCACAAATCCTGCTAAGGCATCAGTCAACCCTGCCATGAAGAGTGAAGTCAACCTCATCTCTGAAACATCAGATACCATAACTGATAACCTCTGAAAATCTGCAATGTACTGATCTAGAGAACCTGTCTGCCTCAAATGGGTCAATTCCTCGAAGTGCCTATCTGGGTCCCTCTCCCGCGAACTCCGCTCATCAACCTCTGTGTAAAATCTGCATACGTAGTGATATGCATGTGCCCCTGTGTGATCAATCCATGATGCCACCAGTCATGAGCATCTCCCTCGAGGTGTAGGATAGCAAACTTAATTGCATCCTCTTCGCGCATGGGATTCAAGTCGAAGTAAGTCTTCAACTTCTGAATCCAAGATCTGGCGGTACACTTCTTAGAGCCATCGAAGTGCGGAATAGAGATTTGTCCCAATCTCCTCTGAAACTCAGGTCCCTGTGTCAGTAATCTCTCCGAGGCCTACTGCCAATATTCATTTTGCAATACTCCTAAAATGGCATGTTGTCCTGGATACCCTCACTCAATGTCCTATACTTCTCCCAACAAGAACTCATCCACAACGTCTGCCCAGTTGTCATGTCTACGAAACTTTCGGATTCTTCAAGAAAGAAGGCTCGTGGAGTCCCAAGGGCCTGGTAGAAGCATGAGGGGACCCTTTTCTCGAATGTCCACTCTCACCTCTATTACCATACTGTCCCATATTGTTGGCTTCTCCTTTCTCCGCATGAGCCTCAATCCTACCCCTGTGCTAACCTCTCGGTGAGCTAGCTCAAATATTGGTTTGTGGTCTCCTGTTGCTTCACCATACCTTGGTTAAGCGCTTGTTTCATCAGATCTACTCCCATCTCTTCATTGTCTCTGTCTCTATCTCCCGTCTTTCAACCCCAACAGGCTGGAGGAACAACAGCTCCGATACCACTAAAGTATCCCTTAAAGGATATCACTGTAAAATATGCAAAAGATAGAAAAACATAGCGAACAGAAATCTGGTTTTTGCAGAAAATTACAGCTAGGGCAGCGAACAGAAAAATATGAATAACTCCCAAAATATCCGCTCAAATCACTTGAAAATTTAAAGAGAACTAGATAATAATATAAAGAACACAAGGGAAATATTTTTGGAATTTTTCAGTCAATATAACGCTGCCAGAAATTTACAGCGTGCCTAAAACAGCTGGAAAACTTCTAAAATTCATATCTTCCCGATTACAAGTGCAAAAATTATGAAACTTGGGAAATAACATATATAAATATAGAAAATGACTTTCAAACCTTCAGATCTGAAAACGGCCAACTAGAAACCCTAAAAATTAGGGCTGCAATCTCCCAAACAAGTCGCCCTCTTTGGTAGATGACCAAAACCCTTGTGAAAATCTCTGTAGATGATGCCAAACCCTTCCTTTATTGCTGCCGTAGGTCTGATCCGAAAACTAGCTGAAAATCTCCACCAAAACTCACTAAAACCCTCAAAACCCTATCTCTGAAAACCCTAAAAATATCTCTGTAAAACAGCCTTGAAATCAGCTCCAAATGACAAGCTAGGGTAGATCTCTCACTACCGAAGAATGCCCTGCTAGCTAGGGATGGATCTCTCACCACCGAAGCTAGGGTTCCCGTGGGATCTTACTCCACAAGCTAAATAGTTGCAAACAACAGTTGCACATGAAAGAAATATAAGTGTATGCATGAATGATTTCCAACTCCACCCTCCATCTCCTTATATAGCTTTTTATGAGCCCCAACGAAGAAATATAACATTTAATGCAATACATATCCCCTCAAGTCGCCAAAAAGGGACTTTAAGTGGCCCCAACAAAGAAATATAACATTTAATGCAATACATATCCCCTCAAGTCGCCAAAAAGGGACTTTAAGTGGCCCCAACGAAGAAACATAACATTAAATGCCAAAAGTGTCCACTTAAGTGATCCCAACAACAAAATAGAACACAAAGGGCCCATTAGACCCTCCCAACGCCCAAAATATAACAAAAACATAATTGGAAATTAGACAACCATCCCCAATAACCTCCAAAGTCGTTAGTCCTCGGGAATGACTAGGGCTAAGACCAAAATAGGGCCGTTAGGCCAACAAGCTCAAAATTGGGGACATTACAAGTCCCCAATTTTGGCAGATTTTTGGGCATTCCATTTGGTTATCATCTTTCTCCGAAAGAAGCATGTGGGAGTGGGTTCTTCAACGCATTAGATTAAATTAACGTGGTCGTAGAATTTTACAAGCATCCCATGTTTATTATGTCTCATGTTGGCTGCCATCAAAGACTCAATTTCTTCGTCTCGAACGCATTTTGCATACATATCTCTAGTCAAAATATGGTGGTGTTCAAGGTCTCCCTTTAGTGCCTTGGGTTGTTTGCATTATGCCCAAGGAAAGAGGATAGGGTTTACGAGATATTTTCACACGGGGCTGTATTTTGGCAGCCAAATGGGTGATACATTGTTTGGAAGGGTCGTCCTATGGAAGATTTTTGTGAGGCGTCGATTTTAATAATCCTCCCTTTGAAAAAGATCAATGGTTCCTTAAAGATTTGTGATGTCATTGTTGATTCTACAAATTTTCGGAGTGTTAGGTCATTTGTTCTCAAGAGTATCTAGACACTGTGGCAAAAGATTGCAGCATTGGTCACATGGAAAGCTTCGTGGCCAAAATGGACGGATCTTACCAACAAAACTATATGGACTTGGAAACTTTAGGATATGTCTATTGCTACTATCCAAAGGCTTTAAGGCTTGTACATTCAACAAATAAGGCATCTTATTTTGGAAAGATTGAGAGACAACAATACACATACTTGGAAGGATTGGCGACCCTTAGCTTGTGAGTATGCTTTACTTTCAAAAGACAGTCTATTATTAAGGAAATCCAATATCTTATCACCCAAGATGACCTGTTTGAGATGAATTTGACCATGCAAGGGCCTATTTGGCTTGATTGGAGATGGCTCTTTGCACAAATAAGATAACATAAGATAAGATAATTACGTTAATGTCCAACGAATGACCACAAAAGTAGGTCAAAGGGACTGCAGAGTACAAATGTGTCCATACAAAGCGGAAACCAAAAGGTTTCCGAAAGAAGTGCAAAGCAAGAGAAGAGGCCAGAGACCAAAAACGAAGTGAAGCGGAAACCCTAAGGTTTCCAAAGAAGTACAAAGCATGAGAAGGGAAGAAGACCCAGAAGAAGCAATGGGGAATGCCTATCTGGGAATGGTGAATGCATCTCTCCTAACATCTCGAGGCCGACTGGAAGAAACTCAGAATAGTGTGATGATCCAAAGACGAGGAAGAGGAGGTGAGATGACAAGATCTCCCCCGTGTTGTTGTCTGTCGAAAGTAGTATGCCTCAAGGGCCTGGTGGATCTAGTCTGCCCTCTAGTACTGGGATTGGTATAATATGCCTGATATATCATGGGGTTAAATATGGACCCCCTAAATTGTATTGATCTGGAGTGTGATGTTGGGTTGGTATCGATCTGGCGCTTAGTGCCTCTCTCCGAGGGTAAATCCGAAAAGAAGGAAGTGATCCTCTAGGGAGAGTCTCGCTTTGTTAAGTGTCTAAATAGTGTGATCCCGAAGCCTAAGAGCCTCCTGCATGTATAAAGCCAGGCACTTCTGATCGACATATTTGAAAAAGTCAGTAAGTGCATGGTTCCTCTAAAAAGACAATGGAACCCCCCCCTAATCTCGTAGTAGATGGGACAACGGAAGATGAAGTGGGCTTCCGTCTCAACCTCCTAAAGATTACATAGCTGGCAAGTCCTGTCTGATCGATCGATTTGGTGGTCCACCTTAATCCGAAGCCTATGAGAACCCACTCTGAACTGACCCAAGGAATGCGAAGAGTGTGCATCCAATGGCGAAGGGTATACTGAGGAAAAATAATAAGTCCGTCCCTCAACTCCAAGAAGTGCTCCACATAAAAAACCATCTTTGGGCATAACCCACCATGAGGGTTCACCCAAGTGGTGTGGATGAACTATCTGTAAATATCCTCTCTGATGATCATGTTCAGCTCCTGTCTGGAAGGTAGGAGATGAGTCGGTGCGTCCAAGGAGTATTAAAAGGAGGAAGATGATCCATCCTAATACTCATTGACCTTAAGAGAGCAAGCCCCATGTACCAACAACGAGCGCAACTCGGAGAATTAGAAAGGGCAATGCTCTCCGAGGAACAATATGCCAAATACGGGTACCTGTCCCTCCCCTCCATCGAGTCAACAAAACTCTAGATACGGTGCAAAAAGGAAACCAGATCAAAAATGGTCTCCATCCTGAAAGGATGGGCCCCAAACTCCGCAAGAATGATGTGATGAGGAACGGACTACTTGCACTTGATGAAGCGACGAAGGAGAAGTGTTTGAACTATCTTAGTCAAGCCCAATCCAATTCAAGTAAAGAGGGCCCCTATGCCATAGAGCCATAAAAGAACAAAGGATCATTATCATATAATATGATGCACACGGTCATTATCATTTTTTACATCATAAACAAGCCCCTACACTTGTTCGGATGCGTAATCAATGTGGATCCATCATCTTCATAGTGTGAGGACAATAAGGGTCTCTTATAACTTTGAGTTTTTGACAAGCTTGTGATATATCGGGGTTTGCTTCAAAATCTCAATTGGCTAAGAGTGGCCCTATTGATTATCTTTGCCTCCATTACTCAAACCACTCACCATCAAGGCTTATAGAATTGGAGATGAGGAACATAGAGAAGAAGGAAGCTATATTCAAGAAACTTTTTCAAAAAGAATAGCTACAAGATGGAGGAAATAACTAGAGTGTTCAAAATATTGAGAACAATATATCTAAGAACCGATCCCAAGATGATGGAGTCTTCAAAAGGCATTTTGGTGTCCCCAAGATTTCACCTTGAAATCTAGGACTACCCCTTTTTTAAAAAATCGTTCTTTTCAAAGTAACGGGTCGTTTTGTGTTTATTTTTCCTGCAGTTGTTTGCATTGCTCTAAGGTATCCCCAGAAAGTCATAAAAGCCAAATTCGACAAATACCCACATGTCAAAGCTCACTCAATTCCTTCGTCAGACCTTGTCTGCAAGCATTTTATTTATTTATTTATTAAATAAATAAAGTTATTTTAAAAATAGATTGAGCTAAAATTGGAGGATTTAGGTTATATAAAGCACTTCACCCCATCATTATTACCACAGAACATTCACCCGGGGGAAGAATTTTTGCATATTAGCTAATTGGAGAAATTTTTCGAGCAATTCCCATAGCTTCTTTTGTTTTATTTTATTTCTTTTTATCTGTGTTTTGGTTTGTTTTCTCCGAATTCCGTAGCTTTGTCCATTCTTTCTGCGACCTTTTCCCGGTGCCCGGGTTTTGAAAAGATATCCAATATTTTTAATTACTAATCTGTCTAAAGGCGATCAGAGCTCAAGATTCTTTCAAGAGAATGCAAGAAGTTGATTGGTCCAAAATGGTGTAAAATGGATTTTGTGAAAATAAGAAAAATATTGCCATCAATGCGTAGAGCTCGAGAAAATATGCACTTTTAAAGAAAATGACACCTAAAATGGAGCCACATAATGAAAGTTATGGCACATGCAAGTTTTTGCCGCTACATCTTCCCGAACCCTTTCCAAAAATGGCAAATTTTATTTTTTCCTTGTGTTTTCTTCACCAAAAATCCAAAAAGGAAAGAAATGCAGTCTTCATGCTAGCACACAATTTTCAAAGCTGCCTTCCGCGTCCAATTTTCACACTACCTTAAGTGACGAATTTTCACACAATTTTAAAGGCGTAGTCATAATGCAAGTCGCACTTTTGGAAAAGAGTTATCTTTCATGCAAGTCACACTTTTTGGGATAATAGATCTAAGTTGCATGGGAATTTTGAAGGTGATAGGCAAAGCGGAAATTTCTTACCCCTAAAGAAGTTACTTTTTCCCGTCAAGTCAAATCACTTAAGTGCCAAAGGGGGAATTTTGGCAGTGGCAGGCAAGCGGGAATTTCTTACCTACCTAGCAGGGTGAAAATTCTCATTATGAAAGCCAAATCACTTAAGTGGAAGATGGGATTTTTGGAGCTGCATTGCAGGGTGGAAATTCTCATTGCTTTGACTTCCTATTTTTAGCAATTCCCCTTGCCAAAAAGTGTGACCCACCTTGGCATTAATACATGCATTTAATGATATTCATTAATATTATTTCTAGTCAATTTTGGTGCCATAAATAGAAGGAAAGTCAAGGCAAGTGGATGAGCTAAAGAGAAGTCAAGGATGCATGCTAAAAATAAATAAAATAAATTCATAAAAAACAATCAAAAGCATGCAGACTTGGGTGCCCAAATTGGAAGAAGCATGGCTTTTAATTAATTAATTGCCAAAAATAGGGAAAGGCAATTATTAAAAATAGCATGCACATAGCTATATAAGCATGGGATGCCATAAGGGAGAAGCAATTAATTCTTTTTGATGGAGTTTGCAGCCCGAAAGGATTTTGGCACCAAGGGAAGGAGGATTTTGCATTAAAGAATATTTTCCACTGTCGGGAAGCTTCCAGTTTTGGCACCTAGGGTTGGAATAGCTTTATTTTTATTATTCAAAGCATCTGCATGTTGGTATAAGTGCCTGTGAATTAAATACTATTTTTGTTTGCTTGACATGCAAGCAAAGTCTCAAATTTTAGGGCAGCAGGCTTTATAAGCAGATTTTGGTGATGAAAATTGAGTATTCATGCCATGGACTCCATATTTGTCTGAATCAATTGCAAGTATTCATCACAGTGCTCATATTGGTGAAAGGAAGTCAAAATCAATGTCTAATACATTGAATATATCTTCAGAATCAGAGGAAGAAATAGATCCAGCTCTCATAATTGCAAAGGCTTCCAAAAAAAATTCATCCTCTTGTTTCTAATGCAGCCCATGTGGAAGTCATTGCATGGAAAATTCCTTCCATGAGCTTGTGCATGTGCTCCCAATCTTCCAATTGAATCCTTCATTGAATTTACTTGTATTTGCCTTCACCCGAAGTGCTTTCCAAATTTAAAATTGCTCATATACAATTAAAAATAAAAGATGATGAGTTTTGTCTGAATTATTTACAACAAACATTGTATTGGTGCATATACTGGAGAAGAATTGCAAAAGCTTCAAGGATAAAAGGGGAAGACAGGTCAAAGGTAGCACCCACAAGCAAATCACAGTCAGCTGCTTCCAGATCCAGTTTGGTGAGAATCAAAGGCAAAAGAGTCAACCACATGCAGAATATGGAAGAAGAACAAGATTGGGAGTGTTGAGGCTTTCTTCTAATTTCTTTTCCTCTTTCTTCTTCTTTCTCTTATTTTCTCCTAAAGTAATTGAGCAATCAATTAAATTATAAAACTTAAGTGATTGGTTTAAAAGTCGTTACTTGAAGAAGTCAATTACTTGGAAATAGGTGGCAGACATGCAAAATAGAAGGTTCTATTTTCAGTTATAAATCATGCATGTCATGCAAAGAGTAATTCCAGGAGGAAGATTGTCAGCTGTCCCCTTTTCTATAGCTTCCGCATGCGGGAATTCATTAAAAATTTCCTATTTGTAATGGCCCTCTATACACTATAAATAGAGAAGGAGCCTACAGATTAAGAATTAGAATTTGTAATCAGCATTCTTGTGTTCCAAACTTTGAGCTGAAACCCTTGATATCTTTCTGAAAGCTAAGGAATTGAAAGGAGGCAGATTTCCTGGAGAACTTTGTGTCAACGGTGCATTTGTTTCTTACTTCTGTGTAGATCTTTGCATAAACTTTGTGTTATCTCAGATCTAGATTTGAAACTTTCCTTTCCTTTAAATTTTGTATTTTGAGATTTGTTTGTTTTATCTATGTGCATGAGACCAACTCTGCGAACTATTGGTTGGATTGCACATTTTCTCTTCTTTCTTCCCGGATTCAATTATTTTCCTTTTCTGCAAATATTTCTTTACAACTTGCTTACTTGTTGCAAAATTGCTTAGCTATGGCTCATGAGCTTTGCAATTAAAGTAAAACCCACGAACAGTTACTCAAATCCATAATTGATAGAAATCTTACAGAGCCTCATCGGTAAATGAGGGAGATTTATCTCATGATTGCCTAGGTTTTTGGTTATGCATAAAATCTAGCCAACACATTTCTACCATAAATTGAGGGGATTTCAAATGAAACAATAAAGATTTTAAGGAACAACATAAAATTTGAACCGTGTTAATGATGGATCACAAAGTATGATCCGGAATGTCCATGGCGATGGATCACAAAGTGTGATCTCAAACGTCAATAAAAAACAGCATACACAATTGTATCCAAAAGTTGCTCCCTAATTCTTATAGATTGTGGAAATGTTATATCTCTTATTAGCATTAAATCAACTATTATATCTACAAAAATTGGGATTGTGTTCAAATCTTCAAACGATCCAATTGATCCAAGGTCAAGTAGTCGCATTTATCATATTTATTTCCCTTGTAGTCATTTTTACATAGGAGAAACAAACAAACTTTCATAAGAGAATCAAAGTGAAATGTGCAAGCATCCATCATTTCCATGTAAAAGCTCAAGTTTAACACAACACTCACAAATATCTACACTCAAAATTTTCTTGTAAATGATTCTCGTGCATAATCTTGTATTTGGAGTTATCTATATAAGATGCTCCGATCAGTAATCATTCATCCTGATGATGGGCCACAAAATGCGGCCCAAAACATCAAATTCAATTTTTATTTCACGCATTTCTAGATTTGTTGAAAAAGGTACAAAACATTTGAGCCATCTTCAAATGTTTATTAAAGATTTGGGACTTGGAAAAGAATCCCAAAACAGATTTCCAGCCTAATAGAAATAGTTTTTAGAATTCAGAAAAAAATAGCCTCCAAAGCATGAAGGTTATTATGATGCTTGACCATTCTGATCCAATAAAGCAGAGGTACCGTCTTTAGTGATCATAATTTCCCATATCATCTATAGAATGATATTATTATATAGTTCTTTTGCCATGTCTTTCTTTTCTTTTGAACTCATTGAAATCTTTCATTTTCTTTCTTGAAGATTATCTTTCCTCTCAAGGAATCTTGACCACCAAATTCACGCAGAAAGAAGCTAAATGAAAACAATTTCTGCATCTTAAATGAATATTTCATAGTTTGTGGGCTTCATCCAAACAAAAGCCTCAACCTCCAAACTTATTCAAGTTCAATTTCACAAGTTTTAGCTAACTTGGTAGATGTACAAACTTGAAGCCAATTTGCTATCTTCCCAATATAATTAAAACCACCTTCTCTGGAATAAGAAGCATAAACTTATTGATCACAAGACTTGCTTCTTCATACAAATGAAAAGAGCTCTATACGATCAACATCATCAGTTATGAGACCATATAAATGATCCTTCATCAATTATGGCAAAACATTGATTGTATCTTGAAAACTTGGATATCCATATTTTCTAAATATTAAGAATCTCTTTCAGGTATTTGATGAGGAACGTGCCATGAACTTGAAAGTTGAAACAGGAAAGCAAAGGTAATTGATATGAGGACCTTATATGATGTAGGCATGTACAAAGAAGAAATGGGGAATGGATCCCTAAAAGGAAATGAATCTCCTTCTTTGAAAAAAATCAGTAAAGCTTTTCTAACATACAGAAGAGGAAATGTCCGAGTAAAGGAATTGTTTAGGAAACTGCCTCTCACAAAACAAACAGATGATATAGTTTCCAAATTGGAGAATGTTTCCAGTGGCTCTTCTAACATACAGAAAAGGAAATGTCAAAATATAAGAATTATTTGGGAAAATGCCTAGTCCTAACCAGTTTACCGAGTATAACTGAAAGTATCTAAGTTAGAAAATTTGAAAACGTACCACACAATATCCAGTGCAATTACACAGCATATTCATATTCTGGGAATCAACCAGATACCATTTAAATTGAAATTTTTATCTTTCAATTGGGTGAAATCAGAGTACAATTAGGATGCAGCATTTGCATGGAAGTTGAATGCAAAGGAAAATCTAATTTAGTGATGGCATCGAGCTTGATTTATTTGAAGAGTTTCATCTTAAGATGGAATGCAGCAAAGTCACTTCAAAACTCCAATAACTGTGAGTTAAAATCACCTGAACATAGGAGCGAACAAAAGACTAAACTAGCACTAATAATATCATTACAAGCATTATAGAAACTTTAAAGTTAGGATTTGCACCAAAAACCACTTGAACAAATGAAGCTTCCTAACTTCCCACCTGGCATAAGCTCGGCGTGCATCTTCATATATAGGTGGAGGCGTTATTACAATCACTCGTGTTGTATTTGATAACCCCTACATACAACGCTACTTTCACAACATGGGCATATAAAAACAAGAAACAAGAAACAAGGCTTCTTAATATAACTAACAAAACATAAAGCTTGAATATAAAAAGAAAATATAAATAGGCTCATAAAAAAATTACCACAAATTGTTAAAATGAATAAACAAAAAGGTGTTCCGCAACATTCACTTAATTATTAGTAGAAATAAACCTTTGTACCACTGAGAACTAGTGCAGTAATTCTCAAGTTCCACTATTCAGAAGACTTAACTCTAATTTCTCCTCCAACCTAAAAGAACGAAAGAGATGGGTAATAGCCATGTAAAAATAAAAAGAACATTTATGTTCCTTACAAGCTAACTTCTTTGCTCTGAATTTTTCCTGCCATTTGATGGCCAACTTTACAAGTGATTCTAGAAAAAAACCTGCAAAAAGCAGTTCATACTCAAAGAGCAAGGCCGGGACTATGAGAGCATCCACACCGAGACAGCTTACCTACTATATATAATTTTGAACAAGATTCAATGACTATTGACAACGGTCTTGTAGGCTCATTAGTCCTATTATATCTTTCTATTGCCCGGATTCACCCAACATAGGCACCAAGGGTCCTGCAGCTTTGGCCAACATTGATACAAATAGCTGTAGACTCCATCAATTAGCGTACTTTTCAGATTCGTCTGGCACCACACTGAAAATCCAGACACCCCATAATTGATTCACAGGACCAGATTTTATTGCATCCGACCTAAATAGACTATATCTATTACAACCCAATTTTTAATATTAACACGTTAAAGATAACCTCCCTAGCCCCTTATTTAATGTGCTATGTATTTTAGGTTATAAATCAAAGTCTTCATGGGGTAAAAGGGGGAAAATCATCTGAGGGCATAGGGGTGAAAAAGCAGACTAACATGATAAATTAGCATAAATTCACAAAGTCATTAAGTTTGCAGATATAGGGCAACATAGGATGCCACCCATTCTTCAAGGGTTAAGAAACCATTAACAGGTTTTAGTCTCTTTAAAGTCAACAAGGTACAGGAGATCATTATAGACACACCCCATCAAGCTTTATTTGAAGATACAGAGTGTGATTCACGAGCAAGATATGTTAGTGTGTAAAACATTCTCCATTGGTTTTGGCAAAGTAGTAAGAATCTTCAAGGTTTTATTTTATCAATATAACATACAACAGTACTTGCAGTAGTGTGACAAAAGCCATTTGAAGGAATGTTTATCACCCATTTCCTGCTTTAGAGGGAAATTATTTTGCTACTACAGGATATAAATCTGCTTCCAACCCATGTAAGGAGTTGAACTTTGTAAGAATAACCTGCGGCCTTCTTTCAACTCGTCCATAAAGCATTTATTTATTATTTATTAATAAATGCCTTATTTGATTCACCCCTATTTCCAAATTTAGTAGTTGTCTCTGCATGTGTAGACATAAAGCCTCATATAGATCCCCTTTGGTGAACCTAATCTTGCAGCTTCCTGCAAAGGGCTGTAAGGAAATTATTAAGAAATTCATAAGGTCGGAAGAGGGCAATCCCTTCTGTTAGCCAAATGAGGAAGTGTCCTCTAAATAATGTTGACCCCAGTACTTGTAATTTAGTAATTTAATAACACCTCATCACAAAGTTTGTTCAAGTTTTCCTTATTACCCTTAAATGTTTTGCTAAAAATAATCTAGTGCTTGCGCATACAAGTTGCAGTCGTATGTTGTTCACACAGCATATTCGCTTGGATGGTTTTGGTATTTGTTCGGAGTTGTAAGGAGGTTTGCATGGATAAATGGTAAGTGACAGCTAGAGGTGGGAGGGACACACGTTATGGCATCAAACTTATTTTTGGTGTTCTAGCAGCACTGATTAGTGCAATAGATCTGACGCACCAAGGGTGTGACTCCAATGTGTTGGTAGGATTATGTCATTAGGCCCATTTGTAAGGCATTATCAACTAAGAAATGACAAAAACTCATATGGTAACAACCTTGAACGAGGGCCTCCTTGGAACTCGTGATGGAAATAATTCTTTCCCTAATTGAGGGATCAGCAGACATGCCAGTTGAAAGGTAAATTTTTAGCAAGTCTGAATTTTGGGATTTCCATTGCTTGCTAACTCTTTCTATACCAATCAATTTTTACTGTTGAGTAGTTTCACTTGCCTTGTAACAATGATATCAAAGGTTCGTTTAAATTTTCTCCCCAAGGAAAAAGATGGCACTCATTTTGAATATAATCATCCAATTTCCATTAAAACAGAGAAATGTTGGGATGTAAAAGTATACCCCAACAAAGAAATGTCATTCTTGAGGAAAACCCTAATTGATATGCAACAAGAAATAGGCCCCTTGAGAAACATCAGTGTTGAGTTTTGGATGAAAAAGGACAGAATTGCGCAAGGCTGGATTTGCCAAGAGGAAACCACTAATACATGTCTATAGAAGATAACAGCAGACATTTGAAATCAAGAGAATGCTGCCAATATGTGGAAAAAAATGTTCTTTCCTGAATTTCATTGAAAAGGTATGAGTGCTACTTATGTGTACTGGCTGAGATTGGTGTAAATGCCTTTAAAGCATGTACGGTTGAGGAACATTGTGAAAAGAATGCTGTGATAAGTTTACTTTTGAATGGAAGCTAAGAGATGAAAGACCAACTTGCAAACTAGTTGGAAGCAAAAACATGTGATCCTTTCAAACCTTGGAAACAGCTTACCGGGCATTAATCCAAAGGACTGCCCTAGAAAATAACAAACAAGAAGCCTTTGATCAATTTGTTCTTATGAGTTAGATAGGGACAATAAATGATTATATTTATAAGATGGAATCTTCAATGACCCGCCTCCCTAATATACCATGAGTACCCTATTCCACACTACTAAGATGGCCTCAAGCCTCACATCCTTGATGCACTTGTCATTGTTTGTGGATTCCACATACAAAATAGTCACTAAATCCTTCAAAATTGGAAATGCTAAAAAAGTGACAAATAAAAAGAATCCCTTCCAAAACACTTGATCACAAGCAGCCTCAAAGTCAAAACATCAATTATATATGGAATTCTATTGGCGAAACAAGTATTTTTCCATTGGGCACATCGGCAATGACTAGGACAATAAGTTATTTTAAAAAGACCCAAATTATTGGCCCAAAATGATGATAGGGGAAGACCTAAACTAAAGGAAAAACACGTGGATGAAACAGAACAAGTGGATGAGTAAATGGGGCATTAGCACATAGAAGTGCCCAAAGACTAATGATCAAATAAAAAAGCATGTGAGTGAAATTCAGGACAGACGTGGACAAAGCAATTTGGACAGAAGAAAGCATGCTACCACATGGGAACATGACAAAAAGGCATACATAGGAGCAGAAATTAAGTCGAAGGCAAAAATGTTGATGGCTCAGTTAAGGACTAGCTCGCATCATCTTAGGTGTTAGACTGGCAAGCAGATTGTGGCTCGGAAGGAATGGGAAATGAGAACATGCATGTTTTGTAACAAGGGCATGGTGGAGATAGAATGGCACTACATCATGAAGTGTGCAGCCTATGGTGACATACATATCAAGTATGAAGATAGCTTGAGAGTAAACAAACTAACCAATTGTTTGAAGAGACAAGGCTGGATAAAACAGCAAGTTTCTTGATCAAGATCCAACATCGAAAAGGGATTGAAAATTTTGCAAGACTAACAAAGAAGCCCTTGTGGCATGTGGTTGTGTTTGCAAGAATCACATTTATTTCAGCTCCTGGTCTCATGAATGTTATTAAAATATTTCGTTTGTTCCAACAAGATAAAGAGGTCCAAGCGTTGAGTAGTGCCCATCAAAAAGTTTTGTTTCCCGAGAATCCTCTAAAATGATTTTAAAAGCCTAAGAGTAATATTTATAAAATGAAGGGGTCATCTAGGAAATGTTGTAGACATATAAGGCCACACTACAAGAAAGATTATCCAAAGGTTAAAACAAAATTCCAAGTCCGTGGAACAAAGAAAATTTCAAAAGCATCGAGACAACTAAACCCTCAAAATAAGCCACAAGGGACAGAACCAAAAAGTGGCCTTAATAATTGTAGAGATAAAGTAACAAAGAAAGAGATAGCTCAAAGGTAAGTTGAAACTTCATGGAAATTTCAAAGGAATAGGAAATCTTTATTGAGGGGAAAACTAATCAGGCAGAACAAGTATTTTTTTAGATTGAGGTGCATAGAAATATATTTTCAATATCACATTCAACATTGCATAGGATATGCACCTAATGTCTCCTATACAATCATTAAATATTTCAGCATCATGGGATCAGCCAGGATAGTGCCATTCTAGCTTAGAACGAAATTCAACTATATCCCAAAGAAGACTGTATCCTCAGATTCCAAAACAAGAAACAAATTAAGTTGTAGGAAGATAGATATGCTTCATAATTTCCTCTTGTGTCTGTTGTTACAAGTAAAATGATTGGCTAAAAGGGCAATAAATTCTTTGGTGTTTGGCAATAAATTCTTTAGTTTTCTTACAAAGTCTATTGTTCATTCACTAAAAGGTGAATAAAAAATTTGGTGTTCTTATCAAGCCAAGTGTTGAGGATCTAGAAGTTCCACTAGTATATGACAATATGTACACTTCTGATCTTTGTTTCAAAATTTCCATTATGTGTTCCATAAGGACATCTAATTAAGCTGCCAGCGAGGTGAGCATTAAAAAAAATTATCCAATCCTTTCTATTTATGATCTTTTAACAGTTAAAAGGGGGAGAGAATATTTTCCAAAGTACAATTATGGAAAGGCTATCATCTAGTTCATATTGCAGCTAAATATTTACCATAAAAGTTTCACTACTAGTTGATGCCATTGTAGATTGTTAATAATGTCTGTCAGGCTTGCATACATCCCAACAAGTTTTACGAGAAAGGTAAATACTCAATTCTACTCGTATCTTAAAAAATTGTTAGCATTTTGATTGGATGTTACGTTGATCTTTAGCAAGTCAATAATAACATTTATAGCATGTGGAGATGGTATTAACTTTTCTGCAACATGCAACACTTCCTTCCAAGATGCAACAATGTGACCTCTTTAGAAAACAAGTTAAGTATTTCAAACACATCCATAAAAAAAGGGGATAAATAATCAACCCTCAATCACAAGAGAGTGGAAGGCTCTTGTTAATGTCCATAAAAATAGAATGGTCTTAGGCTAGGCCAATTTCTATGGAAGGTGTGCCAAATTTCTCTTCAATCACTGCAGCTCTTTCTCACTTTCTCAATTATAGAAGAAACGCATCTTTGAATTGAGGAGGAAACAAGATAGCTTTGATATACTGAAAAAATAGTCAATACACTCATTGTGCTTACTCATCTAGATATTTCAAAAAACTTTATTTTTACTAATGCTAGTGGTGCAGCCTTTGCCACTATATAACCTTAGATTAGAAGAGTTATAGTCTGTGATACTTGTAAGATGAATGAAATAGGACAAGAATGCATGATAATTGATTGAGAATTATTGTGGTGATTGAAGCAATCAATTCCCAACAGTATTTACTAATAAATTTAAAAGACTTCATTAAATAACACGGTATGAAGCATCTTGGTGTGCTCCTTCCATCTGCTTCAGTGGGGTCTATGCAGCTGATTCCTCCTCCCTGGTTAATGGATGCACTTCGGCCGTGGTTGGCTCAACTCCCATCTGCTTCAGTGAGGGAAGGTTTCTGCCCTTCCACGGGCTTGGGAGCCTTTGAATTTTCTGACACCTGTAAAGAAAACCTCGCTTCCTTTATGGATTGGCTTGGAGTTTTGCCAAAACCTATATTTGACTAGGTAGGGAATGTCAGTTTTGGTAGTGTGCCTCTTCCTAAGCCAGGTCCTACACAAAAGCTTTAATTCTTACCTCAGCCCCTCAGCCATGCTGGTGGACCATCCGAGTTCCTTCAAACTTGCTGTAATGCCCTAGAGTAACCCGTGGCTTCTTATATGGTTGTCTCTCGCCTTGGACACTTGGCTTCTTTGTGGTGGACATGGCTGAGATCATTCCAATTCTGGAAATGGCACACAAAGTGGTTGTTTAGGAGACCTATTATGAGAAGCATGGGTTGGTTTGTAGGTTTAATGGCCTCTTTCATGGGCTAGCAGATCTCCACAAAGGTGTTTCTACCTGCTAGAAACCGTTATTATCTACAGGTATTTACAGCTTCCCATGTGCCTGAGGCTTCTTCATTGTAGAATGTGAAGTTGATGAGTGAAAGGACCTCTTCCTCCATGATGACCCGTAGTTTTGGGGAGGTGTTGGATTATACATGAAGCCCTCATTCCCCTTGTTCGACCCTTCTTTGGATTCTATTTCTTTCTTCGGTTTGGTTTAGACTTCTAAACCTTCCCCTTCAATTTTGGAATCCTACCAGCTTGTGATCCATTGGGAATGCCCTTGGGAAATACCACTTTTCTTCCATGAGACTGCCCAACAACAAATCACGACCTTTGCTAAGATTTGTGTTGAAGAGGGCTTCGCAAATGACCTGCCAAATGCGATATGGCTCAAGGTGGAGGATTGGGTATGAAAGAAAAAGTTTGACTATGAACAGGTGGGCCTTCATACATAGAGCTTGCTTCTCCCGTGACTATTTGGCTACTGATTGTCAAAAGAGAATTGCTGAAAAGGGGTGTTGGTCTTGGCGGTATCGGCGAAAGAGGATAAAATTTCCTCCGACTAGGTAGCATGGGGCTGAGAATCGCCATCGCTTAGTGGTTACGTTGGACGGAGATTTGGACATTAAGGTTGAGTTTGTTTCCCATGGCCCCAAAGGCTGATCATTGTTTTTGATGGCCAAAGAGGATGAGATTGCGCCACGGAGAAGGACAAGAGCTATTGGGGATTTTGTGGCTGCTTTGGTCGAGGCCATGGTGGTGCTTGCCTTCAAGATTTAGGATTCTAAGTCTTTGTCTAACTCCTCAAGGAAGAGGCGGCTCTTTTACGCTTTCTATCAGTAGGGTTAGTACTCTTGCAAAACATGCTTCTACAAATCGGGAGGTCCAATCTCCTTTGTGCCTCTAGTTGTTGGGATTCTGCTAAAGCATCTGGCCTCAAGAAATGTGGTTTCCCCTTGAGTTATATGACACCCATGCAATCTCCCTTCGAGGAGCTTTTGGAGAGTCCTCAAAACAAGAGTGGTCCAAAGTAGGGAAAACAAAGGAGTTTAGGAAACTCCACTCTCCTAGTTGCATCCATATGACTTTCCAATTGAGCAAGGGTTTGGATTAAATTCCCCTTCTATTTGGACTTAGGGAGGCTTGTTTGTGGATCGTTGGAGTTTTTCCCTTGTGTTTAGTTCTTGTAATCATGTATTGCAGTTTGGAAAGCTTTTTTCCGCTTCCTTTATAATAATTGGGTGAGTGCCCCAATAGAACCTCTCGTTTTATCAATTAAAACACAAAAATAATAGCAAATTTAAATGACTTCAAGGTAGTAGCCTATCATAACCTTTGTATTCTTTTCCACCTACAAAGCATAATTAGGCTCCTATATGTATCCAATCATTGATGGGAAACAATGTTCAATGATTTTACATTAAAACTGCTGTATATAGCTAAAAAGGAAATGTAGTTGCTAACCTAAAGTATATCCTATGTATACAGCTCAGCTGATTCAAGGGTCATTAGGAAATAAAGTGAGGGAGACTCAAAAGTGTGCTACTTGTTGTTTAAAAGTAATAGCATCTAATAAAGTAATCATCCTCCTATACTTTGTTTGGGAGAAAATACTTTTGGTACAATCATTCCCAAGACTGATACCTCTATGTTATTATTGTGAAGTAGGAAGGATGTGTAAAACTTGGTTGCAACCATGAATCAAGAACCCTAATCGCAAACAAGTTGTTGGATTCCAAATGACACCTATTTTCAACAAGCTGATATCATAGATTTGGCAATGGCCATAATCCATGTTTCAACAAACATGTACATTAGTTTGTAACATTTCCTTTTGCTTTTGCAGTATAGTCTCGCAACGCCATATTCTAATAGTTAATCTTGATTTCTTGATGGGAGTTTGTGAAATATTCTTTCCATCAAGATATTTATAATATTTCTCTCTCCTATGTTGTTTTACACAAAATTAAGCTAATTCTTTTGCCACTTGTGTACAATAACTAACACATAGTTAGAGGGCATCATATTTTATGTCTACATCCTTAAGATTTGAGTAGTGAAAGAGAGAATTTCAAGGTCAACTACTAAAACATTATATCAAAAGTAAAAATGCAATAAATCACAAGTTACCATGAAAATGTTGGAACACCAAATTTACAAGTAAAGAAACTGTTTGACAAAAGAAAATTCCATGTGTGTTGAAAGTTAGCAACATTACAATGATCCCATAATTGACAATTTTCAAGACATGACAGTCAAAAAGCATACAAAACAAAATACGTAGACATAAGAAAAGAGACCTATTGAACTCTCTATTAAAGAGAATATTGTAGAAATAGAATATACTATGTATCTCCCTCATACTAGGTGCCAACTTCCTATATGAATCTTGAACATGAAAAAGGAGCTACAACACGAAAAATCCCTTGAGGTGAATGTGCTATGTGTTCATAGGAGTTAACGTAATACCTATATCCCGTTTTTAAGGGGCTAGGACCTCATGCGAGGTAAAAATGGGTGCAGAAGAAAATATTACATGTCATCAATGATAATCCTACAAAATAATGAAAATCCTATAACCTTTGGGATATTTGAAATGCCAAAATAAAAGGCAATTTCCAACATGTATCCAGATCAAATACTTCTTTAATGTGACATTAGGAATGTAATAATTTTTAATTATTGCATTACAGTTCATTATAACAATAATTTTGATGTTCTTAAATCATTTACAACAAATATTGCCTAGTATCAACTTTCAACTTCCTTAAGAGTTGCATGAAATTAGATATTAGAAATATATACACAGAAATGTTTTACCTTGATATGCAAGCAAATATGCTCAAGATTTGATTTGTACTCGTGTATTGGCACATGTTGCCCTCTTCCACTTGGAAGAGGGTAGGCAGCATCATTGGCACCAAAACATACAACTACCAAATGAGGTTGGATAGAGGCATCCTGTGAGAGTTGCATAGAAAAGATGATTAAGAAAAAATGAACATATCATGAAAAACAAGATAAAGATAGCTAGTTAAGGTGCCACTCATTCTTCTATTAAAAGAATGTTACTATCTCAATGACTAAAACACTATAGTTGAACAACATTATTATTGTATAGATACCCCTTTGAGATCCAAGCAAAAACTTGCATTTCAACATTAGAGCTCATTTCACGTAGTTTTCATTTTAGGATAAACATTTTGATCCTTTGGAAACTTTTAGCATCCATTGGCATCGAGTGCACAAATAATCCACCTTCAGCTGGTAGCTAGTGCCCATTTCCCTATTTTATTTTCAAATTTTACACATAAACTATGTCTTTTTCTTGGCATGGAACAAAGAATTTACCGTGGTTAAGTATTAAAGTTTAATCATACTTCAAGATGCTTACACCAACATACTAGCATATATTCTTTAAACATACTCATAATATGTACAAAAGAAAACAAGAAAAGAAAAAATGTAAAACCTAAAATAAACTCATAGGATATATCAGCACATCAAATTAAGTTCAAGTATAGCATTACTTACGTAAAACAATAATTCTTTCATTAGCATACATTTCCAATTTGATATGTTTTTACAAGCATGCTCTAGAAGAAATATCATGCTTCATTACAACATAGCGAGTTTAAAAGGAACATATACTGCGCACAAAGACACCCATTATGGGGCACACTGTACCTCGCTAGGTTCCACAAGAAATCTCTTTACACACGAACTTGTGGTACCCCAATGGTGTTTGAAACTTCTTATATTATCAATGCTTTTGGACTGTAATTAATTGTTTATTACGCCTGCTGTAGATCTGTTCACAATCCAGACCATATGGTCAGATGTGCATTACCATTTTCATCTTCACATGAGAAGTCTCAATGGCCATGGATGTTAGAAGAGGCACTAGGAGTACCTTTTCTTTCTCATAGGATTGTTCAGGCATCCTCCTAACGACATCATCAAACTCTGTATCGACCCCTTCATGGTCATAAACAAGGATAATGGCTCTTATTCTACTACTAACTTCAAAATAGAAACTCGATCACAATACACCCTCTTCTCTAGGCTTCATAGTCAGTTCTTTTTGAGAATGATGTGCTTTCCTTTCATAGGATTGCTTTTTTAATATGGCCTTTGCATATACTAAGTTGTCTTAAGGATGGAGTTCCTTTTATACTCCTGATTAGCTATTGTAACTTGTATTTCTAAGTCACATGGATCAATCTGTTGGAGCACCGGGTCCACAAGAAAATCCCGCATCACCCAAAAACAATTAGTAGTAATAGTAAGTGATCACAGCCTTTGTAGCTTGCAATGTCTTGCAAAGAATGGTGCTGAGAAGGGACACTTACGAAATCCTGCAATTTTTGTCATTCTTCCATATTGCAAGGAACCACATATCTAAGAGATACTTTGGTCCTAAAAGACGCGTCATTTATTTGCAAACCATTTTGAAGTTCTGTAGAATCTTTTGTAATGGCATAAGTAATCATTCCACGTAGGTGAATAGCATACAAGGACGTGTAATGTGTCATTTGAAGGCTATAAGGTAATTCCCATGACAACAACTAAGAAGTTGGTTGAGATTCTAAAGGACAGCTGCCACATTTGAATCAATGCATTTTTCAAAAAGGTGAACTGATAAAAGCAACAATCCCCTTCCAAAGCGGGTTAGCTAACTTACTATTGAGAAGTTTTCCTAAGCTAGGAGAGAAAGCTAGGGAAGATTATTAGCTTTCACTAGGAAGTTCATGTTGTTCTTGCAAAGAAATATGTCGGTAGCTCTCAAGGAGGGATTTGCTAGAAGTGTGCACACTGTTGCATACAATTCTGTGGGAGTTGAGTCGTGTGCCATCGAGGGCTGATATTGTAATTTGTGTACTTTGGTGGTTGTAGCAAGATTAGTAATAGTAGTTGGTCTAGAAGCATTGTAATTCTATTTTGAAATCAATAATGAGAAGTTTGTGATGTTCATTGATGCAAACGTTCCATTGTGCAAGTGAGTGTCAAGGTTACACGGTCTAAAGCGGTTGTTAGTTGGACTCCCTAACCGTGAATATCTATGTTCCACATGGACATGTCCCTGCCTTTAGGCTCGTCCCCATACCGGGACGTTTCGGAAACTCGGGGACGGTAGGAAACGTCCCCTACCTATCCCCAATCTGCTAAAAAATCGGGGGCGTCTGGGGCGTCAAAATTTGAGCAGGGTCGCTCTAGGCGTCTCGATGCCCAGGGGACTTCTACAAGTCCCCTGACCGTACCGGGACGTTTGGGCGTCCCCTACGTCCCAACAAAGGTAAAGTTAATTTTTTTTTTTAAAACACAGTTAATTTTTAAAAAAGGAATGTGCGCCCACCCCCCCCCCCACACTCATTCCTAACTAACCTATACCTAAAATAACCTCTCTTACAACTAAAACAAAAAAAGAAGCTCGTTTTTGTCATTTCCCATCTTGTGAAGGAGAAGACAAAGAAAGAAAACAGCAGAGAGAAGAAAAGAGAGCAATATTCTACAATGAATTCATTTAATAGTTTTGTATTGCTCATGCAACAACGTGTCTATGAATAGAGAACATACAATAATATGTTTTGGTGATAAACAAATTGTGGTATTATGTTGAATGGTTTGTTGTGCAACAGAGGGTGTATAAACAAAGCATTGAGTAATATGTTTTCATGAAAAACACAGGTATTTACCCAATTCTTTGAACTATGTGTATGAATACATAACGTAGAGTAATGTGTTTTGGTGAAAAACATTGTGGTATCAGTTCAATGTTGTGTTGTGCAGCACAGGGTGTACGAACAGAGCATAGAGTAATACTAATATGTTTTCCAAAAAAGACTGTTTTTGACTCAATGTTGTGAAAGGTGTGTGAGACTACAAAACATAGAGTAAAATGTTTTGGTGAAAAAGAGTGTGTTATTCAGTTCAATGTTGTGTTGTGCAGCAAAGGTGTATGAACAGAGCATAAAGTAATATGTTTTGCTGAAAAAACAGCGGGTTATTTACTCATTTCTGAAAAACCCTATTATCATGACCGCTCCAATATGCCTGCTCAAAAGTGTGACAATGCATTTGCTAATTGTATGCTTGATGATGCATATGATTGCATTTGAATTGTTTTTGTGCAGGTGTTGTGTACTATATACTTTTTCTATGTTTCAGAGATATTGTAGTGAGTACTTGAAACTTGCAGCCCTTGGGCATTTCATTGTAATTATTATTGTAATTGAAACTTGAATCTTATGTGAAATCTCAATTCAGCTCCAATTTTATGTATTAAGGTTCTATAATATGTGTGATGAATGCTTTATCAATGTTATCATATGAATATTTGAAATTTCCTATATTTTTTATATTTTCCCTTATTTTTTAATAGCCGTCCCCTGCCCTCCCTAAAAAAGGCCTCTAAAAAAATCCATCCCGGAAACACGTCCCCGCCGTCCCCATCCCGGAAACTTGGTGGAACATAGGTGAATACATAATTTGCAATCAAAACAAGTTATGTCCAATGAGTGAGTTAGAGAGTTATGTTTTCCACATTTGTGAGTGGGTAGAAAGTAGTGAAGCATTTTCTAACGTGGATGGTGTTAAGAGGAATCCAAGCCCATTTTGAGGCTATGGAAACTATGCAACGCCGAGGAGATGCCACAGATGTCAATGAAGATGAAGGCGAAGAAGCACTAAACCTTCAAGTAGAAGAATTTAGGGTTGGATCTGAATAGAGAGTCATAAGAACCATTTCCAAAATGGAAGGCAAACCAAGATTGGACACTCCTAGTTACTTAGGGAAATTATGTCCGTAAGAACTAAGTGACTGGATCACTAAGTTAGAGAAATATTTTGAGCATCAACAAATGGAGGAGCCCAAGAAGGTAAGGTTCGTTGACACAAAGTTGAAAGGGCATGCTACACTTTAGTGGGATTGTTAAAAATTCCTCTACACCATGGTAAGAAGGCTCTAATCTTAAAGAACGCCCTCAACTAGATAGCTCAAAACTGAAAGCTAACCAAAACTGCTAAACGTTAAATGCTAAAATCTACAATCACTTACAATAGAGAAACACTAATTGAAAAATACTCACATCTGCTCCAAATCACATTATTGTTTTCTTAATTATAAAACAGAAGCTACAATGCTTTGGAACACACTCTAGAAAAACACTTAGACTAGAAAAAAATAATGAATGAATTAAATGAAAGATCCCTAGATGGATCCTCCTTACACTATACTGATTTTCAGTTAAATAAAAACAGCAAATACAGATTTCTGTTTATTATATGTCAAATCCCTAGTGCAGATCTGGAAAGTGCGACTAGGGTCTAGGAGAGATATCAATGTAAATCACACCCAATAAAATTACTTCTAATTTCTAATGACTGCCCAGATATTTGGGGGCTGAAATACACATAAAACTGAACTTATAACAATCCAAAATGCCCAGAAAATCAGATCTGAAGTCTGTTATTATTCAGATTGAAAATCTTCAAATATACTCGAAATGATAAAAAAGTACAGCGATCAGATTACGGAATGATGGCAATTATTTGACAAATATTTTCAGATGAAAATACCTCTGGGTCGCTGCTGCCGATCTGTTTACAAGGGACTGATCCAACTGCTGGTTGCAAATCACTGGAAAACACCTTCAATTCCCTTTCCACACATCGTTGTCTCGAACCTAAAAATCTGATGAAGAACACTAGGAATTTCTCGAGTGAAATCCCCTCTCAATCTCCCCGGGTTTTCGTCATGAGAGATAAATTCACAAGGGTTTTCGTCCTTGGAATTTCAGTAAAAGCTCGAGCTCTTAGCAATGCAATAGATAATAATAAAAATCTGGATGTCTCTCTACAAGTCGACCTCTCCCTTATATAGGAGAAATGGCCCCAAAGTAACCTCCCTAATCACCAATCACAATCAGTGATTAAATCTAAACATAAGTCCCATTTTTAATGCCTAGGCTGGTCGCATTTTCCTCATAGGGAGGATAAAATTTAGAAATGGGCCATATACATCTAAAAAGGGCCAATATTCATTCCCTAGGTAAGTCGCCATACTTCCTAGGAATGATACAAACATAGCATTAGACCCCTTATGCATTTTTTCTAGATATTACAACTTAATTTATAAGTGCATACTTAATTTAAGCCAAATAAATTAATATAAGTGCTTTAATAATTTAATTTATTTTTTATAGGCACTTTATACTAATTTATTATGACTTAAGTCACCCTTATATTTTTCCTTTGGCCGTCGGGTCAACAAAATGGGCCAAAGGTCTTCGATTTGGAAAAGGGGACATTACAGTCCTCCCTTCCCGAGATTGCTTGCCCCCAAGCAATCATAAACTGCAACTCTGCATTCTACCCGTTCCAGGATCCCGGACACCGAAGTTTTTTCAACAGCTTCATGTGCACTATACAATGTCTGATCTTGCTCAAATACCGCAGAAGAAAACTTATGCAACTTACTTGTTATTAGTGACAGCAGCGTCCTCATGTATGCTTCGAACTTGCCGCACTCTTCATCACCTCCTTGCTGGTTCGTGCTGATATGCAGTGAAAAATCTGCGTAGATGTCCTCACGAGATGGTTCCTTGTCCCAAACTATCATAGACTTGGCTGCCATTTGATGGGGCAGCGTGTATTTGAGTGCTCTCAATGTGATTTGTTTCCCTTTGTGTTGGAAACTCAGCTCCATAGTTTCCACATCTTGAGTGACTCTTCCCAACGAATGAAGCCATTGCATGCCAAGCACAACATTGTTATCTTTTAAATCCATGACATAGAAATCATCACAAAGTGTATACTCACCAAATAAAATGCTGACTTGGTTAACCTTCTTCTTGCATGGAAGAGTGAGACCTCCTGCTATAGTCACATCAAAGCCTTCAAAGTTATCACATTGTAAACCTTTTTGGTCTACCAAACCTGCATCCAAGAAGTTATGTGTAGATCCACTATCCAGTAGTGCCATGATCCTACACCCGAACATTGTGCCTTCAAACATGAATGGATTATACTTGGGTGCTCCCGAAAGATAGGTGAGTCTACCTTCATTTGTAATACCTGGTGTTGGCTGCTCCTGTTCATCCTCGGACTCTTCATCCTCAACCTTTATGAGATGGATTTTGCCTTTCCCAAGACACCTATGCCCCGGCTCCCACGGATCATTGCAATGAAAGCATAAATTTTTCCGGCGAAGCTCACTCTTTGAAACAGTCTCCCTCTTGGGTGTAAACTCAACCTTCGAAGAAGTGGGCTGCTCTTGCTGTTCTGATTTTTCCTCCTTGATGTTCTTCCTTTGGGGCTGCACTGGAGTAGTGTCTAAGTCCAAGGCTGTCCGAATGGCCTCATGCAAAGTAGTAGGCTTAAGAGCCTTGACCAATCCTCTCAGCCTGTCATGAAGTCCTTCAATGAACAACATCACCACTCGCCTCTCAGGCATCTCTGGCACCATCACTGCTATACGTTGAAATTCGTTGATGTATGCATCAACGTGTCCACTCTGTCGAAGTTGTGCCAAGTCCCTATAGTAAAGCTCTACATCCTTGCGATCAAATCTCGCAATCAGCTTCTCACTAAACTCCTTGTATGATTGCAGAAGATCATGCCTCTGAGTGATAAGCCCATGGTGCCACCAATCATACGCTACTCCCTCAAGGTGCAACGTGGCAAATTGGATAGCCTCCTGCTCCTGCATAGGCTTGAGAGTGAGATATGTGTCGAGCTTGTGAATCCATGCTCTGCACTAATCTTTCCACTACCATCAAATGTGGAAAGGGTCACCTTGTTGGTGGCCTGCTTCAACTCCCTGTTCTGCTGTTCTCTAGGCCTCTGTACCTGTCTAGCTCTCAAGCTTTCCCTCCTTTGAGCACAATACTGATGAAGGGGAAAGGCAGTCCGAACCTCCTGTGGTAGGGCTCTCCACTCATCATGCGCTGCCATCACAGTATCTTGAAAGGCTATGTCTTCAAATGGCTCCTCAACTAATGGTGGCTCCTCCCTCTGCAGGAATCTAGGCTGCATAGGTCGATCCGCAGTCCTCGTGGGTCTCCTTTCCTCTGTATATCTCCTATCACGTGGAGGGGAACCTCTCACGCTACCCATTTCGGTGGGTACCTGCTATGCCTTCGTGGTCAGCTTTGCTATAGATGCAGATCTTTCCCTTCTATCATGCCGGTTTCTTGCCCTATCCATAGTCAAATTCTCCATTAGCTGCCTCATGGTCTGAATCATTTCCTGATGGGAATCGATCATTCCGCTAAAAAGGGCATCCGGATCAGGCCGCTCACGTCGTGGAGGAGTGTGTGCTCTATCCATGATACCTTCAATATTCAGACGTGCCTGACTCCTTGTATAATATCGGTGTGGCCCAACTTCTGTAGGCTGCATAAACAGATACAAAACAAACCCTCCAGGTGGGAGGATTGATGCTCTGATACCACTGAAAGATCCCTAGATGGATCCTCCTTACACTATACTGATTTTCAGTTAAATAAAAACAGCAAATACAGATTTCTGTTTATTATATGTCAAATCCCTAGTGCAGATCTGGAAAGTGCGACTAGGGTCTAGGAGAGATATCAATGTAAATCACACCCAATAAAATTACTTCTAATTTCTAATGACTGCCCAGATATTTGGGGGCTGAAGTACACATAAAACTGAACTTATAACAATCCAAAATGCCCAGAAAATCAGATCTGAAGTCTGTTATTATTCAGATTGAAAATCTTCAAAATATACTCCAGAAATGATAAAAAAGTACAGCGATCAGATTACAGAATGATGGCAATTATTTGACAAATATTTTCAGATGAAAATACCTCTGAATTCGCTGCCGATTGTTTACAAGGGACTGATCCAACTGCTGGTTGCAAATCACCGGAAAACACCTTCAATTCCCTTTCCACACATCGCTGTCTGAACCTGAAAATCTGATGAAGAACACTAGGAATTTCTGAGTGAAATCCCCTCTCAATCTCCTGGGGTTTTCGTCCGCAAGAGATAAATTCACAAGGGTTTTCGTCCTTGGAATTTCTGGTAAAAGCTCAGAGCTCTTAGCAATGCAATAGATAATAATAAAAATCTGGATGTCTCTCTACAAGTCGACCTCTCCCTTATATAGGAGAAATGGCCCCAAAGTAACCTCCCCAATCACCAATCACAATCAGTGATTAAATCTAAACATAAGTCCCATTTTTAATGCCTAGGCTGGTCGCATTTTCCTCATAGGGAGGATAAAATTTAGAAATGGGCCATATACATCCAAAAGGGCCAATATTCATTCCCTAGGTAAGTCGCCATACTTCCTAGGAATGATACAAACATAGCATTAGACCCCTTATGCATTTTTCTAGATATTACAACTTAATTTATAAGTGCATACTTAATTTAAGCCAAATAAATTAATATAAGTGCTTTAATAATTTTATTTATTTTTTATAGGCACTTTATACTAATTTATTATGACTTAAGTCACCCTTATATTTTTCCTTTGGCCGTCGGGTCGACAAAATGGGCCAAAGGTCTTCGATTTGGAAAAGGGGACATTACATTAAACACCTACCCTAAGCACTCTTTTATAGCTGAAGAAGAGACCCTAAAAATAGTCCAAATCCTAATACCGGATCCATCCCAAAATTAAATCAACCCTTGACCTATTTTACCCAAAGAATTTGTGCTCTTAAATAGACGAAGTCAAACTTTAAAAAAGCAAACTGCCATTTCTAAAACTACAAAACAAACTACATAAAAGAAACTGCTAGATCTAGACAACCAAGAATAGGGCTGCCGAGAATAGGACTATTGTTCTCTATGATTGTAGGCTTTGTTAAGGTGTACTTAGGTTCCATATGTGCACCCTGCTAGAGGACACACTCTAAAGTACCACAAATTAACACTCCCTCTTACCGAGGAATATGTTTTCCACCAATCCCAATCTCTCCCAGGACATCTTGAACTTCCCCTTAGCCAAAAGCTTCGTAGAATGTATACAACCTACTGATTTGTCAGAACAATCTAGAGAAACTACTACCTTCTAAACTTTTATCTTTGAGAGACTGATGTATGGTGTTTCAGAGTGGTCATGAAATATTGGATTCTCAGAGAGTTTGATACAACTTTGATTGTCATAGTAAATGACTTTAGGCTCCATTTTCTCACCTATCAGCTCTGCAATCAACTTGCAAAGCCAGATGGCTTCACAACTAGAAATGTTAACTGCAATGTAATCTTCCTCTGCTGAACTCAATACTGTTGAAGTTTGCTTCCTACTTAACGAAGATATGACTCCTAGACCTAAACTAAAGCAACATCTTAAAATACTCTTCATGTCACTTGCATCTCCTACCAACTCAAAAACAACGAATCAATGCAACATCAATTCGTCATCCCCTGCATATCTTAAACCAAAATGTATTGTGCCCTTCAAGTATTGAAGCACGTGGCCTCAGCTCAACCATGAATTAGCTTAAAGTGTTCACTATAAAGCATAGATATGATATAAGTATTAACTAGATACATCAAGGGAAAAACATGGAGAACCATAGTTGATGACGACTGTGATGGAGAAGCCAAGGCAATGAAGGGAGACTCAATGGTAAAGAATGGATATTCATAAATCTCTGAGACTTCACACCAATATCAATGCAAACTAGGTAGCTCAGGGCAGCAAGGGCAGAGTGAACAGGGGAAGAAACCAGGGTTTCACTTGAGGGATTTACAGTAAGCAACGGAAATAAACGGTGACGGGATGGAGGTAGGCCAATGGCTAGACTTACGACTGGAGCGCAGCTGCAGAAAATGGCCCTATTTCAGGGAAGAGATCAAATACAAGTAAGGTGACAAAGGCCATGACAACGAAGGAAGGGCAATGGCAGGGGGATAGTATAATGGGTCAAAGTCAACGAGCCCCTCAAATGGCATGGCTTCGACCACTAAGGAAGCAATAAAAAGAGAAAGGAGGCGTTTCAAGAGTTGGCAGGGGAACCCCGACTCAGCCGACGGTTGAGAGTGGGGCTGCTACCAAAGGGAATGGGACAGCAGCCTTTGATTCAGGTTCAGCTGCAATCATGATTGCAGATGAAGATTTCGAGTTAGATCTGGAAGATTTAAAAGCTAGGGCAATCATTTGTTGGGTCAGAGGAAGAAGATCAAAACTAGAGGAGGTAAGGAAAGAAATCATAACTCTCTAGACTGATGATAAGGCCCAAGTTACCTTCCTTCCTAAGAACTTCACTGTTACTTTTCTTGCTTAGAAGATAGAAAATTATGTCTTGGAAGTTGGAAAACAGATCTAGTTGGCTCATGGGACAAAGAGGTATATTTATTAAACCATGGTTTAGGGGATTTAACCCTCTAACTGAAAACACTGATGTCATTCCTGTACGGGTTAATCTCTAGGCTCTTCACATTGAGTTTTGGGGTGAACGTATATTCCCCAAAATAGAAGATACCATTGGTCATTACTTGTATATGGACATACAAACAGACGACAAATATGAAACACAACCAATATGAGTAAAGCTAGAATAGTGGTTTTGAAGAATGTGACAGTTCCAAGCCCACAAAGTATAACCCTTTTGTTAAGTTCGGTTCTATTTTGTTTAGTTTGTAGGTTTGCTAATGGGTGGCTGATGTTTAGTTGTTAGTCTATAGTTAACCGTGGAAGTTGTGTACTGTTTGAGCATTCACTGATATATCTTTGGATTTATAAGTTAAAGGGTCTAAGCCCTTTCAAAAAACCACTATTTTCCCTCGATCAAAAAAAAAAAAACTAGATACTTTGAGGACCCGACCAACGACCTATACATTGAAGGATCTACCAAATCTAAACTCAAGTGAGCATGTAACTTTAGATTCAGTATGAGTGGCGACGGGTTCGCAATCCATCATCTCCAACCTCTTCATAATATGAACTGTATATTTTCCTTCCCCAAGGAAAACCTCCCTTGTCTTCTGCCACACCTCTAGACCCAAGAAATAGTGCATTGGTCCAATGTCCTTCATGTCAAGCTCTCGCCAACTCTTCCTTACAACCTACAATGAACTTCTATAAACTCCCTGTAATATTAGGTCATCTACATATAGGACCAAAACCAACAAATCAAACCTAGAAAATAAATAACATAGATCGCGATCTGCAGCTGTTTTGGTGAACCCAAACTCAATAGGTACTAATCAATCCTAGAGTACCAAGCACGGGGTGTCTACTTCAGCCCATAAAGAGCTTTCTTTAACCTGTATACATGAGTCTTTGGCCCATGCACCTCAAAGCCTCTCAGCTTATTAATTTATACTTCTTCCTCAATCAGGGTATTCAAAAAAGTTGACAACATGCATCTGATGTAACTGAGAACCGAAATAGCTGCTAAAGACATAATGGTCCTGATAGAAGTATACCTAGCAACTAGAGCAAAGATCTCCTCATAGTCAACTCCCTCTCTCTCAGAGAATCCTCTAGCTACAAATTAAGTCTTGTACTTCTCTATGTTACCCGCATCCGCATGCTTCACCTTATACAGGCACAGCCACCTCGAATCCACCACTGAAATTCAGCATCATGGTCCAGATAGAAGTATACCAAGCACCTAGAGCAAAGATATCCTCATAGTCAACTCTTTCTCTCTAAGAGAATCCTCTAGCTACAAATTAAGTCTTGTACTTCTCTATGTTACCATCATCCTCATGCTTCACCTTATACAGGCACAACCACCTCGAATCCACCACTGAAATTCCCACTAGGCTCGAGACTATCTCCAACACAACATTCTTCGTGGAGTTGTACTCCACCATGGCATCCTGCCATACCTAACGACCTGTTTCCTCCACATAATTGTAAGGTTTTGCATCAATGATGGAAGACATTAGTGCAACATAAATGGGAAATGTCGTAGCAGGATGATTTACTCGAAAAGAAGTCTTTTAAGCACCAACTTCATCCTCTGCCTCTTGTAATGTTTGGTAAAGCCATTTTCTTCCTAGATGATTTGGGGGGTAAAGTTGTCTCTTTACCTATACTGGAACATTCATGATCTAAGCCTATACTCCCCAAAATTTGTGGATCAACATTTGGGCAAAAAGTGTTGTCTCCTTCTCAACTATTGCTAGAAACTCCTTGAACCTAAAAGAATCCACCTTTGCATCCTAACTCAGTACTAACTTCCTCTAAGATGGAACATAGATCTTGTAAGCCTTAGAGGTCTCATTGTAGCCAACTAGAATACCCTTCAAACTAGAGGGTTCAAGCTTCGTCCTCTTCTCCTCTAGAACATGAATGAAAATTGGACTCCCAAACACTCTGAAATGAGAAACATTTGGTTTCTCCCCTATAAAAGCTTCCTCTAGAGTCTTGTCCTTCAACACTCTATGAGAACACTTGTTTAGTATGTAGATTGCAGCATTGCAAGCTTCTGCCCAAAGAAACATATGTAGATCTAAGTCATGAACCATAGACTTAGCAATCTCTACTATGGACCTATTATCTCTCTACAACCCCAATCTGTTGGGGTTGTACGGTACTATAAACTCCCTTTTGATCCTTACTTCTTTGCAAAAAGAATCGGAGTCAATGGAGGAATAATACCCTCCATTGTCTACTCTCAATAAGGACTTTAAACTCCTCGAACCTATTGAAAACTTCATCCTTGGTTTTCATAAAATAAATCTAGGTCTTTTTAGATGAATAATCAATGAAAGTAACTTGGAACAAATTAAATGTCAATGAGACTGATAACATAGGTCCATAGACATCTGAATGAATCAGATCTAGAGACATTGGCATGCTTTCCAAGCACACAAAGTGCACATCCCTTGCACACCCCTTTCTTCCCCACCTTGATGTTAGGTAATCTAACCACCATGTCCTTCAAAAGAGGCAATAGTCCATAGTTAAGGTGCTCATATCTTTTGTTCCAAATCTCACATAGGTTGTCACTATTAGTTAACAAATCTCTTTGCTTCACTGGATTCGTTAGCAACCTATAACAGCCACCCTCTCGAGCCCCTTGGTCAAGATTCAACCAAGATCAGAGCTATGTTTCCTAATGATTTCTTACTGATCATCAAACTCAGCCCTACCATTCAAATCTGATCTAGATAAAAACTGAAAGGATATTCTTAGTCATACCAGGAACACACAGTACCTCATGCAGCTCCAAAACTTCTCATGTTGGCATGCGAAATGAGATAGACCCTATCCCAGTCACTGAGTATTTGGCATCGTCACCAAGCTCCACCTACATGCTAATGTGTTGTTCCTTCAAAGGCTGCCCTATTCGAAAGTCAAATGTCTCAAGACTCCACTGTCAACATAACACTCAACACATGAGACTGCATTGGTGGGAAGGCAAGACACTATGGCAAAGGTTATGTCAATCCTGCCAATCAACTCTTCTGCTCCTAAAGCTTCCCTACTTACTGCAAACTATTTTTGTTGCTACTGCTTGCCCTTCCTTTTCTGTTTCTCAAGACATTGAGAAGCATCATGGCCATGCTTATTGCAATTGAAGCACTTGATATGACTCAAACCCTTCTTCTAGTGATTAGAAGACACTGAGTCTTCTTTAATTTTTGACCATTCCCGAATCCTTTATTTCCTCCCTTCCAAACCTTCTCGATGAGGGCCTAGTTTGGAACATCATCCCTAAAACTATAAGACTTGTTATAGTCTCATCTCTTCAATAAAATCATCCCACAACTACTCAACGTAAATAACTTCTCTCAATCAAAGATAACCTGAACATAGTTGTGCCATAGTAGACTGAAACCATTCAAAGCAATCTGGACTAGCTCATTATCTTTGACTTCATCACCAACTGCACCAATCTGATCTCTAAGCACAGATAGCTTGCCATTGTATTTGTCTTGCTCATGCAGGTAGTGTTGAGCTTGTTCAGCTTGTTCCTCATAAGCATCACCTTGGATACATTCACACTCTAGTACAAGTTTCTGAAGGAATCATACATCTCTTTGGAAGTCTTCTTGGTGGCGATATGAGGGATCAGATGGTCCTTCACCGAATGCAACAGGATTCACTTCACCTTCACTTCCAGATCTTTGGGCTCTAAGGGAGGTGTAACCACCTTCTCCACAAGGTACCATAATTTTGTTTCTTACAGGATATTCTACAATATTAACTTCCACAACACATAGAGGATCCCTCCAACAAGTGACCCTCTCGCATAATAGGAGTTCCCATTGTTGCAACTATTCAAACAAGCTTCAATCTATAATCACTAAATCAACTAGGATTTCACACCCACAACCCTTCACAGGTCCACGTGTTAATTACTGACACAATTATGCTTCGATAATAGAATCTTGAAGATGCTTCCCGCTGAAATCCTTTGCTCTCTACTGTAGACAGCTAGCCTCTCCATACACGGAATTTGGAAGATTTCAGAAATTGTGCTCTGATACCATGTTGAAAATTCCTCTACACCATGGTAAGCAGACTTTGATCTTAACGACGCATCAACAAGATAGTTCAAAATTGAAAACCAAACAAAACTGCTGAACTTTAAATGCTAGGATCTACAATCACATATAGTATAAAAACATTACCGGAAAATTACTCAAATCTACTCCAAATCACCTCATTATTTAATTAATTAAAAAACAAAAGCTACAATACTTTGAAACACACTCTAGAAAAGCATTCGCACTAAATAAAAAATTGAATGAATAGAACACCTACAATAGATCTTCTTTAATAACTGAAGAAGAGACCCTAAAAAAGCCCTCCTAAAATTGGATCCATCCAAAAATTAAATCAACCCTTGACCTAATTTTATCTTAGGGGTCTGTGCCCTTAAATAGACAAAGTCAAACTTTACAAAAGCAAACTACTAAATGAATTGCTATTCTAAAACTGGAAAACAAACTACATAAAAGCAACTGCTAAATCTAGACAACCAAGAATAGAATTGTTGTTCTCCTTCACTGTCCATTTTATTCAAGTGCACCCAGGTTCCACACATGCGCCATGCTAGAGGAGGCATTCTAACGTAGCATAATCTAACAGGCATCAAGTACAAAAATGAAAGGATAAGAAAGAACAAAGACAAGATCAAGTTTGGGGCTTAAATATTGCAAAGTTTAAAGGTAAGTTTTTATCTGTGGATTATCAAATGGATGTGTTCAAGAAGCTATAAAACTTACATCAAAGGGAGATTTGAGTAAAAGATTACACAAAGGAGTTCTACCGGCTCAATATTTGAGTGGGTCCTGTGGAAGATGACGAAGAGGTGTCAAGGTATGTAAATGGACTGTGTATTTCCATTCAATGTGTTTGGGATGATTAGAGTGCATTCCATACAAGAACTCTATCAATATGCCTTATTGGCGGAAGAAAATTTGTCTAGAAGGCAACAAAGCTGCACCAGAGGAAAAGGAAGTTTTCACATGGAAGAGGACAAGCTAATATTGGTCGAGGACAACATTGCACGTTGCACCATATATAGATTCTACATAGATCTCCAGCGCCTCAAACATTATAAGGTCTTCTCTCTATGCAGATAGGATCCTAGCCCACTATATATAGATAGGCTCCACGAATAAGAAGAATAAAAAGTAAATATTGGATAAACGGGAATAAGGAGTTTTTGGATGAATCATTGAATAGTAAATCTTATTCCTCGGGATCATTTAAATGGAATGTTGAACAGGGATTCACTAAAGTTATTAAATCGTGATCTGGCATCAAGAAAATGAAAAAAACATTTTTAATTATAACGTTAGATCATTTAAATATAGAAAATGAAAAAATCATTTTAAATTATAATGTTAGATCATTTAAATATGAACGAGTTTATTTTCTTCTTGATCTAATATATGTGATGTATGTGCCATTCCAATTTGATTTATGAAATTTCTAATAAGTTGCTTCACAGTAGTTTTATCTACAACTATATATGTGGGCATGTTGTATGTTAAATAATTTCATTTGGTGTCTTGAGTTGCTTGCATGAGGCTGAAAAATGTAGTGAAGCGCAGGGAAATATAACTATCTTGTAAATATAGATATAGATATCTATATATATTCTATTCTCATACGAAATAGAATGAGCGATTGGGATTTGCACCTCCTTGGCTTTCCAAGGCATGGATGTCAAGGCAATAGTTAGGTAGTTGTCGTACCGGTCCACACCTTGATAGGGACACCCATATAGCTCTCCCATAAAGTTTAAAAAGGCTATATGGAAGGGTAAAAGATATGTCCTGCATTCATTCGTGAACGGTACCCCAAATGGATTTGATACTATATCCACTTGTGTTCCATTACGTAAATAAGGCATATTTTGTCTCGGAAAAACTCTTGAAATAATACCTTTATTACCATGCCCTCTAGCCACTTTATCACTCACTTTGGTATTTTACATTTATGTGCAATATATACATGGACTTTTTCCACATTATCGCCAAAATTATCTTCTTCTTAGATACATCTCACATCCATAACTCAACCTCTTACACCTTTTAAGGACACTAAAACAATTTTCTTTTCCAACGAGTGGGTCCTTAATATCAAACAAAGCTTGTAATAATTTTAATTCTAGAGCATTTAATAGTGAGTTGGTGTCGGGGTCACCCTCTCTATACTCCCACCATATATACATAGGGCGCCCATATTTACAAAGAAGCGGGTGAGAGTTCCGCATCCCATAATATAATATATATATATATATATATATATATATATATATATATATATATATTTATATATATATATAGTCTCTTAGAATAAGGAGGCCAAAAGAATCCATTTCATTATAAAATAATTGAACGAGAAGTTGTATGGGGTGAAATTTTCATGTATCTTGTTTATCAATGATGTAAAGAAAACTTATCTCACAACTTTTCCACTATCGCCCCAAAAAAACCACTTTAAAATATATGGGAGGTTGAGTGCATAAATGCTATCGCCCATATATATATATATATAAAGGGCGATCGAGCATGTGCGCGGTCCCCCAAATCAATCGGTCAACTCAACAACTTGGATACGCGAAGAGTGGGGCCAAGTTCGAGTTTGACCACATAGATAAATCCGCTTCCGGCTATATATATAGGGGGCATCTATATAGATATAAGAGCACATAAATGACTCATATATGGAGAGAAAATTTGATAGCCTTATCCCTATAAATGATAAGATGAGACTAAGTCAAATGTATGGGATCATAGGTCCCATGCATTTCGAGCCCCAGAACACTCAACATTAACAACCTTGTTTATGCTTTGGAAATTAAGATGTAATTACATTTTCAAAAAGGTAGAGGGTAAGTTGGAGAATTTGCCGGCTTGCCAGGTGAAGTTAGAATGCAATTGCTTTGCAAAAGGTCATCTTGATTAACAAAAGGTAAGCAATTAGACCCCACACATTATTTTGATAAGGCATTTGCTCTTTTGTTTTGCTTAAGGAATGTGTAACCATCTCTATATTCTCCCTGTACTTTTTCTTATTCTTTTGTACATGGCCTTGATGTAAATAATTTTTTGTTAATATATGAAGCACATACTTTAAAAAAGCACTTTGAAAGAATTAACAATAAGAGTTTGAAAGCTCTTATATATCTAACTTTAACCACAAAATTACAGATTTTTTCAAGTGAGTCTTTTAGAAGCATGTTCATGAGTCTTTAGTCATTAGATTAGCTAAACCCTACTTGGGTACTCGAGGAGCAACTCTTCATGGTGATTATGGTACAAAGGAGATATATTGATAGCCATGATGATCAAGGTCTTCCTAAAGTTGAACAATTGTCAGAAGCCATGATGGAGAAGATAGTACTTCTCAAAGCCAAAATCTTGCACTAAGAGGTGA
Organism: Taxus wallichiana var. yunnanensis; assembly: GCA_018340775.1. Classification (NCBI taxonomy): domain Eukaryota; kingdom Viridiplantae; phylum Streptophyta; class Pinopsida; order Cupressales; family Taxaceae; genus Taxus; species Taxus wallichiana. The sequence goes on from CM031238.1 coordinate 87,495,160, forward strand.
CGGTATCCTTCCATGGGGCGAGGATATTCGAATGAGGAAGAGGCAAAGGATTCATGGGTGGAAGCCTTAGGCGTAGAGAAGCAGGGGAATGGATCCTTTGAGTGCCCGCATAACAAGATGGTTGCGGAAGAAATGAAACTAGCAATCATATTGTGCGAGTTGATGCAAAGAGTGTTACATCACCAATGCACCAAAGGACCGAGCAAGGAGAAGATCTTATAATGAAGCGGCTAAAATTGAAGCTTGCAAAAGAAGGGAATGAGCATGACCAAAGGAAATTTATTTTCATAAAAATTTGCGATTACGTATGTAAGTGTTATTTTGATAGTGGTAGCACTAACAATCTTGTCTCCATAGTATGGTAGAAAAGATTAGCACGAGCGATATTGCACACCCAAATCCATATAAGGTGTCCTGGTTGTTGAAGGGACATCAAGTTCGTGAGCGAATAGTGTTGGGTCGGTTTTGATTGGATTGTACAAGGATGAAGTTTTGAGTGATATTATGTTCATGGATGCATGCCATGTGTTGTTAGGAAGGCCTTGGCAATATGATAAAAAGGCTTTGTATGATGGGAGAGAAAATACCTACACCTTTGTGAAGGATGATAGGAAGTATATCTTGAATCCGTTGAGGGATGAGGGGGAGAACTAGATGGAAGCCCTAATATATTGTTGGTTTCAAGGAATCATTTCTTGAAAAAGTGAAGGAGAAAGCACATTTTTCTTTTGTTCCTAGAAAATTGCAAGTTGGGATCGCAAGTGAAGCAAGTGATTTGCTTGACGAGGTGAGGGATTTGTTGGGCAAGTATAAGGAGATCATTTCTAATGATCTTCCAAATGATTTCCGACCTATAAAGAGTATCAACCATAATATGGATCTGATTTCAAGAGCAAGTTTGTTGAACAAGATAGCATATAGAATGATGTCTCTAAAGAAAGAGGAAATCAAGAGACAAGTGCAAGAGGTGTTGGAGAAGGGATTAATCGGAGAGAGTTTGATCATGTGCGTTGTACCCATAGGGTTAGCACCAAAAAAAAAGGATGAGAATGAAGGATATGCACTAATTCAAAAGTTGTTGGTAAGATAACTACCAAGTATAGGTTTTCATGTTCAAGAATGGTTGACTTGATGAACTATTTGAGCAAGCTAAGTACTTCACAAAGGTTGATGTAGAGTGTGGTTATCACCATATCGAATCAACAAAGGCAATGAGTGCAAGACTGTAATGTTTAAGGCAAAGGATCATTTGTATGAGCGGTAAGTTATGCCATTTTGATTGACAAATCGACAAACACGTTCATGAGGCTTATGAACGCAAGCATTCACACCCCATTCCTTGGTAAATTTTTCATTGTATATTGGGATGATATTGTGATTTTCAGCAAGATAAAGGAAGAGCACTTGATGCATCTAAGTCAAATGTTGCAAAGTTTGCAAGATATGTTACTAATCAATATGAAGAAATGAAGTTTTATGTGGGAGGAGTTGGAATACTTGGGTTTTGTGATTTCCCTAGATGGATTCCGACAAGACCTAGTTAAGGTGAGAGCTATCTTAGAATGGCTTACACCGAAGAGTACGTTCAAGCCAAAAACATCCATGGATAGGCGAGTTTTGTAGTAAATTCATTCAATATTTCGATTGGATATGCGCAACTATCACGAGAGATGATGAGGGGAGATAGGAAGAGTTTGTTTGGATAGCAAAAATAGAGCATAGCTTCCATGTTCGAAGAGGAAGGTGACAGAGCGATCGATGTTGTCATTTATAGATTTGAATAAGGCATTTCTAATTCATTGTGAATGCGAATGGAGTTGTGGTTGGATTTTTGTTGAGTCAAGACAGGTAATTCCATATATTACTTTAGTGTTGATTAAAGTTGACGCAAATGGGAATGGAGTCAAGAACGGGGTGGGCCCAAATTAATGGCAAATTTAATCCGATAGATGAGACTCGTATTAGCTCTTAAATGGACACACTCGGACTCAAGAGCACAACAATAGATTAAAACACACTCTTTATTTTTTTCAATAACAACTTACAAATATTCATACACAAAATCTCTCTCACACCCACTTTGGCCTTCACCGACTTATTACAACATTTCATGAAGAAGAAAAACCCTCTCCTAGTCCCTCTGGACTGGAATCAAATCCCAACCCTAGCTCCTCTAAATGAAGTCAATGATTTTCCCCCTCAATTCATCCTCATCTCCTTTGCTTGCGAAAATATAATGCTCCCTCCAAGAATTCAAATCTACCTGATGTTTCTTGTCATTTTGGAATCTCTTTCCATCACCCAAGAGCCTTAGAAATGCTCAAAAGAAAAATCATTTTGGGTCGTTGACTTTGCATTCACGCGAGATAAAAGCGCCACTTTATGCGGTCTACGGTTGTAAAATCAACACTCAATGTTGCGAAACCATCGGGGTAGTTGCGCACCGCCACTATGTGAAGATTGTCAATTTTGACACCGTGTCTAGTCTACCAACTACCTGAGGACATAACTTTTGTATACGAGACTCAAAATGAGATTTTTTTGAAATTACATTAATTTTCAAGAGGAATCCAAATATGCAATTAGTTTTAGGTTTAGGGAAGTTCTTGATGCAATTTTTTCCTATGCCCCATAATCTATCCATTTTAGCCCTCTGATGTACACGATATATGCTAGGTGCTTCTAAATGTTGAGAAACCCAACTAATTCTCTTCAAAACCAATTAGATGTTTGAAACTCATGTTCTCGATGTACTTACTACCATTGAAGTGTTGGAATGTTAACGCTCTTGACGGATCAACTTCACCATGTCAAAACAACCAAAGGACCTAGTCCATACAAACACACCTAGTATTTTCTATGATGAAAGGTTGTTGTACTCCTTGGATGGTGTTACATCAAACACCGAGGTAGAAAAAATTATGATCTCCCGATCACAAAGGTAGGGTGAGTGATTGAACCACTCTTATAGTCAATTTGCATGACCATAATGTCCCCTTCCACCTTGTTAGGTACCACTAAATTTCATTCCTTCGCTTCTTCCTCCTCTTCTAGAAACATGTTGCTCCATAAACCTTTTTCCTCAACATATATCTACTCACCTTTCTATTTTCCTTGCTCATTGTTTTAGCATAGTCCATCCACCACCTCCAGATACTCTCTTTCTCGTCATCCGTTCTCTTGTGGCCTTTGAGCCACCACTATTCAACCACCACCACCAAGTGTACTCAATACCATTGTTTCTCAAACTTTCATGGGCTTTGAACCAACCACCTCTTCCTCCAATAAAAGCATGCAACTCGTGCTCTATCTCAAACCATCTCCTCTTCAATTTTTCGCTCATGGATTTCTTGTCAAAGAATCCATCATATACACTCTTCGTCAAACCTCTGACCTTATCCCATATTTTTACTCCAAAGGCCCACTCAATGAACTCTTCTCATCTTGCTTCTCTTCCTTTATGCCCACACTCATACTTGTTGCGTGACTAAATGGCCATGGAAAGATTGTAGTAAATAAAAAGGATTGAAGCATTTAAAATTTACCCCAAGTGTGGGTAAGTGAAGGGTAAAGATACTTAAAGTGAGACATAAAAGATATATTCTCAAGAATATAAAACGGTGTTAACGCATTATGATGGAACTAATCAAGTATTATGTTGTCTTAAAGTCAAAAAGGTGTAAATGGAAAGGTGTATCCATTGTGAATAGACACCTTCTCAACCCTATAAAGGGGGATTCGTGTTATTCAAATGGCATGTGTAAGTGTGGAAATCACACAAATGTAATATAATCTATATGAGTAAAAGACAAGGAATTGTAGTTGTTTATAAGGTAAAGGATTAGAGACTGCAACACTCATGGGGTCCACAGTGGATCCAAGGGGGTGTGAGCGCACATCTCGGTGTCCCGCCACATTAAGTGAATGTTGTTTTTGCATTGCAATGCAAGTTTGCGTCTGATTCCTCGTTGTTGAGTGTGGTCTCATTGTTGGCTTACACAAAACATTGGCTACTAAAGAAGTTATCTTGAGATGTGTATTTTAAAACTTGGAACCATCGATTAATAAGTTACGATATTTGATCGGTGATTTATAAATCTTATCAAATTCGGTCTTTATTAATGTGTTTATACTTTGTGTATTGCAATTTAAATGCGTTATGTTCAATCTTTTATTGCTTTATAAAAAGGAATCAAAGATCTAGTAAATAGGCACTCTCACAATCCCAAGACCAGAAAACGAATTTGTATAATTTAAGTTGTGTATTTATTATAATCTAGTTTCTATCAAAATCGAGAATTCGCTTGAGTTATTAACTTTGTATTTTGAATGAGCACTTATTGTTATTATACTCTATATATGATCTCTTTGATTAAGATAAAACTCTTTATATGATTGAAAGATTTTTCGCATGGATTCAATGTGTAGATTGACTAAAATCCATTACTTATTGTATTTCTTGTTTTATATTTATTATGACCGGGTTAAACATAACAATAGTTGAAAAAATCAGTTCTCTGTTGAAAAAATCAGTTCTCTGCATATATATATATATATGAGGCTCTATAACTGTATTATCGTCTTCATATTAAGTTAAATTAGAATTTCCCCATCGTTAATGGCGGAATAATCTCCTTTTAATCTTTCTAAATGATTCTATGTCTATCAACCCTATTATTATAATAATTTCTTTTCCTTGGATATCTAAGGTGTGCTCGCATTGAAACCTAAAGGTGTCTTGTCATTGGTCCACGTATTGGATAATGTATTCCATAATATTCATTGCTCTTCTCAATCTCAAAATTTCCCAATCCACGAAGGTAGGTAAACCATGTCACTTGTCTCCATTTCATGTTGTTTATCGGACTCCAAAATGAATGTTTCATCAAATTGCCCGAAGATCATAAATCTCGACAAATGTCACATTTTCATGTAATCTCCTCTGTCAAAATTGAGTTGTATCCTCTCCAAAGCCCAAAACGATGTGATTAGTTGGGCAATATAAGAGTGTGATTCACCAAAGAGTCTTATTCAATCATAGGAACCTGTATGATTAGTTCTGTATCAAATTTGGTCCACTTTACCGTAAGCTTAAGTTGTTAGTCACCGAAAGACAAAAAATCCTACCACATACTCCACTTTGTAATTACAAGTGTCATTTTTATTTCTCGTGATACTCTATTCTTGTATTTTCATACTTCCAGAAGGCATACAAGGCTTTACCTTCAATTTTTGTGGGCTCGAGAGCACGTGATTGGCGGATGGTGTAAAGATGTCATTGGTTGGAGTCTGCCAGCACATGATTGGGCCACGTAACTTATATCGCCTTGATACACTATGTTTGATGGTCCCCACTTAAACAACAACTTTATTTCCTTACCTACAACCTCAGCCTTATATTCCAAATGCTTTACCCTTAATCTCACGATCTCCGACACCTTGAGATCCCGTGACCCCATGAAAATCCTAGTAACCCATAAAAATCCTATGAACCTGTGAAATTTGTGATCCCATGAAACCCCAAGATTTTGAGAACTCAGTGTCCGAGATTCTGCCAAGTGTCTCAATCTCGGTTATTTACTTGTCCAATTCGCCCAAAACTACAGTCTTTTTGTTCCAGGTTCCCGAGAGCCCGAAATCCTGCCATTTGTCCACCCTTCTCTTTATGACACTTGTCGCCATTCCATATTTCCATGTTTTCTCTATACAACCCAATAGCCTAATCAAGCATCCCCTATGTCCTAGCAAAGGCAAAGTTTAAAAAAACTCAAAATTAATAAAAATAACAAGAATGTGGGGGTGCACAAGGACCCTCACACTCATTCCTAACTAACCTAAACCTAAAACAACCAATGTTTTAAAAATCGGAACCGGACTCGGAACCGGTCGAGGGTTGGACCGGACCGGAACCGGAACCGGACCGGAACCGGACCGGTTCAAACTCTATGAACCGGTTTACTAAAAAACACATAAAAATTACATTTTTAAAGAAAGAAATATATTTGAAAAATTAGAAACCATGATGCCAACAATTACACACAAAATACGCAAAGTTTGCTCATGTATATAGTGATAGTTGGAATACTCGCACTCGGCAAATACTCGGCAGACCCCAAAAAAACAAAACTCGGCAATATTCGGCCAATACTCGGGAATACTCAGCAACTTAAAAAATACTCAAATTTCTTTAAAAAAACATAAATTTGCAGCCAAAACCATGTATTTGCAGCATTTTCTTTCATTGCTATTAATGCTTTCTTTTTGTTGGGACCTTTACGATAGTCTTCAGTCTTGTGTCTGAGGATGCGCAAATTGGAGTTTAAACACAAAAAAGACTCTTAAAATAGCAAAAAAAAAACCTATGCATCTGTTGATAACTTGATATGTGAAGTCAACATTTGAATAAGCAGGTCGCGACCAAGTTGGTAGGTGGGACGATTAGTCCGAGCACAGGAGAATACTCGCCGAGTTTTGGAAAGCTATCCAGTAATTTTAATTACTAATCTGTCTACAGTACAAGCAATCAAAGCTCATGATTCTTTCAGAAGATTGCAAGAAGTTGCTTGGTCCAAAAAGGTGCAAAAATAGATTTTATGAAAATAAGAAAAATATTGCCATCAATGTGTAGAGCTCGAGAAAATATGCACTTTTAGAGAAAACGACACACAAACGAGCCACAGAATGAAAGTTATGGCACATGCAAGTTTTTGTTGCTACATCTTCCTGACCCTTTCCAAAAATGGCAAATTTTATTCTATTCTTGTGTTTTTTCACCAAAAATCCAAAAAAGGAAAGAAATGCCAAAAAGGAAAGAAATGCTTGACTCGGCGGTTCGGGATAAACCGGACCGGTTTGGCGATTTTAAACCCAAAAATCCGGCAAGGGTTTGGGCCGATCCGAGCCGCAGTTGCGGGCGGTTCGTGATTTCAAATGTCAAACCGGTCAAACCGGCCGGTTCGGTTCGGTTTGACCGGTTTTTAAACACCGAAAACAACCTCTTACAACTAAAACAAAAAAGAAGCTCATTTTTGTCATTTCCCATATTGTGAAGGAGAAGACAAAGAAAGAAAACAACAAAGAGAGGAAAAGAGAACAGAAATGAGAAGAAGGCAAGAGAGCATTATTCTACACCATTTGAGGTATGTTTTACATCCATTGTTCATTTTGCAAATTTACACAAATTATTTTTCATTTGTTTTTGTTTTTTTCAAGGTTTCAAAGACTTAGGGAGGTTTTTGTTTGCGATTGCAGTTGTGTTTTGCACTTTCAATTAAAAACAATGAGAAGCGGTGAGGGCAGTGAGGGTGAAGAGATTCAACTGCAACATAGAGGTAATAATAGGGTTTCTTCAGGAAGTGAGATTGTCGTAGCAATTGTGGTTTCAAATAATCCATTTGAATGCCCTTCTCAACTCCTCAAAATTTATGCAAAGGGCACATTCAATCCTAAAAAGCTCCTTTTAGAATTGACAAAGAAAAATAAAACCAGGGGAGTAGGGTGTGGTTATGTCATATGTGCAACAAAGATTTTAGGGGCAGCTACACAAGGGTTTATTGTCATCTTTTGGGCATAAATGGACGGGGTAAAATTTTGCACCAAACTTAAGGATTCTTGCAACTCACCTCATGTCACAAGTAGCCGGTTCTTCTACTACAGAGAGGAATTGGCCCACATATGGCCTCATCCAATCAGTTAAGAGGAATAGGCTTACCTCTTGACGAGCAGAGAAGTTAGTGGTCATGCATAGTGCCTTACGACTTCAAAATCGATAGACTCCTAAGTATCATCAAACTCCAGCTACACGTTGGGATGTTGATCCCGAAGATGCCACACAGGTTGATGAGGAGGCACAAGTGGGATTGGTTGGGGTTCCATTGGATGAGGCAATCCCTCATAGTTCTAGTGACTCAGACTCGGGTTCGATTTTGATGCCATTTTAGCGATTTTGATTAGGGCGGCAAGTGGATTTTCATTTTCTATGTTTCGGACATATTGTAGTTGAAACTTGCAGCCCTTGGGCATTTCATTGTAATTATTACTTTGTAATTGAAACTTGAATCTTATGTGAAATCTCAATTCAGATCTAATGTTATGTATTAAGGTTTTATAATGTGTGTGATGAATACGTTATCAATGTTATCATATGAATATTTGAAACTTCCTATATTTTTAAAATGTTCTCTTATCTTTTATTAGCCATCCCCTCTTGTCCCTAAAAGGCCTCCAAAACAATCCGTCCTGGAAACACGTCCCCGTCCTTTGCCATCCCGTCCCCAGTATCTTTTTGTAACATAGGTAAATACCTAGGATATCCAGTACCCCGTATCCGGCAGGCAGATGCGGCCGGATGCGGGGGTGGGAGGCGGGCGAATACGACCGTGCCACTGCAGATATCGGCCGAGTCCATTTTTGTTGTCAATACATGGAGAAACATACAACAGATAGGATACTTTTGAAGCTATACGTTTCATATAATATCTTTTCAATTACTCCAAGGAATATTATATACATGTAGAATAGGTCCATATGATTTTTTATTAGATTTAAATATGTGGAAGAATATATCAAAATTTATCATAGTAAATGATTTTATATATTTTTTAATTTTATTATAGTAAATAATTTAATTCCTATTTAGGAGGCTGAAATTTATATGTTTTTAATTTTTATATTTTTTTTTGTAGTGTCGTATCCATTCTTTGTATCCTGGTCAAAAAAATTTGCCGTATCCGCGTGTCAAATACTCCATACCCGTACTCGTATCCAAAACGTATCGGCTACTTAGGTAAATACCATACAAAACTCAAAACTAGTGATCAAAATTTTTAATATTTTGAGGCAAATGTGCAAACCGATGCATGTGCTTCTCATTCATCAACGAACCATTTTCATTGAAAAACATGGTTTCCGATTCGTGTCCGATCAATAAGGGTCAACGAGACATATGACGCACTCCAAGATAGTCTCTAAGAATATTATGCAAGGCAAAAAAATTTATCCTCGTTTTAAGAAACTATGGATATAATGATTTAAGTGATTGACTAGAAATACAAAGAGATTGGGCCACAATGTCTTGGGGAGCAGAGAGCGAGCAAACGAATAATGGTGGGGAGGTCAAATCACATTTGATTCGATCTTGATATGATGAGGCTTGGCATTCAAACGCACACATTTTACACTTGTCCAGGCTACTTCCCACTACTAGATACACTCAACAAGCCATCTTTTTCCCTAAAAGCAACTCATGGAATCCACAAGTAAAATATGTATTAATGCTCGAAAACAATTAATATTTGTATTCCGTCGGTTTGAGGGCTTAGGCCACAATACTAAGGGCATGGTCCCATGGAGCCGCTACAGGTTCTATAATGATGCAGCAGGTGGTCCCATGCAAAAATTTTCAACCAGCTACAGGGTAAATTCGAATCTTGCCCAGGAAAGTAGGAGCTCCACAATTTCTGCCGGTTCAACTCCAGGGGGGGCTGAAGAGGGGGGGCTGACTATTTCCTGCTACAGTTTAGGCTTTTTTTGTCCAGCTGGCAACCCAAATGCATTCCCGCCAGTTTTTTTGGTCGATTTGGAGGGAGATTTTCACCTTATATACCCTGCATCTGCTCATTATTTGAAAGCAGTGCTTTGGAGGTGGATACTGTAAAAAACGAAAATCTCATTTTTGCAGTGCTTTGGAGCACACTGGGCAGAATGGGACCATAAAACTGCAATGGGCTCCTATTATTTCTCAGCGAAAATGTTAATAAAAAAATATTACCATGGGACCCAAAAACAGCTAATATGCTCCTAAATTCGCTCAGCAGCACCCGCTGAGATTTTTATGCAGCCCCCTCTCCATGGGACCATGCTCTAAAGGTTCAAACCCAGTAACCGTTATTATGAAAGAATCCTCCTTAATCTTCAAAAGGTGTTTCCAGATTAAAAGAATCAATTAAAATTTTGGGCTTTTCCTGAATGGCCACTAAATTTTCTATGGTTTTTCTACAAAACGTCAAAACACAAAATGCTTATTGAAATTCCATACAAAATACCTTTGGAAAGAATTCATCCAACACAGCCAGAGCTCGACGAGTATTCCATCCTTTGTATCCTCTAAGCAAAATGTCTGCCTGCAAAGAACCAATACTATTTAGTATAAAAATGTTTCCACAGCATGCCTCATAAAAGGGTTCAAACAATTATATATTGCTTCACATAAGATGCCGTATTATTTTATCGAACATTTTAAGGATTCTGCTGGTTCAAACATACTCACATGTGTAAAACGTAAACAAACAAATGAAATTTAGTATGTAATGATGTGATGCTCTGGTCATTGCGGTGTGATGCTATCCACCTAATTCTATTTCTTTTCCTAGTGCATAAGTACTTAATTAACCTTTGCTTTATTTGAAGTTTCCTAAATACAATGGAATCATTATAATTTCCCTTTTTTATTCGTTTATTCTTTTGACTTACAAAGTTTTGAAAATTAAAAATTATACTAAACATTTTATTTTTAAAAAAAATTCAAAAAATGTAGAATGTGTAAATCAGAAAATTTCCAAACAAAATTAAGCAATATTCATTTTTCAGCAGTGTTTAGAAGGTTTTTCTTGTTATTTTTCAACTATGTTTAGAAGATTCTTAATAAGTCAACTACCATGGAAGGTTAACAACATAGTTGCATTTAAGAAGAGGTGATAAGAGTCATGATCAAGGAGGACCATGGAGGTGTGTACAAAAACAATTAAATCTTTAAATAAAATCACTCCATAGATTGTCTACCAATTGTTTGACAAAATGTTTTGTGAAAAGAAATCCTCTAATGTTGTTGTTATTTTGTGAATATTTTGACAAAATGTTCTAAATGCATCTAATTGCAAAGTCCATCAACTCCTCATTCAAAGACCTTTAAGGTTAGTGTCACCAGTCAAGTTTAGGGTATATTTGTCTTATATATTTTTTTGATTGAGCACCTCTAGGGTGTCTTACAATTGGGCATTGGATTACATAGTTTGATGGCATCTCTACCTAAGTTCCAGAGGGAACATATAGATCCAACAATGTAAAGTAAGTGAACAAACTAAACCAATGATCACCTTCAACTAAGTAGCTATGGGTAAGGGGCATCCACGTCGTCAAAATCACCCAAGGCACAATCCTGGCCTCAACCATTTGACTCTCCATGTCGGGTGTCTCCAAGCCTTGCACTCAACAAGACTTGATCCCTGGTGGGCTCATTGAAAGCCATACATCAACACCAATAGACCAAAGGCCCTTCGACTTGTCTTCTACATTAAAAATTATTATATTTTTAAATAATTAATTTATCGTATATTTTTTATAGTTATCATTTTTGCATGAACCTTTTTTTTCTATATTTTAGATCCATCATTTAATACACTTTGCACAAAAGCTACTACCTTGATTTAAACAATATTCAAAGTGTAATCTCATTGTTGAGCCCAAGTGGTGGAATTCAAACTATCCATCTTCGTGCACATTCTAGTGGTCCCATTGAAGAAGCAATTTGGAATATATAAAACTATTAGAATTAAAAAAATCAATAAAACCATCTAAGAATTTTTTAGATAAAAATTTATCCTCAAATGAGAATAAAATCTTCTCATGTAGCGATTATGTTTTTCTATTCCCTTACAACATTTCTAGTAAAATTATGGTTGTATTAATATTTTCAAATTAAAATTTATGTTTTTCGTTTTAGTATATAAAAAGTAAAATACAAAAATAGATTATAAAGTTTATTAGAAAAATCAGAAATATAACCAAAAAAAAAAATGTTATTTATTATTAATTTATACTTCCCAAAAAGTTAAGCAATTTTCAATTTTCAATAGTGTTTAGAAGATTTTTTGTTAAATTTTCATGGTGTTTGGAAGGTTCTTAGAAACTCACGAACCCTTGAAAGTTAATGATGTCGTTGCATTTTTAAAAAAGTGATAGGAGTCGAGGCCAAAGAGGTGTGCACAAAGACAAAAAGAAGGTTCTTACTATCTCAACAACTCTTTGAGGTCAACAACAATGTAGTTGTATTTAGAAAAAGGTGATAAGAATCAAGACCAAAGAAGTGTGTCCAAAGACAAAAAAAAAAAAACTACTACATATTTTGATTATCAATAATTTTATAAAATGTTATGTGAAAAAAATTAAAGATTCTATTTTGTGAGGTTATCAACACTAGATACATGTTGTATGGAATTGCTTGCACCAAAAAAACAATTGTGGCGGAAGCACTGTATGCGGAACCCATTTGTGTCCTTATTGTAATAAGAATAGTGTTTTGGTGGTGCATAATTATGTAAACAAGAGATAGACAAATAAATATATCATAGGGTGAAAGTCCTAGATTTTATAGGAATTTAGTTTTTTCAATAAATAGAAATGCCAAAGGTTATAAATAAGTTGCGTCTTAGGATGGGGTTTTATAAAGGGGTTGCAGTAACTCCTATTTTTATATGTAGGTGGTCTCATGATAGGGTTTTGAACTTATAACATTATTAAAATGATTCTTTCCCATAAAAAGTGAAGCGATTTTATTTTTAAAAGGATATTGTGTGTCCACTAAAAAGGCTAAACTTTTGTCAATAATAAAATTTCCTAAAATAAATTAATTATAAATTCCAAAATAAAAATAAAAAAATAAAGGTCTACAATACCCATTGAGAACATCATGATAACCCCCATAGAACCATTGCCTTAATAGCATAATTTCCCGTCTCTCTTGTTCCACGTTGACGTATATATGGTTACCTCAACTCTTAGTTTCACCCACCTTATAAAGCTCCTCCTTAAACCAACAGGGGTACCAGTTGTTCCTAGTCGGTATTTATTCTTGGGTTCCATGCCAACATGGAGTAAGTTATGAACTACCTAGCCCTTGGCAACTCAGTTAAAAAGCCATGTCTCATCCTCGGCCTTTAAGCTTAAATCCAACATAAACACCCGCCAACGTATTTTTGTGTTATTTGAAAACTTATTAAAAACTTATCTCTTACACACTAAAACATTTACTCATTTACAAATATAAGAAACCATTTATTAGGTGAGCAATTAACAATTTAATATTTCGAGACTATGCGGTACCGACGTTGGATGTGGCCCGTGAGCGGCATTCTCTCAAAATAAACTTTTTGGGTTTTTTTTTTAATTAATTCAAAGTTGTTTGATAAAGTAGAAGGAAAAATGATGGTTGGATGTTTATGTATATTTTTATGATCTTAATTTTTATTGCTTATTAATTATATATAACTATTAAAAAAATTAATTATGTATAATTATTACACTTTTTTTTAACCTATTTTTTAGGCAAGTAATATCATGCATGCACCGGTGAGGTTTATACCCTGGTGGGCTCTTTGTGAACCAAGTAACTTCACTAATTACTACACATTTTGATTTTATATCTCGAAAATAATACCATTATACAGTGTTACACAGTGTTTTGTTGTAAATTATTAATAGAAAACCATTTTGTAATTTAAAAAATAATATATTTTTCCGTCATTTTAACCATAATGTAAGTATAACACCTAAGGATAAGTTTTTTCCATTTGTAACTCTGAAACCAGTTTTGATCTTTATAGCAATTTTATACAAGGCAAACCTATGTGATTTTATTTATATTTTTGCCAAAAGAGAGCGATAGTTGAACTCTAGACCAAAAGAAAATTGGGAAAAAAATGAATTTCTTAAACTCTCCGTTTATAAAACCAGAAGAAACAAAAACAATTTGCACCTTGCGGGCATAAATGTCCGTCAAGCCTGCTCCCCACCCTCCAGGCTCAAACGCATATTCCGTCAACGACGCTCCAAACAACACGAACTGGAGACGTTGATGCCCTGCCATGGTTCGAATCCCCTCCTCTTCAAAATACCAAACTCTTTGGAAGACTGAAAATGCTGATGACATACGGTCGCTGTTTATACCCTTCCCATAATCATTTTTAATTAAAAACAACATTATCCTTTAAACTCCCATTGGCCTTGACGGCCACCGGCACGTGGCCTCCTACTCCTCTCCAAATATTCGATTTCGCAGCCATTTTTGACGATCTCAAGGCGTTCTTGTGGGAGAACGGCACCTCGTTATTGCTGACGTGTCTGTCTTCAAAAATGTGAGTGCGGTTTGACGATTGATAATGATAGGATAGCTAAATTTGCTGTAAATGAGACGAAGGCTGAAGCAATGATCAATACAATAATTCCAAAACCGGGAACCAAATTCGTGATTAGGTAAGTAGGTCACGTTGAATTGCTTCCTTTTCCCATGAAAACTACTTATTTGCTTCAATCGTGATGTCATGCGAGTGGCGACCTCCAATGAAATTGTGACGCTTGCCACTTTTCAATAACGATCTCCAGTTTTGGGGAATGTATTTGGAGATGGAAACGAAAAAAAAGCTTATTTTGACGAAACGTGACATGACATGACGGGCTCGAAAGCAAACCAATAATCTGAAGCAAGCGAGACATGATTCCAACTCCTAAATAGCTGGAAGCCTGGAAATGCAGTGTCATTTAGAAATTCCGGCACGTACCAGCCAACACAAAAATACAAAATGGGCGGATTATTTTTAATTTCACGGAAGTTGGAACCACCTACTTAATAGAACAAGAAAATCTTAATAAAAAGATTACACGAATGAATGACGTAACGGAAGAAATTTGGTCTCCTTAATAGACTTGGTTTAACGATGATATCAGCACCCCGGCCTGGCCATTTTTCTGTTATACTTTTGGCCGGGTTTCCTCGGTATTCAACAATTGCTTACCGACCATTTCTTTGTTTACGAGCCTCTTTACGCGACTCACTCATGTTATTTTGCAATTTCCCGAGTTTAATAAAGTAATTTGTAAATTCCTTACAAATTATTTTTTTCCTTTTTTTTTTTTTACTTTGTTTTTTTAATATAATTTTAAAAGTTGCGTGGTAAATACTCACGGTAATTGACAACCATTGTGTACCATTTTCAAACATAGCTTTTAGATTTTTAAGAATTCGTGGTATTTCATAAGGCTACGAAAAAGAGAGTCCCGTAAAAGTAATTTCAGTAAAAAAATGTCATAAACTAGTTACTTATATGCATCGTCCCATTTACAAGTGTGAACGAGTGCAATTCGTTGGCCAGCTGGGCTTCTTTAATAGGCAAAGTAGAAGGTATGTGGTCCAATCCCAGCAGGCCTTCCGCACGGGGCTCCAAAGGACAAAGAAATTTCTTGGAACTTGGTAATGTGTGGAATGAATGGTCACATGACACGAGCTACGATGATGTCTCATGACAGGTCCATAGTGATGGAGGGGCCTTAGGTTATTAATGATTTATTGTTCTGTTTTTTTATGGGAACGCATCAGTTTTAAATTAATATTCATGTTTATTATTACACTATTAAAATGTGAATTATAGTCTAATTTTTATTAGAAATTTTTAGATGTAAACAGATTTTAATTTGCGTCATAACATGTATAAATTAAAAATATCTATAATTTTATAAATAATTTTTTTCTAACAATGTTCAGAAGGTTTTTTTAGGTTAATTTTTCAATTGTGTTAGAAGATTCTCAAAAATGAAAATTAACAATATAATTATACTTAGAAAAGGTGGTAGAAATCAAGACCAAAGAGGTGTGTATAAAGACAAAAATCTTTAAACAAAATTATTTAAAATTATTACAATAGACTATTTATCAATAGTTTAACAAAATTTTGTATGAAAAAAATTGAAGATTGTATTATGTAACAAGGTGTCGAACTCTCTGCATTGAAAAATATTGTGGACGAAAACCCTTTTATTGAACCCATGTCTCCCAATTTTAAAATAAGAAATGAATAAACATGACAAGAAAATATATTCAACTTCAAATACATATTTATAAATATCTATATTATAGGGTTACATTACTAAATTTAGTTTTTCCACTAAACATGAATGCTAAAGGTTATAAATAAGTGATGTCTTAGGATGGGGTCTAATGGAAGAGCTTTTAGCTTCTATTTTTATGTGCGGGTAGTTTCATGGTGTGTTTTGAACTTTATCTTCGCCTTAATTTTTAGGAAGAGAGCTTATTCTCCTACTAAAATGGGGACTAGAATTTTGTACCACTTGTTCAAAATATTATATAGATTTTGTGTCAAGAGGTAAATTACCTATAATAAGATTTTGGAAAATAAATGTATTATTAATTTTGATTATAAATTCCAAGCAATTGAAAATTTAATATTCACAAAACTTTTTTTTTTTTTTTTGAAGTATATAACGCAACCCAAAAAAAAGACCATGGTAAGCCTCTCTATACAATCTCTCCCTTATTTAATATACATAATTTCCTCATCCTCCTATTCCACCCAAGCGTATATGTAATTACCTCACTTCTTCGTTTGAGCGCAATGATTAAAGTTCCTCTACAATTTTCAAGCGAAAGAAAAATATATATTGAAAAGGGATATTTATTATATATATTTTTCAACTAATTCTTATGGCGGTTGTTACATGGTAATAACATATTTATTTGTTTACAAGAATAGGAAATTTATCAAATGGGTTGTGGTGTAACACTTTGTGTATCGGGGTTAAATTTGACGGCCGTTTAGACGTTTTTAGTGATTTTAGACGTAAAATACTTGTAAATATATGATCTAACTATCACACGCGACTTGTATATTTAAAACTTGGCCGTCAATTTTTATATAGATTTGTATATAAAATAAAATATATATGTAAATATATATCAAAAAAAGATATAATAAATATAGAATAATTAGTAAAAATAACATTGTTTTGTGTTTTTGAAGGGCAGAATTGAAAAATTACCGTCACTCAAAAATTGTTTGACAGGCAGAGGTGGCCGTCAAATTTAACCCTTGCTGTGTATGATGGTGTAAAAGGTGTTGCCTAGCCACCTAACAGAGTTTCCCTCCAAGAAGACACTAATAAATAATTTAAGAAGGAATGAAGTTAGGATCATATCCCACCCGAATTTGGTGGAATGAAAACCCCTCAATCCTTGTCAACTAAGCCTAAAATTTCTTTATAAGTAATCCCCCAATTTCAGATTCATTTAAAAAAATAGAGAGAATAAAAAAGTATTTTAAGCAAAGGATACAAAATTTAATATTTGATATACTAATTGGCAGTGACAGCGGAAGTGGTCCCTGATCGGCATTCTCTCAAAATAATTTTTTTCGTTTGGTTTTTTATATTTTTGTTCAGGGTGTTTCAGAAAGTAGCACAAAATAATGATTCGATCCATACCTCTGAGATAATGGTTGGCAGGCAACTTCGATAGAGAAGGATGCCATTTTATATGGTGTTTTATTAAAAACTATTAATGGAGAACAGGGTTTTGGATTTGAAATTCTTTGCGAGAGAATTTTTTAATGTGCATTGTTTTCATAAGAAAACATTTTGTAATTAAAAAATTAATTTATTCGGATTTTGGAACAAGTGTAACACACAAAAGGATACGTTATTCCCATTTGTAAGCATGAAATCAGTTTGGATCTGTATAGCAATTGTATACAAGGCAGACAATTGAACTCAAAAGAAAATTGAATTTCTTAAAATCTCCGTATAAAACCAGACAATTAGAGAAGAAACAAAAACAATTTGCACCTTGCGGGCGTAAATGTCCGTCAAGCCTGCTCCCCACCCTCCAGGCTGAAACGAATATTCCGTCAACGACGCTCCAAACAACACGAACTGGGGACGTGGGTGTCCTGCCATGGTTCGAATCCTCTCCCTTCAAAATACCAAACTCTTCGCTACGCTTTTGAAGACTGAAAATGCTGATGAAATACCGTCGCTGTTTATACCCTTTCCATAATCATTTTTAATTAAAAACAACATTATCCTTAACACCCATTGGCCTTTACGGCGACCGGCAAGTGGCCTTATACTCCTCCCCAAATATTCGGTTTCGCGGTCATTTTTGGCGATCTCAAGGCGGTCATGTGGGAGAACAGTACATCGTTATCGCTGACGTGTCGGTCTCCAGATTGTGAGTGCGGTTAGAATGATTGCAAAATTTGCTGTAAATGGGTTGAAGCCATGATTGCCGTGTACAATACAATAATTCCAAAACGGGGAACCAATTCGTGATTAGGTAAGTTGGCCTTTGGCAGGTAGGATTGGCCCTTTTCCGATTAAAAATATTTATTTGCAAGCTCCAATGAAATTGTGACGCTTGCCATTTTTCAATAATGATCTCCAGTTTTGGAAATTGGGGGAATGGATTTGGAGACGGAAACGAAAAAGCTTGTTTTGGCCAAACATGACACGACGGGCTTAAAAGCAAACCAATAATTTGAAGCAAGCGAGACATGCTTCCAACTAAGTATCTCGCAAACATAGCTGGAAGCCTGGAAATGCAGTGTTATTTACAAATCACGGAAGCACCTGTGGCTGTGACATACATAATAGACCAGAGTAAAAAGGTCAAACGAGTAAATGACGTAACGTAAGAAATTTGGCCTCCTTAATAGACTTTGTTTAAGAATGATATGAGCAGTAGCACACCGGCGTGGCCCTATATTTGGGCATTTTTTATTATACTTCCGCCGGCCTTGCCGCTTTCCTTGGTAGCCGACCATTTCTTTGCTATATATGTGCTGTTTATACGAGTCTTACTACGACCCTCCCTCGTGTTAGTGATTGAGGGCAATATATGTCCATTCTCACATATAGCAAATTACTTGTTCACAATTTTAAACATCCTAAAAATACATACTTATTTCTAATCATCCCTATCATGGACATAATTTGTCAAATCAGCTCTACAATACATTCTACACTATTATCCTCCCACATCCCATCATAATTAATTTAATTAATTATATTATTCATAAACTATACACCTTATAGGTCTTAACTAATTTAAATAGCCATTTAAATAGAATAAAATCTATTTATCCACTTACACTCCACTTCATTATCATACTCATTCAAATTGAACTAGCTCACTCCACTCAAGTTTTAGAACCCTACGAAGAATGAAGCAAAATATTTATGTACAAATACATTTTGGAATAAAATCAAAAGCCAACTAAATATTCATTGCCCCTTAAATTCTTTTTAAAAATTGTCAACGACACAAAACTTGCTAAATCAGTAAATGCATTCATTCTCTTGCAACT
The DNA here is from genome assembly GCA_018340775.1 of Taxus wallichiana var. yunnanensis. Classification (NCBI taxonomy): domain Eukaryota; kingdom Viridiplantae; phylum Streptophyta; class Pinopsida; order Cupressales; family Taxaceae; genus Taxus; species Taxus wallichiana. Next base: position 87,514,305 of record CM031238.1, read on the forward strand.
CGTTCAAAGTTTGATCCACAATCCATGGCCTCTCCTTCAGCTATAAATATGAGACTCTTTCCTTCACAAATCATCACTGGAAGCTTTAGGCATTTGCAACATTACTCATCAATTTGCCATTTGAATTTTCACGCCGTGTGAAGCCGCCCATTTGATCGTCCATTGCTCGTAGCACATCCTTCTTCCATTTGGAACCAAGTTTGGAGCATCCACAACCAAATCATTCAAAGAGATCCAACAAATGTGGTACTCCATTCCACACTTCAGATTATCTCATCCAATGTTGCAGAGAGAACTTGAGTGAAGGTTTGCATTGCTTTGTTATTGTTGTTTTATTTCATTTATTTTAGCTTCCTTGTATTTATTTTAGTTTTTTTATCGTTTCTAGTTTGTTTCTTGTTGAAATGTAACTTTGTTTTCATGTTATTTGCCTTGTTTGAGGCCTACTTGACAAATTTTCGGACATTTGGTGGAGCAAACCGAGAGAAATTAAAAACAAGTCATTATGTTGTTTTCCTTTATTTTTGTCCATTTACAAGTTCATTGTGTTGTTGTAGCTGTGAAGTGTGCTACCGTAACCGATTCATGCCACCATAGGTTTTTGTTACACTAAAGCACCTATTTGAGTGTGCTACTGTTAACACTCGCGATAGCACACCTACTTGAGTGTGCTACCATTAACACTCATGCTAACTCGCCTACTTGAGTGCGCTACCATTAACACTCACACTAGCGCACTTACTTGAGTGTGTGCTGCTTCATTAGCACTCACACTAGCACACCTACTTGAGTGTGTTACCGTTAACACTTCGCTAGCACACCTAATTGAGTGCGCTACCGTTAATCCTCACGCTAGCACACCTAATTGCATGAGCTAGCATTCCGATTTTTCTTTTTGTTATTTTTATAACTTTACAGCGTATTAGCTCACTTCGATTACTATCTACGCACTATTTTTCCATTTGTTTTCTCGTAAGTTTTCATTAAAAACATCTCACGATTATTTTGCTTTTAATTTTTATCTAATCTACTTTAATCAAACAAATTATGCATGCTCTTCTCTCGTGGCCTCTTGGGTGATCTTGAGAATTAGAAATGGTGAAGCTTTTTTATTATTTTACATTTTGTTTTTCTTTGGAGGACAATTACTAATCATTTATGTGTAGGACCATTGCAAACTTGGAAAAAATTATCAATAAAATCAAGTAACAAACTACTGACAATTTTGGATGTAGGTTTCCTTGGCCAAAGACCATTAAAAACTATTAAAAATGTTAATCTAAAAACACATTGTTATTGCGAGTTCGGATAAGAGTAAAACTTGTCCACTTAACTATGTGAAGCGCTTTGGCATAACCCTAAAACTAATTATGAGGAGTACCATAGAACTACAAAGTAGTTGACACCTAGAGGGAAACGACCAACGAAACGGGTAGTGCCCCAAACCCACTTGACTAGTATTACCCGTGAGGAATAAAAAAGTTGTTCGTAGTAACGGCCTCGTTCTTAATTGATTGAGGGGTATAGCCAGAAATTTTTATTTTCTTCTAGTGCATGTACTCATTCGTAAAACATTGGTGAAAATCACCCTAACCCCCGAAAAGCTTGACAAACTACACGACCAATTGATTCCATATTGTTCCACAAACTTATCAAAATCAAATCAAATCATTCTTTTAGCCTTAGTATTTGGATTCACCAAAAATCCTAAACTTAAGAAAAATCAATTCATCTCGCGTTTTAAGCCTTTTTAATTGGAAATTGTTTAAAACCTCCTTTATCCATTGTTTAATCACATCTGATCCAATAAAACCTCCTTATACATTGAATATTCAATTTATTCACATATTTAATTACATCAAATTGAACTCAATCAAGAGCCCTATATATTGAATATTCACTTTATTCAATTTTAGGCAATTCATAAGCAATTGAATCAAACCAACATCCAAACCTTATACGTTGAATATTCACTTTATTCACGTATTAAGCAAATCAAAAATCAAATAAAAAACCTTCTATGTTGAATATTCAATTTATTCATGTATTAAACCACTTTCAAATTGAACTAAATCAAGAGTATTATACATTGAATGTTCACTTTTTCAAGTTTAAGCAATTCCTAAGCTATAAACCTAAATCAAAAACCTTATACGTTGGATATTCACTTTATTTACATATTAAGTAATCCAAATCAAATCAAGAGTCTTATTATTTAGGTATTCACTTTATCCAAATTTAAGCAAATCTTTCATTCAATTAGTCCTAACAGACTTTAAAATCAATCCCACATCGAATCAAAAATATAAATATCCATCGATTTGATCCGAAACACAATTTTAACCTTTGATCAAATCAAACACTGGTTTCACTAAACAATGACGACCACACACAATGCATCGAATGAAGCTTTTCTAGAAAAACTTCGTGAGATGTCAACAAAACTCACCATAATAGACCTTGATCCAAAACGTAGGGGTTTTGGGATTAAAGAAAAAACTAACAATTGTTCCAAATGTAAACTGTAAAACCATCTCTAAAAAGAGATGTATATTGCTCAGAGACTGTGATTACAATATTTATCTCTGCAAGGAGATGTGTTTCCTTCCCTTTCGAGTTACATATACTTATAAACCTAATTATGAAAATATTGAGAGACATCCAGATGAATGTCAAAGGTCACCAATCTTGAGGTAGGCGAGGGGTTGATCTTCCATGAATTAAATATGTGAAAACTTCATGAAATCACAACAAAAATTAAATTTTGAGGCCTTTAGGAGTAGATTTCAAGGATCAAAAATTTTCATACAAATTTCAGCACCTCTTCATTGTATCCTACGTGTTCCAAGATTTCAAACACATTTTGAATCGTGTTAATAGGAGCTATGATGTAAAATTTATGACTCCCATAAGTTGACCTACTACAATTGTTTCCTAAATTGGTATATTGATCCTTCCTTCCTCCTTTAAAAGAAATGGTCCCCATTGCACAAAGGAGTCCAATCAAGTGTGGGAATTGTTTCTTGATCCATATCATCATTTTTAAGGACTAACTTGCGAGACACAATGTTGTTAGGTAAAGGAGATCCCGAGACCAAATCAATAACATGTTTTACCTCGTACTGAAGTGGCACCCCTATGGGTGACTATAATAGATAATCATACTCAACTATGATTTGGTCCATCTACTTTTTTACACTCGAATATGTGGTCAAGGTGGCCACAACAACTTTCTTGGTGGTTTTTGGCTTGATCTTAGGATGACAAACTGCTTTGTTTTCTCCACCAACTTCTTACATTGTTTGGCACTTGATGAGGGAAACCAAGTTGGAGGGGATGACCTCAAGTATCCGATAGCGCTGAATCCCAATGCTAATGGTGACCCTTTCAAGGTCGTGACTCATAGATGTCATGTCTCTCCCACATGAATGGTTGGCCCAAGAGCACATCACAAACATCCAATGGAACAACATCACACAAGACTTCATCATGGAAGGGTTTGATTGCATATGGGAGGAGACATTATTGTGTGACATGGAGATATCTTCCTAGGTTCAACCACCCGATACTATATGGCTAGGGATGTGGCTTTACAGAAGGTTCAAACTTTTCACAATATCAACATAAATTAAATTCTTTTGACTTCCACTATCAAGAATAAAATGTAGAGGCTTACCCTTTACCCAAAGCTTGGAGTGAAATAGCCTTTCCTTCTCATCCATCTTCTTGACTTGCAAGGTGGCAATGATCACATCTCGGTTCAACATCTATAATTTCATCTTCTTCATCTCTAACCTTGGGGTGTGTCACCGGTGGAGTAGTGGGTGCTAAAGATTGTGACTTGGTTAGTAAGGACTTGATGGCTCAACATTCTTCCTTGGAATGACGATTAGTCTTGTGGAGGTCACACCACTTCCTTATATTCTCCTTATGTGTTTTATTTCCTTATGAATCCTTCTGTTTCCAACCCTAACCTTGGGTTTGACCTTCCTTATCATTTCCCCCCTCAAAGGTTGGTTCTTTGTATTTTTCTTTTTATGCTTTTATTCAATCTTGATCATGAACTTGACGCCTCTTTGAGGGCATGAAATTGAAAGAGGTCCATGTCCTCTCATATGTACCATTGTATGCCACTTTGGTTAAGCTAAATATGAAAATATATGCCTAATTTGATTTTTATTAACAAAGAAAAAAGAATAAACAATTAAGTACATAAATTAAGCCAAACAAACTAAGCAATAAAATATGAAACCCTAATTACAAGGAGGAGAAGAAGGTACTTAGTTGATTCACAATAAAATATAGACTATACCGAAGTGTTGACCAGATGAATAGAGAGGGAGAAGTGTCGCACAAAGCCTCGAAAAAAGTGTGTGAGCCGATGATTTGTCGGACCGGGGCGCTGGAGAGGGACAACGGCTCTTATGGGTACCCTAGGCCTGTTTATAAGCACCGGTGTCTACTGAAACATTCAAAAAACCTCCTCTAGTTAGTCACGAGGTGTTCATCTTTGGTTGTTATGAGGTCGCACCAAGATCACCAAGGTCGCTGAAACCTCAATGATTTATGAACATGTAAAACCCTCAAATAGACATCAAATCTTACAAAAAGAAAGATGCAGAATGAGGGGTCGAATTGTCCTCAACTATCACAATGATGATCTTATGATTGACCGTTGCACTACATCTTAGACCCAATGTAGTTCTATGTGTGCTTGTACGGAATTGTGCCCTAGGTGGCTCTTGTGCGTATCACACTTGATAACGAGAAAGTAAGCTAGATGTACATAAATGTAATAGATGTGTGCATGTATTAGAATGAAATTCCATCCTATGAATTGTATGTAGAATAATCGGCCCTTGCGTCCCTTGGATGGTGCTTCAGATGGATGCAATAGATCTCTTAGATATTTTATGGGTGTAACCTTAGGTGGTGATATATAATGCTTAGTTCTTGGTCTTTTATTATGGTCACATAACTTTATATTTAGATGATTCCTTTACTTGAATTTAGTAATCAACCCCAAAAATTTTGACTACCAAAAAGATAAGATGATCAAACGGATAGAAAGGACCCAAAATATGTAAACAAAATACAAAGGGGTTAGGGGCACCCTAAGGGGACGAGATCACCTAGCACTTTGGCGTCCTAGCTAGGCACTAGTGTCCGTGGTGTTGAAGTGTAAAAAAGGTAGACTGAGCTAAAAGGGTGTAAGACCAAGAGTGACAACAAAAAGAAAAGAAACGTGGCCAAAGAAATGGGTTAATTAGTATTTTTCGTACTTAGGAATCATATGAATAGTAGTATATAAACGGGACTAGATAATTACTCAAAGTGAATGATTTTATGTCTACATCCATTGTGATATTTGAGGATCTTGTGTTGTTATGTGTCTTAAATGCCCAATATTGTAGAAAAATTATGAAAATTATCAATATAGTCTTGAACTGACTAGTCCTTACCTTGGTGTAGTTACTACCATTGTATGTATAGATCATTATAGGCTCCAATAGGGTAGTATTTTTCCTTTATGGCATCCCAAAAAAACATCCCATGTGGGTTCCTATACGATTCCCAATTTGTCCCTATTGACTCCGTTCTTATACAACACCCACCAATTTTGCTACAAAAAGTGACGATTTCAAGAGAGAAAATGTTATCTTCTCTTTATTAGTGAATTTATTGTGAAAAGAAGGAGGATAATTGGTCCAACCAGTTTTCTACACATTAAAATTTATTTTACCCTAAAAATAGGAATATCAAAATTTACTTGAACCTTGAAGGGTGTCGGGGCACTAAAGGGTGGCTCACGAGAGGAGGAGGCGGGATTTCCCATTTGTAGTTGTTGAAGGATATGGGTGAATTGTTGTAACATCTACTCCTTTTCTCCATGAGAGATTCATTCACCATTTTCTTGAGAGGATCATTTTTCCCGGTGTTGTCCGCCATTTGAGGTCTCTTGCAATGAGTAGTCAAGTATTCTGAAGGATCTTGTGTGGACCACCCAAGCTTCTTATATCCCGACCTCATTCTGGGAATCATACACTCTCAAGACAACTTCACTCGATAATACTGATCCAAAACTTAGGGGTTTTAGGATTAAAGGAAAAAATAACAATTATGCCAGATGTAAACAATAAAACTATCTTTGAAAAGAGATGTATATTGCTTAGAAGATTGTGATTACAATAGCTATCTTTGCAAGGAGATGTGTGTCCTTCCCTTTTGGGTTACATATACTTATATACCTAATTATGGAAATATGAAGAGACATCTAGAAGAATGTGGAAGGTCACCAATTTCAAGGAGACAAGGTGGTTCATCTTCCATGAATTACATATGCGAAAATTTTGTGAAATTACTATTTTTAGAAAACACTACAAAATTACATTTTGAGGCTTTTAGGAGCAGATTTCAAGGGTCAAATTTTTTTAAATAGAGGTACACATCTCTTCACCATATTCTACGAGTTCCAATATTTCTGACTCGTTTTGAGCAATTCAATCGGCTTACAAAGGGAAAATTTATGACTCCCAAAAGTTGCCATACTAGAATTGTTTCCTGGATTGTTGTCTGGATCAAACCTTTGCAACACAAAGCAAAAGAACAATGAAACATTCACCTCCTTCCTTTAATGATGGCAAGGGATCACAAACCGGTTTCATTGTTCAATACCCAAAAAATAGTTTATAGGCATTTTCATAACAAATCTTCATTTGAAACTCTCATTCCAAATGCAAATTAATTGTTTAAATAACTTCAAAGCAAGAATCACTAAAGGAAGTCAAATTGAAAGATCCCTTATTGCAAAATTCCTCATCAATTTTCCTTCAAACGATCAATCTTACAACAACAACGATCACTAAAATCAATCAATTATCTTCCCTAGTAAATAAACTACTGCAAGTGAAGTTAACCAAAGATGATTCACACCTCTTGGATAATGTCTTTCTAGTGTCCTCCATCAATTAGAAGAAGCTAACATGGTAACTTATCCACTCACAATACCCTTCATAAATGGGTAAATCAAACCTACATGGTATAACAAATCAGAATATTGTGAATATCACCGCATAAGTGACCATCCTACAAATCATTATTCAAAACTCTATCATTACATCCAAGATTTAATTGATAATGGAGACATTGAAGTCAAAGACGCTTCTACTACAAATGAAAAATCTAGCGATAAGGACCAATCATTGAATAAGGTTGAGCTTTATTCTCTCATTTTGTCACTAGACCCTATGCCTCATAATGTAGCTACCATCAAAACCAACACCTCTAGCCATGCTATAGTAATGCTACAAGAACAGGTTTGGACATCATCCACAATACCTCAAGCATCCACTCCTAAGTCTATTGTTGTTCCAAAATAGTCATCCAATGCACAATCTTTGTCTAATGTCAATGAAATTATCAAACAATTAAAGAATCCATCTCCAAAAATCCCTCTCATGGATTTGACCACAATATCACCTACGTGTCAAGATATTTGTACTCATGCATTCCACAATGTGTGTATTCCTAAGGGTATCTACACACATCCATTTCAAGATTTAGTCACAAATCTATTGTCAAATAATATAATCCTATCATTTGTTTTTGTGACCTTTTGAAACCAAACATCATGAATAATCAATCCTTATACATTGAAAATCTTTATATATACTTTGTTGACTTGGACCTCGTCCGCCCAAGTCTCGTAAATCAGGACCAATCAAATCATAAATTTATTGAAAATATTTCTATCTACTCCATTGACTTGGACCTCGTCTCGCCCAAGTCTCATAAATCAAGACCAATCAAATCATAGACTCATTGAGAATATGTTTATCTACTCTATTGAAATGGACCTCATTTTTCCAAGTCTCATAAATTAGGACCAATGAAATCACATATTCATTGAGAAACTTTCTATTTGCTTCGTTGAATTGGACCTCATCCACCCAATTCTCATAAATCAGGACCAATCAAATCACATATTCATTGTGAATCTTTCTATTCACACCATTTACTTGGACCTCATCCACCCAAGTCTTGTAAATCAAGACCATTCAACTCAAATAAACATGGACCTATTCTAACATGACGAATCCATTACCAATCCTAATCCACAACAAATCAAAAAATAAAAAGCGTAAAAAAAAAACAAGATCTTCCATCACCAACACTTCATCAAAGTGATATATGAAAATAAAAAATGTAGAAGCATTAACTACTTATCCATAAGTACTCTCTACCCTAGGGAGGTCGCTTGTACTCTCAACTCATCTAAAAATAGTTTTAATTGTTTCATCCATCGACATATATCTTAATCATATAATTATCATATCTTCTCACTCTTCACCTACTGACATAGGTTAATCTTGTTCCTATTAGGCATTGTGTACCTCATCCATATTTTGGTTTCTATCATTTCATATATTTTTACCTGTGATCTTGTATAAAAGCTTACTGATGGAAAATCCTCCTTCCAAACAAGTTATCTCTTTAACAAAAAGCACTAAACTTCTTTACTGGTCATTTGTCGCCCATCTCAATCTACGGTGTTAAGACCTTACATCCTACTAGTCACATGTGGATGATATTTGGGGGCAATCTTTCCTTCTCAACAAGCAACATAAAAACAAGCATGGTAAATTCAATCAAAAATAAAAAACAACAACTTTACAAATCATTACACCTTTCATCATTCACAGTCTTTAGTGTTGAGCCCACACTTCTTACTAGTAGTGTAAGACTCGGGAATGAAGGAGGATCTCCTTACTTGCTTACATTTTGTCTTCAATGTTGAGCCCTTACCTCTTACTGGTGTCATGGGGGAAAATGTAGGGGGTCACTCTATAAATAAAATAAAATAAAGCCTTCAAAAAATATGAACCAAAAGTGCTTAATCATATACATCTCAAAAAGTAATTTAGTTGCTCATGTTAAGAGAGACAACAAGTCCTTCAACCAGATCTTTCCAATCAATAGGCCATCAATGGATCTAATTCTAGTCAAAATCTATAAATTGAAATCATCTTGGAATTGGTTAGATAATATTGACTAGAGATGAGTCACATTTTCCCAAATGGACCATTGTTACACCTTGTGTCTTTGCATCCATCATCTTCATTTTCATATCACTATCTCCTTTGTCTCATGTCCTTTTTGGTTCTCATTATTGAGACATCAAATCTTACTAGTTGCATGAATTCAAGCATGGATTAAGATATCTTATCACTCTATCATCTACAATTCATTTTGCCAATAGAATACCATATTTAAAATTGTTTGAATATGGGTTCGATAAAGATCAATGCTTATTCTTGAGTTAAAAATATCAAAATCCAAAAACATTCAAAAATCTAAACACATTAAAAAAATCCAAAATCATTCTAATAATCAAAATCCCAAAACATTCAAATAATCACAAAATCGAAAAAATTACAAAAACATCACAAATCCCAAAACAATCAACACAACTCAACAAAATAATTTTTTTAACTCTTATCCTAGTGATCGTCTATCAATCCTATGACTATCAAAATAAAGCATCTTACTCCTCACATATATCCTTTTTCTAGGGGTAAGTTAAATCAATCTTATACCTTGTGTGGATCCTTGGTTAGGGCAATCTCGACTCTCATTTTATCCTTTGCATGTATCCTTGCTTGGGGGAAATGAACCATTCAATCTTAGATTAATATTCAATGAAAATCTAACAAATAATTTCACTTGACACCACTCTTTCAGTCTGATCCAATCCCCTTACATGAATCCTTTCTTGGTGGCAGTCAAATCTGCTCAAACATCACTGTGGAACACATTAGGGGCATAGTTCATTGTCTTTATTTGCAGTTGTGTTACATTGTTGCTATTATTTCTTGACCAATTAAACAAGTATTTTGTTATCATCTTGGTTCCTTTATAACCATGATGCATACTTTTAATATGTATATTGAGTTTGCTTTACTTTTTTATATTTTATTTTCTTGAGATCAATTACAAGTATTTTGTTATCATCTTAGTTCATTTATAGCCATGGTGCATATATTTACTGTGTATATTGGGTTTGTTTTATGTTGTTTGATGTGTGTGTGTGTGTGTGTGTGTGTGTGTGTGTGTGTGTGTGTGTGTGTGTGTGTGTGTGTGTGTGTGTGTGTGTGTGTGTGTTTGTTTGTTTGTTTACACACATAATGGGTTAAACATCATGATTTTTTCATAATCATGGTGCCAACTCTATTGTACAGACAACGACAAAATAATATTTCTCTAACATACAAACTCGAATGGAAGCTCTAACTATGAGCAAAATCACGCTCATCCTCTTTCTACTTCTCTTGCACCATCCGCCTTCTCCTTGCTCTTATCAAGTAGTTGTCCACCGCTTTTTCGTCACCCATCTAATTGAGGGGGAAACCCCTTAACATAATCCATACTTGATGTGACATCCAAATGCTTCATCGAGGTAAATCAAGTAAGTCCATTGCACTTCCTGTCATTCTCTCGTTGATCTACATGTGTAGATACTATCTTTAAAATGCTATTACTTCGTAATAACATTTTAAAGAGGGGAAAACATAAACACCCTAAAAATAAATACATATTCCTAGTCATCCCTATCACCTGCACAATGTGTCAAATAAGCTCTAGAATACATTCTAGACCATTATCCTCCCACAGCCCATTAGGATTAATTTAATCAATTCTATCATACATAAAATATACACCTTGCACACCTTAGCTAATTTAATTAGCCATTCAAATAGAATAAAATCTATTTATCCACTCACCCTCCACTCATCTCCACTTCACTATCGAACTCACTCAAGTTGAACTAACTCATTTCACTCAAGTTCTAGAACCTTGCGAAGGAGGAAGCAAAATATTCACGTATAACAACGTTTTGGAATAAAATCATAAACCAACTAAATATTCATTGCCCCTTACATTCTTATTCAAAATAACCAATTGCATAGAGAAAATCAACTTGCTAAATCAATAAAATGCATTCATTCACTACTGAACTCATTCAAAGCTCATCCACAATCCATGGCCGCTCATTTAGCTATAAATATGAGTCTCTTTCCTTCACAAATAATCTCTTGGAAACTTTAGGCATTTACAACATTACTCTATCGCTTTCCATTTAAATTTCCATGTCGTGAAGCTGCCGATTTGATCATCTATTATTCATAGCACATCCTTCTTCCATTTGGAACCAAGTGTAGATCATCCATAACCAAATCGTTCAAAGAGATACAACAAGTGTTGTACTCCATTCCACACTCTAGCTATCTCATTCAAGGTTACAAGAAAACTTAAAGGAAGGTTTGCATTGCATTGTTATTGTTCTTTTCTTTCATTTGTTTCAGTTTTCCTTGTACACAACCACCCTCAATAGACTCGGTGATGGTGTCCATGTTGACCTTCAAGATGATACTCCCCTTTCTCTAAGACAACACTCTCTCAAATGGTCACAAATTTCTGCCTTGAAATTAGAGGATGGACAATGCAGTTTGGTGATTTTTTTGAATAAAAAACAACAATTTCTAAACACAACTTTATTACGCTAGATATCCTGAAAGAAAAGAATACAAACCTTGATCGATACTCATGAATATATACATATTGGAACGCACTAGATAGTTAAATTTAAATGCTTAAAGGTACGACCAATTGTCAATAGTTGTCTTCCACAAGCAAAAATCATCGATTTCCCCTTAGATATGGAAATCAAGACTATTTGGTATGAATATATGTATCACATGTCATGGCACAAATATTATCATGCTGGTGTCATCATTATGATAAAAAAATATACGCCTCTTTTGTGATGGACCAGGGGTGGAACCATACAATCACGAGATTTCGACAGTTTTTTGTTATGATGGTTGGTTGCTTGGCCTTCTCAGCCAACAACACCATGTAATGAGAAATGCATTGGCAATACTTTCCAAAGGAGATTCTCATTTCCAGATGGGTTTTATACGACAATTTTGACATGGGTGGAATCTATCGAGGACAAAAAGGCTTCCTTTTTATGTGTCAATGCACCACTGAAAGGGATATGTGGTTTTATATACAAAATAAACTAGGGACCGTAATCATCACAAGTGATACTTTCCAACTAGGTCACTTTTTTCACATGGCCTAATTTTAATTAAGAGACTAAACACGTTATGTGCTCTAGGAGCATGGAGGCACACAAGCAAACTCTTGTTGATGAATTCAACACGTCTTAAATTATATTTTTGGAAGACTTCATAGTACTTTCATAGCTTAAAAGGTCTTTGACATACTCCAAGATTATAAATTGATATTTCTGAAAAGATATTACATTCCAAATTGTATTATACTAAAATATTTAGCCTTGACAAGTCTATTTTATGTAACCTGTGGTATGCACATATTCTTTGGTAGAATAATAAGAATATTGACCTTGGCACATTCTTGCATATTAGAGTTCATGGAGCTTGGTGTAAATGTCTTGTACAACTACTAATGTTTTTCACACCATAGATAGAAGATGTTGAACTATGCATGAACCCAAGTTTTTAATGTATGTTTGATCCTTCATAGCCCCGTGTAACATATGAATCAAGTGGGTGAGAAAACTTGCATGTAAATTTTTTTTTCACCAATGCAAGATGGAATGTGAAACAACATACATGTGTCAACAAAAATCAATTTTTACAAATGGATTTCATGTATTGACAAAAAAATTAGAATGACCATGACGCTTGAAGAAGCACACCCAAAGAGTCACGAGCAAACATGATCCAAAGGATCCTCACAGAGATACACCGATCTAAGATCTTCTCAGAATAAGTTTCAGTCATTTTTAAAGCGTGGAGAAAAATTATACGATTCCGACGATATCTTGTTTACAGAAACAGAGCTCATTTGCAAAAGTTATAGCCAGTGAAATTTTTGGGCAACTGGACAAAATTTGGAGTTTTGTGCAGGTTGGACGTGTGCACGCTCGCCAAGTGTTTCGATTATATTGCGACACGTGGACGAATTGTGTGATGTACTAAAAATGGTTTTGGAACGCCGGTCTTGGACACTCGTTCTCGACAAATGGACCCCGCTATTTACTGGCTGGGGGCCCTCAGCCAGGTTCGACACACTCGATTATGGAGGGGTGTCTTGGCCTCCTTCTCATTTAATCATTAAACCAACTTGTGTATATAAACTCCTATAATTTCATTTGCGCTATGCATGTGGGACTATTAGACATGCATTTTAAACTATGCAAATTTCCCACGCATTTTTATTAATTTCCATATTCCCACGCATTGCATATTAATTCATTAATACCATATTCCACGCATTATCCTTAGCTAACTTTCCACGCATTAAACCCAAATCTTTATTGTTTCCCACGCATTATATTATGCCTTGATTTTGGCGCCTAAAAATAACACATGCATGCGCCATACACATCAGCCAACTAATGCGCCTCATTCCATGGCTAAGGTGGCTCTTAAGCCACTTAAACAATGCGCCCACCTACCATTTAAAACCTCTTCCAAGATTTTATGCGCCAAATGTGGGATAATGATCCCAAGAAGATAAGTCAAAAGCATGGGGAGGAGAATGGAACCCAGGTGGGCCGTGTAAAAGGATAAGCGCCTAGCCGGCATGCTAGGAGGCTTAGAAACAATATAAAAGGAGTGATATTTTATTTGTATAGCATTCGGGACTGTGTGAAAATATTGTAATGCTCATAACTTGAGCTAGGAGTGGAATTTGGAGGAGATGTAAAAACAACCCCTATTGTTTTTGACAGAGGAAGACTGTGAGAAGGTCATAATTTTGTAGAATTCTCTATAAAGAATTATTTTCAAGATTTTAATAGATCGGTCCCATTCAACCGGACCCGGAGACGTAGGTCTCAAGCGTCGAACTCCATTATCAATTCTTGCGTCAAATTGTTGGTGAATTCTATTCATTTCTTTCAATATTTTCACAATACTTGCAATTTTTATTCTTTTATTAAAAATACAAAAAGGATATAATGCTCAAATTTTACATCGAAAATCAATACAAAGCAAGAAAAATGTGTGTGCACAATTGCTAGTTAAATTTGGTTTTCATATCATTGGTATCAGAGCTGGTTTTGACTGATTTTTGGTTCAGTTTAACGTGTTTTGGATTGTAAGTTGTGTGTTGGATGTTAACAAGGTCTCGATCTAAGAAGGGTGAAGGAGAGTTAGTTGAAGGAGATCCCAAAATTGGTACTGCATCTCGAAGTCCTACAATGGCGGATCGAGAGGAAGTGGAAGAAAACTTTCGTCAATCATTCCAACAGATGAAGGAAATGGTGGAAGAAATGTACCAAGATAGGCAAAGGGAAAAGGGAACTAGAGGAGGTAAGAAAGAAGAAAGCTCTAGTTCTGATATTCCAAAAAGAGACTCTTTAAAATCTGATTTTCCTTCATTAAAGTTAGATATCAAGTTTGAATTGCCTATGTATACTAGAGAGCTAAATGCAGAGAAGTTGGATAACTGGGTCAAGCAGATAGAAGTATATTGCAGGGTTTAGAGAATTGTTGATGATGAAGCAAAGATTCATCTGCAACTCTTCGGATGGGTGGCACAACACTCATTTGGTGGGAGAGTAAGCTTCAGGAAGTGGAAGAAAAAAAAGGTATAGAAATCACTTCTTGGTCTGAATTTGTTTCAAATCTTAGGCAACAATTTTATCCTCTTGGTTATAAGCAACAAGCTATGATGGATTGGAAAACATTAAGACAAACTAAGGGACAAAGTGTTCAAGAATACACACAAGAATTTAGGAAAAGGGCTCTAATTCTAGGAATTTCCCTAAACACAGAAGAAACACTGCTCAAATATATTGGTGGATTGCATAGTTATCTAAGGCATATGATACTTGTTTTAGGTCCTACTAATCTTGATGCAGTATGTGTTCAAGCAACCCATTTGGAAGCATGAGGGAAAATGACAAAGGAGTCCTCTTTCTCTTCTTTTAATCAGAAGAACAAGCAATCTGAAGGAAAAGGTTCGAAAGAACAAGGAAAAGGAAAGGGTAAGCATAAAACAAACTCTACTGTTAAGAAGGAAGATGAAAAACCATTTTGTAATCATTGTAAAAAAAACCATGATGAGTCTAAATGTTGGAAATTACATCCTGAAAAGAAGCCTAAATGGATGGTTAAGAAAGGAAAAGAAAAGAAAACAAACACCGTAGTGCATGATCTTGGTTCTGATTCAGGTGATGAAACCAAAATCACAACTATGAGTTTTCAAGGTAAATCAACTCTTTCAATTTCCAACAATAGCACTACAGATGTTGCATCTTCTTCTAGTAAACAAACTATACCTGACAATAAGAAAAGAAATGAGCTTTTCCACATTAGAGTAATTTCAAAGCATACAAAAATTGATACTCTTTTTGATAGTGGATCTCAAGCTAATCTAATTTCTGAGGAGGTTGTTAAGAAACTAGGACTCAAAACTAAACCACATCCTAAGCCTTATCCTTTGGGCTGGGTTTGTGATGATGCAAAACTGCAGGTAACTAAAACTTGTACTTTCAGATTTGCCATTACAGACAAGTTTATTGATGAGGTTGAATTGGATGTAGTTCCTTTGGATATTTGTGGGGTGGTTTTGGGAAGTCCTTATTTGTATGATCGTAAAGCAATCTTCTATAGGGAAGAAAATAAATATTTGCTTGTAAAGGATGGAATTGAGTTTATTATTAGAGCTCACCGTGAAAAGAATAATCTATCCTTGGTAACTGCAGGTCAAATGAAAAGGCTTGTAAACTCAAGCAAAAGTTTTGTGCTCATGGTGGTCAAAGCCAAGGAAAAAGAAAATGAGATGGCTTTTGAGACTTGCGATCTAAAACATAAGGATGAATTGGTAAAAATTGTTTCTCATTTTGATGATGTTTTTCAGGATCCACAGGTCTACCTCCCAAAAGAGGGGTTCAACATGAGATACAGTTGCTTCAGGATGCACCTCTTCCCAATATTGGAATGTACAGGTTGTCAGTAGTAGAGAACGAGGAAATCAAGAGACAGGTAATGGAACTTTTGGCTCAAGGTATAATTCATCCAAGTACATCCCCATGTGGTTCACCAATTATATTGGTTCCTAAGAAGGATGGCACTTGGCGAATGTGTGTTGATTTCCGTGCTTTAAACAAGATTACTATAAAGAATCGTTACCCTCTTCCTAGAATAGATGATTTACTGGATCAATTAAAGAATGCAATTTATTTCACTAAGTTAGACTTAAGAAGTGGTTATCACCAAGTAAGAATTGCAGAAGGTGATGTTTGGAAAACTAGCTTTTAAAACGAAACAGGGATTGTTTGAATGGTTAGTGATGCCTTTTGGTTTGTGCAATGCACCGGCAACATTCATGAGAGTTATGAATGAAATTTTTAGACCATTCATTGATAATTTCATTATTGTCTACTTAGATGATATTCTTATTTTCAGTAAGTCATGGGATGAACATGTTAAACACATCCAGAAAGTCTTAGATGCACTAAGGAAAGAGAAATTGTATTTGAAGATGTCAAAATGTGAATTTGGAAAAACATCTTTAATTTACTTGGGTTATATTGTAGGAAATGGAGAATTGAGAATTGATCCTGCAAAAATAGAGGTTATTGTGAAATGGCCTAGACCCACAAATGTGACGGAAGTTAGAAGTTTTCTAGGTGCAGTTCAGTACTGGAGAAAATTTATTGCTAACTTCTCATATATTGCATCTCCTTTGCATGCTTTGACAAGTATTAAACAGTCTTTCAAAGGTGGGAAGGAAAACAACAAAAAGCATTTGATACACTGAAAGAGAAGATAAGTACCGCTCCGATCTTGGCACTTCCGGATTTACAACATTCATTTGAGATTGAGATAGATGCTAGTGACTACGCAATGGGGGCAGTTTTGATGCAGAACAAACAACCAATATGTTACCATTCTTAAAACCTTTACAAGTGCGGTAAGAAACTATCCAACTTATGATAAAGAGTTGTATGCTTTGGTTCAAAGTGTTAAAAAGTGGAAGCATTATTTAATGGGAAAAGAAACAATTATCCATACTGACCATCAACCGCTTCAATACTTACAAACACAAACCAAATTGCAGCAATCTAGACATTTCGTGGATGGGATTTTTGCAAAAATTTCATCTTGTAATCGTATAAAAAGGTATTCAAAACAAGGTTGCTAACATGTTATCCAGACCACCAATGGTAGTAGCATCTATTCTTTTGTAGCATAGTTCTTTGGCTCATGTTAGTTACAAGGAACAATATGTAAATGATGTTGATTTTAGAGAAGTGTATGAGGATCTAGTAAGTGGGAAACAAGTAGGAGAAAAAGATTATCATTTGCATGAAGGATTGTTATATCATTCTGGAAAACTTTGTATTCCAGAAAATGAGTGTGTGCATATGATTAGGGAAGCACATACTTCTCTTATTTCAGGGCATTTTGGTGTTAGTAAGACAGTTGCACATTTACAAAAATATTGTTATTGGCCTAGAATGCATGAACATGTAAACCGGTATATTAAGGGATGTGTTCTTTGTGCCACAAGCAAGCCAAGTAATAGGAAATTAGGACTTTACACTCCTCTTCCTGTTCCAACACGGCCTTGGGAAAGTGTTTCCATGGACTTTGTAGGAGGCTTGCCCATGACATGGAAGAAACATGATTACTTATATGTGGTAGTGGACAAATTTAGCAAAATGTGTGTGTTGGTTCCATGTACTAAACAAATAACTGGTGAGGGAACTGCACATTTGTTTTTTCAGTTTGTTTGGGTTCATTTTGGTTTACCTACTTCAATCATATCTGATCGGGATTCTAGATTTCTTGGGGAATTTTGGTCAACATTGTGGGGGTTAATGGACACAAAACTGAAAAAGAGCACTGCTTTTCATCCACAGACTGATGGTCAAACAGAGGTTGTAAACCGCACAGTGGTACAATTACTTAGGGGCTATAGTAACAAACATCCTAAATTATGGGATGAACATCTTTATTATGTGCAACATGCTTATAATCGTGCCTTACATTCTTCTACTTTGAAGTCTCCATTTGAGACTTGTTATGGATATCTGCCTAATTCTCCATTAGATATATATTATGGACATGAAACTGTTGTTAATGGTGCAAGTGATTCTGACAAGGCTAAAAGATTTGTGCAGAGAATACAACAGGTTCATCAGTATGTCCGTGAACAATTGGAGAAAATTCAGGCTAAGTACAAAGCTAGGCATGATAAACATAGAACTGATCACAAGTTCAAAGTTGGTGATTCAGTTTGGCTTCACATCAACAAGGAAAGATTGACAGGTGAAGGTAAAAAATTGAAACCTATACGGTATGGTCCGTTCCAAATATTGGAAAAAATTGGTAACAACGCTTTCCAGTTGGATTTACCTCCATATATGCAAATCTACTCAGTTGTAAATGTTGAGAATTTAAGATTGTATGAACCGCCTATGATTGTTGATCATGATGATTCTAACATAATGCCTTCCATTGATGATTTTGCTCCTGAGTATCTTGATGAGTTGCAGGAAGACATCATTTTGGATAGGAAAGTAAGAACTTCACGAAGGGGTGATATTGAGTATCTTCGTGTTGGGTTCAAAGGCATGCATCCGAACAAGGCTAAATGGATGGAAACCGGAAAGGTGAGGGAGAAATACCCTCACCTATTCACCAATTAAGTTGACTTTTGGGGTCCAAAAGTTTCTCAGTGGGGAGGAATGATCTAGAGGATCCTCACAGAGAAACATCGATCTAAGATCTTCTCAGAATAAGTTGCAGTCATTTTTAAAGCGTGGAGAAAAATTATACGATTCCGACGATATCTTGTTTGTAGGAAACGGAGCTCGTTTGCAAAAGTTATAGCCCGCTGAAATTTTTGGGCAACTGGCAAAATTTGGAGTTTTGTGCAGGTTGGATGTGTGCACGCTCGCCAAGTGTTTCGATTATATTGCGACACGTGGACGAATTGTGTGACGTACTAAAAATGGTTTTGGAACGCCGGTCTTGGACACTCGTTCTCGGACAAATGGACCCCGCTATTTTCTCGTCAGGGCCCTCAACCCGGGTTTGACACACTCGATTATGGAGGGGTGTCTTGGCCTCCTTCTCATTTAATCATTAAACCAACTTGTGTATATAAACTCCTATAATTGCATTTGCGCTATGCATGTGGGACTATTAGACATGCATTTTTAAACTATGCAAATTTCCCACGCATTTTTATTAATTTCCATATTCCCACGCATTGCATATTAATCCATTAATACCATATTCCACGCATTATCCTTAGCTAACTTTCCACGCATTAAACCCAAATCTTTATTGTTTCCCACGCATTATATTCTGCATTGTTTTTGGCGCCTAAAAATAACACATGCATGCGCCATACACATCAGCCAACTAATTAATGCACCTCATTCCATGGCTAAGGTGGCTCTTAAGCCACTTAAACAATGCACCCACCTACCTTTTAAAACCTCTTCCAAGATTTTATGCGCCAAATGTGGGATAATGATCCCAAGAAGATAAGTCAAATGCATGGGGAGGAGAATGGAACCCGGGTGGGCCGTGTAAAAGGATAAGCACCCAGCCGGCATGCTAGGAGGCTTAGAAACAATATAAAAGGAGTGATATTTTATTTGTATAGCATTCGGGGACTGTGTAAAAATATTGTAATGCTCATAACTTGAGCTAGGAGTGGAATTTGAAGGAGATATAAAAAGCAAACCTTGTTGTTTTTGACAGAGGAAGACTATGAGAAGGTTATAATTTTGTATAATTCTTTGTAAAGAATTATTTTCAAGATTTTAATAGATCGGTCTCATTCAACCGACACAGAGACGTAGGCCTCAAGCACCAAAATCCGTTATCAATTCTTGCGTCAAATTGCTGGTGAATTCTCTTCATTTCTTTCAATATTTGCACAGTACTTGCAGTTTTTATTCTTTTATTAAAAATACAAAAAGGATATAATGCTCAAATTTTACATCGAAAATCAATACAAAGAAAGAAAAATGTGTGTGCACAATTGCTAGTTAAATTTGGTTTACGAGATCAAAACAATTGGGAAGGTGTAGCATTTTCAAATCTTGTATTGACTTCATGTGCATATAAGTATGAAGTCAAATTCATTTGAGGGTTAGAAACCAAAGTAAGCATATAAAGAGACTATGAGTAATTGTGACCGTGAGAAGTTGGAATGAATTTTGGGTTCATGTCAAGTCTTCTAAATCTTATAAGACTTTTAAAGAAGTATTTTACTTGACATAACATCACTTATGGGATTGTGTTATAATCCTTGAATTCCAAGGCTATAATAATACTTTCCATTTTTCTCTTGAAACTATGATTTCCTACATTAAAATAATATTTTGAACTTGTTGTTTACATTATGTGTGAACTATTATTATTCATTATGCACCCATATCAACTTTTGGTGCATGGTTATTGAGGGTTATGAGATATACGTTAATATTTCATTTGACCCCTATTGGCAAGAAAATTTTTCGTGTGGACAAATTGGTGGGTATTTGATTTAACAAATATAGAACTTTGTGAAATCCTAATTGCAGAGTAACATATGATAAATATGCAATAAAGCACATATCTGACCTAAGCAATAAGCTAGATAAAAACCCTTCACAATTGATCTTGAAATATGTTGGACTAGAAGACTGATGAACATGAGGAGGAACCTATCGCAACCACACATAGAAAATTGTGGAACTCTCGAATGTCGGGGCTAGGGCACTTGAACTAGGTCAGCAAAGGTGCCTAGGTGCCAAAGTCTACTTTTAGGCACTTGTGACTGCGAAAATACTCGAGAAACTAATTTTTGTTGTGTCACAAGATGTTCACTAACCTTCATTTTTTGTCACCTGTATGTCGCACCATGCCCACAAAATTCTCATGTAACCTCAAAAACCCAAAACACATCAAATCCTAAAAATAAAAAGATACAAAGGGGGAGTTGGAATGACCTCAACGGTCACCGACAGAGTGAACTTACAACTGAGCATTGCACTACATCTCATACTCCATGTACTTATGTGTGTGTGTGTGTGTGGAATTGTTCCCTAGGAAGCTCTTGTGCAAGATGCACTTGAATAACAAGAAATAGCTAGATGTAGAAATGTAGGTAGATGTGTGGATGTCAAAATGAACTTCCCTCTTATGCGTGTATCAAAAAAATGGAGTCCCTTGTCCCTTAAATGATAGCTAGATGGATGCTTTGATGCTATTGAAATGCATTTAGATGAAACCTTAGGTGATGATAGTAGATGCTTAGAGCTTGGTCCTTTATTATGATCACATGACTTTGAATTTCCTAATTAACATCTAAAAAGCCGACCACCAAGAAAACAAGATGCCCAAAAGATAAAAGAGACCCAAAAGGGGCAAGCAAGATACAAAGATGTCTGGGAATCCAAAGGGAACAAGGGCGCCCGGACGTTGGCATCCCGACAAGGTGTTGGTGTCCAGAGCCAAGAAGGATAAAGCAACGAAGATCGGGCTGGCAAGTGAGGTGTGCAAAACCACATGGAAAGCAAGAAAGAAAGCAAAGAGGCCAAAGATAGATGCCAATTACTAGTTTTCTTGCTTAGGAATCATATGAATAGTGGCATGTGATTAGGACCTAGAAATGTACCCAGTGTGTGATTTAGTGTCTACATTTTCCCCCACTTTATGTTGTTGAATGAATACTCGATTACATAAAGTAGATAAGAGATGCATACTTGCTAACCATGTATCTCGATGGCGAAAGCATGTTGAGGAGACAAGAAAAAGCGTGAAGTGATAAAATGAAGTGTGGAAGTTAAGGAAGAAGAAGTGACCATAGGGGTGAAGCATATGTGTTATGTCATGTTTGTACCTATTGTTGTTGTCGCTTGTGCTTGATGATGTGGGTCTGCTTCTTGTTGCATATTAAGGATGGACCTACAAAAGAAGAGAAAAAGAGTAGTCAAATATGTGTATATGAAAAATTCAATCCAAATATGTAAAAAGTGTGTAAAAATGTGAAAAAATAGTAAAAGGAACATGTGCACCTGATCCGTGATGAGTGAAAAGGATATAAAAGATCCCTAAAATGTTGTAGAAGAACCATTTTTGGGTGATCTCATGCCAAGAACAAGTTTTTTGGGCGATCTCACACCAAGTGCTATTTTTTTGGGTGATCTCACGCCATAACAAAAGAAGTGTTGGGAGAAAGGTCTAGTGTTATTCTCCATCCCTGATTGCTTCCCAAAATTTATACACCACTGCAGATGGTGTGATCCTTCTTTGTTCCAATTCAATCCATTTTGATCCAATTCGATCCAAGTAGAAATAGAAGAAAACAAATATAGAATGCATGCTATGATTACTAGAGGACTGTGCTCTGTAATGAGAAAAATTATCTATAAAATATTGAAAACTACGCTAATTTGAGAAAATGACTGTAATTTCCCCATTTTCATATGTGCCCAGGAAAGTTTAGGAGCACCCATGCACTCATGTATGTATCCGGGTGACGGCGTTTTTGCTATACCGAGGACCCAAGTTAGATTTCTTGAGCCATTACTCGATACTATAGTTATGTTTTGATTCTATGTTGAACTATGTTGTGTTGTGGATCTGTACTATCAGATGGGGTGATTGATTCACCCAATGTATGCCCCCATCATTTAGGGTGCATGCAACATCATCGCTAAGAGAGGATGCAACCCATAGGAGAGGACCAAACATTGATCTAAAATGATACCCTACAGGGGAGGGAATGTGCTTCATATAAACCAAGGCACATACAAACAAAGTGGCTAGAAATATGTGTTAGTGCAAACAAGACAAGTATGCATACATAAGACAATGTGTAATCTAGTAAGCAAGAAGACAATGTAGACCATGAAAAGCGGGTTGCAAACATGAGACATCACTCACAATGTCGTAAGAAAATCAAGGACGAAACCGCCAAAAGCATACAAGTAATGAACAAGTAAGATGTGGGGCATAAGCCGCAAAACAATGGCATATAATGGCAAACAATAACAAACAAAGTATCAGATAACCATGGTAGAAAATAGTTCTTGCAAAGAAAATGTTGCACATGAAACACCAAGCATGCTAGAAAGATAAAAAGTATGTCAAAACATGTATAATCTGATATAGAATAGTGTGTTAATAAGAATAGGAAGTAGTATAAAATGAAACGATAGCACTTGTAATATGTATGAAAGTAGATACCCTCAAGAGACTCAACGGGACTAGTAAGAGGTAAAATGCCAAACATCCATGTTGTGTGTAAAGTTTGCATTCACAAATATATAACAAGTGAACTCATATGTGTATATAGAAAAGATAATTCTATACAAAGTATCCGACTAGCATAGTAAGAAAAGTGTAACATGTGAGTATAAGAAATAAAGAGTAAGTGCAACCAAGATATGCAACATGGTGTGAATGAGTGAGATGGAATGATATGTAGTGTGAATGTGATAGGAGCAATGTGCCCCCCAAGCATGTGTGCAAATGAATATGTATGAGATGAGGTTAATTTATAAATTCCCCTCGACAGTCAAGAATGAACCATATAACAAGAGTGTGTCATGAACAAATGGTTTAAATGTGTGTGCTAGATAAATAGATCAATGAAGCATAGAGTGTAACGAGTGTGAATGTGGTGAGCTTCATTTCAGATTTAGACCCTCAACAATCGAGTATGAACTGTGGAACTAGAGTACGTCATAGGGTAGTGTGTCGTGTGAGAATGTGATGCTAGAAAGATGTATCGTGAATGCGCCAAGTGTAGAAATGTGTAGTGTGTGTGAGATTCATGGATGTAGTATGCCCTCAACAGTCAAGTGTGAACCGTAGCACAAGAGTGCGTCATAGGGTAATGATGATACAAGTGTATCAAAATGAGTAAGATGCATGTGAAAGATGAAATGTGAAGCCTGAAGCAAAATAGTAGAAAGAAGAGACACCTAAGAATGCTACGAGGGGATGGAGATAAGTGTGATGCCCCCAAGTGTATGAGAAAGAGAAGAGTCAAGTAACATCATCTAGATGATCATCATTGTCATGTTCAAATCCAAATGGAGATACTTCAGATACCTAGTAAGCTATAGTATGAGTTTGATCATGTAAAGAGCCATTGTGGCATAAATTACACATGCTCATTACATATTCTTCATCAGTGAAAGGTGGTAGTGGACATCCATGTGCATACCATCGAGTAAGATTTTGTGAATATCTAAGAAATGAATCATTGCAAATAAAAACGTGGCTGAAGGGCATGGGGAATGAAATGTCGATATGATCAGGATCTAAAGTTCCACTAATGTAGTCAAGCCAAGACTGCCCAAGAGTAAGTGGAGAAGTGCGTGCAACAAAGACTGATAGATGGAAAACACGAAGACCATAAAAATAGTAATACAAACATATCCATGATAGAGATGGGGTGAATGAGGTGGGGGAGAAGATCATCAAGTGTGAATACAAGCCAAGCCATCATATGTGCAAACAATGTCAGAGCAAGTGGGATCAAATGGAATGTGTGGCCAATAAGCATTATTCATGAAAAGAGTGCATGTGAAAGGAGGGAGAGTGAATGTAGGTTACTCATGAGAAGACAAAGAAGGTGGTATGACGTCTAATGTATGGACAGAACCCCAATAAAGTACCATAGCATTAGTAGGAGGAGGTGAGTATGAAGTAGATGAGATGGTGTCTAATGCACAAAAAGTTCCTTCAAGTGGAGGCAAGTCATCTGGATAGTATGTGGGTTGCAGATTAAAAACATGATGTATGGTAGTGGGAGTACGAATAGGTGTTGTAATAGTTGGATCTAGGCAACAATATTGGAATGGGTTACGATCAACAACAACTATGTATTCAAATCCCTCATGTAAGAATTTAATGCACCAGTGAACTGTAGAAGGCATTGCTTGCATTTTGTGAAGCCATGGCCTACTGAGTAAGCAATTATATGGAACTGGGATATCAATAACAAAGAATACTGTAGTAAACATTTTTTCCCCAATAGTGATGGGCAAAGCAATAGTGTCCATGCACGCAGACTCATGAAGAATCATATGCCCGAAGAGAAATAGATGTTGGGTTAAGATTAGCTAAGGAAAGGCCTATATTCTGAATGAATGATAAAGTACAAATATTGAGCTCGATCCATTATCGACTAAAGTTCGCTTGATACCCATGTTATTGATGCATATTTGTATATATAGAGGAGGATAATTTTCATAAATAAAAAGATTGGCAACTATATCATATGGAAATGTAAGTTCTTGAGAAAACGCATCTACGAATGTTTGATATATTATGTTCGGATGAATAGTACAAGGAATGTGAGTATTAGCCAAGAGCGAAGTGATTTTAGCTCTATACTCAAGATTGGCTAACAAGAAATCATGAATGGAGATATCCATGATGAGTTGAAGACCCAAGAGTGTTCGAATGAGGTGGGTTCACCAAATGATTTAAGAAATATATAATTTTTTTGAAATCCTAATTATAGAGTAACATATGATAAATAAGCAATAAAGCAGAGATTTGACCTAAGAAATAAGCTAGATAAAAACCACAGGTGCAAGAGAGGGAAAGAGTGACTTATATGATTTCACAATTGATCCCAAAGTATGTTGACTGGAATACTGATGAACAGGAGGAGGAAACTGCAACCACACACATAAATTTTGGAATTTTCAATTACTAGGACTAGGGCGTCTAGAGTAGGTCGGGGGCGCCTAGGTGCCAAAGTCCTTTCTAGGTACTTGTGATTGCGAAAATACTCGAAACTAATTTTTGTTGTGTCACAAGATATTTGCTAAACTTCATTTTTGTCACCTATAAGTCAAAATATTCCCGTCACAATTCGTTTATAACCTGCAAAACAAATGATCTCCCACAAGACCCCAAAACACATCAAATACTAAAAAGAAAAAGATGAAAATGGGGAGTCAAACTGACCTTTTCGGTCACCCAATAGAGTGAACTTATAACCGAGCGTTGTAATACATCTCAAACTCCATATATTTCTGTATAAGTGTGTGTAGAATCGTGCCATATGAAGCTCTTGTGCAAGATGCACTTGAATAATGGACAATAGCTAGATATAACAATGTAAGTATATGTTTGTATGTCAAAATGAACTTCCCCTCCTATGCATGTATGCAGTCCCTTTTCCCTTGAATGATAGTTAGATGGATGCTTTGATGCTCTTGAAATGCCTTTGGATTCAACCTTAGGTGGTGATAGTAGATGTTTAAAGCTTGGTCCTTTATTAGGATCACATAGCTTTGTATTTATATGATTCCCTTGTTTTAGTTTCGTAATTAACATCTAAAAGGCCGACCACCAAGAAAACAAGATGCCCAAAAGATAAAATAGGCCCAAAAGAAGCAATCAAGATACAAAGAGGTTAGGGGCGCCCAAAGGGGACGAGGGTGCCTAGGCGCCGACATCCTGGATGGGCGCCGCGTCCAGAGCCAAGAAGGATAAAGAAACCAAGATCGATCATGTAGTGAGGTGTGCAAGACCACATGAAAAGAAAGAAAGAAATAAAAGAGGCTAAAGATAGATGTCAATTACTAGTTTTCTCGCTTAGGAATCATATGAATAGTAGTATGTGATTAGGACCTAGAAATGTACCCAAGTGTGTGATTTAGTGTCTACAATATCCGCCAACGCTCTGAGACTCTAGGTCCCTCTACTTGAATGGTGTAACTCCATTTATTATGTATGAATTAAAGTGAATTTTTTTGGTGGCCTTAGAGGTTGGGGATCCAACAGGAACACTCCACCGAATCAGTGGCAACATCTTGCACTTTCTTGCAAAGGAGGAATTTACTAAGGAGATAGGAAAGGGAGTGGGAAAAAGAGAGGGGGATTAATATCTCAGGTAGAAAATAAGATTCATGCATACATTAATCAGAGTACTTCAACACACATATATAGAAGGAAAACAACTTTATTACTAGAACAAGACAAGATAGAATTTAGAACACAAAGTTTAAGAAATTCTATCATTTGTCCTTCGACATGTGACTTTTGATATTCCTAGGAGTGAAATTAAGTCCCCTTTTATTAATGAAGGGTGACTTATTACAATGTTTTCTAAAGTCACATTTAAATGAATAAGATGAATGTCATGATTGCTCACAATGAAGAATTAGAAAGGGGGTAGAGAAGAGGAGAAAGAATAAGGAGGGGAAAGAAGAAATGCTCCAAAGGATGAAGATACCTCCGTCATTGATGAAGATCTACCCCAGAAGAAGTTGAAGATGACAATCTTAGCCTCTGATGACCTTTGCAACACTGCTACACTGATGTGAAGCTCTAATGAATTTCACTTTGAACAATTTTCCCTTGTTGATGATGATCACAAGCTACCCCTTGTACATGATATACAGACACCTCGAACTGCCGAATGAGTGTTTAAAAACACTATTCCAAGACCTCTCAAAGTGAGCTTTGAGATGAACACAAACCTCACCCATGATGATGCATTCCCGATCTTGCAATGAGAGTGAGGATCATTCTCCTATTCCTTAGGATTTCACAATTGACGTTCACGATGCTCAAATCTCTTGACACTTGCATCCTTGTTCTGCACACTATGCTACAATATTGCAAACTTTGCCTTGATTCTAGACACTATTGAGCTCAAGATGATGTTTCCAGGACCCTTATGAAGTTCTCATTTCTCTTTTTGAGCTATGAGGTCATCCTATTATCCGTGGAGAGTCCAAAAGTAGAAAGATGAATGAAAATGGAGTCATTTGTAACTTTCTACACTCAAAATGAAGACTTTCTATTTTTAGAAGGTAGGACCTGGGACTGTTATTTTGGGACATATCAACTATTTTGCTCCGATATGACCTTTTGAACCTTCTGCACACTCCATCCTCTTCCGTTGATGATGCATTTCTATTTTTAGCAGGTTGTTTTTTCCTGACATGCTATTTTGGGAAAATTGACATTTTTGTCCTGCCTTTCATTGTACATCTTTTCTGACTATTATGGGTGATCCAAAATTGTAATTCAGGGAAATTTCTTTATTTATCATGCGGAGGAGCATAAAATATTCTATTTTTATTAAGTGATAAAAAATGACCTCGGTTTGCGATGAGAATATTATTTTTAGATTCAGCTCTTCATTGCGATCTCGTGCTCCAAATTTCACTATGTTTCGCCCGTTGAAATGCTTGGAAATAAAAATCAAAATTTTTCCCGTGAGGTTTTCAGCCCAAAGCTGCCATGGCAAGATTTAATGGAGTCCCTAAGATTTTGAAAGTGTTCTTCCCCACCTCAGATTGTGACGAAACCAACTTCATTGGGATAGGTTTTTCTCTTGGACTTTGTGCTCACATTTTTAGCTTGATCCGTCTGCTGGAGTGATGGGAAATCAAAGGAACGAAAGCCAAGGAACACAACAAGGGTTTTGTTTCCATTAAAAATACAATACATCATTTGATATACTTGTAATTTGTAGAATGCCTCTAAAAATGAAGAAATCTATAAAAAATCTCACTTCGATCCGTGCACCAAATTGTGAGATATGAGTTTTTTACGTTTTTGGCCATGGAGTCAATCTGTGAAAAATGAGCACGGTGTCTAAAGAATTTGTAGGTTTTTGGTGTTTATTGCAGAAATGGACCTAAAGGAATGAAGGAAGAATGGACGAATGAAGAGGGTCAAAAGTTTTTATGTTTTCCTTTGGTAATAGTTGTCTCATACACATGAAGAAGAAACAACATGAAATTTTGTTTTTTTACAAAAATGGATTTTAAAAATCCTCATGTGCTTGGGGAATTTTTGTTTCCCAACTTTCCCAAGGATACGGGATAGTTGATGCAAGAAAATGTGCCTCAACCTCACCTTGACAATTGGTAAACGAGGATTGGCCAATGGAGAAAGGAGGAAAAAGCACTTAAAAAGCCCTTGGGGCCGAAACATGGTCATATGGAGGACCCGAGACAGAGCTTGAATGGGGAGAAATTTTGTGTCCCAATTTTCCCAAGGGGATGGGATAGTTGGTGTAAGAAAATGTGCCCTCACTAGGAGACAACAAGTGGCGGATAAATGATTTGCGGAGGCAGAGAGAGAGAGGAGGCTAAAAATTGGCCTACAAAGCCTTCCCGGGTCACATGGGGAATCAAGGGCCAGGTTGTACATGGAAAGAAATTTTTTTGTCCGAAGGGACTCCTCTCATTTTTTTCCTCTTGTGCCTCAGTCATAATATTTTGCTTTTCAGCACTCAAAACCTTCTGGAAATGACACCATTGGATAGAGCTCTTTCTCAGCTTTCCAGAAAGGTAAAGTTTTCCTCCTAACTCCATGTATTTTTGAAGTTATGGCTCGGCGGAGTTTTTTGGAAAAATTTTCCCCTGAAAGGCCCGCGGCCAATGAGATGCCACCACGTGGCACCTAGAGTGGCGGAGCACGGGGAAATTTTGGAAAATTTTCCAAATGACCAAAAAGGTGCAAAAATTTAAATTTTTGCCCGCCAACCCGATTTGGCCCTATTTTGCCCTAAAACTTCAAATGGCCATATCTTTCGATCCAGAGCTCGGTTTTTCACGTTCTTTATATCAATGGAAAGCTGGTGAAATTATCTACAAGATTCCAAGGTCATTTTTCATTTTGATGGAGTTTGGAGAGATAAAATTGAAAAACACCTCTAGCACGTGGTCATGGACAGAAATGACGTTTCAACCACCGTTTTTAATGAAGAATGGCTCGCATTCTCTCCCAAAGATGGCTAAAAATGTCATGGGATGGGTCTGTAAGGATGCCCATGCTATTTTGAATGCATTTTGGTCAATGGTTGAATCCCTTCCATGTTTTCCCACGTTTCTCTCTCTCCCGGCTCGCCCTCGTGACCGTAAAAGCCATATTTGGCTCATTTTCAAAGGGTTGAACATTTTTTGTGTATCACAGTCCCCTTTCTCACCTCGAAGTGATTTTGGTGGAATATTAGACCTTTTCTAAGAACTCAACTCATTTTTTCCTCCTGTGTGTTGTAATGCAAGTGATTTTGATGTTAAAATAACAATACAGCCCCGTGATTAATTTTTCATCCTCTCGCCGTGTTGTTTGACTAATTTCGATTCTTCATTATAGTTATCAGCTTGTGCATGTTGTTTTTTGTTGCATTTTATGACTTGTGTCAATCTGCAGAAGTAAAAAATGCTCACCACTCCTTTGGTGCATCACCTATTAGCATTAGTTTTAGTTTATCTGCATTCTCTATCTCTGTCTCCTTTGGAATTTAGGGTAGGATTAGGAATTTAAACCTCTGCAACTTGTAAGTGATAAATCTGATCAGAGGAGTTGAGGAACCAACCTCTAATCTGAGATTCCTTTCCCATTTTACAAGTCCCACACTTGGGGAGAGGATTCAATGTTGTGCAATCACACTGGATGTCTAAAATATCAAACTAGAAATCTGATCAACATCCAGGGGTGCTGCTGATTTGCAACAACAGTTTTGGCATGCCCGGTGGGACCTTAGAGGTCTTCATCTTCATTGCAAAAAATTGATGTGCATTTGTTGCAAGTTTCTTGCTTTAAAAGAGCTATAAATTACACATCTGCGACTCCAAGGAAGAAGAATCAACTGGTTTTAAAGCAAAAGGCACTCTAAAACTCATGAGAAGAATCAACACAAGGTCAAGAGCCGGAGAGGAAGAGGTGTTTTTTTGAATATCTCGCAGTTATCTCCAAGAATAAGGCAAAGTGGGAGGAGAATCCAAAGGTCTCCATCTCCACCAAACAGAACTCTCTCAACTCCTCCACTCGGTAGGGCCTTTCATTCAATCAACAAGGGTTCTAAGGCCAATCGAATGGCACAAAACAACCCCTATGTCAATTTCACCTAAGCAAGAGCCCACTTGCTCTCAATGCACAAAATCCAATCCTAGTTGTAAATTGATCAAGAACATTCCATACTTCACTGAGAAAATCGACCCTCACCGTGATCATGTTAAGGATATTGCTAACATTTGTGCAATCCATGAGATCAATGAGATGCAAGTTGCTCATCAAACTCGCTGCATCTTCATTCAAAGGGAAAGCTTTGCAATGGTTCAGAGTCTTGCCTCGTGTTCTATTCAAAATTGGAATCAGCTGTATAGCCCTCCATGAGCAGCTTTGGGAAAAGGGAGACAACTTGTCCCTTTGAGCAAATGACAACTATCAAAAGAGCTCCCAATGAGCAGCTGACTAATTTTAATTTCAGATTTCAAAGGACTTGGGAGAGAATTCCAGTGGCAGTCAGGCCAACAACAGAAGGTGCTTTTCTTTATTACCTTAAAGCTTTAAATTCTGATATTTCTATGTTAATTCAGTCCATGGGAGGCACAACTATCCCCATTGCTTATAAAGATTGCCATTAGAGCTGAAAATTGTTTGATTCAAGCCGGCAAGTCGGCTCCTAGGCCTCCAATGCCATTATTTCCAAGTTTAGAGAGCCCAAGTACTAGCCAAGTGCCTAATTTAGCTTCTATTCCCACTCCTAGAAATCAGAATTCAAGTGAAGCTTCCACTTCATCTTCTAGTGCCTCAAATGAACTTCAAGAAGTCATGAAGCAATTGCAAAATCTAGGTAATGAGCTGGTTACACTCAAAAGGCAACAAGCTCAAGGTTTTAGACCTTCCTTCCAGCCTCAAGCTCAACCTAACAGCAGCCATATCAACCTCATAGACCACCCAATCTAGCCGCAAATCTAAATCAAGCAAGGCCTCCTACCAATGCACCATTTCAGCCCTATAATCCCAATGCTACATCTCGCATCTAAAGCATTAGTGCCAAGACAAAACAATATAGCTCAAGAGTATGATTGGTGTTTCCCATGCAATGAACCTCATAACTACCCATGTGCTTCAACGGTGCCTTGAATCAAGCATTAATGGTGACAAGAATCGGTGTGGAGGGTGAAGGTAGTCAAGGAAATAACCAAAGAACAAGAAACATTCCAAAGAAAGAATCAGCTCCAAATGATACCACACTTGTAAACCGGCAGTGCGTAAGATTTTTGTGGCATGAATCAAATGATTTCCCAAAGTGTTGCAGCCAACACAAGGTCAAAGAGAAGAAATTTGGGTGAAGAACAACCATTGGCCCCAAGTAATTCACGACCTTCTGTCACTCCACAAACTATTGGCAAACAAAATGCAATCCCAAGCACGCAAGGATTGCCTAAAACAGCCCCTAGGCCAACCCAAATGCCAGTTGTTGCTGCCCATGTGCAAGGAATGAATGTGCAGGCCAAGGGACAACAGAGGGATACTTCATCTCCATTCAATATCATTGATCAGATGAAGAAGACAAATGTAAACATATCAATGTGGGAATCACTATCTATCCTAGGCCAAAGAGATTTGCTACAAGCTGCCATGAAGGACTGGTCAACTTCAAATCAGCAAGTCCAAATGCAAGAGAAGGTGCTCACAAATGCTGCCCAGCCTGAGGGGAATCATGGAGGACAAAGAAGGTAAAATATATCAAGCCCCCTCCATTCTATGTTTCATTGATCATTGGGAACCAATTAGTACACAATTGCATGATTGATTCCGGGGCAAGTAGTTCAGTAATGCCCAAGAAAATAGCTGATCAGTTGGGAATTCAATATGAAACCATATCCAAAGGGGTGGTGCAATTGGATGGGACAGCAATAATAACAATATGGGGTGATTAAAAACTTGAGTCTTACTTTGCATGCCTGTCCCAACGTGGTTGTTTTGCAAGATGTCTCAGTAATAGACCTTCCACCACTCTTTGCCCTATGTTTGTCAAGGGATTTCACAACTAAGATTGGAGGTTACTTGTCTACTGATTGGTCACACATGCTATTCAGAACAAGATATGGAACCAAAGCCACAATCAGGTCTGAACCTATTGCAAACTTTCACATTGAGCCTTACACTCCAAGTCAGATTAATGCCAATTGTTCAAATATTTGATCAAGAAGATCATCCAAGCACCGATGAAGCCGACACCAAGGTTGAAGCATCCCATTTAACTCTTGATGAATGGGCAAACAAGGTGCATGCTTTTGATCCTTATCAAGAAATAGAAGAATCTGAGCCGGGAGTCTATTGCATACATGAAGAAAATCAGCCTATTCCTAAGATCACCAAGCCAAACCACAAAGATGACAATGAGGTATGGCAGTTGTTTTTTGATGGATCAAGGAGTAGACAAGGTGCAGGAGGGGGATCCATGCTGGTTTCACCTCAAGGAGTTAAGTATTATTCAGCTTTTAGATTTCAGTTTGCATGCTCTAATAACACTATGAATATGAAGCCTTGGTGCAAGGACTGCATTGGGCAATCAAGAGAGGAATAAAGAACTTGCAAGTCTTTGGTGACAGTGAGTTGATTGTCAACCAAGTTAAGGGGCAACATGTTGTCAAGAATGATCTACTCAAGTGCTACAAGAACAGGGTGTGGGACCTCATTGAAGATTTTGAGGGCTTTAGCATAAAATCCATTCCTAGAAAAGAGAACCAAGCTACTGACAGGCTTGCAGCAGTTGGGGCAGCCTTTGACGTTGTGGAGAGCATTCAAAAGGACAAGGTACAACCAAACATCCATGTGATTGTGAGGCCTTCAGTGCCAAATAACAATGTAAGTTGGCAAGTGTTTGAAAATGATCAACAAATCATCCATTTCTTGCAAGAAGAGGCTGAATTCTCAGCCAAAAATCAGGAAAAGTTAGAGCAGCAGTATGGTGACCAAGTGGTGCAGCTGAGAACCAACAAACTACCAAAGGGACTTATTACTTTGGAGTCCATTTTCAATCCTAATGATCAGTTTAGGAAGGAGAAAGCAAACATCCAAGTGAAGGGAGAAGATTCAGTGTCCATCTCAATAGAAAGAGGCAAATCACTCCAAATTGGTAAGATGACAACTGAGCAAGAAAGGTATGAGTTCATACAACTTTGTCAAGAATTCCCTGATGTGTTTGCTTGGAGCTATGAAGATTTGAAAGGTTTCAATCCCGAGTTAGCTCAACACACCATTGAATTAGATCCAAATACTAAGCCCATCAGTAGCAAACAAAGGCCACCAACCCCACATGGAGCCTCTCATGAGAAAAGAATTGAATAAGTTGATAGAATCAAGAATCATATTCCCTATCAAGCATTCTAGTTGGGTTGCCAACTTGGTTCCAGTAAAAGAAGAGTGGGGAAATCAGATTGTGTGTTGACTTCAGAGATTTGAATAGAGCATCTCTCAAGGATCATTATCCACTTCCTTCCATGGAGCAGATTTTACAAGTTGTTGCTGGCTCCGAGAGGTTTTCACTACTTGATGGCTATTCAGGGTATAATCAGATTATGGTGAAGGAAGAAGATCAGTTCAAGACAGCCTTTACAACTAAATGGGGAACTTATGCATACAGGAAAATGCCATTTGGGCTGTCCAACGCTGGAGCTACCTTCCAAAGAGCAATGGACATGGCGTTCAAAGGTTTGATTAACAACATTGTACTGATATATCTTGATGATATCACTATTTTTTCAAAAATACATAGCAGACCACCTCTTTCATTTGAGACAAGTGTTCCAAAGGTGTAGAAGATTTGGAGTCTCCTTGAATCCTAAAAAGTGTGTTTTTCTAGCCCATGAAGGAAAGCTCCTTGGCCACATTGTCTCCAAAGAAGGATTAGCAATTGATCCGGAAAGAGTCAAGCCATAAGAGCACTACCATTGCCAAGCCACAAGAAGGCCCTTCAAAGTTTCTTGGGAAGAATAAATTTTGTTCAGAGGTTTGTCCCAAATTTTGCAGCCCTTGTCAGACCTATCACCAAGATGCTAAAGAAAAGCATGGCTTTCAAATGGACAGCAGAAGGAAAGGAAAGTTTTGAAGCAATCAAAGAAGCCATCTCTCAAGCCCCAACTCTCATCAACCCGATTTCTCCAAGGATTTCATCCTCTATGCGTTTGGAGGTGATGATACTATTTCTGCAATTTTGGTACAATGCAATAAAAAGACAATGATGAACAACCAATTGCTTTCTTCAGCCAAAGCCTGGAGGACTATGAGGTGAGATATTCTTTCATTGAGAAGCATGTTCTTGCAGTAATCAGGAGCTTGAAGAAATTCAAGCATCTAGTTTCAAACAATAAGGTCCAATTGCTGGTTTCTCATGCGGGGGTTAAAGACTTCCTCCTCAACAAAGACTTGAATGAAAAAAGGGCAGGTTGGATTACTCGTGTCATGGAGTATGACATTGAGATCAAAGTCACCAAGTTGGTAAGAGGAAAAGGATTGTGTGAGCAGCTGATCTTGAGCAAACAAGAGGAATCATGCAACGAGAAGGAGGTTGTTTTGGCATTGCAAGACAACCGTGAGCAAGGAAGCACTCAAGAGGAAAATAATGGTGTCCCCACTCCTTGCTGGACCCAAAGTATAATGCACTTCCTAAGCATAGGCCTATGCCCTCCAGAGATGAACAAGACCCAAAGAAGACACTTCAGATTGCAGGCTGTCCCATATGCCCTTGTTGATGGTGTTTTATTCAAAAGAGATGTGAATGGAGTACTGCTGAGATGCATTGGTACAAATCAGATTCATAAGGTGCTGGAAGAGTTCCATGGTGGACCAGCTGGTGGTCATTTTGCACCAAGAGTGACAACTCTAAAGATCATGAGGGCTGGTTATTATTGGCCCAAGATTTTCAATGATTGTTATGCATGGATCAAGAGGTGCAAGAATTGTGCATTTTTCACAGGTAAAGAGAGGCTAGCTGCCCTCCCATTGCATCCAATTTCAGTTGACCAGCCATTCATGCAATGGGGTTTAGACTTCATTGGAGTTATTAATCCCAATTCGAGCCAAGGGCACAAGTGGATTTTAACAAACCACATGATTACTTCACCAAATGGATCAAGCAAGAGACTCAAGGAAGCAAATGAATCTAGATCCTAGACTTCTATGAGGGAATAAGAACCAGATTTGGCATACCAGCTACAATAATATCGATATAATGCATCGGCATTCATCGATCCAAGGTGACCGAATGGGCTGTCAAGAACGGGATCTACCTAAGTACTTCATCAAACTATTACCCCTGAGTAATGGCCAGTGCTGAATCTACAAACAAGAACTTGTTGAGGATCATTAGAGGACTCTTGATGAGAATCGAGGTCTTGGCATACCAAATTGAAATCAGCCTTATGGGCCGATAGGATAACTCCTAAAAGATCTACAGTAACTCTCCATTCAAGCTTGTTTATGGAAGAGAGGCAATTTTGCCCATATCACTTGAGTTGCCAACATCGGAACTCATGAAACAGTTGGAGTTGTTGGAGTTTGAGCCCATGGAAGTCAGATATGCAGAATTGATGGAGCTCCAAGAAATCGAAATCAGCATCCCAAGCAATGGAGAAGGATCAAGCTTTGATAAAGAAGACCTTTGATAGAAAGGCCAAGAACATGATCCTTCCAAGTTGGAGATCTAGTGTTAAAATGGGATGCGGATAGAGCAAAACCGGAAGGCATTCAAAATTTGATGCCATTTGGAGTGGCCCATACATGGTCACAAAGTGTAAGGACAACAATGCTTTCCAGCTTGTCTTCACTGATGGCGAAGAACTATAGATTCCAATCAATGGAATCCATCTGAAGCATTGCTACTGAAGGAAATGCTTCACCCTATACATATTAGTTTAGGTTTTTCATTCCTCCAAGTGCTTGTGCACATTGTTTTGCTTTGTAGATTAGTTTTTCTTTCCCTAAGTGCTTTGGCACAAGCTTGCTGTTCCTGGAGATGTGTTTGCAGGCCTTGCTCCATCAGGTGATATTCCATCTTCCTCCTTGCAGTGTTCTAGTTAGTTGGGGTATCAAATAGAGAATTCAATGACTCCATACCCAATGGATTGCTTCAGTAACTGGTAACTTCATCCAACAGGCAGATGACCCCTCTGAGTCGCCAAAATTGTTATCCAAAATGTGCCCCTGCTCATTTTTTGTGGCTAACTCCTCTCATTTTTTTCTCTCTTGTGCCTCAGTCATAATATTTTGCTTTTTAGGCACTCAAAACCTTCTGAAATGACACCATTGGATAGAGCTCTTTCTCAACTTTCCGTAGAAGGTAAAGTTTTCCTCCTAACTCCATGTATTTTGAAGTTATGGCTCATGGAGTTTTTTGGAAAAATTTCCCTCAAAGGCCCACGCCAATGAGATGCCGCCACATGGCACCTAGAGTGGCAGAGCGTGGGAAATTTTGAAAATTTTCCAAATGACCAAAAAGGTGCAAAATTTGAATTTTTGCCCGCCAACCCGATTTGGCCCTGTTTTGCCCTAAAACTTCAAATGGCCATATCTTTCGATCCAGAGCTCGGTTTTTCACGTTCTTTATATCAATGGAAAGCTGGTGAAATTATCTACAAGATTCCAAGGTCATTTTTTTCATTTTGATGGATTTTGGAGAGATAAAATTGAAAAACACCTCTGGCACGTGGTCATGGACAAAATGACGTTTCAACCACCGTTTTTAATGAAGAATGGCTCGCATTCTCTCCCAGCATGGCTAAAAATGTCAGGGGATGGGTCTGTAAGGATGCCCATGCTATTTTGAATGTGTTTTGGTCAATGGTTGAATCCCTTCCATGTTTTCCCATGTTTCTCTCTCCTGGGCTCGTCCCTTGCACTGTAAAAGCCAGATTTGGCTCATTTTCAAAGGGTTGAACATTTTTTGTATTGCAGGTCCCCTTTCTCACCTTGGAAGTGATTTTGGTGGAATATTAGACCTTTTCTAAGAACTGCAACTCATTTTTTCCTCCCAGGTGTTGTAATGCAAGTGATTTTGATGTTAAAATAACAATACAGGCCCTGTGATTAATTTTTCATCCTCTGCTGGTGTTGTTTGACTAATTTCTGATTCTTCATTACAGTTATCAGTTTGTGCATGTTGTTTTGTTGCATTTTATGAATTGTGTCAATCTGCAGAAGTGAGAAATGCTCACCACTCCTTTGGTGCATCACCTATTAGCATTAGTTTTAGTTTATCTGCATTCTCTATCTCTGTCTCCTTTGGAATTTAGGGTAGGATTAGGAATTTAAACCTCTCGTAAACTTGTAAGTGATAAATCTGATCGAGGAGTTGAGGAACCAATTAACTGTAACTGAGATTCCTTTCCCCATTTTACAAGTCCCACACTTGGGGAGAGGATTCAATGTTGTGCAATCACACTTCGGATGTCTAAAATATCAAACTAGAAATCTCAAAACCTCTAAAACTTTCCAAAATATTCCAAAACAAGTTGAAAAATGTTCCTATCTCCTTAATTCCACTTCTCAAAAAATTTGGATCTTCATCTCCACTTTGGAGGGTGTACACCTGCCGTAGAAAGGATAAAAATAGCCATTTCTAAGTCTCGCTTGAAAGGTATCGTCTCAGAAGTACTTGAATGAAATTGTTTGCCTAAATCACTTATGGACAAGGTTGACACAACATAGAAGACAACATGGAAGGATAGGATAGCCCCGACGTAGGGATGGGTTGATTTGGAGGATGGTCTGGGAGGACTCACAATAAAAAATTTGGTACTAGGATATAGTTGTCTTGTTTTCAAGTTGAATTTTGCCCTTGCAAAAACACATGACAACAACTCCCTAACCACGATTGCATCATTATGAAATAATTAGGTAGAGTCATGTTAGTTGAGAAAAAATGTTTTTCCTTCGCTCACTTATTTGATTGACTGATTTGTGCGATCACAAAGGCTCTCCTCTCTCACCATCCACCCATTAATTTTTACATTGAATGGTTCAACTTAACTCCTACCAATATTTTCATAAACCAATACTATTTGATTACCGCTTATCTTCAACATAAATATACCCTTATGAACATTTAATGGGTTTGGAATTCAATTCCTCTATCTTTGATGATAAGGGCTGACTTGATTGGTGGGAGGTTACAACCATTTACACCACCATTTTCCCCTTATTTTCATTATGAACAAGTTGGCTTCATTTGAGGTAGCTATTATTATATTGAAGAATATACAATTATTAGGTGGAATGGCATGAAAAAGGCTTGCACTTTTGATGAAAATGCAATTTGTGTTAAAATTGACTTTGGGGTAAGTGCATGGAAATGGGGGGGGCCAAAATGGGGTCTTAAGTAGACATTTTTTTCTTCTAAAAACAAGAAACATCAACTTATACGAGTTATTTGAGATAACTATACTCAAAATTTGAAGATGTTATAAGAACATAAATTGTAACATTTCGAGTCTAGTTTATAAACTACTATTTTTTTGACAATGATTAAGTGTAAGTGGGTTAAAGTGCTAAAATACCAATATGTGCTCCTAAGTTTGCAAAAAACATAGTAGATAGTTGGTCATGCCCCCCTATTTTTTAGCACTATTTAGTATTTTTTAAAACACTTTGGTGAAAAGATAAATAAGATCATCTAGTTTGGGATAAAAAAATTTGAATTTTTTCAAAGAGTATTTTGTTCTATGATTTTCAAAGTAAAAGGACTTTGAAAATTAAAAAATAATGGCTAAACCAACCATGCCCCCCTAACTACCTCAAAAAATATCGAAAATTAGATTTTTTTAATATGTATAGAATTAATCCTAGTTTGAGACTCGTATAATTGTTATTCTATAGTGCCCTATATTGTTCGGAGAGGATTTCTCCTCTTATTCAAATTGTGGGTGTAATTTTCTTGGGTTACATGGAGTTGTGGTTTTAGCCTCGCGGTGGAAGTGAGGCCGAATGGCCAAAGATAATACATTTTTCAGTTTGAGTTTAAATTATATATATATATGTTGAGTTGTGGAGCTCAATTACTTCAGTTTAGCATGCAATAGAAACTTGCTGGAAAATACAGTAACCATCATCGGTTAAGGGGGAACTGACATCGGTCACGTAGGACCAGGCGCAGTTAGGACTAACCGGCGGTTGGTTACCTGTGCGAGGATGTTTTAATTAACTCTAGGGAATTATATTTATTTTTAGCATTAAAGTATTTCTATTGATTGTAATTGCATGGCTAAGTGCCCTAAGTCTATAAACGACTATATAAACATAAAAGCTAGGGTTTAGAAGTGAGAAGTAAAAGGATTAACAAGAATTAGAAAGAACTTGAAAAAAGTTGGTGAGAGAGAATTCTTGGTGATGAAGCAAAAGCTAGATAGATAGAAAGTACTTTGTACACCTAAGAAGTATGGAAGGTTATAAACCTTCATTGATATCTTGTCAAAGCTTTGGATAATATATTGGCTTGTTTCTTGGTGGATGTAGCCCACACTGGGGAACCATGTTAAATCGATGTTGATTTATGTCTCTTGTTTTGTATATTTCTTCCGGTAGAATATCCACTTTTATTTACATGTATGCTTAGATATCATATATTGTCTCGATGAACCAAAGGTGCTAACCCCAACAACTAGTATCGAGCTTTGTTTGAGGGTTTTATGTGTTGAT
Organism: Taxus wallichiana var. yunnanensis; assembly: GCA_018340775.1. Classification (NCBI taxonomy): domain Eukaryota; kingdom Viridiplantae; phylum Streptophyta; class Pinopsida; order Cupressales; family Taxaceae; genus Taxus; species Taxus wallichiana. The sequence continues at coordinate 87,554,792 of CM031238.1, forward strand.
GATTTATTCACGAGAGGTTTTCTCGATTGAGTGGGAGCTACAACAATGACAAAGAAAACAAATACGAGGTAGATAAATTTGACGGCGAAATTTTCAATTATGGAAGATGCATATTGAGGATTATCTCGTATCAAAGAGAATTGTATCTACTTGTTGGATGAGAAGTCTAGACATACGAAGATGATTGATGAAGAATGAAATATTCTTGACAGAAAGGCTTTGGGATCTATAAGATTGAGCCTAACAAAGATCCGTGGCTTCCAATATTACGAAGTGGATTTTACGAGAGTTAATGAAATCTCTTGCTAATTTATATGAAAAACCTAGTGCTTCAAATAAAGTTTATTTGATGAAGAAACTATTTAGTTCTAAGATGCATGAAGGTGGATCTGCATCTAGTCATTTGAATGATTTCCAATCTATTGTAAATTAGTTAAAATCGGTTTAAGTACCATTGATGATGAAGTAAAAGCACTTTTATTCTTATGTTCTTTGCCTGATAGTTGGGATAACTTGGTAATGGCTGTTAGTAATACAACATCTGCTAATAATGTTTTGAAGTTTGATGATGTGGTTAGTATAATCTTGAATGAATAAATTCGCAGGAAGAGTACAGAGGAATCATCATCTGGAAATGCTTTGAATGTAGAAAGCAGGGGCAGGCAGAAGGAGAGATCCAAGAGTAAGAGTAATGAGAAATCAAAGTCAAGGGATAACATATCTAAATCCATAAGTAAGGGAATTACTTGTTGGAAATGTGGAAAGAAAGGACATGCAAAGAAAGATTGTTGGTCAAATGACAAAGAGAACCAACATCCGTGATAAAGGTAAAGAAGCAAATCTTGTTGTATCGAGGTGATGCAAGATGCTCTTATTCTTTCTTTAGATAGTAGAATTGAACCATGGGTTTTAGATTCAAGCTTCTTTCCATGTAACCCTAATAAGGGTTATTTCGAAATTATGTCCAGGTAATTTTGGGCATGTTTATTTGGGTGATGATGAACCTTGTAGTATTATTGGTAAAGGGAAGTTCATCTAAAATTACGTAGAATGGAAATACATGGGTATTAAAATATGTGAGGCATGTGTCAAGCCTCGGGAGGAATCTTATTTCGTAGGGCAACTAGGTGAATCTGTTTGCATGGTTACTTTAATAGGAGACTCTTGGAAAGTCCCCAGGGTGCTTTTGTTGTGGCAAGAGGTCGGAAGGTAGGAACGTTATATTTATCTACCCGTATTAGACATCGATTCATTTTCTACATTATCTACTTCAGATTCAAATGCATGCATGTGGCATAACCGGTTGGGTGGGTTATATGAGTCAAAAATGAATGCAGATCTTAAAGGCTAAGATAAGTTATAAGATTTGAAATATTTAGATCTTAATTTCTGTGAGCATTGTTTCTTTGGAAAGTAAAAGAGAGTGAGATTTCTCAAAGTTGGGGCAACTAAGAAGGAGAAAAAATTGGAGCTTGTACACTCAGATGTGTGGGGACCAACTCAAGTAGCTTCTCATGGAGGATCCCAGTATTATGTTACTTTCATTGATGATGCTACAAGAAAGGTATGGGTTTATTGTATTAAACATAAACATGATGTTTTATTGAGTCTTTTAAAAGATGGAAAGCCCTTGTTGAGAATGAATCAAATTCTAAGTTAAAGTGCCTTAGATCTGACAATGGTGGTGAATACTGAGAGAAGGCTTTTGATGATTATTGTTCAGTGAATGGAATATGTAGAGAAAGAACGGTTCCAAGAACACCACATGATAATGGTGTTGCAGAAAGAATGAACATAACAATCATGGAACGTGCTAGAAGTATGAGGATACATTCGGATTACCCTTGCAATTTTGGGTAGAAGTAGTTGATACAAAATTTATTTGATTAACCGTGGGCCTTCAAGTTCACTAGATGGAGGAATACCAGAGGAAGCTTGGACCGGAAAAGAGGTAGATCTTTCTTTTCTTAAATTTTTTGGTTTAGAAGCTTTTGTGCATGTTGATAAGGAAAATAGGAAAAAGTTGGATGTAAAATCCAAGAGATGCACTTTCATTGGTTATGGATCTGGTGATTTCGGTTTCCATTTTTGGGATTTAGAGAATTCTAAAATTATTAGGAGTCATGATGTTGAATGGAATGAAAAGAGAATGTACATGGATCAAATTTTGGTACCCAAGGATGAACCAATTGAGAAGTTTGTGAATGAAAATGAACTCTTGGATTTAAAAGAATTACCGATAGGGTTACATAAGTAACTGTGTCGTTGACCCTGACTGCAAGACATCGGATGAATCGGTATTGGTTACAGAGGATCCAAACCGGCATCGGTTAGCAGAACCGGCGTTGGTTAGAGGTGACTGGCATTGGTCACTGTCAAATTTGGATAGGAATGTCCAGGAGGTCCAGATTGAGCCTTCGGTACCCCAAACTCCTGTGAGAAGGTCACAAAGGGTAAGTAAACTTCCAAAAATATTTACACCTTCTCTATTTTATTTATTGTTGACTGATAATGGTGAACCAAAGAGCTTTGAAGGCATTCGGTGGGAGCATGGCATAGATGAGGAGATGGACTCCTTGGAACAAAACCAGACTTGGGATTTGGTTAAGTTTCCAGTAGGTAAGAGAACATTGCAGAACAAGTGGGTTTACAGGATTAAGGAAGAAGAGGGTGGATAGAAAAGGTACAAGACAAGTCTTGTAGTAAAGGGATTTGCATAAAAAGTAGGTATTGACTTTGGTGAAATATTTTCTCTGTTGTTAAGATGACTTCTATTCGTACTGTATTGAGTTTAGTTGTAGTAGAAGATTTGCATTTAGAGCAACTAGATGTGAAGATGACTTTTCTTCATGGTGATTTGGATGAAGAGATTTATATGCAACAACCGCTTGGGTATGAAGTCAAGGGTAAGGAGAAATTAGTGTGCAGGTTGAAAAAGAGCCTATATGGGCTCAAGCAAGCTCCAAGGCAATGGTACATAAGGTTTGATAGTTTTATGCATGAGCATGGTTACTTGAGATGTGAATCTGACCATTATGTTTATTTCAAGAAGCTTGAAAATGGGAGCTATATTATTTTTTTACTTGTATGTGGATGATATACTTATTGCAGGATCTAGTATGCAAGACATTGGTGAGCTTAAGAAAAGCTAGCTAACACATTTGCTATCAAGGATTTAGGAGCTGTAAAAAGAATCCTTGGCATGCAAATACATAGAGACAGGAAAAATAAAAATTGTATTTGTCTCAGGAGGATTATATCTATAAGGTGTTAGAAAGGTTCAACATGCAAAATGCAAAACCTGTTAGCACACTTATGGCTGGACACTTCAAATTGAGCAAAGATCAGTTTCCTTCATCACATAGGAGGTCAAACACATGACACGAATGCCATATGTTTCAATAGTTGGAAGTCTCATGTATGTTATGGTTTGTACAAGACCAAACATTGCACATGCAATAGGAGTTGTGAGTAGATATATGGTTAATCCAGGTAAAGAGAATTGGAAAGTAGTCCAATGGATACTCAGGTATTTGAAAGGAACATCTAGTATGTAGTTATGTTATGGAGGTTCGGATATTTCATTTGTGGCTATGTTGATTCAGATATGGTTGGAGATCTGGATGGTAGAAGGAACACTGCTGGATATATTTTCATAGTAGGTGGAATGACAGTTAGCTGGATTTTAAGATTGCATAAGGTTGTGGCTTTGTCTACTACAGAGGCATAATATGTTGCAGCTACAGAGGCTAGCAAGGAGATGATATGGATGAGTAGGTTTATGGAAGAGTTGGGAAAGGAGCAAGGTGATTGTAAACTGTTCAATGACAATCAGTGTAATTCATTTGGCAAAGAACTCAACATTTCATTCAAGAACGAAACACATTCAATTGAGGTATCACTTCATACGGTAGGTATTAGAGGATGGACAATTGAATCTGGAAAATATTCATATGAGAAAGAACCCTGCAAATATGCCAACGAAGCCATTAGCAAAGGATAATTTGGAGCTACACTCCTTCTATTGGTCTTCAAGTTTGAGACCCTAAGAGGAAGAATCAAAGCTAAGGAAGGATCCAAGAATGACGTTGTACATGTATGGTGCAATAATTAATCTCCAAGTGAGAGATTGTTGAGTTGTGGAGCTCAATTACTTTAGTTTAGCTTGCAATGGAAACTTGTTGGAAAATACAGAAACTGGCATCATCGGTTAAGGGGGAATCGGCATCGTTCGGCCCAGGACCGGCTGCGATTAGGTATGATCGGCATCGGTTAGGCAAGGGAGGAACCGGAAGTGGTTAGGACTAACCGACGTCGATTACCTATGCGAGGATGTTTTAATTAACTCTCGGAAATTATATCTATTTTTAGCATTAAAGTATTTCTATTCATTGTAATTGCATGGCTAAGTGCCCTAAGTCTATAAACGACTATATAAGCATAAAAGCTAGGGTTTAGAAGTAAGAAAGAAGTAAGAGGATTAACAAGAATTATAAAGAACTTGTAAAAATTTGGTGAGAGAGAGAATTCTTGGTGATGAAGCAAAAGCTTGATAGAAAGAAAGTAATGTACATTTGAGAGGTGTGGAAGGTTGTAACTCTTCATTGTATATCTTGTCAAAACTTTGGATAATAGATTGACTTGTTTCTTGGTGGACGTAGCCCACACTGGGTGAACCATGTTAAATATGGTGTTGATTTGTCTCTTGTTTTGTATATTTCTTCTAGTAGAATATCTGCTTTTATTTGCATGTATGCTTAGATATGATATATTGGTTGTATGACTAGTGTGCTAACCCAATATAATATATATATATATATATATATATATATATATATAATAAAAAAAATTCGAAATAAACAAATAATGGTAAAATAAATAATAATAACGTACTTATGTATACATGACTAAAATTAATTAAATATGGAAAAAAATAAAATAAAAATCAAATACACACACACACACATGTATGGTTTAAAAGTTAACCAAAAAACTAAATAAATAAAATCAAAATATTTATATGAAATAAATAAATGAATCAAAATTTAGTTAAGGAAAATAAAGTAGATAAAATAAAATAAAATAAAATAATAAAGGGAATCCTGTACAAATAGTTTAGGGAAAAAAGAGAGAGAGTTTCATTTTTTTGTTTGTTTTAGCTTTTAACTTTTCTTCTCATTGCTGGAGCGACCACCATGAGTGAAGGGGGTGCATAACTAGATGAAAGGGCCATTTGGAGCTCTCGCTAAATGTCTAAAAGAAATGTGGTTTTATGGAGTGTTGCCCAGCCTAGGTAAATGGGATATTTAGAGAAGGTTTTGGGACACCCAACAAGGTGTTTCAACAATTTGGTAATGCAACAAAGAGATGTCTTTGGGAAGGCACCTTGACCATAAAAGCTTCATTCTGTTTAATTCTATGCTGACTATTTTTATTGTTGTGAGCTTGATATTGGCAACAAATGGCATAGGATTTTGTTGATATTTATTGCTAGAACATTTAAAATGATTGGCAACAGATGGCATAGGCTTCATTTAATATTTCTTGCCTGAGCATTGAAAATGAGGGAGCATATGAAAGGTTTGTGAGCTATTTGTCAAAACGTCTCAATAAAACGTAGCAATGTTGACAACGGTGAATCCTTTACAAAACATGGAAACAAGACAAGGCACTTGAACTAGTCAAAATGCCTTGATAAAACGTGGTTTGGGGTTTGCAATGTTAGAAGGATGTGTAAAAAAAATTCCTTCGGAGTTTTGAAATGAAGTATGGACATTCACCAAACCATAATGGAGAAGGGCTGAAGATTTGTAGATGTTATAGTGCAAGTACATTTGAGGACATGAATGCAAAGCGTGGAAGATTATGCAGAGCCCATTATTTATTTGACGAAATGCCAAGGAGACGTGGTCTTATCAAATGCGGTGATTGAGAATTCGCTTAAAATAGGCATGGTCTTCTTTTCCCTCTCTTGCACAACTTTTGTATTCCTAGTTTTCCTTTTGTAATAATAATGAAAATCAAAGTAAAAGAATATTTTGTTTCCAGGTACATTAAAATGAATCGTAGCTCAAATAAACAAATTTTTCCTCCTTTCCATGTAAACGAAGAAATGTTATTATTTTTAAAACCCAATCTTCGAATGACCTTTTTAGATGTTTGGCTAGCTCGATAGCCATATTGGTTTAATGAACCCACTCGAAATGACGAGACAAACTTGTTCCTAGTTTATAACTATCTTGTTGTTAACCTTGCAAAAGTTAATAAACATAATATTCAACAACGTCTAAAACACCCTTCCGAACCCCGAAATGGGAAGGTTAAGATTTGAATGGGTACCCTATCATGTGGAGTACTGTATTGAACCTTGGGATGACCTCGCGAGGTTTGTTTGTGCACTTTCGTAACCCCTCTAGGAGCCATGTTAGCCATTTTTGTAGTCTTGGGAAGTTGTTGAAACTAAAACATTGAGTTTGGCTTTGGCTTGCCGTTTGTGCCTCAAGTGAAGAAATGGATACCAACCTTCATACACCTTTAGCATTTTTACATGCAAATTTCTTGCAACCCTCATTTTGGAGAAAAACACCTTGCTAGTCGAGAAAAACACAAGTAAGATAAATGAAGGAATTTGACTTTATAGTTATATTTAAACTATAAAATGTTGTGATGCATTTTATTTTTGAATAATTGTAATTATTTTCCATTTTGAAAGGAGAAAATGAAAACAAAATAAAATTTAGTTATTCCATGTGTGCATTGAAAGTTGTATGCATTTGTAATTGAATGTTGTCTAGTGACATTGAATTATTAAAACAATAATTTATCATACTAATTGTATTTTTCCATTCTTGACACTTAAAATGTTGGTTGGAACTTACCTTTCCTTAGCCACCTAAATGGAATGAGTATATAACCCTCTTATCATACTTTCACTCTTAGTCGTATCTTGTTAAGTCTAAAAACCCCTATCGGCTAAGAATGACCTAAAACTATTACCAGTTGTTTCCTTGTTTTTACTTGGGACTAGCCTTGTAAAACCTTTCCATAGTTTAGGTACATTTTTATGAGGAAGGGTTACACTATGTGCACCTTGTCACTTTTGGTGTGAGTAAGACCATCATCCCTAGATGTCGTAGTTCTAGTCTCTTATTGAATAAATTATCGTTCATGTGTGTATTTTCCCTTTGGTTTTCTAATGGGAAGCCAAGGCCCTAGGAATATTATTGGGGTGTTTCTACCTTCAAACGAGCCCATTATAAATATTCAAATGACTTGAGTATAAATTTTGTCATAAGTTATTTATGTATGAAACTATAGATTTTGAAGCCCTTTCTCTTGAAATAAAGTGTTACCTGGAAGGTAGTATAAAAAGATTTTAGTTGTTCATAGGTGTACGACACAAAGATATTTGTTTGCCTTAAGTTTTCCTCATGGTAGAGTTTAGACCCCCATTTAGAGTGTGAATGTATCAATAAGTTTTGTATCTTCTATGGGGACTATTAATAAAATACCCTTAACGCATGTTTGTCCAATAAGAGGAATAATTTCTTAGAAGGCAATAGAATGTATAAAGTTATTTTGAATGTCTCTCTTATAACATGTATTTAATACTCAAATTGCCTAAGGAAAATAAAAGAAATGTTTTGTGCTAGGACACACTCCTTGGAATCTTGACTCCTTGGTGAGAGAAATGTTAATTGAACCTTAGTTATACTAAAATGATGTCAATATGAAGTTAATGTAATGATGAAAAGGTTATAATAACATAAGTAAATAAGATGAGATTTTGGGATGGTTTTTTATTATCGTATACACCTTGTATGTTACCAAAAGGACTAAAATGATTAAGATGACTTGTATAACAAAAAAATAAAAATAAAATAAAATAGTGCCTCATTAGTGATCAATTATTTTATTAAATGGAAACTTGTAACACTTAAGGAATAAGCATATTCTTCATACTCCTAATTGTGATTTAAACAATAATGTCTAATGTTTAGAACTATCAAAAAGGGAAATGTAAATTAATTTATCCTTGTACTTGTTACGAAATAAGGGATAAAATATGACGAATAATCCCTCACGAAACACAACAAAGAGAAACTAATATGCGAGAAAATATTACTGGATCTGAAATAAAAGTGTAGAATAATAAAAGAACAACACAAAGAAACAATATTTAACATGGTTCACCCAATTTGGGTTACGTCCACCAAGAATCACTTGTTCATATTTTATTACAAGCCACCATTCTCTCAATACAATACCCACATCTCGTTTAGAGCTATGCTCATCAAACTCTGAGAATTCACACTTGAATTCAAACACATATGCAATGTTACATAAACCCTACCATATGCACAAAACCACAAAAGTAGACAACCGCTTTTGCGGTTTACAAAACCATGGGCCAAAACCGTCCCATAAACCTATGGGTCAAAAATCCCACCCATATGAGAAAAACACATTTCCCGGTATATTGGGCACACTTTTCGAGGTGGATTTTTTTACAAGTGAGACAACTGTGGAAAGTGTACAATCTTCAACATTTTCACACATGAAAACAAGCTCCACAACCTAACAATATTGTATTTGTCAAGGCCATTGTGTCTTAATTTTTCTCTTATGGTCTCCTTTTGTATGGTGTTAATCTTGTTGAGAAAATGTGGTGTTGGTTAGCGTAATATTATCTCCTTACTTTTACATTTGACTGAATATTATTGTCCTTAAACCCATGTTTAATTCAAGGATTTAAATGAATTCAAAGCAAACCATGTGATATGCTTAGTGATGGTCAAGGACCTCACACTCTCTCCCCTCATTTTTATAAGTTCTTATTTTATTTTTCCATCGTATGATGGGATGTACATGTTTATTTTCTCATTTGAGTAGTAATGTGGTTTTCCTATATGTCATGTACTTATTAGTTCTCATTATGGGACTAACAAGTGTATTGTGTGTATGGGGGAAGGTAGGGCCATTAGAGAGGGATAAGTAAAAAAATAAATCTGAAATAAACCTTGTGTGACATTAAGGAGAAACTAAAGGTATGTGGGATTTGTTCTAGTGGAGCGATCAGTGGGTTTTGGAATAAACTAGGTGGAGGGATAAGTGGCACGCATTTTATTTTTACTGGAGGAACTAAGAACTTATGCCCCTTACCTTAGTGGAGAGATAAGTGGCATAGATTGACCCTAGTTCTCTTTTGCAAGCCATTGGAAACTCAGTAGTGCATGCTAATGTTTGTGAATGTTCCTATCCATCCATCTTTTGAGCCTCTTACGAAGGCTTGACATGGTGATATATATTTGATTAAATGTTATTTTCTCTTTCTCTTAATGCTAAACCTTTGTAGAATTAATTGGTTTATAGTTGGAATGCATCTTCGTTGATTTATGTGTTGTCTTTTTTTGTATGCATGAGTATGCTTTGTATGTGTGTATGTTGGGGACTTGTATTGCCAAAGGTGGAGGGATAAGTGTTATTATGGTGTATGAGGTCTCTTATTTATTTTGGGAGGAAACAAAAGTTGGTGAGACTAGTCTTAGTGGAGCGATAAGTGCGGAGGGATAAGTGTGTTTTCATGCATGGTTGCATGACTTCTTGGAGGAACCAAAGGCTAGTCTCCCTTCCTTAGTGGAGGGATAAGTGGAAGTATTGGAACCATTTCCCCTTGACAAGCCATTTTATGGCTTGGTGGTATTATGTTTCTCATTTCTAATTTTGTTGGTATAGTCATCCCCTTGTTTTGGAGATGCATGCGAAGTGACACATGTCTTGTTTTGGTTCGGACATTGTGTTATTTATTTGTGGGCCCAAGTGATAATATAAGTGTTTTTGATAAGTGTTATAAGCTTTTAAATTAATATAAAAATTAATTCATGTTTTGGGTGTGATGCTTTAGTGTGGGCGTTACATATTTAATTTAGAGGAGTGAAACAAAATATATGTGACGATAGATAAACATTTATAATCACTAAAAATAGAGGTATAAAAGACATATTTAAATATAAATGGAAACTTACAATAGTAAAAAAATGTAAAAATATATATTTAGAAAGAGGATAGTTTGATTTGTGTTGTAAGCATATTTTCCATAAATATCTTAATCATTTTTGTAGGATTTATCATGGCGGAAGATGAATTTATGCATTTTCAACCAAAAACACAAATGTTGTTTTGTTTTAACATTTCCAGAGCTTAGGGTTGGGAAACCAAAGAATTTATGAGCCTAGTGGCATTTGGTTTGTGTGTATAATTTAAGGAATGCGCATGCGTTCCTCATAGTAGTGACATATGCTATGTTGTTGCAAACTATATATGTACTAAAATAATTGTTTACTATAAATTTATTTTATTAAACCTAAGAAATTAGGGTCACTCTACACCTTATGGAACTAGTATCACATATCCTTGAGTCACGATTTAGAAGATAGTTTTTCATAATCTAATTTGGTTAGTACATAGGTATTTTTCAGGATTTCAGCATTCAACCTAAAGCTTTTGGGGTATAAATTATATAATCAATGTCTACGTAATATTTTGGGGCATTTTGGATTGATTACTAACATTTGTAGGAGTTTTAGATGTGTCAATTAGATTTTACAAACCTCACAACTCTCAAAGATAACGATAGTTGCTCGAATATATGGACTCATGAAATGCCTTATAATACATAACAAATCAAAATACATACATGTTTTTATTGATTTAAAATCCATGACGACATCTACAAATACTACTCCCACTATTAGGATTGTTACAAAAATCAACTAAAATCCTAAAGCTATTACAATGGTGTTTCTCTAGGACCCTTGACAAGTTTCACTTGTTTAACACAACTCAACTCGTCTCTCTACTCTTCGCCACTTTAGCCCCTCAAATGGTAGACTTGAATCACTTTATGTTTTCTTAGGTTCTATATATTTTTACATTGGAAGTGAGTGGGTGGTTTCTCTTCATGAATATTTATCACACTCCTCTTACATGTTTTGTAAACAAATCATGTCATGTGTCCACTATTATTGTGTGTTGGTTAGGCATTGACCCAAGGATCTATGCTCAACCCACATGATTGTACCATGAAATTGTGTAAACATTACACAAAACACCATAATGTAAAACAATTTGCTTTGCCCTTGCAACTTCATGCACACATTGTGCTCTTTTTCCTTTGTAATCAATGCACATTATACAATTGAATTGTTGCACAAAATATCCATGAAATCTACGTGTAATTTTTCCCATCACCCAATTTTTTTGCTACACTTTCCTTTCTCCATTATCCTTCTCACCATCCTTGTGTGTTCCCATACTTAACCAAAATGGTAAAACTTATGTAAGAAATACAATTCCTCGTGATGCTCCTGCATCACAAATTACTTCTTCAATTTCAATTGAATTGACTAATTGATTGATGTCTAGAGTTGTACTTAGCCCTATGAAGTAAAAAATCACATCATAAATTTATAATTAGTTTCATATGTCTCAAATTAATCCATATTTATTCTCTTATTGAACCAATCAACTAACTATGTGATGCATGATATAATTAGGGGCCCAATTGAGTTAAAATTCACATCACATAGTCACAACAAGGATCATGGTCTAAAATTGGCATAATTTGGCTCTTTAGATGAACAAATTAACTAATGATGATATGAAAAGTGGTGACCATGTGATTTTTTTTTAAAATTTAATACAATGGAATGAAAATAAATGGTTTCATCTCATTCACTCAATGACCTTTATGGCATCTACATGTATCTACTTTATATGGAGCTTGAAACTCTCTTTTGGATATTTTAAAAACTCGTGGTGTTCTTCCTAGGGGCCTATCCTAGAATGGTTGTTCTCTCCACTTGGCTTTAATGGCCTACAATGACATAGCCACTCTCAATTAGATTCTACACTCTCACATTGTCACGTGTTCCTTTATCTTCACGCTCCTCAATTCCTCATCTTAGAGTCTTATCTACTCGTGCAATCCTCTATGCTCTCCCACCTTTCCACCGGGGTGTTACTGTTTGCACACTTAGTTATGCACAATGGTAATCATATATTTGTGCAAGTATAATTTACAAATAATGTGGCCTTGTTTTAAATCTTTCTTAAAAACATAAGTATTAACACCTTCAATACATACATTGTGTTTGTGTTTGAAGGGCAATTTCTCACTCTAGTGGATAAATGTTTATGTACTTCTCATTCTTTTTCTTGTTATTTCCTAAGTTTTAGTGGATGCAACTTTAAATCTTATGCATGTTTGTTTTTCAACTTTGTAGTCTATGAACCTAAAACAACTAATACCAAAAATTGATTATTTGGAAGAACACAAGCTATACTCAAGCACAAATTGGTAACTCAAGTGGAAGAGTAGCACACCCATCACGTTGAGCATAGTCATTTGATGGTGCTAGCTACACATAAAATAATTAAACACTTATGATAAATGTACAAGAAAATGAGGTTGGTTGCATAAATCTACATAGTACTTTGTCACAAAACAAACATAGATTACAGTGCATTAGCATAGCTTGGATGCACACACGCAAATAAATAAATTTTCTTTAGGTTTTGCTTACAAGGAACAAGGTTGTATTGGTTGAAACAGAAGGTCGAGCTTGCCATGAGCTTGCAAATATGATAAAATGACTCTGTAGTCCAAAATTGTTCTTGACATTGAGTGACACAAGCACTAAATGGACATATTTGCACTAAATCATGCAAGGAATCCCTCCATCAAACAAATCCACCATGCACCAAAGGAGAAATTGAATCATAATTGAAAATACCCACCACTTTGAATAGTTGTATATAGAAAAAAAGATTCACAATTTTAAGTGAAGAAATACTACAAACACACTCCATGATAAAGTCAATTGGTACTTGAGTTATAGTACACAACACGTCTTGTACTTCTATCCATGCACCAAAATTTCGTTTCTATTGAATTCTCGTATTGGTAATGAATAGGTAAGAATGGGAACATAGAGGGCCCACCCATATCCATTGGATATTGTGAAGATGTGCACCGATAAATGTCACTTAAATGATACAATATGTGTATGTTTTGGTTGTATCTAAGACTTGCTTCAAATTCTCTTTTGGCTGTGAGGTTATCACTCACATTTTCCCTAAAATGAGTATGAAGGAATTTTAATGTTGTGAAGATGTGCACCGATAAATGTCACTTAAATGGCCTCATATGTGTATGTTTTTGTTGTATCCAAAACTTGCTTAGAGTCTCCAATTCTCGGAGTGAGTCATAAGAATGACAACCTTCAAAATAAAAATAACCAAGCGCCTCTATTTAGGGCAGCAGAAAAGTGGATAAGAAATTTCCTAAGTATTTATATAGGCAATGTTATCTCCCTTAGGCATTTTAGTAGGTATTATACCTAAAAATCAAATGTTTCTTGGTCTCCATCTCTTAGAGAGGTTAGTGAGAAAATCTGTCATAATGTAAAATGTGGTGGCCCCAAACCTTTGAACCATAAAAAACTATAACATGATGAATGCATTGAATTGAACTATCTTAAAGAGAAACATCCTTGAAATGTACCTAAAAAAATGGCGTCAAAGGATATAATGTGGGGATTGCCCATTATAGATATGCACCTATGAGGTAAGCTTCAAAGTAAATGATTATCAAGAAAATTAGGCTCCATGTAGGTGTAAGTCAATGTGATCTCCTAGTTATCCTTTGCACAAAGATTAAAAAACCATACATTCATGTAGGTGTTGAAGATCGGACCTTAATTTAACTAAGGTTTTCCACAAGTTAGTGAAGCTTACAAAAAATGAACAATGCCATCAAGTTATCTCTATAAATTGTCAACAAAGTTAGTAGGATAACATCATCAATAGAAATCCTTAAAGAAATTTGAACATTATGTAATACAACCATGGTAAATTTAACCATTATGTAAGGGAAAGTCCCAAGCTCATCCTAACAAATAAATACCCAAAGACTCAATGAGAGAGGGAACCATTTCTTGATTCTAATGGCGGTATATGAAAATATAGAGAGACCATAGGAGTTCGAATTCCTAAAACACCACCACATCAAGCCTCTTAGTGGTGGTAAATAGAACACAAGACACCAATAAAACTTTGATTTTGGAAGATATATCTTAGGAAAAAGTCAAACACCTTCCTAAACTACACAAGAAAACAAAATAATTTTATCATTGACAATCTGTTTAATAAAACAAAGTGTACAAATATGGTGAAAAAAATTAAAGTCTCTGTTGTTGTAGACTCACAAAGACTTCGATGTAGATCGGGCTTCTAGGTTGATGTTCAAGGACTTGTAAAGATGAGAAAGGATTCTCCGAGAAGGCTGGTTCCTATTCCTCTGTTCAGATGCACACAAAAATGCAGAGGGTTTACTAAAACCTAATCTAACTTGTCAAGGAGACAGGGTGAGAAAATGCATAGAATAAAACCTAAACTACAGAGGTGATGCACCAAGGAATGTTAGACACTCGTTTTGCAAATCTAACACAGACCACATAGATGCAATACAAACACTATGCATAGGTAACCAAACTGCAATAAGAGATCAAAATAACAGCAATGAATACATGAGAGGGTTGAGAATCAATCACAAACAATATATATATATATATATATTGCTCAAGAGTCGATACAGTACATTGCAGTGGCCAAGAGGAAAAAACTGGCATTACAATCCATATGGGAGGTTTGAAAAGCTCCACAAATTCTCTTGCAAGCAGGGAAGAAGGGAGGATGCAAAACAAGAATGTCCGACCTCTTAAAAGGGCTCCTCTTTACAATATATATGAAGAAATGAGGGGGAAGAGAGAGGAAATCCAGAATCTGCCCCAACCACTTCTTGGTAGCATTTAAAATCATCTCATTATGATCCAAGCGGCGGATCCTGGCAAAACGGCGGGCTGTCTAACAGGAGCGGCGAGCTGTCTGCTGCATTGAAGTTAGTAGTTGAAGCATTACACGCGTCAGAGACGTTTTCTTAATTTTCTCCCCCCAAACTGCATCAAAATGCAAGATTGACCCTAGAATCATGTAGAGAATTTCAACAGATTTCCGTTGATATAAAGAACGTGCAAATCCGAGCTCTGGATCGAAAGATATGATGATCTGAAGATTTAGGGCACAAAACAGGTGAAAACAGATTTTTAAATTTCTTTTCCCGCGCTCTGCCATCTAGACGACACGTGGCAGGCTCTGGTTCACTGAGCAATTCCCTCTCTCCACCTTTTCGTGGGCTTTTCTTGTGGGCCCCTTAAACTTGGACACGTGGCACTATTTCATTGGTTTGGATCAGTGCTCGAAAACTCACCCCTTTGACTTTTTGGACCTTTTTCCTTGACGACACGTGTCATGCTGTGATTCGTCCACGGGCCTGCCAGATTTTCGCGTCCACCGCGTCTTTTTGTCCTGGATGTCCCACTTTTCCTTGTGCTGAAGTTTCTTGTTTCGGCCGAACCGGCCGGTTCGCGTCCATTTGTCCCTAATGTCCCAGTGCTTCGCGGGGCAAATTCTTCCGGTTCGCCCGATCCGGCCGATCCGCGCCTTTACGGCCCAAATGTCCCGAATTTTTGGTGCAAAAGTTCTCCTTTTCGGCTGATCCGGGTGGTTTGCGTACTCATGGCCCAAATGTCCCAAACTGTTAGCCATTTTTCTTCTCCTTCGGCCGAACCGGTTTTCCGCGTCCCGCGCGCCCTTCGGCCCGATTGTCCCTGTGCTAAAATTTCCCTTTTCGGCCGAACCGGCCGGTTCGCGTCCTTCGCGCACTCTTGTCCCACTTGTCCCTTTGCTGTTTGGGCCGCCTGTAGGCTTTTCACCGATCCGCGCCTTGGCGTCCCAAATGTCCCGACTGTTCTAGAACAAGGACTTAGCCGATTTTCACAATTTTTTCTGGCCCAAGCTTATTTTCTGCAACTCTCTCGCATTTTCTCAGAGCTTGTTCTTTTCGACCTAGACAGGGAAGTTAGAAAAATTTCTGAAGGGACCCTAGAACATGATTTTTGCCCTGGATTAATCAATTTGCCTGGGACTTGAGAATCCTGATGTATGTTATCAATTCAACCCTGGGGTGAAATTGGATAACAATTTGGTGACTCAATGGGGGTCATCTGCCTGCTAGATGAAAAGACCAGTTGCCTTTTAGCGATCCATTGGGCATGGAGTCATAAGCAATGACCTGAAATGAGCCTGATACTGCAACTCCTCCACGAGATCCCGCCGAATCAGAAACTCAATCCAGAGCAACAAAACTCGCGCCCAAAGCACTTAGGGAAACTGAAACCTAACTACAACAAGACAATGTGCATACGCACTTAGAGGAATTGAAATCTAGACTAATATTTACAAGGGTGAACCTTTTATTTTCAATAGCAATGTTTGAGATAGATTCCATTTACTGGAATCTGCAGTTCTTCACCGTCCAATGAGGCCAATTGGAAAGCATTGCTGCTCTTGCACTTTGTGACCATGTATGGGCCACTCCAAATAGCATCAAATTTTGAATGCCTTCCCGGTTTTGCTCTGTCCGCATCCCATTTCAACACTAGATCTCCAACTTGAAAAGATCTATCCTTGGCCTTTCTATCGAAGGTTTTCTTGATCAAAGCTTGATCCTTTTCCATTGCTTGGGATGCCTGATTTCGATCTCTCAGTAGCTCCATCAACTCGCATACCTCACCTCCATGGGCTCAAATTCAAGTAACTCCAGGCTTTCATGAGTTCCAATGTTGGCAACTCAAGTGACATGGGCAAGATTGCCTCTCTTCCATAGACAAGCCTAAATGGAGAGTTACCTGTGGATCTTTTGGGAGTGATCCTATCAGCCCATAAGGCTGATTTCAGCTTGGTGTGCCAAGACCTCTGATTCTCATCAAGAGTTCTCCTAATGATCTTCAACAAGTTCTTGTTTGTAGACTGCCCGCCATTACCCCGAGGGTAATAGTTCGATGAAGTGCTCAGTAAATACCGCTTCTTGATGCCCACTCACCCTTAGATCCAATGAATGCCAATGCATTATCAGAGATTATTGTGGCAGGTACACCAAATCTTGTTGTTATTCCCTCATAAAAGTCTAGGATGCTAGACTCATTTGCCTCTTTGAGTGCTATTGCTTCTGTCCATTTGGTGAAGTAGTCTCAGGGTCGTCAAAATCCATTTATGCCCTTGGTTGAATTGGGATTAATGACTCCAATGAAGTCCAAACCACATTGCATGAATGGCTGGTCAACCGAGATTGATGCAATGGAAGGGCAGCAAGTCTTTCTTTTCCCGTGAAGAATGCACAATTCTTACACCTCTTGATCCATGCATAGCAATCACTCAAAATTTTAGGCCAATAATAACCAACATTCATGATTTTTAGAGATGTCACTCTTGGTGCAAATGGCCACCACTGTCCACCATGAAACTCTTCCAACACCCTTTGAATCTGATCTCGTGCTAATGCATCTCAAAGAAGACTCCATTCACATCTTTCTTGAACAAAACTCCATCAACAATGGCATACGGACAGCCTCGCAACCTCAAGTGTCTCCTTTGGGTCTTGTTCATTTCTGGGGGGCATAGGCCTCGTGCTTAGGAAGTGCATAATATCTTGGGTCCAAAGCAGGAATGGGGAAAGCATTGTCTTCTTCTTGATTGCCACTTGGCTCATAGCTGTCTTGGACTGTCAAAACAGCCTCTTCTTCGTTGCATACTTCCTTTTGCTTCCCCAAAACCAGCTTGCTCACACAGTCCTTTCCCTCTTACCAGCTTGGTGATCTTGATATCAATGTCATACTCCATGACACGGGTGATCCAACCTCGCCCTTTTCTCATTCAAATCCTTGTTGAGGAGGAAGTCCTTAACTCCAAAGATGTGAGACCAAAGAATGGACCTTGTTGTTTGAGACTAAATGCTTGAATTTCTTCAAGCTTCTGATTATTGCAAGTACATGTTTTTCAATAAAAGAGTACCTCACCTCGCAGTCATCTAAGCTCTGGCTGAAAAAGGCAATCGGCTGCTCATCATTATCTTTGTTCTGCTGTACCAGAATGGCAGAGATAGTGTCATTGCCTCCAAATGCATAGAGGATGAAATCCTTGGAGAAGTCTGGGTTGATGAGGGTTGGTGCCTGGGAGATAGCTTCTTTGATTGCTTCGAAGCTCTCCTTGCCTTCTGCTATCCACTTAAAAGCCATGCTCTTCTTTAACATTTTGGTGATGGGCTTGACAAGGGCTGCAAAATCTGGAATAAACCTGCAGACGAAATTGATCCTTCCCAAGAAACTTTGAAGAGCCTTCTTGTGACTTGGCAATGGCAGTGCTCTTATGGCTTCAACCCTCTCTGGATCAATTGCCAGTCCCTCTTTCGAGACAATATGGCCAAGGAGCTTTCCTTCATGTGCAAGAAAGATGCACTTCTTGGGGTTCAAAGATACTCCGAACTTTCTACACCTCTGAAACACTTGCCTGAGGTGAAAGAGATGGTCTGCTGCACTCTTTGAGAAGACAGTGATATCATCTAGATATATCAACACTATCTTGTTGATCAAGCCTTTGAATGCCATGTCCATTGCCCTTTGAAAGGTAGCACCAGCATTGGATAGCCCGAAATGGCATCTTCTTGTAAGCATATGTGCCCCATTTAGTTGTGAAGGCTGTCTTGAATTGATCTTCTTCTTTCACCATCACCTGATTATACCCTGAGTAGCCATCTAGGAGAGAGAATCTCTCTGAACCGGATACTACTTGCAATATTTGTTCCATGGAAGGGAGTGGATAATGATCCTTGAGAGAGGCCCTATTGAGGTCTCGGAAGTCCACACACAACCTGATTTCTCCGCTCTTCTTCCTGACCGGAACCAAGTTAGCAACCCAGCTTGAGTGCTTGATCGGGAATATAATGCTTGCCTCTATTAGCTTATTTAGCTCTTTCTTCATCAGAGGCTCAATGTGAGGGTTGACTGGTCTCTGCTTCTGCCTGATGGGCTTAGCATCTGGATCCAATTCTATGGTATGTTGTGCCAAATTCGGATTGAATCCTCTCAAGTCTTCATAGCTCCAAGCGAAGACATCTGGAAATTCTTGGCAAAGCTGAACAAAATCAGATTTCTCTTGTGAGGTACTTACTTTGCCAATCTGCAATGTTTTGCCTTCTTCCACTAAAATAGGCTCTGAATCCTCACCCTTTACTTGAATGTTTTCCTTCTCCTTCCGGAACTGATCATTCGGGTTGAAGATTGACTCCAAGGTTATGAGGCCTTTTGGTAATTTGTTAGTTCTCAACTGCACCACTTGGTCACCATACTGCTGATGCAACTTGTCTTGATTCCTGGCAGAGAACTCAGCTTCTTCTTGTAGGAAATTGATGATTTGCTGGTCATTCTCAAACACTTGCCAACTGACATTGTTATCCGGCACTGAAGGCCTCACAATCACGTGGATGTTTGGCTGTACCTTGTCTTGTTGAATGCTTTTCGTAATGTCAAAGGCTGCCCCTACTGCTGCAAGCCTGTCAGCAGCTTGATTCTCTTTCCTGGGAATGGATTCGATGCCAAAACCTTCAAAATCTTCCATGAGGTCCCACACCCTGTTCTTGTAGCACCTGAGTAGATCATTCTTGGCAGCATGCCGTCCCTTGACCTGATTTACAATCAATTCACTGTCCCCAAAGACTTGCAGATTCTTTATTTTTCTCTTGATTGCCCAATGCATCCCTTGCACCAAGGCTTCATATTCAGCAGTGTTATTGGAGCATGCAAATTGAAATCTAAAAGCTGAATAGTACTTTATTCCTTGAGGTGAAACAAGCATGGCTCCACCTCCTGCACCTTGCCTACTCCTTGATCCGTCAAAAAACAGCTGCCATACCTCGTTGTCATCATTATGGCTTGGCTTGGTGATGCTAGGAACAAGTTGATTTTCTTCGTGTATACAATAGACTCCCAGCTCAGATTCTTCTACTTCTTGATAGGGATCAAAAGCATGTATCTTGTTTGCCCATTCATCAAGAGTTAGGTCCGGGATACTTCCAACCTTGGTGTCAGCCTCATCAGTACTAGGGTGATCTTCTTGATCAAATGCTGAGCAATTGGCATTAATCTGACTTGGGGTGTAAGGCTCAATATGGAAGTTTGCAATGGGTTCGGACCTAATTGTAGCCTTAGTTCCATACCTTGTTCTAAATAAAGATGTGAGACCAATCACAGACAAATACCCTCCAATCTTGGTCAGTGAAGTCCCTCGACAAGCAAAAGGGCAAAGAGTGGTGGAAGGTCTATGATTGATACATCTTGTAAGACAACAACATTTGGACATGCATGCAAGGTAAGACTCAAGTTTTTAATCACTCCAACTGTTGCTATTGCTGTCCCATCCAATTGCACTACTCCTTTAGATATCACTTCATATTCGAGACCCAGCTGATCAGCTATTTGCTTGGGCATCACGGAGCTACTTGCCCCGGAATCAATCATGCAATTGTGTACTAGTTTATCCCCAATGATTAATGAAACATAGAAAGGAGGGGGCTTCAACATTTTACCTTGTTGTCCTCCATGACTTCCTTCAGTCTGGCAAAGCATTTGTAAGCACTTTGTCTTGCATCTGAACCCGCTGATTCAAATTGTCCAATCCTTCATGGCAGCTTGCAGTAGATCTCTTTGGCCTGGGATAGATAGGGATTCCCACATTGATATGTTAACGTTTGTCTTCTTCATCTGATCAATGATACCGAATGGTGATGAAGAATCTCTCTACTATCCTTTGGTTTGCATGTTTACTCCTCGCACGTGGGCAAAAGAACAAATGGCATTTGAGTTGGCCTAGGGGCTGTTCTTGGCTGCCCTTGTATTTTAAATCGACTCGCCTTGCCAATCATTTGTGGAGCCATGGAAGGTTGTGGATTGGCTGGGATTAATGGCTGTTCTTCACCCAAATTTCTCCTCTTTGACCTTGTGTTGGCTGCAACACCTTGAGAAACTACCTGATTCATGCCACATAAATCTTCTGCTTGCCAGTTCACCAATGTAGTGTCATTTGGGGCTGATTGTTGTTGGAATGTTTCTGGTTGTTGGTTGTTTCCTTGACTGCCCTCGCCCTCCACACCGGTAGTTGTCACCATTAGTGCTTGATTGAGAGCACCATTGAAGCACATGGATTGGTTGTGAGGCTCGTTGCATGGAAAGCACCAATCATATTCCTGAGCAATGTTGTTCTGTGTTGGCACTAATGCCTTAGAGGCAGATATGGCATTTGGATTATAGGGCTGGAATGGTCTATTGCAGGAGGCCTTACTTGGCTTTGATTTTGATTCATATTTGCAGCTGGATTAGGTGGTCTTTGTGGTTGGTATGGCTGCCTATTAGGTTGAGCTTAGGGTTGATAGGAAGGTCTGAAAACCTTGGGCTTGTTGCCTTTTAAGAGTAACCACTCATTTCCTAGGTTTTGCAAATCGCTTTCATGACCTCTTGAGTCATTTGGGGCACTTGGAGATGAAGTGGAAGCTTCATTTGAACTCTGATTTCTAGGAGTGGGAACAGGGGCCAAAGTGGGCGTTTGACTAGTGCTTGGATTTTCTAAGTTTGGATACAAGGGCATGGGAGGCCTAGAGCCGCTTTACCACCTTGAATAAGACAGCTTTCAGCCTAATGGCAATGCTATAAGCCATAGGGATTGTTGTGCCTCCCATGGACTGAATTAACATAGAAATATCAGAATTCAAAGCTTTAAGGTAATATAGAAAAGCACCTCCTGCTGTTGGCCTGACTGCCACTGGAATCCTATCCCAAGACCTTTGAAATCTGAAGTTAAAGTCACCACCGCTGCTGTTGGGGCTCTCTTGATAGTTGTCAACTGCTCCAAAAGAGACAAGTTGTCTCCCTTCTCTCCAAATTGCTCGTGAAGTGCAATGCACAGCTGATTCCAGTTTGTAATAGAACCAGCCCCAAGGCTCCTAAACCATTGCAATGCTTTACCCTTGAATGAAGATGCCAGTAATTTGACAGCCACTTGCATTTCATCGATTTCATGGATTGCACAAAGGTTAGCAATATCTTTAACATGATCACCTGGAGTAGTCTGATTTTCTCCAGTGAAGTAGGGAATGTTCTTCAAGGCTGCAATAGGAACTGGATGTTGTGCATTGAGAGCAAGTGGGCTGCTACCTGTGAAGTTGACGTAGGGGTTGTTCTGAGCCATTCTGATTGGTCTTAAAACCCTTGTATATTGAAAGAAAGGCCTGGCATGAACATGGAATCCTTTCTCCAAGTGTGGACTTGTAAAGATGAGAAAGGATTCTCCAGAGAAGGCCGGTTCCTATTCCTCCGTCGCTCGATGCACACAAAAATGCAGAGGGTTTACTAAAAAACCTAATCTAACTTGTCAAGGAGACAGGGTGAGAAAATGCATAGAATAAAACCTAAACTACAGAGGTGATGCACCAAGGAATGTTAGACACTCATTTTGCAAATCTAACACGGACCACATAGATGCAATACAAACACTATGCACAGGTAACCAAACTGCAATAAGAGATCAAAATAACAGAAATGAATACATGAGAGGGTTGAGAATCAATCACAAACATATATATATTATTGCAAAGAGTCGATACAAAGATATCAAAGTGGAGGCTAAGAGGCAAAAACTGGCATTACAATCCATATGGGAGGTTTGAAAAGCTCCACAAATTCTCTCTGCAAGTAGGGAAGAAGGGAGGATGCAAAACAAGAATGTCCGACCTCTTAAAAGGGCTCCTCTTTACAATATATATGAAGAAATGAGAGGGAGAGAGAGGAAATCCAGAATCTACCCCAACCACTTCTTGGTAGCATTTAAAATCATCTCATTATGATCCAAGCGGCGGATCCTGCAAAACGGCGGGTCGCCTAACAGAGCGGCGAGTCAGTCTCGCCGTATTAAAGTTGTAGTTGAAGCATTACACGCGTCAGAGACGTTTTCTTAATTTTCTCCCCCAAACTACACCAAAATGCAAGATTGACCCTAGAATCATGTAGAGAATTTCAACAGCTTTCCGTTGATATAAAGAACGTGCAAATCCGAGCTCTGGATCGAAAGATATGATGATCTGAAGATTTAGGGCACAAAACAGTGAAAACGGATTTTTAAATTTCTTTTCCCGCGCTCTGCCATCTGGACGACACGTGGCAGGCTCTGGTTCACTGAGCAATTCCCTCTCTCCACCTTTTCGCGGGTTTTTCTTGTGGGCCCCTTAAACTTGGACACGTGGCACTATTTCATTGGTTTGATCTGCTGCTCAAAACTCGCCCCTTTGACTTTTTGACCTTTTTCCTCGACGACACGTGTCATGCGATTCGTCCACGGCCTCGCCGATTTTCACGCCCACCGCGCTTTTTGTCCTGATGTCCCACTTTTTTTCCGTGCTGAAGTTTCTCTGTTTCGCCGAACTGGCCGATTCATCCATTTTTGTCCCTAATGTCCTGAAGTGCTTTCAGGGGCAAAATTCTTCCTGGCTCACCCGATCCGCCGCCGATCCGCCCTTTACGGCCCAAATGTCCCAAATTTTGGTGCAAAAGTTCTCCTTTTCAGCCGATCCGGTGGTTCACGTACTCACGGCCCAAATGTCCCAAACTGTTAGTCGATTTTCTTCTCTTTCGCCGAACTCGCTTTCCGCGTCCCCGCGCCCGATCGGTCCCGATTGTCCCCGTGCTAAAATTTCCTTTTCGCCGAACCGCCGGTTCACGCCCTCCGCGCACTTGTCCCACTTGTCCCTTTGCTGCTTGCTTGGGCCGCCCGTAGGCTTTTCGCCGATCCGCGCCTTTGGTGTCCCGAATGTCCCAAATGCTTCTCGACAAGGACTTAGCCGATTTTCACAATTTTTCTCGCCCAAGCTTATTTTCTCGCAACTTCTCGCATTTTCTCGTAGCTTGTTCTTTTCGACTCAGGGAGTTAGAAAATTTCTGAAGGGACCCTAGAACATGATTTTTTTAATCAATTTGCCTCGGGACTTGAGAATCCTGATGTATGTTATCAATTCAACCCTGGGGGTGAAATTGGATAACAATTTGGCGACTCAGTGGGGTCATCTGCCTGCTAGATGAAAAGACCAGTTGCCTTTTTGCGATCCATTGGGCATGGAGTCATAAGCAATGACCTCAAATGAGCCTCGATACATCGCAACTCCTCCACGAGAGCACGCCGAATCAGTAAAACTCAATCTAGGAGCAACAAAACCTGCGCCAAAGCACTTAGGGAAACTAAAACCTAACTACAACAAGACAATGTGCATACGCACTTAGAGGAATTGAAATCTAGGCTAATATTTACAAGGGTGAACCTTTTATTTCAAAGAAGAAATGTTTGAGATAGATTCCATTTACTGAATCTGCAGCTTCTTCACCGTCCAATGAGGCCAATTGAAAGCATTGCACGCTTTTGCACTTTGTGACCATGTATGGGCCACTCCAAATAGCATCAAATTTTGAATGCCTTCCCGGTTTTGCTCTGTCCGCATCCCATTTCAACACTAGATCTCCAACTTGAAAAGATCTATCCTTGGCCTTTCTATCAAAGGTCTTCTTGATCAAAGCTTGATCCTTTTCCATTGCTTGGGATGCCTGATTTCTGATCTCTTGCAGCTCCATCAACTCTGCATACCTCACCTCCATGGGCTCAAATTCAAGTAACTCCAGCTGCTTCATGAGTTCCAATGTTGGCAACTCAAGTGACATGGGCAAGATTGCCTCTCTTCCATGACAAGCCCGAATGGAGAGTTACCTTGTGGATCTTTTGGGAGTGATCCTATCAGCCCATAAGGCTGATTTCAGCTTGGTGTGCCAAGAAGACCTCCGATTCTCATCAAGAGTTCTCCTAATGATCCTCAACAAGTTCTTGCTTTGAGACTCGCCCGGCCATTACCCCGAGGGTAATAGTTCGATGAAGTGCTCAGTAAATACCGTTCTTGACAGCCCACTCACCACCTTAGATCCAATGAATGCCAATGCATTATCGTAGATTATTGTGGCAGTACACCAAATCTGGTTGTTATTCCTCATAAAAGTCTAGATGCTAGACTCATTTGCCTCTTTGAGTGCTACCGTCGTCCATTTGGTGAAGTAGTCTCGTGGTCACAAAATCCATTTATGCCCTTGGCTTGAATTGGGATTAATGACTCCAATGAAGTCCAAACCCCATTGCATGAATGGCTGGTCAACTGAGATTGGATGCAATGGAAGGGCAGCAAGTCTTTCTTTTCCCGTGAAGAATGCACAATTCTTACACCTCTTGATCCATGCATAGCAATCACTAAAAATTTTAGGCCAATAATAACCAGCCTTCATGATTTTTAGAGCTGTCACTCTTGGTGCAAAATGGCCACCAGCTGGTCCACCATGAAACTCTTCCAACACCCTTTGAATCTGATCTGTGCTAATGCATCTCAGCAGCACTCCATTCACATCTTTCTTGAACAAAACTCCATCAACAATGGCATACGGAACAGCCTGCAACCTGAAGTGTCTCCTTTGGGTCTTGTTCATCTCCGGAGGGCATAGGCCTGTGCTTAGGAAGTGCATAATATCTTGGGTCCAGCAGGAGTCGGGGAAGCATTGTCTTCTTCTTGATCGCCACTTGGCTCATGGTCTCTTGACTCACAAAAACAGCCTCTTCTTCGTTGCATACTTCCTTTTGCTTCCCAAAACCAGCTGCTCACACAAATTTTTCCTCTTACCACCTTTGGTGATCTTGATATCAATGTCATACTCCATGACACGGGTGATCCAACCTCCCTTTTTCTCATTCAAATCCTTGTTGAGGAGGAAGTCCTTAACTCCAAAGCATGTGAGACCAAAGAATCGACCTTGTTGTTTGAGACTAAATGCTTGAATTTCTTCAAGCTTCGACACGCAAGTACATGCTTTTCAATAAAAGAGTACCTCACCTCATAGTCATCTAGGCTCTGGCTGAAAAGGCAATCGGCTGCTCATCATTATCTTTGTTCTGTTGTACTAGAATGGCAGAGATAGTGTCATCACCTCCAAATGCATAGAGGATGAAATCCTTGAGAAGTCTCGGGTTGATGAGAGGTTGGTGCCCGAGAGATAGCTTCTTTGATTGCTTCAAAACTCTCCTTGCCTTCTGCTGTCCACTTAAAAGCCATGCTCTTCTTTAACATTTTGGTGATGGGCTTGACAAGGGCTGCAAAATCTGGGATAAACCTGCGGACAAAATTGATCCTTCCCAAGAAACTTTGAAGAGCCTTCTTGTGACTTGGCAATGGCAGTGCTCTTATGGCTTCAACTCTCTCGATCAATCACACCCTCTTTCGAGAGACAATATGGCCAAGGAGCTTTCCTTCATGTGCAAGAAAGATGCACTTCTTGGGGTTCAAAGATACTCCGAACTTTCTACACCTCTGAAACACTTGCCTGAGGTGAAAGAGATGGTCTGCTGCATTCTTTGAGAAGACAGTGATATCATCTAGATATATCAGCACTATCTTGTTGATCAAGCCTTTGAATGCCATGTCCATTGCCCTTTGGAAGGTAGCACCAGCGTTGGACAGCCCAAATGGCATCTTCTTGTAAGCATATGTGCCCCATTTAGTTGTGAAGGCTGTCTTGAATTGGTCTTCTTCTTTCACCATCACCTGATTATACCCTGAGTAGCCATCTAGGAGAGAGAATCTCTCTGAACCGGATACTACTTGCAATATTTGTTCCATGGAAGGGAGTGGATAATGATCCTTGAGAGAGGCCCTATTGAGGTCTCGGAAGTCCACACACAACCTGATTTCTCCGCTCTTCTTCCTGACCGGAACCAAGTTAGCAACCCAGCTTGAGTGCTTGATCGGGAATATAATGCTTGCCTCTATTAGCTTATTTAGCTCTTTCTTCATCAGAGGCTCAATGTGAGGGTTGACTGGTCTCGCTTCTGCCTGATGGGCTTAGCATCTGGATCCAATTCTATGGTATGTTGTGCCAAATTCGGATTGAATCCTCTCAAGTCTTCATAGCTCCAAGCGAAGACATCTGGAAATTCTTGGCAAAGCTGAACAAAATCAGATTTCTCTTGTGAGGTACTTACTTTGCCAATCTGCAATGTTTTGCCTTCTTCCACTAAAATAGGCTCTGAATCCTCACCCTTTACTTGAATGTTTGCCTTCTCCTTCCGGAATTGATCATTCGGGTTGAAGATCGACTCCAAGGTTATGAGGCCTTTTGGTAATTTGTTAGTTCTCAACTGCACCACTTGGTCACCATACTGCTGATGCAACTTGTCTTGATTCCTGGCAGAGAACTCAGCTTCTTCTTGTAGGAAATTGACGATTTGCTGGTCATTCTCAAACACTTGCCAACTGACATTGTTATCCGGCACTGAAGGCCTCACAATCACGTGGATGTTTGGCTGTACCTTGTCTTGTTGAATGCTTTTCATAATGTCAAAGGCTGCCCCTACTGCTGCAAGCCTGTCAGCAGCTTGATTCTCTTTCCTGGGAATGGATTCGATGCCAAAACCTTCAAAATCTTCCATGAGGTCCCACACCCTATTCAGAGCACTTGAGTAGATCATTCTTGGCAAAGATGCCGTCCCTTGACCCGATTTACAATCAATTCACTGTCCCCAAAGACTTGCAGATTCTTTATTTTTCTCTTGATTGCCCAATGCATCCTCGCACCAAGGCTTCATATTCAGCAAGTTGTTATTGAGCATGCAAATTGAAATCTAAAAGCTGAATAGTACTTTATTCCTCGAGGTGAAACAAGCATGGCTCCACCTCCCGCACCTTGCCTACTCCTTGATCCGTCAAAAACAGCTGCCATACCTCGTTGTCATCATATGGCTTGGCTTGGTGATGCTAGAACAGTTGATTTTCTTCGTATACAATAGACTCCCACTCGATTCTTCTACTTCGATAGGGATCAAAAGCATGTATCTTGTTTGCCCATTCATCAAGAGTTAGGTCCGGATACTTCCAACCTTGGTGTCAGCCTCATCAGTACTAGGGTGATCTTCTTGATCAAATGCTGAGCAATTGGCATTAATCTGACTTGGGGTGTAAGGCTCAATATGGAAGTTTGCAATGGGTTCGACCTAATTGTAGCCTTAGTTCCATACCTTGTTCTAAACAACATGTGAGACCAATCAGCAGACAAATACCCTCCAATCTTGGTCAGAAGTCCTCGACAAGCAAAGGGCAAAGAGTGGTGGAAGGTCTATGATTGATACATCTTGTAAGACAACAACATTTGGACATGCATGCAAGGTAAGACTCAAGTTTTTAATCACTCCAACTGTTGCTATTGCTGTCCCATCCAATTGCACTACTCCTTTAGATATTACTTCATATTCGAGACCCAGCTGATCAGCTATTTGCTTGGGCATCACGGAGCTACTTGCCCCGGAATCAATCATGCAATTGTGTACTAGTTTATCCCCAATGATTAATGAAACATAGAAAGGAGGGGGCTTCAACATTTTACCTTGTTGTCCTCCATGACTTCCTTCAGGCTGGGCAGCATTTGTAAGCACTTTGTCTTGCATCTGAACCCGCTGATTCGAAGTTGTCCAATCCTTCATGGCAGCTTGCAGCAGATCTCTTTGGCCTGGGATAGATAGGGATTCCCACATTGATATGTTAACGTTTGTCTTCTTCATCTGATCAATGATACTGAATGGTGATGAAGAATCTCTCTGTTGTCCTTTGGTTTGCACGTTTACTCCCTGCACGTGGGCAGCAACAGCTGGCATTTGAGTTGGCCTAGGGGCTGTTCTTGGCTGCCCTTGTGTATTTGAAACTGGACTCTGCTTGCCAATCATTTGTGGAGCCGTGGAAGGTTGTGGATTGGCTGGGGCTAATGGCTGTTCTTCACCCAGATTCCTCCTTTTTGACCTTGTGTTGGCTGCAACACCTTGAGAAACTACCTGATTCATGCCACAGAAATCTTCTGCTTGCCAGTTCACCAATGTAGTGTCATTTGGGGCTGATTGCTGTTGGAATGTTTCTGGTTGTTGGTTGTTTCCTTGACTTCCCTCGCCCTCCACACCGGTAGTTGTCACCATTAGTGCTTGATTGAGAGCACCATTGAAGCACATGGATTGGTTATGAGGCTCGTTGCATGGAAAGCACCAATCATATTCCTGAGCAATGTTATTCTGTGTTGGCACTAATGCCTTAGAGGCAGATATGGCATTTGGATTATAGGGCTGGAATGGTCTATTGGCAGGAGGCCTTACTTGGCTTTGATTTTGATTCATATTTGCAGCTGGATTAGGTGGTCTTTGTGGTTGGTATGGCTGCCTATTAGGCTGAGCTTGGGGTTGATAGGAAGGTCTGAAACCTTGGGCTTGCTGCCTCTTGAGAGTAACCAGCTCATTGCCTAGGTTTTGCAAATCAAGCTTCATGACCTCTCGAGTTCATTTGGGGCACTTGGAGATGAAGTGGAAGCTTCATTTGAACTCTGATTTCTAGGGGTGGGAACAGGAGCCAAAGTGGGTGCTTGACTAGTGCTTGGATTTTCTAAGTTTGGATACAAGGGCATGGGAGGCCTAGGAGCCACTTTACCACCTGAATAAGACAGCTTTTCAGCTCTAATGGCAATGCTATAAGCCATAGGGATTGTTGTGCCTCCCATGGACTCGAATTAACATAGAAATATCAAATTCAAAGCTTTAAGGTAATATAGAAAAGCACCTCCCGCCGTTGGCCCGACCGCCACCGGAATCCTATCCCAAGACCTTTGAAATCTGAAGTTGAAGTCACCACCGCTCGTTGGGGCTCTCTTGATAGTTGTCAATGCTCCAAAAGAGACAAGTTGTCTCCTTCTCTCCAAATTGCTCATGAAGTGCAATGCACAAATGATTCCAGCTTTGTAATAAACCAGCCCCAAGGCTCCTAAACCATCAGAATGCTTTACCCTCAATGAAGATGCCAGTAATTTGACAGCCACTTGCATTTCATCGATTTCATGGATTGCACAAAGGTTAGCAATATCTTTAACATGATCACCTGGAGTAGTCTGATTTTCTCCAGTGAAGTAGGGAATGTTCTTCAAGGCTGCAATAGGAACTGGATGTTGTGCATTGAGAGCAAGTGGGCTCGCCTCCGTGAAGTTGACGTAGGGGTTGTTCTGAGCCATTCTGATTGGTCTTAAAACCCTTGTATATTGAAAGAAAGGCCTGTCAGGTGGAGGAGTTGAGAGAGTTCTGTTTGGTGGAGATGGAGACCTTTGAATCCTTCTTCCTCTTTGCCTTCTTCTCGAGATAACCGCAGTATTCAAACAACACTTCTTCTTCTCCACTCTTGACCTTGTGGTGATTCTTCTCATGAGTTTTCAGCCTCGCACCCTGCTGAAACCAGTTGATTCTTCCCCTTGGAGTCGCCAGATATGCAAATAATAGCTCTTATAAGCAAGAAAACTGCAGCAGATGCATATCAACTTTGCTGCAATAAAAATGAGACCTCTAGGTCCCACCGGGCGTGCCAAAACTGTTGTTGCAGACTCACAAAGACTCCCGATGCGATCAGCTTCTAGGTTGATGTTCAGCATCCAATGGTGATTGCACAACATGGAATCCTTTCTCCAAGTGTGGGACTTGTAAAGATGAGAAAGGATTCTCCAGAGAAGGCTGGTTCCTATTCCTCTGTTCAGATGCACACAAAAATGCAGAGGGTTTACTAAAACCTAATCTAACTTGTCAAGGAGACAGGGTGAGAAAATGCATAGAATAAAACCTAAACTACAGAGGTGATGCACCAAGGAATGTTAGACACTCATTTTGCAAATCTAACACAGACCACATAGATGCAATACAAACACTATGCACAGGTAACCAAACTGCAATAAGAGATCAAAATAACAACAATGAATACATGAGAGGGTTGAGAATCAATCACAAACATATATATATTGCTCAAGAGTCGATACAGTACATTGCAGTGGCCAAGAGGCAAAAACTGGCATTACAATCCATATGGGAGGTTTGAAAAGCTCCACAAATTCTCTTGCAAGCAGGGAAGAAGGGAGGATGCAAAACAAGAATGTCCGACCTCTTAAAAGGGCTCCTCTTTACAATATATATGAAGAAATGAGAGGGAGAGAGAGGAAATCTAGAATCTACCCCAACCACTTCTTGGTAGCATTTAAAATCATCTCATTATGATCCAAGCGGCGGATCCTGGCAAAACGGCGGGCTGTCTAACAGGAGCGGCGAGTCTGTCTGCTGTATTAAAGTTGGTAGTTGAAGCATTACACGCGTCAGAGACGTTTTCTTAATTTTCTCCCCCAAACTACACCAAAATGCAAGATTGACCCTAGAATCATGTAGAGAATTTCAACAGCTTTCCGTTGATATAAAGAACGTGCAAATCCGAGCTCTGGATCGAAAGATATGACGATCTGAAGATTTAGGGCACAAAACAGTGAAAACGGATTTTTAAATTTCTTTTCCCGCGCTCTGCCATCTGGACGACACGTGGTGCTCGGTTCACCGAGCAATTCCTCTCTCCACCTTTTCACGGGTTTTTCTTGTGGGCCCCTTAAACTTGGACACGTGGCACTATTTCATTGGTTTGATCTGCTCAAAACTCGCCCCTTTGACTTTTGACCTTTTTCCTCGACGACACGTGTCATGCTGTGATTCGTCCACGGGCCTGCCGATTTTCACGTCCACCGCGTCTTTTTGTCCCGGATGTCCCACTTTTCCTTGTGCTGAAGTTTCTTGTTTCGGCCGAACCGCCGCCACGTCCATTTGTCCCTAATGTCCCAAAGTTGCTTTCATGGGCAAATTCTTCCGGTTCACCCGATCCGGCCGATCCGCGCCTTTACGGCCCAAATGTCCCAAATTTTTGGTGCAAAATTTCTCCTTTTCGCCGATCCGGGTGGTTCATGTACTCACGGCCCAAATGTCCCAAACAAGCTTAGCCATTTTTTCTTCTCCTTCTACCGAACCGGCCGCTTCCGCCCCATCGCCCCGACGTCCGATTTTCCCTGCTGCTGCTAAAATTTCCTTTTTTCGGCCGAACCGCCGGTTCGCGCCCTCCGCGCATACTTGTCCCACTTGTCCCTTTGCTGCTTGCTGGCCGCCCGTAGGCTTTTCGGCCGATCCGCCTTGGTCCCAAATGTCCCAAATATTTCTAGACAAGGACTTAGCCGATTTTCACAATTTTTCTCGCCCAAGCTTATTTTCTCGCAACTCTCTCGCATTTTCTCGCAGCTTGTTCTTTTCGACATTCTTTCAAGGGACCTAGAACATGATTTTTGCCCTGGATTAATCAATTTGCCCGACTTGAGAATCTTCGATGTATGTTATCAATTCGGGGTGAAATTAAATAATGATCTCTCCTACATCCTTCCCAACCCCTCAATCTAGGAATACCATTATCCAAATACACATAATGTTTTAAATCCATCAACTAACTTGGCAATTCAAGTTCGTGCGAAAACACCAAACTAGGTGCTTGACAAGGCATTTTTAAAATTTTGACATATTGTAACCTCTCTCAAGCAAATCAGTAAGATGGCTTGTGATTTTCATGCCCTCCTCAAGTAGGATTCAATTTTTGGTTAGCTAATTTGTGAATGGAATTCCATGCCAAAAGATAAAATTGAGTACTTGGAAAGGCATTTACTAATTTTTGATTTATTGTAGCCTCTACCAAATGAAGGTTTAAGATTGCTTTGAAGTCATGCCCTTCCTAAGTGGGTTTTGATCTTGGGTGAAGTAAATTGTGGGTTTAACTCCATGCCAAAACATTAAATTAGGTGCTTGGAAAAACACTTCCAATTTTTTGACATATTGTAGCCTCT
Source organism: Taxus wallichiana var. yunnanensis (assembly GCA_018340775.1). Taxonomy (NCBI): domain Eukaryota; kingdom Viridiplantae; phylum Streptophyta; class Pinopsida; order Cupressales; family Taxaceae; genus Taxus; species Taxus wallichiana. Next base: position 87,587,575 of record CM031238.1, read on the forward strand.
CTCAAGTGGAGGTGTAAAATTGCTTGGAATTTTCATGTTATTCTTGAGTGGGATTTGATCTCGGTTAAACTAACTTGTCAATGTCACCCAATCCAAAAAAACAAACCAAGTGCTTAGAAAGGCACCTAGACTAATTTTTGACATATTGTACCCTCTCTTAAGTGGAGTTGTAAGATTTCTTGGCATACACATGCCCTTCCCGGATGCGATTCAATCTTGGGTCAACTAACTTGTCAAAAGCCCACAAAAAAACACCAAAACTAGTGCTTGGTAATATAGTTACAAATTATTGACATATTACAATCTCTATAAAGCAAATATTTAGTATTTCTTGGCATAGACACACCCTTCCCAAATGTGATTGATCCTAGGTTAACCAACTTGTCAATATAAGTCCATGCAAAAACACAAAATAGGTGCTTAGAAAGGAATTTAATATTTTTAATGTATTGTAGCCTCTCTCAACTAAATGTTTATAGCGCCTTCTCCAAACAATTATATCAAAGTAGTAAAAAAAAAAATTTGGAAAATCCTTCCATCTTATTCAAAAATTTAAACGCTTCTTTGGACTTGGTGATCCTGCTCCTCGCTTCCCGCTGATGTTCACACATTTAGATGTTATTATTGTAATAATTAGTTAGACTAAATATACATAGAGGGTTCACACACACACACACACACACACACACATCCAAACACACACACACACACAACACACACACACACACATCCAGATTTACCCTATCCAAAATATCCCTTTAATTAATGACAATATCATGTTGTTCTTGAGCGGGGATTTGATCTTGAGTCAACTAACTTGTAAATGTAAGTCCGTACTAAAACACCAAATCAGGTGCTTGGAAAAGCACTTATTAATTTTGGATGTATTTTAGCATCTCCCGAAGGAAGGTTTAAAATTTCTTGAAATTTTCATGTCCTTTTCGAGTAGGATTCGATATCGAGTCAACTAACTTGTCGATGTAAGTCCACATTGAAGCACCAAACCTGGTGAGCTTAACAAGACTTTTTTTGATAAATTGTAGCCTTTCTCATGTGGAGGTGTAAGCTTGCTTGGCATAGAAATTCCCTTCATGAATGTGATTCAATCTTAAGTCAACTAACTTGTTGCTTGAAAATACACTTACAAAATTATGATGTATTGTAGCCTCTCTCAATTGGAGGTGTAAGCTTGTTTGGCATATATATGCCCTTACCGAATGTGATTCGATCTTGGGTCAACTAACTTGTCGATGTAAGTCGTGCCAAAACACCAAATCAGTTTCTTGGCAAGGAATTTACTCTTTATTAATGTATTGTAGCCTTTCAAGTGGAGGTTTAAGATGGTTTGACATTTTCATATCGCTTCATGAGTGGGATTCGATCTTGAGCCACAAAATATTAAACAAGATAGTTAAGAAGATGATATTAGAATTATTAGTATTTACTATGTTGATTTCCAATGAAACATAAGATTTGGGTTGCCAAAAAAATGGAGAATAGTTGGGCTCCCCTATTAAATGACAATGAGCCTTTTTATAAAAAGATTAAAAAAATTTAGAACAAAATTACCTAGATATGTTCATCTTTGCCAAATATACAAAAGACTTCTCTTTTCCTTAAAGAATAAATAACATTAAGATCTTCTCATGTATTCAATGTCAACTAAAACATATTATGAATAATTTGATGATTTACTTTTTTACTATGTTATATTTTTTTATTATTTGTCAATTTTATGTCTTTTGTACTCTATAATTTTTTGTATTTTAACATGACTTTTTCTTAATAAAGATGTCTTGGAAAAGAGAGGAAATGATTTAGAAAGGGAAATGGAATCCCAAGAATGCAACTAAAATTCATAAATTGTTTGAAATGATTGTAAAATAAGCATTTGACTATATTTTTGTTTGATAAAGTTTTTAATAATGTTCTCGTTGTTTTTATGTAGGAAAAACATAAGATCGACCTTGTTTCACGGTGTAGTGTCACTTCAAATTATGCATGGAAAGATGGAGACTATTGAGGTGGGCGTGGGAGTGTTGATGTTGTAGATGGCGATGTTGGAAGTGGTGATGTTGGGGGTTTGGGAAATACTACCGAGAGTGTTGGTGATTTGGAGGATTGCTGAATGATGTTGGGTGGAATGATGCTACTAGATTTCATGATCCCCTATTTTTTAGGGTTAATAATGAGTATGATTTATGCCCTTTTTTATGATTAGTAGTGTGATGCGTTTTTATCGTCATACTCTTTTATTATAGGTTTTAATATATTATTTTGGTATTATGGTCTTTTATTTAGAATCATTAGAACTTATCTTGACTTGCATTTTAGCCTTCAAAATTATTTGTACTTTAACATCCAAATTTATTCAATATCGTTGAACACTAGCCTACCCCAACTTGTCTTAGCGAGTGATTTTGATGTTGTGTACATATTTTATTCAAATTTTTAAATCACATCATGCAATAAATAGGAGTTAATTTTGGGGTTCAACGAAAGTTTCACAACAAATTTGAATCGAATTTATATCAAACATTCACATTATAAATAACATTATCTAGTAATTAAAATTTTATATTAAAATTACGAAATTATAATACTATTCAATTTTAATGAACAATGAATTATTAATTTTTTAGTTTTTCTTCAAAATAAAGTTGGACTATAGTCAAGTGCTACAATCAACTTATAGTCAAATTTTATAGTCACATGATGGTCTAATTCTATAATTAGTTTATAGTCACAAACCAAAAAGTTGTGCTATAATCAACAAATACAACTAGAATATAATCGGATCTTGAAGTTGACTTGTAATTAGGCTATAGTCTAGACCTAAAGTCATTTTATAGTTATGTTTACAACGAAACCAAAGCCACATTAAAGTTGAAGTATAGTCAAACTATAACCAAAAGGAAAGTCGCCTTATAGTTAGAAGGGTAAATTTAAGGTAATGTCACGCTTATGTTGCCCTATGGTCGACTATTATTGGATGACATTAGACCCTTATGTTAGATCAATTCTAACTCATTTTTAAAAAAAGACCACACTAGTAACACAAACTAGTGACAACCATATGATTGTAGACATTAATTTTTCCTTTTTCAAATTTTTTATAACAAACACTATAATGACTATATGTGACACTATTTTATTCAAATGATGTAGTGATCTAACTAGACTTGGTTTCTAACAATAGATCTTTAACATACCCATTCGAGTTCAAGAAAAGTGACTTCGGGATCAAAATCTGGATGGACTTGTGGAATCTTGGTGGAAACCTTGCCCTAAAACCGCGTTTTCTAGGTATCCTTTTTCTTCATGAAAATACTAATTTTTTAAAAAGGCTTCCTACGAGATTGGGCTGTGCTCACTTCATAAATATATTTTCGCGGAAACAACAATTCTCAATGCATGCATTCAACAAAAAAATCTCACTTTGGATAACTTCTTTCTCAACACATATTACTGCCTCATTTCATGACAAAATTATGTAACATAAGAGATATACTTGATACAAGATAAAGGGAAAATATGGCTATCTCAAGGTGATAGGAATACAAATTTCTCCTATAGCTCATGTTCACAACTTATATTTTCTAATTCGTTTGAGGATGATATGCATTATTGAACTGTAACTTAGTGTCTAAATATTTCCATAAGGTTCTCTAGAAGTGGCTCAAATTTTTTGTCTCTATCTGAAGTGATAGATTTTAGGATACCATGCAACCTAAAAACTTCCTTAAAAAACAAATCTGCTATCCTTGTAGCATCATTTGTAGTCTTACATGAAATAAAGTGCACCATCTTAGAAAATCTATCCACAACAACAAAAATTGAATCATTACCTCTTTGTGTGTTGGGAAGCCCTAATACAAAATCCATGCTCAAGTTTGTCCACGATCCTGTTGGTACCTTGGTAATGGCATGTACAATCCGGTGTTTTGTGCATGTCCCTTAGAAACTTGACATATCCTACATCTTGAAACATACCTTATCACATCTCTCTTTAGATTTGGCTAGAAATACTTTTCCTCCACTAATGCTATTGTTTTATTCTTTCCAAAATGACCACCCAAACCACCACTATGCAATTCTCTTAAAATGTTATCCTGATAGATCTAAACGGAATGCATAATTGTTTTCCCTTAAATAAATAAGCATATTACATAAAATAACCCTCGTAAATATTACCCGTATCTCCTAGTTTTCTACCTTCTTGTTGTTCAACAATCCTATCGAATTTAGAATCATATTCATGTACAATTCCTTAATACATTCAATCCCGACCACTCCACTTACCATAACATCAATAAGGCCACACACCTACTCAAAGCATCAACTACCTAGTTTTGTTTTCCTAATTTATGCTTTAGGAAAAATGTGTACCCCTACAAGAATGAAACCCACTTTGCATGCCTACTATTCAACTTATTTTTTTGTATTCACAAATCTTAAGGCTTGGTGATCTGTATACAAAATAAACTCCTTTGGCACCAAGTAATGCATGTAATGCCTTAGTGCTTGTATAATGACATAAAATTCAATATCATAAGTAGAATACTTTTTTCGTACCTCATTCAAATTCTCACTATAATATGATATAGGCCTTCCTTCTTGACTTAATACAACACCAATTCCCACATGTGAAGCATCACAATCAACCTCAAATATTTTGTTAAAATCGAGACAGGGCCAAAACATGTGCATTTGTTACTTTATTGTAATAATTCAAATCTCTTTGTCGCTTCCTTTTTCTTGTAGACACTAAATCACACACTTTGAGTCATTATTTAGTCTCGAGTCTCATACTACTATTCATATGGTTCTTAAGTGAAAAGAGTAAAAATTAACCCATGTTTTTGGCCATTTTGCATTGTTTTTGTTGCTACTTTCGATCTTGCACCCGTACTTGCCCAGTCTATACTCTCATACTACGTTTTTCCTATTACTTGATCGGGAACCTAGCTAGACCGAGGCACCCCAGGAACCCTCGTCCCCTTTGGGCACCTTGATCCTCTTTACACTTTCCTCTCACTTTTTGGGCACTTTCTAGCCGTTTGAGCTTCTTATATTTTTGGTGGTCAGCATTTTCAAGGTTAATTACAAAATTAAAGCAAGAGAACCATATAAATATAAATTTATGTGACCATAATGAGGGACCAAACACTAAACACTAGCTATCACCACCTAAGGTTGCATCCATCAAAGACATTTATAACTACATTTGCATCCATCTAGCTCCATCACAAAGCACACAAGGATGGTTCATCTACATCACACTTCATAGGAGGGGATTATATTGTTTCCATGCACACATTTATTACATTCTACATCTAGTTACTTGCTCGCTACTTCACAAAGTGTGATTGGCACAAGAGAAACCTAGGGAAAACACACACACACACACACACACACACACACACACACACACACACACACACACACACACACACACACACACACACACACCTATAACTACATTGGGTATGAGATGTAGTGCAATGCTTAGTGATAAGTCCATCAATTTGGCAGCTAAGGACAGTCCGACCCCTTTATATGCATCTTTATTTTTAGGGTTTTGATACTTTGTCTGGGGTTTTGCAGGTGATTATCCATTGCAGGTTTACAAAAACATTGGTAACTACACAACGCCATTCACATAACAGAGAAGCGAACATAGGTGAACAATCAATGACACCTAAGAGGATGTTTTATGATCATTTTCAAAGACCAGGAGCCCATATCTCGGACCGGGGAGCCCATGGGTGCCCCTATCCCTCTCAAAGTGCCCCAGGTCCTACTCGGATAGATCGGATCTACATTTTCTCGTGCTCATGTGTGACAATTTCTTACTCTTGCTCATTTAGTCTCCAATGCGACACAATCCCGCGACATCATCAAATAAGCTAAGGCCTTATTAACCCTATTTGCACATTAGGGATTTACATTTCATTTCTTAGATTGCTAAGGTAATATTTCAATATTTTATTACTTAATTTATTCAGGTTATTTTACTCGCTCTCTACAACACTAGATTACACTAGAATATTCACATTTTAGTGAACCCGAATGCTTTCATGCTTAGTATCCTCATTCTTCCTCTATCATGGCTCCTCAAATTCCTCAAATTTTTTTTTAATTTACTTAAGATGCATCCCAATTGCAGGGCTATTATGCAAAAACCCTAGACACTATGTATCTCCTAGGGATATATTGCCGCATCAAGTAAGTGTTTTTTTCAATCATTTATCTGATGACCCTAGTCCTCATGATCCTCCATCTAATCAACCCATGTTGGAGTCAATTCAAGCTTTACATTATTTATTTCAAGACAAATTTAAGGCTATGAAATCCACGATTACATATCTCAAATCTAAAATCCAATATCTTAAGGACGCTTCTCAGACTCATGTTTGTTCTCCTCCTACATCTCCTCTTAATTCTATGTTTACTACATGTGCTCATATTAGTGAGCCTCAAGCCATATCATTGCCAAATCCTCTCATGTTTGATCACAATACTAAGCAACATGATGTTATTACTTTGAGCTCCTTAGTCATCAAGATCACTTTACCATCTACTCATGGCTATCCTCCTTATCGTCTTGCAAAATAGCGGGATTGCCCATATTGTAATTATCATTGTATCTAACAAGTCGTTAATATTCACACTTTAGTTATATCATATTTGTTAGTCCCGAGCGGTATCCATGATTGTTTTACAACAAAGGAAATAGTAGGAATTGTTCTCAACATGTACTTAAAAACATAATTCATTGAATAATAGACTACTTGAATTAGGAAATGAAAGACATTGAAGCAAAAGAATATTAAAGATGAGATTTAAAGGTATTTAACACAATTTAATTCTGAAATGGTAAATGCATTTGAAATGATAGAAAGGAAATAACATAAATCTCCCTTCTCATTAGGGAGGAGTGGCCCTTTCTCCTTCCCTTCGATCAGGTTCAATGTTGAAAGTCACACAACAAATTTTTCCCTTGAATCTACAATTTTATTGAATTGAAAGAGTCTACTTTTACAATCATCAACTAATTGAACAAACCCTCAATCTTAATACATTAGCTCTCTTATAAAATATTAGTCCTAGTCCTTCTAGGAGAGAACTAGTTTATTTGCAATTAATAACACCTACTTAACTAGACAATGCCTAAAACAATGACTAACTATTCTAAGAATTACAGTTGTGGAAGGAGTAGTCTTTGCAATGTTTGGATTGAATTAATCTTGCTAACTGCAGAGGATGCCCGTAATTGACTCCTTTGAGAGATTCAATCGGTGCTGGAAGATACTTCAGATCTTAGATTGATTGCAGATAATCATGGTGATAATAAATCCATAGGTGTCATCTGCATCACGTCTCCAAGCACTGAAGTTATGCTTCCGTATAATTCGTATGCGGGTAGATTGAAGTAGTAGCACATGTTTCATGCTCATATCATTATGTTAACTGATGTGCCAACTATACCAACTCATAGTTCAACAATCTGAGCTATTTATCTCCTTTTCACAAGTTCTTTATTTCAAGGAAATCTAAATTGGTGATCTCGGGCGAGCTCGATTCTTCATGGAGATTCTTGTGCTAATGAAAAGGTGAGTCCTGCTAGTGCACCAACGAGTCCTCGCGCTAGTCTACAAATAACTCTGTGATCACTCAGCATATACTTTTGAAATGTATTGTTTATTCTCATAAAAAGATTAATTCAAGCCATTTTTGAAGAAGCAATAATAAGATAAAAATAACAAGAATATGCACAACATTTCCTTCCAAAACATAGTAACGTATTAATTAAAAACCACCAACATTATCCATTGAGCAACATGATATCAAAATAATACGAGGTTTCACATGGGTTTGAACATAAAAAATGGGGATTCATCAGAATCAATGGACATAATGACAATGACTGCTATGCTTTATGATGAAGAACCAAGTATCTTGAGCGTCGAAGGCTTTATCTCATTCGTTGTACAACATTCTACCGCATGCCCATCTATAATTTTTACATTCCAATGGGTTCCTAAATTTGATTCGTTTATACCTAATGAGCATCATGTCATTGTTTATAAGGTTCCTTCTACGAGAGACTCAATAATCGCATATGCAACATCCTCTCAAAATCAGTCCACCTTCTCCTATCAAGTCTTCTACAACGTCATCAATACCACCAAAACTACCACCATTCAAGATTCCTCCACATCCTACTCCACTTTCATTTCCAATTCATTTTTTCAAAGAAACTCCTCCTTTTGCCAATGGTCAAGACACATTTCGCCACCATTACATGGTATCGTTGTTACTATTTCCACACATGCTTCCACTACTTCATGAAAACTTGGTCTTTGGTAGGTAACTCATGATAATACACTCACCATCACACACTTAGGGGAATTGCACTTACTACCCCCCCAATAAAAACACACACCTATTGACACACACTAACATCGCTCACTACCACGATGACATAAGCTTGTGCTTTGGTTCACACTTGACTGTTGAGGGCATCCTATACACATGAACCTCACACATTACACACTACACACTAAATACTACACATCCTACACATATACTCATACATGTTGCACTCATTACCCTATTACGCACTCTAGTCTAACGGTCCATCTTGGATTTGTTGAAGGTTACATCCCAAATGGACCTCATCACACTTACACCTTCATCATTTAATATTTTTTAATTCAAAATTCCTAGATTAAGTGATATACGCTTTAGGCTATAGGGTCATTTCTTCTAGCATCATCTTGTGATAGGCTACATCATCACTTCCACTTTCATCATTTAGTGGTATACGCTTTAGGATAACTCACCACTCCTTCGATTATCTTGTCATGATATACACTTAGGCTACAACATCACACATAACTCATCTATGTCGTATATCATCACTACACACTCATCACATGTTGCACACAACACATAGTTTGACCATTTCCTAATGACACACTCTCGTTTATGGTTCATTCTTGACTTGCTAAGGGGCATACTAAATGAACCTCACTGCATACAATTCCATTCACTCGGGGGGCTTTATCATTCACTCTGCATTCCATTCCATCCATCCACAACATACTACATTTTATGGTTGCATTTACTCTTTCTTGCACTTGATTTTACATGTTCACTTTATTACACATGCTAGATAGATATCTTGTATGTCATTATCATTATCATACACACATGCACATTCACTTGCTTTCTAGTTGTGATCACATACTATACATGGATATTACACGCAACATGGATGCTTGAATATCAGTCCCACAACACTCCTGAGGGCATCCACATTTGTATGTTATAGGTGTTATTGTTTCATTTTTGTTCATAGCACACTACTTTGGTTTATACACACTTTGACATACATTTTATATTTCTAACATGTTAATGGGTGCTTCATGTGCATCATTTGTTATGTAGGGATATTTTTTCCATACTTTTTTGTTCCACTGTATGGTGTTTCTTGTTCTTGTTTATGGGATTTTCCCTTTGTCTTATGTGCACACTTGTTTTTTTGCGGCCATTGTGGCCTTGAGTGTCTTGCGACATCGTGAGTGGTGTCTCATGTTTACAACCCACTTTGTGTGGCCTACATTGTCTTCTTGGGTGTTTAAATTATTTGTTTATGTTCTAGCTTACACATTCTCTGTTTGGCTTACACTTGTTTTATACATGCATGTTTGTGCTAACACTTTTTATAGCTACCTTTTTTGTTTATGCCTTGGTTTCTACCAAACACATCCCCTTGCAGGGCACAATTTTAGTATCCATGGTCAATCCTCTTTTGGGCCGCATTCTCCTATCCATGATGTCACATGCACCCCTAAAGAGGGGGGCATCATTTAGGTTTACACACAATACTGATATAATTCAGTTTTTAGTTTTTGTCCATGACACAGTGGGTTACACAACAAATGAGTTCGACCGGTTTACATAACTCCATACACAACCAATTTTACATCACAGATTGTCCTTATAATTCTAGGGAGAAGTTACAAGTTAGAGGAAAAACCGGACCTTCCTCTCTACACTACTTCGGCTAGTGGTGTCAAATCAACCAAAAAACCAGACAATACAGAGGTCTCTTCACTCTTGGGAAGCAGTTACAAGTTGGAGGATAAATCAGACTTTCCTCCCTACACTTCTTCGGCAAGCAGGCATGCTATCATCTGAAAAAATCACACGACATTGACAAGATCCTTTCTAAACCATTTTTTCTCATCACGAATCAGGTGCACATGTTCCTTTTTCATTTAGGTACTTTCTTTACATGTTTTTACATATTACACATATACATGTGTATTTGACTACTTGATCGTCTTCTTTTTTGCAATTTTGTCTCGTATGGGAAGCCAATAGTCAACATCACACACATGATACTAACCATGAAGGTACACCACACAAATTGGCATCTACACGCATGTTTTTGCCCTAGGTTCACTCTCATCAATTTTTACACTTTTGCATCTTTAGTCTCCATGCTCCATGTTTTTATCACTCCACACTTTTGTCTAGTCCTTTGGCATGCATTCTACATCACTCTACATGGATATCAAGTACACATCTCTATCTAATTTATGTTACTGAGCATTTTCTCACCAACATAAAGTGGGGAAAATGTAGACACAAAATCACACACTTTGAGTCATTATTTAGTCCCAGTCTCATACTACTATTCATATGGTTCTTAAGTGAAAAGAGTAATAATTAACCCATGTCTTTGGCCATTTTGCATTGTTTTCTGTTGTTACTTTTGATCTTGCACACGTACTTTCCTAGTTTGTACTCTCATACTATGTTTTTCCTATTTTTGATTGAGGTGCCCCAAGTGCCCCTGGTCCCCTCTGGGCGCCCTGATCCTCTTTACACTTTCCTTTCACTTTTTGGGAACTTTCTATCCGTTTGAGCTTCTTATATTTTTGGTGGTCGACCTTTTTGGGGTTAATTATGAAATTAAAGCAAGAGAACCATATAAATATAAATTTATGTGACCATAATGAGGGACCAAACACTAAGCACTAGCTATCACCACCTAAGGTTGCATCCATCAAAGGAATCTATAGCTACATTTGCATCCATCTAGCTCCATCACAAAGCACACAAGGATGGTTCATCTGTATCACACTTCATAGGAGGGGAGTCTATTGTTTTCATGCACATTTATTACATATTACATCTAGTTACATGCTCGCTACTTCACAAAGTGCAACTAACACAAGAGAAACCTAGGGCACAATTACACACACACACCTAGAACTACATTGGGTCTGAGATGTAGTGTAATGCTCAATGATAAGTCCATCAATTTGGCAGTTGAGGATAGTCTGAACCCTTTATATGCATCTTTCTTTTTAGGGTTTTGATGTTTTGTCTAGGGTTTTGCAGGTGATTCTTCATTGCGAGTTTACAATGACATCGGAGATAACACAACGAAATTCACACGACAAGAAGAAAACATAGGAGAACACTCGACGACACCTCAGAGGAGGTTTTCTGGTCATTTCTACAAACTAGGGTGCCCAAATCTCAGACTAGGTGCCCACAAGCGTTCTTAGCCCTCCCCGTGCAACACGGTCTACTTAGAAAAATCGGATCTGCATTTTCTCAGGCTCTTATGTGAGGGTTTCATCCTCCTATTCATCGGGTATCAATTGCGACACAATCCCATTACATCATCGAATCAACTAAGGCCTTCTTAACCCTCTTTGCACATTAGGGTTTTATATTTCATTGCTTAGATTGCTTGGGTATTATTTCAGTATTTTATTACTTCATTTATTCAGTTATTTTACTACTCCTATAACATTAGATTACACTAGAATATTCACATTTTAGTTAATCATGTCCATACAAACTCTTTTCCATTCATGCATTCTATTATTGGCGCCACAATATGTTCATAATACTACTAAAACTTCTAATAAATTTTATATAAAAAGTAGTCAATTCATGGAAGCTTCTTACCTCTGTTATGATCCTTGGGATAGGCCATTCAAAAATTGCATTTACCCTACTTACATCCATCTTCATACCATCTTCTAAAACTACAAACCCCACAAATACCAAGCTTGTGTGCATAACATTGCATTTCTTCAAATTTGCATACAACTTTTCTTTTCTTAATACTTGCAATATCATCCTCAAATGCAATAAATGATCCTCTTTACTTCTACTGAATATTAATATATCATCAAAATAGATTTCCATATGTAGTTTCACAAAACTTGATTCACCTTCTGCAGACACCATTTTTTGGTATAGCGCCCCTCTGTCATCTCACGTTCATGCAATTTCCTATTTCACCTTTATTTTCCCTAAATTTCAATAAACCTCATCATTTATTCAACCATTGTTTAATTAATTATTAAATGGGCTCCATATAAACCCATTTAATAATTGACTTTTGGCATTATCCTCATCTTTCACAAATTATTCAATCCATGGGTATTAATACACCAATCCAACACCCCTTTCTAAATGGAATCTTTTATCTCACCCACCATGTCAATCATGCTCCCCACTCCATCTAATAATTCAAGTTATGGTCCCCATGTGATCACATCATATCTCTTAAGTCGGGTTACTCTACTCAACCCCGGTTACTTGTTAACCCCAATCTAACCTCACATATAAGTTATAAATATCGGTTTTTCCCCATATTTGGAGGAGGAAGAAAAAGTTAGGAAATGTGGGTGAATGCTGAGAAATTTTAGCCATTTTATCATAAGATCATTATTATTCTATCTTGGTGATGACATGTGGAATTTCCATGATACTTTGCTCATGACCTAGTTTATGCGGTGATATTCATGTTGCACACATATGATTAATAACACCATCTACATACTGGCATCTTTCAGGTTCTTTTGTTTATCAATTTGCATGTTATCTGTTTGGACTCTATTTTATTATTATTCTTATCACACAGGGGTTGAAAGCCACCGAGGGAGTTAACGCTTCCCGGATCTGCTTTTTCAGCACCCCACATAAAATCTCTAATCAATCTTTCTCTAGTGTATGTGAGCTGCAGGTTTGTTGGGATCACACCAAGGAGTCCGATATCAACTTTGTGCCCGTATCATCCATCGTCATCTCCAAGGTACTAAGCCGTTGTATAATTGACGTTGTTTAGTGTTTCTTGATTACTCATACACTCATCTTGATAGGAATCGAAACTCGAGATCAACATTTGGCACGCTTGAGTGGGACCGAGATCCTAGATCTGGTCATTTTGTTTGTTATCTTATTCATCTTTCCTAACTTTCTTGTTTGCAACATCTTAGTATTTGTCGATCCAAGGTCAAGTACAATCACTCATTGAAATCATCGGAGGTACGTGATCTTCTCGGTTTTCTCGCTTGACATCTATCTGCGCATGGGATGTAAATCCAGAAATTAACCTTGTTCTTCTAGTTGTCATCACATCTTATATTTTGTATCTTTTGTTTTTCCAACTCACCTGTTCACGGATTGAGTATTATCTTTGTTTGTTTCGCATGTTACTTACACTTTATCGTCTTTCTCCATCACGAAATACATGGTTTTGTTATTTAGAATGTATTTTTATTTGGTGGTTTATAATCGGTCGATAGTTTTATTATTGTTGTATTAAAACAATTAATTAATAATAATATATAAATAAATAAATAAATGTAATTTATACTTAAAATATATAATAATAAAAGAAATATAAAAAATTATTGAATTAAAAATAACTATCCTAAATTACCCCTCCCCTACCTATCACCCCATTTCACCCTAACCAAGCTCCCAACTCCACTCAACTCGCCATCTCCCCATCTCTCACTCGACCACCAAACATCCCGTCCAGCTCTCTACCCACCTCAAATTTGCTACTCCCCACATCCACCTCACTCCATCCTATCCCCATTTACCTCGAGCTCCCATCTCCTTTCCACTCCACACGATCTCCCACCTCCTCTCCAGCCTCGACTAAGTTCCCTTCTTCCTGAGCTCTCCACGCCCAACTTATCACCCCATATCCCTTCCACCTTACTCCCGTTATTCCCTCATCTGTGTTGTTTTCCATTCTCCCTTCCTTCCCATCAAGCCACCCACAAGGCTCCACCTATGACTCCCACAGACCCTCCAACTCAACTCCACACACATACGCTTCACCGCACCCATCTCTCATGTCCGTTGTCCACCTAAGCTCTCTCTCTCTCTCTCTCTCTCTCTCTCTCTCTCTTTCTGTCTTTTCATGCAGATCCTTCCCTCGCCCGAGCTCCTATATAGCTTTCTCACAATCGTTCCACACAACTCGCCTCATCTCCACTCCCCTTGACTTTAACTCATCCACCACCTCTCTCCCTACTCACCTCCCACGAGACTTAACTCTACTGTTCGCATCACCCGACCAGCTCAAATGCCACACCCACACCGAGCTGCTTCCTTCTCACCCCCACATCTCTTTTTAACCAAGCCACTCGCGCTCTTCCATCCACGACCTATCCTCGACTCACTCCCCTTTCCATCGATCTCCATATCCTTTACACTCCTATTACCCATCTCGAGTCTCCCTTCTACTCGGTCCACTCCACCTAACTACCCTTCACGTTCAGCGTCTCTCCACCCCTTGAAAATATATTTACATCTAACACGACCACTTATCCTCACCACTCTCCCTTTCTGCTGCTCACACGTATCTCCCTCTTACTCTTCCCGTATAACCCTCACTTCCACCCCATTTCCAATTCCTTACACCATTCTGTGTTTCAACTGTTCTCTTCCTTGAGCCATCCTCACCCACACTAAGCTCTTCATATCCCTACCTTCCCAAGTTATTCTCCCACTCCCATACTCATCCTCCATCCTTTCTACTCATCCCCAACAACTCTCATATGGCTCAAGCACGTCCATATACCTGGCCTCGCATGACTTTCCACTGCTCCTTGTTCTACATGTCCAACCGGGCCAAGCGCTCCATTTCTCATTCTCGCAGCTCTGTAGTAGTTGTTGGTACCCAGATTTAATCTCCTTCACAACTTGAGCTGCATCATGGATTTTACAAGACACTCAGAGGCAGATAAATGATTTATATGTCGTTTTGTAGCTGGGGAAGCAATTTATTTGACTTGTTAGCACTCAGGCTTTGAAGAAGTGGGTAGCACCTTGGAAGGATTTGATCTAATCCTCACTATTTTAGGTTGTGCCTATCAACCAAGGTAAGAGAACCTATATTGTAGCCTCTATTTTGTGAAGGAGGTGAAAATATCCTTGAGAAAAACATGATCAATTTCCCATTATTCAAACTCAATAGAGCTAGTCACTACTAAATGATGGAAATGCTTTCAAGACAAGGCTAAGGCTACTAAAGACATGGTGTGATCCTGATTTGCTTTGTGCATTTTTGTAAATGGATTGTATTCTTTTGTTGACACAAAATACAATGCTTTGGGTATTATATGTAGGATGAATAAATTTGAAATGAATTTTGGGGTGGGAGATTTTTAGACAAGGCTAACCAGAATTTGCCAACTTCTTTGAGGACCTTTGCAAAAATTGAAAGACTCGGACATAACATAAGCGCTTCAAAGAGGTTAAGGTGTTCCTTCAACTGAATATGTGCATCAAATGGAATCCCGATTTGCACTCTTCCACATAATCTCTGATGATTTATCACAAAATCTTGAGTTAAATGAATCAACAAAGCATTTAGAAATTTCTATTCTATCAGACCTAAGGTACCCCCAAAGGTTTACAATCAAATCTATATCAAGGAAAGCAGAGTGAATTTAAATTTGTTTATCCCTTCATCAGATGAAAGCTCTTCTAATTCTAGAATTGCAAATGCCACTAAGTTATTACCAGAATTAGATCTACATGATCAAAAGGAAATTCCAAACACCAGATTGCAACAGGAGCAAGAAACACAAATTGAAAACATTCTGAAACATAAGTAAATGCAAATTTTACCAAGAGACAACACAAAATAGTCTAGAATGACCAAATTTATCAATGAAGGGAATGTTATAAGAACAATCTCAAAGCTTGTTAGTGGCTATACATCTACAACCAACCTAACATGATACAAATTTGATGCAAAAAGGAGTTAAAATGGTTCTTAGGTGGTTTCTCAGAGAATGGGCTTCTTCCCAGATTTTCCCGTGAAAATTCTAAGTTTCTCCGACCATTTGCATGACAAATTCATGCAATATATAACTTTCATTCACTCACTCACTCACTTTACCCTCAAATCTTCCCTCCAAAAGTGGAATATTCGAAGCACCTTTGCTTTGCATGTTTTCGAAAATGACATTTAACAAACTCGCAAAAATTTGCCAGTTGTTCTTTCAAAAGGTGAATCATTACAAAACTTTCATCATTCTTCAAAGTGGAAGCACGTTTTTCATTCCCCACGCATGTAGACCCCTTTCATTTCATTATTTCATCTTTTCCTTTCCCAAATTTTTACTCTGCAACTTTGGATCTGGTAATTCACGTTTTTCACGAATTAGAGTAAAAATTCATTTGAAATGTGCTTTGGATTCACAAATTGAGCCCCCAATCGATCAATTCGGACCCTGCAGGCCAAAACGACACGAATTGGCAAAAATTCGATGAAGATTGATGCGAAAACGCATCTCCAAACTTCCTGGAGCTCAAATGGCGGCCAAACTGGTGAAATGCACAACTCATCTTTGTTGATTTGTTCTTATCTTTAAATCTGAGCCCTCCACGTGGCAGATCTAGGAAAAACGGGCCTCGGGGACACTTTTGACCTTTTTACAACTTTTGAAAATTTGCAAAATTTCTTGATTTCCTCCACACTCCACCTTTGCGATTTGGGTCTGACACGTGGTGCATATGACCAAACGCTCAATTTTACACATTTTACATCTTTTCGTAAAAGGAAAAATTTAAATTTTCCTCCGTGGCTCCACCCTCCCACAAGACACGTGTCCTCATATGATTGGCTAAGGGGAAGTGCTTCTCATTTCATATTTTAATCATATTTCGCGAAGGAAAATTTTTAACATTTCCTCTGCCAGCCCGCACCTCCGCCATTGACTCCTCAGATGAATTTTGACTTTTTACCTTCGGGCTTGCGGGTTTTACCCTTTTGATAACTAGAGGATAAAAATACAACTTGCCTCCGATGGCCCGCTTCCCGCCTCTGAGCCTTGATCTTTGACACGTGTCTTCATCCCATTGGCTGCAAGTTTACGGTCCAATTTTATACTTTAACTCTTTTTCACCAAAGGCCGAAAAGTATCAAACTCCTCCGCCTTTCCATCTCCCCACCTGCCATGTGTCCTCCTTTGATTGGATGTGGGCCTTAGGGGATTTTATTCATTTCCACGCATTTTCCAAAGTTCCTAAGGCACAAAATGACCCGCCTGTCCGCCTTCACTCTGCCTGCGACACGTGTACCTCCTCTGAGGGCCTATGGAGCTACGGGGGCAACTTGCACATTTTTCCAAAAACACAAAAATGTTAAGTTTTTAGAAATGACCACCGATCCTTGTCCAATTACAAATGGCCACATATGCAAAAGTATATGAGCTAGAAATTGACGGGCAAAGGACGCCCGTATGACCGTAAAAAAACATAGAAATTGCCAGCGAACCACCAAAATCAATTTTTTCTTCATGGGTGAAGAATTTTTCGATCAAAAGACAAATGGAAAGTGATTTTAGGAAATTTACGACCATGGAAAAGGATTTTTGAGGGAAAATAAGTACAAATCAAATGATTTCGAGCTCCAAAGGTCAGGAAAATGAAAAAATGGCAAAGTAAACTTGGGGATTCCTTCAGAATGGTGCAAAATGGAGGAAATGCGAACAACACATAACACTCAAACACAAAATGATTTTTGTGTCAAATTCAAAGTATATGAGAATCCCAAAACCGTTTTTCCTCATAAACAGGCAAAAATGCATTTCTCCTTAGCAAAATAGGGATGTTTCAAATTGGGCACCAAATGATGGTATCGTACATTTTTCTTACGAATCGGCTTCCAATTCTTTAGAATAGAGTTATAAACAATGCCTTTTATAAACAATCACCTTTTATAAACAATGTTTTTCATTATCAAAGTATAATTTAGTGCCTCTAGAGTCTCTTTATAACAATCGCTTTACAATTCTTTACATTACATTTATGAACAATGTTTGTAGCACCATAACTAATTATATATTTCTCATTTAGATTTTATGTGATTCTCAAACATGTGAAGAGCCATATCCATGTGCGATATAGCCCACCAATTTTAATTCACTCATCCTTTAGGTAGGTTTGACGAGTCATTGTCATTTTATTAGTTGGGCTTTTTAGTCATGTCATTTTATTAGTTGGGTTTTTAGTCATATCATTTTATTAGTTGGGCTTTTAGTCATATCATTTTATTAGTTGGGATTTTTTTAGTCATATCACTTTATTAGTTTAGCTTTTATATAAGCTATTATTTCATTAATCTAGTTTATCTTTTTGACTCAATTGCTTCCTTTATATTATTTTATAGTCTATCGTTTAATTTTCGTCGCTTATTTACTCAAATGAAATAGGAACATTAAACTACAATTTTTTTAATTAATTAGATTAATTAATTATTTTATTTTTATTTATTTACGATGACACCATTTGTAAAATTTATAAAGTCATTTTTTTAACTACCTTAACTAATAGCATTTATTATCTTCTTGCAGGATAATGTCTATAACCTCACGACAACAACATTACACTTGTCAAAGACCAATGTTTAAATCAAACACACCGCACAAAATACTTTTACTGACCTTATCTGCAAACATAGACGGTGTCATTTCATATTACTTGGGCGTTTGTGGCCACTAACCATGCCTCAAGTATGCCAACATCACATGCGATCAAATAAACAGAAAAAAATATTATCCAGATCCCTCTTCCAGTCGTGAACGGTGCACTTTTAAGGTCACTAGACATTTCGGTCTGTGATTAATACCTCTAAACATGTGCAATCAAATAACACTGATAAGTGATTCTCCAGGTATTCCTCATTTTTCTTTATTTTCTCTTTTCTGCATCGAACTTTCCCTTTCCTGAGTGATTGTCCACATCGAATATCATATTTCATTTTGGTCTAAAATGAACCTTTTACATCCTGCTTGCTTACATAGCTTAAGTAAAGGATTTAACTCTCTACATTTCACCTATCACACACTTGCCTGAGATTGCACAAACATAATTAACACATCAAAACATTCCTCTCACCTGGTTAATTGATTGGGACCTAAACACCCAACATGAAACCATCTCAAACATCTCCCAATCCATAACTACATGAAACCAGCCTTAGACTCCTTTAGGCACCTTCATTACCTACTTTTATTTTCTATTCACATCCTCTAAATTAATCATGATGCTAAAAATATTCTACTTGATTTGTTTGTCAACAACATACATAAACAAATGTTTCTCTATTTCACACCTATTGTTGCTCTCTCTCAAATTGAGACAAAACAACAATCTACTCTATCCAATAAAGTTACTTCTCTCGATGATCTCACTCAAAGAGATACTAACTCAAAACCACGTCATCATTCACCCAATCTCCAGTCTCCATGGTCTCACCTCATGAGAACCATGTCATACAAAATTGTCCCCACCTTGACACCAACCCTCATATCCCTCGTCAAGCCAGTCTTCCTAAACCGATCGCACCACCATCTCCTGCTCCTCTAGATACACTCAAATCTCCTCCTAACCCCATATATGACTTCTTACTCTCAAAAATCTCCTATAATCTCTCAATCCTCCCATCTTTGAAATTGGTGGATCGCATTCCACCCATATCCCATTTTGACAACTCCATCAATAGGCATGTCCAACCGTCTCAAACTCTTAACACACATATCCCCGCTTATCGTCATGCCCCTATCACTCAACATCAACCTATACAACAATCCCAACCTGTAACACATGTTAGTCCTTACCAAGCAGCTCCCCAAACATTTACATATCCACACATTAATCAACTGTCTTATCCACAAACTTATCAACCACCTTATCGACGCTTCACCAACTACCCACACACCCACAAACACATCATTCGCCTTATCAAACTACTTTTCAAACCACACAACCAATCCAATCTCAACCTTACAACACCTCGAGTGATTCAATTCACGCCTTAATGAATCGGTTAGCTAGTTTAGAAACCCTTACTGTAGCACCCAAGAACACCTTATCCTATGAACACATATGTAATGAACCCATTCATCTGCGATTCCAATCAAACCCTACCCTCCTCATTGGAAACTTCCTACATTTAATAAATTCAACAATAAATAATATCCCCAACAACATCTCATCACATTTAAACACGCATGTTGTCTTATTGTGCATGATCATAATTTACTTCTTCGCACTTTCCCCATGTCTTTGTCTGTGTCCCACTGGGTGATCGTATAACAATATCCCATGACATTCCATATTCTCCTTCACCCAACTTGCACAGTTGTTCTTAGAACACTTTTCTATTAATATCACATGCAAAACCACTATCATTGATCTATACACCATTTGACAATATGAAAATGAGCCCATCGCCAACTTCGTCGCACAATGGCATGATGTTATAAACCAACTATCCTTCACTATCCCGTAAACCGAACTCATCAACTTATTCTCACGTTCGTGTGCCAAACATATATCATCCACTTTGCAAATCCAATCATTCCAAACCTTTGATGAAGCTTTCACAATGGCTCATGCAAGCTTGAAACCCATGCCATTGAGCAGGGTCATCTTAAACTAAGTTCAATTAAATCAAAATTTGAATCCACTAAACCATTCACACATAATGATGAGTTCAAGGTTGTGGCCAACACTAGTGGTCATTGAACCCTCATCCCCATCTACATCAAGCACATGGTCTCAACAATGATCTCCTCAATCAACAACCAACTACACTCCCTTAGGAGAATCATACGATTCGTATTTGATAAGTGTAAACTCCATGCAACTTCCTCGCATACGACTTGTGGACAACTCGCAAGCCAAGCCTATTTGGTATCGTGAAGCCCATTATTATAAATATCATCGATTCAAAGCTCACGACATTGAGAGATGTCATTCCTTTAAATATTGTGTCCAACAACTCATAAATCAAGGGCATATCCAAATTAATATTTCAACTGCACAAACTAATCAACCACCAACAAATCACGCTCACCCCCTTTACATCTCAACTATCAAATGCTTGTATGGTTGACACTGTCAATCAAGATCCCATCTTATCACCAACTCCGCATGTTCCCACAGTGGACATTATTCCCATCCCTTATTTAGAACCTGTCACACCTACATCAACTTTCACTATTTGTCTTGAACCTACACCTTCTCCTATCCTTATCACATCCACATCAAATTTAACTATACCATCCACTTCTACCACTTCAAACATACCTCAATCTACCACATTAGATTCATCTTTAGCACTTATTTCAGCCCCACTCATATCCACACATATCCCTACATCTCTCCCATCTATTTCTTCACCCACATCTACCTCAAATACACATGTTACTACACCTACATTGCTCACAACCATCCCAACTAAACTCATTTCTACAACATGCACCCTTACAACCCCACCTTCAACATCAACCCCTTTAGCAAACATATCATTCTTACCCCTTGAAACATTTATGAAACAACCAATCCCTTCTACTTCTACATCCAAAAATGCTCCTGCATTTGCTGCATTACCCATACCCATAAAGTCTACTCCGTCGGTTATCACATCACCCAAATCTCCACATATTCCAGTAAGTGCTTACATCTTTATCTATGCTAATGACCCCTATATCTATCATACCAAAAATACACCTATCCCTACCTTGACATCTTTACTTGTATCTTCACCCATGGCCACATCATTAGCTTTATCCCAATACTCTTTACCTAATTTGTCTATCACACCAACCAAATATTCTCGATCTACAACTTTATCAAAGATACCCTTTGGATCATCTACTGTACCAACACATCCACCTCAATCAAATAAATATGGCTTACCTTCTCCCTCTACAAAATCAACTCTTCCCATGCCAAAACCAAAACAATCCACATCTCACATAGATATCATTAATCACATCATACAAACACCTATCTCTCCATTAATGTCCTCGTCTTGTTTTAGGACATTTTCTCCATTAATAACCACACCACCACTATTAGATCCTCCGTTGAAATTATTGTCATCCTGCTAGAGGTAAATCTTCTTGGTTGAAGTCTAAGGCTCGGGAAAACATCCCTGACAATCCCCTGCGCATCCTCGGAAACATTCAGGTTTTCCCTCTTCTCAACAATCTAATGCCACAACATCTATTTTAGGATCAGTCTTTCCATCTACGACATCTTGCAATAATCAATCCACATCCAAACAATACCATCCTTCAACCAAATTTGATTTGTCCTCCAAAACACAAAATTCACCCATCCCATCTACATCCACTTTTTCTCCCAACTCCAAGCTGAGATATCCTATCAAAACCCATAAGAGTTACCTTCCCCATGACACTTCAATGAGGTCTTACACAGATATCTTTCGACATTTAACTCAAATATCTGCCATCAAACTTCCTTCCATTAAAGCCTTTAATCCCTATGGTCCCAAGCCATCATGGTTCAATCCTAATTGCAGTTGCAGCTATCATCATACCCCGGGCCATGACATCGAACATTGTAAGGCATTTCGATAGTCATCCACAATCTTATTGAGAAAGATGATTTCCTCATTAAGGGGAAAGTTCCTTCTCCATCTACTTTGAATCCAATCCATATCCCATCTGTTGGATCTCCCATGATCCCTCCATCCACATCATCCCTTAATATCCATCCAGCCCATGTCATTCCTCCTAAGGAATGCCCTCCATTGTTCATCAATGCCACTTATCTTACTAAACACACTTGTGGTCTCCGATCGTTTACCCCATCCAAATCTAAGACAATCTCATCTAAAATCTTTCGACATCCTTTAACTCCTTCACATTTAACTTATTGGGGGAACAACCTTCCCTCACCCTTGAGCATCTCATCTGTATAACTCCCTTATTACTAGGGGACTTCACTTTTTGACATTGTTTTGTCTACCTCCTTCACATTCATCCAATCTAAACTATTTCTGTCCAAATCCTCATCTCATTCTAAAGTCCACCATTGTGGCCATATTTATGCCTCTTTTGGGGCATCATCATTTAGTTTCATCTAAATCCACCATTGTGGTCATATGTTTGTTTCCTTCAGGACATAGTTTTATTTTATGCTTGGCTATCATCTCATCTTATTGCAACTTCATTGTCTTCCCTCTCGTGGTGGTAAACCAGAAATGGAACCTCTTAATGCATTGCACTTGCATGACCCAGTCTACTGTTAGCATATCTACCAATGATCACTTAGTTACATCTTTAGATTATTCCTCCATCTTTAGCCCCTTCCATTTGTCATTGTAATGATCTGAATTATGTGGTCCACCTTCACTACTTTGATGTGACCCCATAACCATTACATCCGTCACCTTCTCATTCTCCTATTACAGCCATGCAAAGGGTCCAGGGTGTCTCTTGTACATTCCTTATCCCCTCTTAAGTGGTTTACTTAGCTATTCCCAGCTCTCCCCCATGTGAAGCTCAAACTCAAGTATGCAAAAGGCAAAATCAAAGTTATTAAAAAAGCATACTTATCCCTCGAATGACAGTTGTTCATGCAAAAAGAAAGAAAAAGAAAAAGAAAAGCATACAAATAAAAAATCAAAGCAAAATCAAAAGAGATAGACCGATCCCTTGAAGGACGATTATCATTTTTATTCTTGTCATCCAAATTATGTATAAAGTAGACCATACCCTCGAAGGATGGCTACTCTGTTATTATGACATCTAGAAGGTTTTCTGCATTGATCAACCTTCCTTTATCATCCTTTTCAGAAAGCTTTCTGCTATTTTTTTCTTTCCCTTTCACAGAGTTGGGGCAAAGACTTAAGGAACACCACCTTTGGAGAACCCTCTTCCCACGTACAAGTTACATCTCAATCCCTTTGTCATGTCAACATTAGGATTACGAGCATCTTTCATCCATATTTCCCTCATGATCTTTTGGTATAACTAACTATTGTTGGTTATGTATTAACACCTGCTATCGGCAACAAGTGCAATGCCTTGAGTGGTAACCTTTCTTATTTATCTCCAATCTAGTTCGAAACATAGTTTCCCTATACGCCCTTGCTACAACTATGTTCCATTCATCTCATCCAAATCATATTTTATAAAAATCACATCAAATTTCACACTATGAATTTTATATCTATCCATCATCTCCATGAATGCGTTTGCAAATACAATTTTCAGTTTGTGAATTCTACTTGATCACCGTTACAGTTTACAAATCCTACTTGAGGATCCTTCTCAAGGCAAGTTCATTATCCTGCAACTCCTTATCTCTCAACATGTTCAACACCGTATTTGATCCATTTCTCCTCACTCTTCATTTCCACTTATCACCATTTATCTCCACATCATCCTTCTCACCTTTCTGTCCCCTTGCACGATGTCAGATATCTTACTTGTCTTTCCTCTTGAGTTTCCTTTTACTCTTGTTTTCAGGTTTGAAAAACTTACTTAATCATCCATACAACCAGAGAATCTTAGTTAAGGTATATCTTCTTCCTTGGATCCTCCCGTTGTAGAAGCTTCTCCACCATTTCCTCTTTCAATAGATGAAAATCACCACCACAAACATCTTTCCACTCCTCCTTTTCCACTTAACACTCTTGCATCATCACTCCCACCACATGGGCATCCCAATTAAGGATTTCCCTTACACTCTCCATCTACACTACATATGTTCCTCCATCCACTCATGTGACACTCCTTTGTTTCCTTGTTATCACTTTGATATCACCTCCTTTCATCTCATGTTCCATTTTGATATACGTTGCTCAGTATTTTCATCATTCTTCTTCTTTTTCGGTTTGGCGATCCTACTTAACCATCCCGTTGCAGGGAAATCTTACTTAAGATATCCTCTTAAGAATGGTTTTTCGTCGACCCTTTCACTTCCTCATCTTCTATCTCCCGCCTCTCATCGTACTCATCCATTCCAACCAACCCTTCCACTCTTGCATCCGATACAATGTTGTCTTTCTCCTTCCATCTCATCACTACTGGTTTGGTGATCTTACTTAAATCCTCCTGCGGCATGGTGATCTTACTTAAGAGTCCCTCTTAAGCATGATTTGTCATCCTACACTCCTCCACTACCCCATATTCTCTCCATCTACATTTTCTCGGAAATCCCCATCATCACATCCTCTCACCTCCTCTTCCATTCACACAAACACCACTTCTTATTGGTCCCTTTTTCATCTCCATCATCCGTCACTAGGTAATATTACTTAATTTTTGCTTCTCCGTTCATTTCGTGTCTTGTTTCTTCATTTATCTCTCATTAATTCTCATCCATTACACCCTCTCCTCACCTTCATCTTCCTACATATCGTTATCCCTCCTTTCTTTACTCTTTCCACTCCATCTTCTAGAGTTCTCCCACATATCTACTCCCATATTTACCTATCATTATCATTTATCTTCCCATTCTTTCATCATCCTCTTTTGTTTTTGCGCTAGTAATTATCAACGAAATTCTCCTAAAATCATTCATCCCCATTCGCATGGCTGAATCCTTTTCTTTGACCTCCTTCATTCTATCTTCATTTCTTCCTTCCTCTGTGTCCTTTGATCATTATCGAGGACTTCTCCTAACGCCCCTTCATTGGCATTCCTCCTCCCATTTTTCGTTTACTTTCTTTCGCCTCGCCTCATCTTTTGTCCCATCTTTTCCTACTCGATCATTATCAATGGATTTCTCCTAACATCCATTCACCGACATCAAGCTTCTCTATCCCTTCCTTTCTTTTTCCTTCCACCTCTCCATCTTCCATTCTTCCTTGCCAATTTCTTCATCATACACCCTCTCTCTATTTTCACGTCATCAAGCATATCCTCATCTCATTCACCTCCGCTTATTTTCCAATAGATGTCATTCCTTCCCTCAAGCTTCTCTTTACGTTCCTTGTGTTTCTCACTCTTTATCAAATATCTTCATTCTTGGTCCCCTTCCGTCTACATAACTTTCTTCATTTTATTCTCCTCCTTTTTTATCTTCGTCTTATTTCACTTCCTGTACATCATCCATCTCCCCATTTTACCTCGCACTTCCTCCTTACTTCCCCGTCGAAAACTTGACTCTTCAGTGTTATCCCATCTCCTTTATCATCTCATCATCCACATGCATTTCCATGCGGTCAGTTCCATATTATTTGCCTTGGATTTCCTCACGATGATCTGTTTCCCTCAATTTTCTTTACTCTGTCATCTCTTTCATTTTCCATTACCTCTTTGTTTTCCTCTCTGCTCTGTCCTTCTTCACACCTTTCATCTTGAATAACTCTCTCTTTTTCATTATTTCATCCTCTGCTCTGATCTTTTCTTGTCTTTTTTTTTTTTCCTTCTTCATTTCCCCCTTTCTCTATAATCCTTCTTTGTTATCTTCTTCCTCCCCTTTCATTCCTTATTTTCTCCTCCTCCGTCTCCGTCCCTCTATTCCATACCCCTGTCGCCTTCATATTCAATCTTTCTTTCTCTTCTCATAATCAACCAATCCTCTTGTCTATTCCCTTTTCTCTTTCTCAACATCCCTCACATCTGGCATTCACAGTCAATGCCAATGTTTCTCTGTTTATGTACCACCAATCTATTTCATTACCATTCTTGTTCTTCTCTTTGCAACATTGACCTCTTCTCTTTTTGAGAACCTTGTCACATCTTTTATCTTCATCAATCCTCTCGCAGGGACATCATCATATCCATTTCTAAGAATCTCTTCCCATCTTCCTTTGACATTTTTGTCTTGGAAGATACCATAACAACCATCACCTATCTGATCTTGTTCTCTTCCATGAATATTTTCTCTGCTTTGTCACAAAAGTATCTTGACTTCTTATCCTACTTATGGAAGAAATGTGACTTATTTGTCTTCTTCACCTTCTAATTTTCTAACACTTATGCATATTTCCTATGAAACATGATTATCATTATATTTATCACCCTTTTAGAAAATCTTATCTCACCTTTCTATCCTATCTGCTCATCATGTGCACATTTATGATTATTTCCCATGGGGCATTTTTATTTACACATCCATTTCTCGTTATGTCATCTTCGTACCCTATCTTGGGGCATCTTTTCATCCTTGTACTTATCAACACATATAGCTCACTTTGTATCATTCTCGTGTCCTGTGTTGGGGCATCATTATCTTTATCCACGTCCCTTTTGCGAACGCATGATTTTTTTAAACGATTCCTTGTAGAAAAAGGATTGTACACATCTTTCGCATTTAGTTGCACATATTTTGATGTTTTCCTATGACCCATTGGTCATCATAGTTTACATCCATACTTGCGGTGGTTTTCACCCACTCACCGGTGCAGCAGAAACGTTGTCGTCTCTCTCTATTGAGACCACAAATTTCCTCTACCGATGTGATATTAGAGCTACCGCCATACTTTTTCTTCATTGTTATTGCGATCCTTTTATGCCTGAGGCATCTTGCCTTTGGTCATGTCTTCATCCATCCTCGGATATATATCTCATTTAACCCTTTTTGTTTTTGTCTCGTGGCTTGCTATCGCAAACCACTCAACAAAAAGGGGCAAATGTAGACACCAATTTTTGGTATAGCGCCCCTCCGTCATCTCATGTTCATGCAATTTCCTATCTCACCTTTATTTTTCCTAAATTTCAATAAACCTCATCATTTATTCAACCATTGTTTAATTAATTATTAAATGGGCTCCATATAAACCCATTTAATAATTGACTTTTGGCATTATCCCCATCTTTCACAAATTATTCAATCCATGGGTATTAATACACCCATCCGACACCCCTTTTTAAATGGAATATTTTATCTCACCCACCATGTCAATCATGCTCCCCACTCCATCTAATAATTCAAGCCGTGGTCCCCACATGATCACATCATATATCTTAACTCAAGTTACTCTACTCAACCCCAGTTACTTGTTAACCCCAATCTAACCTCACATCTAAGTTATAAATATGGGTTTTTCCCCATATTTGGAGGAGGAAGAAAAAGTTAGGAAATTTGGGTGAATGCTGAGAAATTTTAGCCATTTTATCATAATATCATTATTATTCTATCTTGGTGATAACATGTGGAATTTCCATGATACTCTGCTCATGATCTGGTTCATGTGGTGAGATTCATGTTGCACGCATCTGATCAATAACACCATCTACATACTAGGCATCTTTCAGGTTCTTTTGTTTATCAATTTGCATGTTATCTGTTTGGACTCTATTTTATTATTATTCTTATCACACGGGGTTGACAGCCACCGAGGGAGTTAATGCTTCCTGGATCTTCTTTGTCAGGCACCCCCACATAAAATCTCTAATCAATCTTTCTTTAGTGAATGAGAGCTGCAGGTTTGCTAGGATCACACCAAGGAGTCCAATATAAACTTTGCGCCCATATCATCCATCGTCATCTCCAAGTACTAAGCCCTTGTATACTCGGCGTTGTTTAGTGTTTCTTTATTACTCGTACACTCATTTGAACAAGAAGCTAGAAACTTAGATTAACACCTTCCTCATAAGTGCATTAGATAATACAAATGGAATTACCAACCACTCATATAGACCATATCTATTTTTGAACTATCTTCCATACATCCCCTTCCCGGATACGTATTTGACGGTATCCACTCCTAAAATCAACTTTTAAATTTTTTTAGCACCTACAAGCACATCCATCATGTCATCTAGACGGGGTATAGGAAACCTATATTTGATGGTAATTTTATTGATAGCTCTACTATTTGTACACATCCTCCACATCCCATCTTTATTGGGAGTCAATAGCGTTGGGGTTACACATGGGCTCATACTTTCTCGTATAGCCACTTTCTTCACCAGTTCATATACTTGTCTTTTTAATTCCTCATGCAATGTTGGGCTCATCTCGATATAAATTTTGATTTGGTAGGGATGATCATGGAATCATATCAATGTGATGTTGAATATCCCACATGGGTTCAAACCCATCAGTAACTCTTCTGGTATTACATCTAAAAATTCTTCTAGTACCTTTGTTGCTTCAGTTGGTATGGGTACCACCTTTGCATCTTCTCTCTTTACCATTAATGCATAGCAAAAACCCTTTCATCTTCATCTTTGTGATAAAATCCTTTGTGGACAACATGCTCTCTGTTTGTTTTTCTTCTTTAAGTGGCATCAAAACCACCTTAACTCCATCTTTCCAAAAGCTATGGGTATTCTTCCCTCCATCATGAATTACCTTTCTATCAAATTGTCACAGTCTCCCCAATAAAACATGGCATGCATCCATTAGAATGACATCACACCAAATCTCATCCTTATAAGTCTTTCCTATAGAAAATTTAATCAAACATCTCTTATCTATTGTAACTTCATTCCCTTTCTTAAACCATGAGACATGATAGGGAAAAGGATGCTTTTCACATTGCAACCCTAACTTATCTACCATTTCTTTGGAAACCATATTTTCACAACTTCCACCATCAATGATAATGTTACATACCTTTCCTCCAGATGTGCACCTTGTTCAAAAATATTGGTCCACAACCATGACTCACCACCTTCAAAGTGTTCTTTTCTTGGGGCGATCATCATTCTTCTCATCATGAGATTCTCTCCCACATTTGTGCAAATTTTGTGTCTTGTTCTTCAACCACATCCTCAATCAAATTTACTCTAGGACAATCCTCTAGTCTCCTCTCTTGTGCACGATATTGTGGACATTCAAATGCCCTATGCCCTTCTTCACCACACCTATAGCAAACATAAGGTCTACATGGGCCATCCCATCCTCTTCCACTTCCATAATTGTTATTCCCATAGTCTTTACCTCTCTTAATCCATCTTCCTCTTTGTTGGTTCTAGAAGCCTTCCATGTTATCCTCTTGCAAGTCACATGTTGTTTATCCTCTTGTGTTATTATACCCGCATCTTTCTCTTATTCGATATTAAAATCATCTCTTTGGTCCTTCAAATCTTCTAGAATTACGTATAATTTTCTTTTTTCTTCCTTTAAGGCTAACTGATAAGATTCCTCCATGTTATTCTTTTTACTTAGTTCATCTTGAATAGAAAATTTCAAACCATTTACATACCTTGTAGCCATCTTCTCTTCCGTCTCATCATGCTCTACTTGAATGGACAACTTGTAAAATTCATCAGTATAATCTTGGACATTGTAATCCTTCTACCTCAAATTTTGAAACCTTCTATATAAGGTTTGAGCATAGTCCACGGGTAAAAAAATCTTGATTCTTCTCCATCTTGCTCCAATTCTTGATCTTCTCTTTTCTTTTGCTTCCTCTCCTTCTACAAGTGATCCCACCATATCATTGCATGGCCCTTCAACTTTGTGCATGCAAATTTGACCTTCTTCTCTTTTGTCATAGGATTCCATTCAAAGAACTTTTTCATGCTATTTAACCAATCTATCAATTCCTCTAGTTTTAAACTCCCACCATAGTCAGAAACATCTACCTTAATTCCATCATTCCTCCATGTTCTTTAATCAACCTTTCTTCAATGGATTGTGGTTGTTCTTCTCCTTCTTCATTATGTGTTTCTTCTTCTTGATCTGAATCTTCTTTTGTATCATCTCTGCCATGCCTTCTCCTTGGACGTATAATAGCTTCTTCCTTGGAAAAAATCCTCGACCTCTTGCAATCATATCATATACTTACACTTTGATACCAAATGATGAGGCCATACAAACAACAACAAAAAATTATATTAGACAAGTTAAAATTATTCAATAAAATTCAATAATCCTTCTCATTCTCTAATCTTCTAGTTACATTAGATGCCCTCTTATTCAAATTCCAAAAGAATCCTAATTAAACTTGACTTCTAAACCAAACTTGACTAGACTTGTTATCTTTAGTAAAACTTACTATTTTTAGCAATAGCTATTTTAGTAAGTTTTAAATTTAGCTTTATAGATCCTAAAAATTTGTGCACATTAACCACACACCTAAATTAACTTATTCCTTGAGTTTCAACTCAAGTTGACTCACCGATTACAAAGATACAATATTTTGAATTTGAATTTTAAAAAAGCGAAAAAAACTTGAACCCAATTTTTGGGCCCTAGATGGATGATTTCGGCCTCTGAAATTTGTCAATACAAACTCTAAGAAAATAGCACGACTTACTACAACATAGAAATTTTCGAGAGCTTTTCATCAAAAAAACAATAGAGTTGTTTCACTCTCGAATCAAAAGTTATGGCCTCCACAAGACATGCCTCAAAATTTGTATCACTCCGGAGAATTAAAAAAAGGCCACAAGCTCTACCATATGGCCTAGATATTATGATTTTTTGATTGACTTCCCCCAAGAAAATAGCATTTTCATAAAGTGACGGTCAAATGGACATCAAATTTTAGGTATATAATAAAAGTGAATAACTCACTCAATTACATTTCTTGTTGTCATTGCGAAGTGTCTCTCCATGTAATGAATGTAGAAAATTCGAGAACTATTAAGGGCCAGTCCTAGATAATCCTAGATTATTGTAATATGAATATTAACCTATATCTTCTATAATCTTGTGCTTAAAATTTCATTGAGGTAATGCATATTTATTGGAGGCCATTTTGATATGGCCTAAACACATACGAGTAAAATCTCATAGAACAAAAATAATCTAATTAAATTGCTTGTGAAATCCCTTGATTACTTAATACAAATACACAATTGGGTTGGGTTGTAATTGAGTTAATCTTGCATTGATAAGCACTCGAGACAAGGGTGGCTTACAGAGAATTACATGCTCCAAAAGTTTTCTAATGAGGAAAGAGGTTAGAGGATGAGAAGCCCGAACATTGTATTACATTTATCGTTCCTTACTCCTGCTAAATAATGTTTACCATGTCCGTTTACCAAAAATACATAAGGAAAAAAATTATTAGGATAATACTTATTAAATTTATCTTGATATTTAACTTAAAATACATGAATTAAATCCTACAACAATTAATAATCTAATTAATTTTCTCGTAGAAGCCTTAAATACTTTAATATTATAATGTTTTATATTGCACGTGCAATTCTTTGCAAAACGTTTTACTAATTCTCGTAAATCAATGATAATGTCTCTTTCATTGATATAGACTCATGTCTGTCATAAAATCAAAACCCTAGTCCATGGTACCATTATGTGGATATGCTTTAGTAGTTGGACTAAATAAGATTACATTTCATCTTGTTGTCCCCAAGGCCTTATCTTTTTTTATTAAAGGCAAATAGTTTTGAAGGGACTATACCCTGTTACAAAAAAGGCTCAATAGCCAGATCAACATGAAAAAGCAACAAAAAGGATCTGAATCCAGATATTATAATAAGCCCAACAGTAGTCAAAAGAGAAGCTACTAATAAAAAGCAAAACAAGGGGATATAACTACAACTAAGCAACATAAAAACAACATACTTTCAGAAACAAAACAACAACTTGAACTCATCCAACCTTCCCAGGAGGTATTATTTCTTCGAAGCCCTATCAATCCTTGATTTGATCATCTAGGGAGGTAAAAAGTGCCAGAGTGGTGATGTGTGTTGGATCATTTACGTTCAGCTGCGAGATGACCTGATTTCTTTCCTTTTTGTACCCCAAATATCTTCAGGGACTCCACTCAACATTGTGATGCTTCGACATATTGATCAAGAAACTCACTTATAGCTTTGAAGATGGCCATATTGTGATCATGTCTATCCTTAGACCTCCCCAGTCTATTATCCAGGGAGTTCAATTTTTTGTATATTTCATCAGTCTGATCTGTGCCAAAACCCACATCCTCATTCATCTTTCTTTTCCCCTTTTTCTTATTTAACTGATGTAACTCTTTCTTAATACTTTCTACCTCATTTTCCAACATTTCCATTATGAGGAGAATATTTTCCCTCTCTTGTTGAGAAACATTATCTGCCTACATTACTGATGTGCAAAATATTGTGAACCATTTCCATATCCTTGTTACTCCTAAGGACACGGCCAGAGGGAGTGGGGTTGCTTTGGAGGGTAAAGGGTTCTTAGTCTTAACATTTCGATCTTTGGGAAAGTTGGTCGGGTTGGCAGTGGGAGTATTGTGAATGGGAATGGGTGGAGCGTCGGGAAACAATTATGGTGGGAAATTTGATGAGGCAATTCTTGTGAAGGAGAAAGATGAGCCCTTAGTGAAGGGGATGGCCCTAGTATGATTTTGAAATTCAATAATGGAGCGCTCCAAATGAATTCAAGGGATAGTGCGGAAACAAACAATAAAATTTATCCTAAAGTGATTAAGGAAAATCAAGTGTTTGGTGGGGACAATAATGTATCGACCTTCAAGGGAGATAAACCACACCATCATTTTGGTAATTTCATTGAAGGGTTCCGGTATGGAACTTACCTTAATGCCAATCGTAACAAAGATGATCTCCTCCCCTGCTTCAACAAAATTCTTCGCTTCAACATTTTTGTCAACCCTTTTGCTGAAAAACCGGATGCCATCCAAAGCTAGACCAGTAGCCTCTGCAATCAGCTCCTCATTCATCAACACTCTTTGCCCTCCATACTTAACCTTCCTATCCTTCCAATCTGTGGCAAAACGCACTGAAATGTTCTGATTATGACCTTGAATTTTCACGATAAAGCTGGAGACACCCCCATTTGGAGATAATTCCACATCTCAGCATTATCCTTCCAAGCGGGATCATAACTGGGCTCTAACTGACACGGAGCTCCCCCCATATTTCTTCCTCTACTATTTTTGCGATTACCCTGCTGAAAACCACCCGTGAAAAATTTGTTTTTGTTTTTTCTTAGATCGGTTTTAAACATCCAATTTCTTTGGACGAGGAGCATGCGAAATTTGATGGTAGTAATTATAATTACTCCTCTCGCATGTGCCATATTTCTTATCCATTAAATCCCACACAATCTCATTAGAGATTCTACATAAGATGTGAATGCTCATATTTATCCTTGGTAATACCATTATGTACTTCCGTAGGGTGTTTTTTTCATTATCCCAAGTGGTGAAATTATTATTGGTACCATAATTAGCTAAGGTGTCTCGCCACCTTGTTGCCCTCTCTATAAGTATGACCAATTTTAATATTTTTGAAGGTATGGCATATATTAATAGATTCTGAATGAAATATTTAATAGTCTAACTTGGAGGGTGTATCTGATTAAGATGATTTATAATATTCAAGGAATCACCTTCAACAATGATGTTCTGAATGTTGTAATCCTTAACAAGTCTTAGACCCCATAAAGCTGATAAAGCTTCAACATAGTGATTGGTATGATTACCCATTCGCCAACATAAGCGAAAACTAAACAACCTTTATGATCTCGAATTATTCCTCCGCCAGCAGCTGCCCCTGGGTTGCCCTTAGAGGCTCCATCAAAATTGAGTTTATACCAAGAGTTTGGAGGAGGGATCCAATGAATTGAAGACCTATCAATGTTTGAAGTTCTCCGTTTCTGTACATTTTCAATATCAATCTTCCAATTTGAAAGAATAAATTCTTCATCTTCAGGATATTTCTTGTTCTTGGGAGGTTTAAATCTTTCAATATTGTCTTTAATTGCATTACCAATCTTAGTAAAGATTTTCTTGCATGGTTGTCTATTGTTTCTAAATATTATGTCATTTATGTCTTTCCAAATCCTCCATATAATATGGGGCATAACCAGTTTCCAAAGTCTCCTAACAATACAGTGCTTAAAAGGAGGATCCCACTGAATCCAATATTGAAGAAATTCCTTTGGCACTATCCAACAAACATTGAACTTTGAAAAAGCATAACTCCAGATCTTTGAAGCGTACTCACAATGTAAAAAATATGCTTGATGTCCTCAACCTCTTTTTGCATAGGCAACACATATTTGGCATTATAAAGCCTCTCTTGATTAGGTTGTCATTTGTGAGTATTCTTCCTCTGAGAACAAGCCAAAAGAAGAAATTGATTTTAGGAGTTAGCTCTGGCATCCAAATCCTGCTCCATTTGAAATCACAATGGATGTTTTCAAAATAGGAATTGTATCCAGATTTGACAATGTATTCTCCATCGCATGAGTTGTTCCAAACAAGTTCATCCTTAACTTCAATTTGATTCAGGGGTATGTTATCCAGCTACACTTGAAGTGAGGAGATTATGAGATTTAGATCATTCCTTTCCACCTTAAGTTGCTTCCATCTTTTTCTATTACCCTCCATTTCAATGTAGTCTTTGACTTTAGTTCCATACTTTTGCTCTAAAATATCTTTGACAGAACCAAATTTATCATTTAAACTGAAGCTAGTCCAGTTATCACTCCAAAATTGAATATCTCTGCATTTCCCACTTTCCATTTACAACCTTGTTTGATGAAATTCCTGATTTGTATCAAATTATTCCAAAAAATAGAACCTTGAGGTAGTTGGCCATCATAAAGGAAAGAAGTTACTTTTTTCTGAGCTAGATATTTAGCCTTAATTAAATCAATCCAAGGTTGCTCCTCAGTAAGCATTCTCCAACCCATTTTTGCAATTAAGGCCATATTCATTTTTCTAATATCCTTTATGCCTAGCCCACCGATTCTTTTAGGAGTACATACTTGATCCCAAGCCACCAAGTGGTATTTGAATCTTTCCTCTATTCCTTGCCATAAGAAGTGCTTTTGAATCCTTTCAATTTTATCCCTAAAGACAACAAGAATGTTGTATAGAGACATAATGTAAATAGGTAGATTTTGAAGAGTGCTTTTGATTAGAAAATATTTTCCAACATTGGATAATATGGCCCCTTTCCAACCAGCCATTTTCTTTTGAAATATTTCAAGTAAACCATTCCAAACTGTGGTAGAATTTTTTTTTGTTCCAAGAGGAAGACCCAGATATGTAGTGGGTAAGGAATTGATTTTGCACCCCATAATTTGAGCAATTCTTTTTTGTCTTTCCAGAGGAGTATTAAAAAGAAAATGGAACTCTTATCAAAATTTATCTCTTTCCTAGAGGCAACCTCATAAAATTTTAGAATAGACTTAATAGCCTTAGCTTCAAGGATAGAGGCCATCAACAGAAGAATTGTGTCATCCATGCAAATTGTTGATGTGAAGTTGTTTGGTTTGTAGAAGTAGGCCTAATTCCTTTTAGAATCCCTTCATTAACGACTTTGGTAATGGATCTGCTAAGACTATCCACCATTAGTATGAAGAGCAAAGGGGATATAGGATCACCCTGTCTTAATCCCCTACTGCTAGCAAAGAAGCCCACCGACTCACCATTAACCACCATAGAAAATCTAGCTGTAGAAATGCAAGCCTTAATAATTCTTCTAAATTTATTATGAAAACCAAATTTAGCCATAACATTGTCAAGAAAATACCAAGAGACTTTGTCAAATGCCTTATTCATATCAAGTTTCATAACCATGCTAGCTCTTTTATTATTATCCATTGAATGAATGATCTCATGCACCATGATCACCCCGTCTTGAATTATCCTCCCTTTTATGAATCCACTCTGTTTGCTTTGAGATCATATCATTAAGAATAGTATGGAATCTTGTTGCAATAATCTTAGTAAAGATTCTATAAATAACATTAACCAGACTAATGGGGCGGAAGTCCTTAAAATATTTAACATCCATTTTTTTGGGAGCAAGCACAATGTGGGTGTTATTCATCTCTTTTAAGAGATTACCAATTCTGTAGAACTCATTCACTTCCCTTAGTAAGTCATCTGAGCATATTTCCCAAAACTTCTGAAAAAAATTAGCATAAAAACCATCGGTCCTGAGGTGCCTTATCCCCTTCAAGAGCAAAAACAAATTTTTGCAACTCCTCCAAAGTGACTGTTTTACAAAGGTTTTCTAATCTTTGAGCATCTATTCTGTCATTCAGAATGGCTTTTAACACAAAAGAGGCAGACTCTTCATTTTTGCACTATTCTCCTTGAGCATATTTTCATAAAATCTGAGAGCTTCATCCTTTATATCCTTAGGATCTTTGATGACAACACC
The DNA here is from genome assembly GCA_018340775.1 of Taxus wallichiana var. yunnanensis. Taxonomy (NCBI): domain Eukaryota; kingdom Viridiplantae; phylum Streptophyta; class Pinopsida; order Cupressales; family Taxaceae; genus Taxus; species Taxus wallichiana. The sequence continues at coordinate 87,624,744 of CM031238.1, forward strand.
ATTTCCTTTTGAAACTTCCGTTATCCTATTGCAAGCTCTATGTTTCATAGTGGTCATATGAATTTTTTGTGTGTTTATGTCTCCCTCTTTCAGCCAAATCGGCTTAGATTTAAGCCTCTAGAAAGTTTCTTCAACTGCTGCTGGACCGTATGCATTTCGGATAACATATTTTTCAGCTAGTCGATCCTTGATGACATGCCCTTTGCAGTAATTTGAGATTCCAGCTCCTGGAGTTTTTGCTTTAATTCCTTTTTCTTGACAAATATATTACCAACTTCTTTATTCCATATTCTCACTTGCTTTTTAACATTTTTTAATTTAATTAATCTATATTGAGCAATTCCTCCTCCATCCCAATTCCACCATTCTTTAATCCTATCAAAGATGTCATCATGCTCCATCCACATATTTTCAAATTTAAAAGAGCTACGCGTTGGTTTAGCCTAGTTGAAAAGATTTAAAACAATCGGATTATGATCGGATCCAATTCTTGGTAGAGAGGAAAGATGGAAGTCTTGATGCAAAATCCAATTGGCAGAGATAAATGCTCTATCAAGTCTAACTTGAATCATGTCACTGCCCACTCTTCTGTTTGTCCAAGTGAATTGATTACCATGAAGTTCCACATCCATGAGATTTGAGTCAGAGACAAAATCAACAAATTCATCCATGCCATTGGAAAAACCAGAATTGCCCCCTTGCTTTTCTCCAGGATTTAAAGGGGAGTTGAAGTCTCCCATAACAAGCCAATTGTCATTTTTGTGATGGCTTCTAAAGAGCTTTAGATCATTCCATAGCTTCCTTCTTCCATTTACAATATTAGGTGCATAAATGTTTGAAAGGATCCAAGTAAAATTATTATCAATAGCATGAAACTTAACAACAAGATGGTTGTTGGTGTTAGAGATTACAATACCAGTAAAAATTTTTATCCCAGAAAGTAGCCAAGCCACATGAAGCTCCCTGAGAATCACAACAACAATTTTTGAGTTATCCCGAAATTCTTTTTACAATTTTCAAGGACATTTGATTTCATTTTAGTTTCCTGTAAGATCAAAATACTAGGTCTACTTGAAAATCTTAACTCTTTAAGTATTCTTTGTTTAGAGTTCCCATTCATCCCTCTTATATTCCAAGAGATTATCTTCATCTAAATAATATGGGGGATGAATTTTCCGGATGGCTCAATTGACTTTGAGTTCCATCTGCAATATCTTTTTTTGTTTTCTTTTTTCTGAGCTCCTTCTTTGAAGGTCTTCCTTTTTTAGAATTGCTTCCAAAATCTACTATCCTTCTAGTAGATGATCTAGTTGTTCGGATGTTGAAGCTCCCTAGTTATCTATTTTCTTTTTTTTATCATTATATAGCGTATCTGGGATCTCCTCAAAACCCTTCACTCTTTTTTTTAGATTTAACCTCTATAAACCCATTGATCGAATCAGTATCACCATCAGAAAGTGTCTTTTCCATAAATGGTGTTACTTCTCCCTCCTCCTTTTCTCCTGTTCCTGATCCTTGTATGGTTGTGAAATTGTTGCTTTATTACTTGATAGAGGTTGCCCACCTTTAGGCGAGAGATTTTCTATCAAAGAGAAGTTTTCCTCCATTAGGAGGTCTGGTTCCTTATTTTCTTTTTCCTCATTCAGCTCTTCCTCTATGATGTATAAGGGATCATTCTTACCCTTCTTTGTCTCCCATGTCGTTGATTCAAATCATTATCATTTTCACTATTCAACAATCCAGTCTGATCTTTCATATTCAACATGCAATTTGTATCCTTGGATAATAGATTAACTCTTACTATAGCGGTCTGTTCATCAACCTCTAAAATCACCTTCACATGTGTCTCCACTGCTAGATCTCCTTTTGTGCTTAGGAATTCTCCTATTGGTTTTGCCACTTTGGAGTTTTAGGGCGCCAAAGTTTCCTACAAACCAGAGGTTTCTTGATTGGAGTTCGAAACCCCTTTTTGCCTTTCTTATATTTCGATCTGGTTGGTTTATAGTAATCCCTTCCATTTGTACTTGTTCCCTTTTTTCAGTATCCTCTGTTGGGATCCTGAGCTCATTCTCTTTCCTTACTTCAGGTGCCTTTTTAGAGCCATCATTTATCATATCATTTTTTCCTATCATATTCGCCTGAAGTAACCCTTCATCCTTGTGCTTGGCCAAGGTTGGGCATTTTCTGGTGAAGTGTCCTATTTGATGGCATTTATTGCACCTCAAATGAAAAAGGCCTTATTAACGAGACCATTTTGACTTCATTAATATTGGATGCAATCTAAGAGTAAGTTTTTTTCCCTACAATTGCACAAGACATGATTACACCGATATTTGCAATCATAACTCGGTGCATGAAATCCTAGATTAGGGAAACCAAACAAGGCTCGATGATTTCAATTTTGAATGTAAACGATCATCAAATCAATTGCTTTCACAAGTAAATAAGGTTCTAGTGGTCCATAATTTCATTAAAAATTGTAAATATTCTTTCCTTTTCAATTGTGTATTATATAGAGTTTGTGTTTAATTATTTATTATTTATATGTTCTTTTCTTTGGAACTTGAAATACAGATTTGATGATCATCAAATCAATTGCTTTCATAAATAAATAAGGTTTGAGTGGTCCAGAGTTTCTTTAAAATTTTGTTAATGTTCCTATTTTTCAATTTTGTAGCATTCTAGATTTTATGTTTAATTATTTATTATTTATGTACCCTTTTCTTAGGAACTTGGGATGCAGATTTGAGGCCACCCACTTTGAAATTCTGAACAAAACATTGATAGGAATTTCATGTGCAATTGTTTAACATATATTTCTCCTTAACGCTTGTCATCTTGTATTTGTTTTTTTATGTTTTATATCTTTGCTTAGTCACGGTAAGAAGATTTTTGAATGCCTTGTTAGGCACCGTATCTTAGTTTTTCATTAGTTTCTTGTGCAAAGTTTCATTGCCTTCTCAATGATCTATAGTTATCTCTATTTGATTTCTTGGTTTTATGTAAAAGTTATTTTGTAGTTTTTTTAGAGTTGAGTGAAGATGGCTTGGCATTAGGCTGTCAATACAAAAGCGAAACTTTGTTATGACAAACCAAACATTCCATTTTTGAACCCAAGGTTTCTATTTATAATATTTAAAATAATTTTTGTAACATTACAATCTCTGGGTAGTAGGAAAATAACAAGTGGTTCTAATGAAATTTGGATTGAGAGAAAACCTTTAAAGTTAAGGATCTAATAATTTATGCAAATGTTAATCAAACCAATTCAAACAACCCCTTATGAGATTCACACAACAAGAGTCAAATTCACACTTGGTCACAACAATTATGAGTCATTTTCTATAGTTTGCTTCTAAAAACAATTAGCAAAAACATGTTTTAGATACAATTTGAAGGTGGAACTAATGTAGTCTAAGTTGGAAATTGGAGAGGATGTAGAAGGATATGATAAGAACATCACAATATGAATTGTATTCATTTGTAGCATTTTCCATCTTATGTAGCAATTGAATGTATAGCCTTTGAGTCAATCTTTACAATTCTCAAATCTTCCAAAAATGACTCTTAAAACATCATAAGATACCATTTGGAGGTTGAATCAACATTCTATGTAATTGACAATGTGTGAAGATGTACAGAAATTCGAGACAAACATAATGGAAAAATAATCGTTTTTATTTGCAACTTTACCCTATAGATTTACTTTTGCAAATTGCATGGAGCACTCCTACTTGAGTTGGAGGGAGGGACCACTCCATCCAAGGTATCATTCGGTGGGATCTACCTGCTACACCTAACCCCTTTTTGTGGGGGATAAGGTGGAGGAACCCCACCAAACACTTGATACAACATTAATGGCCAGGGGTCCACTGCACCTTATAATAGAATCAACTTTATATCAAGCCCTCTTCTCTTGTTGGTGAAGAGCCTAACTACCTATATAGGTGTCATCCCTGTTCTCTTGGACCTCAATCTCCCTTTAGTATATGCGGCAGGACACTAGGGGTAACCAAAGCCATAATAGACTAGTATTTAACCATTTTCATAATTTTTCAAAAATGTAGCTGCCTTTGTTTGGAAAAGTGATTTGCACAATCAAATGAACATTAATTTTGATTTTTAAAAAGGCCGGGAAGAAGAGGAGTGTGAGATGGACAACCATGGATAAGAACAAAAAGGAATGTGAGAGACAAAATACAATAAGAACGATTTCCAATCTTAATTTATGGAAGCAATTTTTCATTGTTGAAAATGACATGTTAACTATATTTTGACTAACCAATATTAACAATTTCCAGGTATAGATATCTTCATTAGCTCATGGGCATTAGGGCATTAATAAAACATACTCGTGTTTTCTCTTCAAAAACAACATTGTTTCTAATTTCTTTCTGATTTCACTTGAAGCATTTTGTTTTATTTTCTAAAACTCGTTTGTAAAGTAAGATTTCATTCTCAGTTTGTTAATAATTCATTGCCGGGCATATGTAGCCCATATCCAATGGAGAAGGCACTAAAATGGGAGGGGTCTTAAAACCTCTTACAACGATTAGCTACAGCACTTCACTTGGGAAGAGTCTAAAGATTTGCAAAAGTTGGTATCATAAAAAGTAAGTATAAAATCGTACGTTGTGGAAATGATTCTAAGTAAATTACACTGTCTACACGTTTTGTTATGTCCTATAGACCAATTCAGTCTAAATACTCGGAAATACCCTGCACATATATGATATTCTCTAATCTAGCACTCGATGAGAACTTTTAGTAGCTCATATGAGGCTTAAGGTGTCTTGTGGTCGATCTTGTGTATCATGTGATGTTTAAAATGCAAGATGCTATGCATCGCCATGTCTATCTTTGCCATTTGAAACTCATCCATGGCATTGGTGACACGATGTGGTTGACACACCAATTCACTATATGCTTATTCCTTACATTGTCAAATATTTTAAGCATTTCATTTTCAATATATGATCATAGAAATTTAGCTATTGATTTCAGCATGGGCGGTACCAATAGAAGTCATGGACTACCAGGGCACATAACCATGAATGATAAAAAATAATAAATATGTGGTGCAGCAATATTACTTTGTTAGGAAATGATTACTATAAACATCATATGCATAAACATTCAATTTGCTGGAGTTCTGTAATATTGTTTTCTGATACACAATAAATTAAAATATACCATCAAAATTTAATTTTGCAATTAATGATTTTATCATACCGATGCAAATCTGTTATAACATAATTATGCAAAAGATGTCATCAAATTAAGGTTATTCATAATCTCATCTCTTGGGTCAGAATACCTAAAAGACTCTTATGGAAGTTCTTCCCATCTTTTGGTTTATCATAAAAGACTGACACAATGGTGATATCATTTGGAGAAAAAAATTAAACCCATTATAGGACAATGGGACTAGAATATTACAATTAGATCAGGCAGCAGTCCCATGCAAGGGGCAACCACAACGATTAATAAAGGCAGGGGGTCCCAAGTGATTCCAAATTTTATAAACTGTAAGACAACAGGTTCTTTGCCCCAAAATGAGCACCGTCTGCATAGGAATATTATTTCCAGCGACGGTGAGAGGTGGGGACTCTACTTTGCAGTGGCTGCACTGTATTTTTACAGCCAGGTGTTATGCTGACAGTGGTGTGTTTGTTTCAACAATTAGTGCTGGCTGTATTTTCTATTATAAATTGGTTAATTTAAATTAAAAATGCATGATATTATTCAGCCGTATAAATTCCTAAATATTATCAAAAACATTTGCCGAAAACAATCTAAGAAGAAGAGCATGGAACCACGGGCACAAAAAATCTACTCCTATAATTTATCTGCAGCACCTCCTCGTAAATAAAGCGTCACTCCCTTCATGAGACCCATGCCTCATACATAGAATAGACGAGAAAAGCTATCCGGCATTTCCAAAGATCTAGAAGGAAAACTTGAAAAATAGAGCCTTCATTCCCTAGCATGGTATCCCTGCCTTATTGGATAGAAAAGAAAAGCTATCTGGCATTTCCAAAGAGCTAGAATGAAAAGTTGAAAAATAAACCTTCATCCCTAATATGGAAAAGTATGCCAGAAAAACTAGCTGAAAATTCTTACATGCCAAAAATGTTCACTTTTATTGACAGCATTTAGGCAAGTTTTTCAGTTGACTGTCTTTTTATTTGATAAAATATGATGACTAAAATTTTGTAGTGTATACAACAAACACAGCTTTGATATATAGTTCCAAATGCTAGTTGCAGAGCGTATGATCACTTATATAATGAGGATGGTATTCTTAATTAATTGTAAGATTTGAGAGAAATTTCTGCGGCCATACTTTTACTCGCTTATTTTGGCTCTGCTATGTCTGCATATTATCGGACAGGCAGTTTTGACTACTACGAAGACTCTCATGAAGGTTTCAACCTCATTAGTTAGTGAAGCGATTTATCTACTATCTGGAAAATTATGAGGATTCTTTTTCCAAAATATAACACCACCCACAAAAAGAAAGTAGCTAAAAACATACTAAACTTTATTTGATTATAAGAATACTTTATTAATGCCTTTTACATAGAATTTCCGTCAAAGCTCCCTGTCAAAACAGTGGAAGCTGCAGGCTGCTGCCAACATTCCAAATGGGATGAATCACTTTGAAGATTTATCAATAACCTAAGAATATTACAAAAGTTTCCAGAGATGCTGCCATTTTGTAAAAGGCCCAGACACAAGCTGTTGAAGAAAAGCCTATCCAGGATACTTGAGATAGCATATTGGCTGACAAAAATAATTCCCATTTACAATCTGCTAGGCATGCTTACTCGTATACAATTTTCAGCACCAGCCCTGAGTTGCAAAAGTGTACATGTGGAGGTGGATGACCAGCTTCTAATTAAAGCTGGACAAACTGTCACACCCATTCCATAGTGCACCAAATGGCATGGCTTATTGGCAAACCAGATCACTCGTCTTCACCATATATCGTACAGCCTATAATTCCCCCTTATAAGATTAGAATTCTTTATACGACAGATAATGCAACACTTTCAAATAAGTTAATAAAACAGGTGGACTTAAAATGGCTGAACTGTCTTTATAAACTCTAAAATAAGAATGGTTCCACAATATATACCATTGAACAGCCTAAATTACTCCACTTTTGAGCCTTTCCATTCGGGCTTGAAGAACAGATAACGCCTTCTCATCCTTTGGAGGTGCATCACCAGGCTGTGGCAACACCTCCAGACTGGGAGAATCATTTGCTTGAGGGATACCAACTCGAGAGATTACTGGTTGTAGGAATCCATTTGAGTACGAATTAAGAGATCCACTCACAGGATTTCCAGCAGCAGCAGCAGCCTGTATGCTTTTCATTCTTTCTCTAATTGCATCCAACGTGCCACGTGGAGCAGAATTACTTTTGCTTTCGCCTTCACAAGAAAGCACATTTGATAAGTTCCTATTTATAAGCAAAATCTTTGCAATGAGAACAAAATACAGAGGCTTATTTTACCTTCTGGAAAAGTGTTGCTCTCATACTGACCAGCTAGGTAACGTATCTGTGAAAGCTTCCTTGAATCATGTTGATCTAAGGCTCTAGCATGAAAAGCTCCATTGCCATTTCCATCTACATGTTCCTGATGGGGGAGGACAAGTTCAGAACCAACTGTAGCCTATCATTCAGAGGCGAAGGAGGGGCAAGTTGTGAAGAAGCATAAGTGGGAGAAGAAACTGGAGGTGGCGTTGATATAGGCACACTAGAGGGTGTTCTGCCAGCAGCTGAGTTTTTCTCCATCTGCATGCACATACAAAGAAAATGGGAAAATCACAATATGCCTTCAAATGGAAGTAAGAAAAAAAAACCTGTCATGTAGATGGTGATTAGGCCAGTGTCACCTGTGCTAACCCATCCCGAATATATGTCCGAAATGCTTCACTTGCATTTTGTAGCTGTGAGAAAATATCCACCTGCAAGATTAAGCATATGCAATCATCATTTACTGGTAAAGAGTCTCATAATACTGTCCCCTGATATTGGTTTCTACTATTTCACCTCAAATAAAAGATTCCATAGAAAGCCATGTTCTGCTCTAATGTGCAATTGGGAGGAAGCTAAAGTGTGACTCTTCCCCTATAATTGCAAGCAAGCAAGTGATGCAAATAATACAGAAAATGATAAACTGCAATATGTTTCAATAAATTCCCACACCAGTTTTTCTTTTAACAAAAACAAATTTCCATGTAGGGACTTGTAATTTCACCATGTACACTAAAATTGACCAAGCAATCTAGCATCACAACCTTACCTAAAGGGTACATCTCAGTTATGCGATATAGTTCATATAAGGCAACTGAGCAAGTTTGTTTATCTCCAATTTCCTTGAGAATTGTTGCAAGCTCTTGCTGAAGAGAAAGGAACAAGGCATATATACCATGTACGTTAGAGATACATCAATTGATTCTAGATTAGTAACATTGTTTTAACACAACAAACAAATCTATAAGGTGTTCCTTTCCACCTTCAACTGTCCATCTACAGAATGAGTTGCAGCAGATGTTGGACCATTTGGAGCCGAGTCTCCCAGTTAGACTGACCAGCTGCTCCGGTAGGATTCAGCATTCTGGCAGCTGCCAACGTCTGCAATAAGAAGGCTTAAGGCTTGGGTAAACCATTACTGAAAGATAATTGATTGCACTCTTATTAATTCTACAAAGCATAAAAATAAGATCTGCATAAAGCTTTCCCAAGAATATGATCTGAAATCATGTTTTATTCCACAACTATAGCTTGCATTTTGTACTCCATCAAAGTATTGATACATGACAAATGACTGCAAGCCGATTATTTTGTTAATGAAAGGCTTAAACAAATATATCACCTGAAGGTTAAGGTCAATGTATGCAAGAATAATAGGTGGTGGTTCATTATCAATGGGAACCATAGATAGATGGCCCTTGATTGCAGTTCCACAAAGTTTGACTAATTCATGCAATACAGTTTTAACCATACGCAATGGTTTATCATCTGCACCAGCTCTGTGACAATATAATAAATTCAGCAAGATGTAAGAATAAATATGTTTTAACTCTCAAGGAAATTAAAATAAAATAAAATGATGAGTGTACATTATGAATACCTCCTGCGAATTTCTTCCATCCCCAGCTCTTGCAGATACTGATGTATGCTCTCAAGAAGACGGTCAAGATCAACCTCAAAAATAGTAGTTTGAAGAACCTGCATGCCGAGAATATAAAATCCAATTATTTGCTTGTCTCCAATTCCTCCCAGAAACCAGAAACATTAGTCCAATGAGCAGACTCTGGAGAAATTGTTACCTTTGTCAGCTTGATGAGACATTTGACAATCAAATCAGAGAACTTATGGCTTCTGATTGCATCAGCATCCTTAGATACTTGGGAGGGCCACTTAGAAGAATCTAGTGGTTGAAGAAGACGAATAAGAACTACAAAAGCTGTTGTCCTATCTGCATTTTCCTGCACCAATGAAAAATGCAGAAATTTATCCATGGGTACCCAATACAACAAGGATTTGAATAAAGTGGATATTTTTCCGACATGAAAGGTACAATAGTTGCTGGAATGAGAGACTAATACCATAAAAATCTCACCAAAATTTTTAGCATCAACACATTCAGTGCTTTCAGTAGCTGGCTCCCATCATCCACTAAAGGAACCCTTTCATCCAGAAGCCATAAGAGAAGCTCAGTTATAAGATTATACAGTGTGTTTTCCTTCACCCCATGGGCAACCTTCTTTATTTGGAATGTCTGCATATATAAAAAGAATATTAAACAATAGATTCAAGAGCCACCCAAAACAACGCAAGGAAGGAACCAAAGTGCTTTATGCACTATACCTGCATAAGTGTGTTTAAGACATATTTACATGACCTTGAAGATGCACCAGCAAGGACTAAGCTAAATGTTTTGGCAACCTGAATCAATATAATAATGAAACATTAGCGTGAAGTTGCAAACAGTTTTAAATCTTAATATGCTACTCAAAGTTCAGAATGTACAAATGGTAAACCTTTGTTGTTAAGCATGAAACAAGGCAATCTGCATCATTTACAAGGTCACCCATAGCTGTGCTACTGGAATTATTGATAGCTTGGCTGAGCTCATAACAAACAAGTTTCATGCCTTCAACAGCCTGCAAAATGACAGAGATTCCAAATTCAAATAAATGTCGTCAATAGAAAATAGTATCAAGTCCTTTTACCATAATTCTAGAAGAATGTTCTTGATTGAAGAATAAATTCTAGCATTGAATGTGGAATGAAAAACTACATTATATAAAAAATGTAAGCCAGATATGAGACGGGAAAATGATAGTTATTTTAAAGCAACAGATCCAAATCATGAGCAAAAAGAGGCAGCGTAGTGGAAAGCAATTGTGGACAAGCTTGGGATATATGTTCTACGATACAAAATCAAGTTATATCACACAAATGACCTGATCCGGTGATCCGCAATCAATAACATCAATTGCTTCTTTCCAATTCGATGGACCTATTGCTAGGCTGCTCACAAGTTGTTGATCTGAAATGGCCTCAAAATGTCTATGGCTGGTGCGAATACTGCAAAAAAACAAAAGGCATCAGGAATAAATGCTTGGTCCAGAGGCAGTAGTAGTGTGGTGCAACTACATAATTTCTGGAACTCAAAGAAGATATGATCACCTTCAAGTACAAATGCCAACAATTCAGTATCATTAATAAATTCAACATCTAGTGGCAACAGATAAATTGACCAACAATAAAAATCTTTGCAAATTCATTATACTCATGTAAATCACAAACCTTGGCAAATTTGGAGCAGAAATAGGCCTTTGAATAACATCATCACTTTGTTCAGCAGTCTCTAATCTGTAGATTGCAACACTTCTTATGTTAAACCCTATTTTATCCTCAGCTCATAAATATGTTACATGTATAATAATGTCGAAACTTAAATAAAATTTGTTCTCTCTTACCAAAGTCAGCATATTAAAAATAGGTCAACAATCATCTTTGCTTCATATATGCCATATACACTGCTATATGATACTACTAACTTAAACTAGCTGTGTTTCTAAACCTATTATAAAGCTTGGACTAGTGAGTAACTAGTATAGAGCAAGCACATAATTTTCTCAGAACAACCATGCAAAACAACAAGGGATAAAATTATGTATTTGTTACTAGTAAATGTACATATTAAGGTTACTATAAACATGTTACACGACTAAGGTCACCATAACATAGAAAACGAAGCAACAAGGTAGATTAAAATTTAAATGTTATATATCAGATGTTTGTTTCGAGAACAGATGTAAATTATTAGTTCTGAAGTAGATCTTACGAAAAATGAAAAGCATTTGGTACGCAAAACAACGATACATATTAAAGACACGTGAAATGATCTTTGGGGCTATGGTTGCTGCCATGCCTTCCCTGCACCTTTGTTCCACACAGACGAGACTTTGGTCGCACATCTTAACTATGACAATGAACAATGATCAGCAGCACTCTAAGAACTCTACATGGGACTAGTCATTGCATCCCAAGGTAAGTGTTTCACACTTTACGTTTGGTTGTTCAATAAACAACGACATTTAAATTTGGAAGTGCGCATTCATCTTCCACACAGTCATCATCTGACTTTCTTTATGATTTTGATGGCCACGACTTGTCACTGTGAGGATTACTTAATGGCTGGTAATTTTTCCTCTTGACTTTCTTTGTAGTTTAGATGGCCAGGACTTGTCACTGTGAGGATTACTTATGTTAGCATATGCAAAGAGAAGAAAGAATTCAGAGAAGGCAAACTGCACTGCATCGAATGATTCAGGCAGGGTGTATTTATTATGAGAGAGGTAGTTACATTTGATCTTTAGTTACAACTGTTTACAACCTCCTAAACTGATTATGAACCGTACGGTTCATTATATATTCAACACCCCCTCTTAATGACTAAACTGGAAACAATACTAAGTTTGTCCCGAAATTTTACAAATGTCCTAAAACCCATATGTTTAGTCATTAGATTTACAGACTGTGCCATAGGTTGTACTTCAAAATCAGCAGTCCATGATTGTGTTGCGGTTGTCGAATGGAGAAGAACTGCAAAACAAAAATCTAACAAAGGATATGGCAAGTGGTCCACTAGTTTTGTGTTACGTGATTCATTGACCAGTGATGAATCATCAATGGCTAAGAGTGTCAGCCCCATCTCCAAAGTGCTGAAATCAGAACCTCGGAGAGGTGGATTGAAAAATCTATTCCAGGCTTGTGTAGCCTGCCGAGTCTATACATAGACCTTTTCAAAAACTGATAATTTGTGCAGTAGGAGTTAGAACCAACTCTGCAATAGTAGGAGAAATAACCATCTCCGTCTCATCTATCTCAACACTGGGAGAAATAACCATCTCCACAGTAATAGGAGTGAGAACCAACTCCTCCTCATCTATTTGCTCATCTATCCCCCTCTCGTCAGGAAAGATCATTCACAACACAATGAGCAAACTGTTCATGCTCTCTTGTCCTTCGAGCAAATACCTCTGAGTGAGTGGTTGGGCATGCCATCTCACCATGCACCATCGGTGCATCGGACTAGTGGAGTCTCCATCCATAACAAACTAATCTTTAGAATGAGGGAATCCATCCTCCCAAGGCATGTCCGCCTCCTGTACATCCTGTATGGTGGAGTTGTCCTCCATACATGCATTCTTGTTGATTGTAGCAGGGATCAACAAGCCAATACCGACTGACCGACCACCTTCCCTAATACCAAGGGCAATTATCTGTCTCTGTTTCACATCAAAGACAACACACTTCTTCCCACAAAAATCCACAAAATATTGGGATTTTCAGTTAATTGACGAATAAATAGAAGATTCTTTTGTAAAGAAGGTACATATTTGACATTACGTACCAACAGTTTATGAGCATTATTCAATACAATGCATATATCTCCTATCCCTTCTACTGCACGTGATTCTCCATCAACTAGTACTACTGATTCAAAACAAATATTTGCAGTAAATGAAACATACCGGTCTTTGCGACATGAAAATGTGCAAACCCACCGAGTAATGATCCAAAGAATCGGTACCACTGTCATGCGAGCATGATGTCGTAAGACAATAAAGAGCATGCCCGTCATTTGAATCTCGTTCTTCTGCAATTGCTGCCACATGTTCCTCATCACATGGCTTCTTGTTCTGTTGCGAAAGATCATACTTCCGCTTCCGACAATCCTTCTTGAGGTGCCCAACCTTGTGATAGTAATAACATGTGACTTGATATTGAGTGGAAGACTCACCAGACTAACGTTTCCACTTCCCCTTTGACTGAGTGACAAGAGCACTCTCTGAATGGTCACAATTAGATTCTACCTAAAGTTGTCTCTACTCCTTTTGCAATAGGTAGGAACTCACCTTGTCAAACGTGAGTGTTTGAATTTCAACCATTAAATGGAGTGCCTCCACAAATGACTCATATGAAGAAGGTGAGTAGTTTAGAACCAAAGCCACCATATCAACGTCATCCACCTTTTGTTGATGGAAGATAACTGGTCTCGAAGGTCTTTCATCTAAAGTTGGTGCTCGGAGACAACGATCCACCTTCTTGTAACTTTATGGAAAAGCGCATATTCTTTAGGTATAACACCCGACTCTTTTCGACGTCGATATTTATCCCTCGTTGGCCCACAACGCGTGTTTGCCACGATGGCATTCCGCATTCCGATATCATATCATCTGACACCAATAACTTGAGAAGCAATAACGCTTCCTTATGATGTTTTTCATAAGCCGCGAAGTTCGTCGCTGGTCGATTTTCACTACCTATGATTATTTTATCACAATCACGAAACTCCACTAGCATTAAAATCTTATGGCTCCATGCATTAAAATTAGTGCCGGTTAATTTTTGTGTCTCCAACAAAGTCAAGTATTAAATATTTGTCATTTTATTAGTCCAAAGTAACGGAAATAATAAAATAAAATTTTGCCCACACTTAATAAAACAATATTACTTTTTCCAGCAAAATAATATGAATACCTTTGTGGCTGAAAAATATTATTCTGCCCAAATAATATTAATCTTCCTTCAAACCCTTCGAGAGTATTCAACTCCTCACGTTTTCCCTTGTTCTTCACACGACTGTACCGATTTCTTTTGTTCTGCCCACACAAATGTGGTTTTGCCCTCACAACTCAACATATGGTGAATTGTCACGTTTTTCTGCCCTCACACAACACAAACTAGGATTTCCATGTGTTTTTGCCCTCGACTCGTGCCCTTTCCTTCACATGATTTGCATGATGGTTAGTTACGTTTTCTCCTTTCTATGCACCATTTTAGGCACTCACAACCATGAACTGGGTCACGATTTGTGCAAAAAACGACTATATCTGCCTCACGTTTTTCTTTCACGACTGTATGCCCTTGTACCACGTTTTCTGGGCCTCGAATGGTCGTCTGACTATCTCTTGTTGCGCAAATGGAGGAATTCTTCCTTCTCTGCCTAGCGTCTAGTATTTTTTTCCAAATATCTTCACGTTTTACCAAATTCGTGCTCTGTTAGGGATTTCTCAAATTTCTAGTTCATGCCTCTTGGAGACTTCCTCGAACTACTATCTTGTACACTCTAAAACCAATGTTAGCATATGCAAAGAGAAGAAAGAATTTAGAGAAGGCAAGTTGCACCGCATCAAATGATTCAAGCGGGGTGTATTATTATGAGAGAGGTAGTTACATTTGATCTTTAGTTACAACTGTTTACAACCTCCTAAACTGATTATGAACCGTATGGTTCATTATATATTCAACTTAGTGGCTAGTAATGATTCTTGTAAAAATAAACCAGAAATCTATTCATGCCACAATAAGCATATCAGACCGACTTATATCTAGGGAAACGGAAAAGCCTCTAGATGATGGAAAAACTCGTCCAAGTATTTACAAACCAAGCGACTGATAAATATACTACTAGCCCAACCAAAAATGGAGTTTTTTCAAAAACAGGGGACTCTACTAGAATTTGAACTTGAGCGACGTGTTGAGAATCAACTGAACCCCAAAGGAAACACTCTTATGAGATGCTACTTACATGTACATCTAAGAATTAGAATCTCCGAGAATCTGCAAAGGCAAAAGTTAAAATTTTATTTATAGAGGTTACCTTCCTGAAAGTTCTCAGTGAAATGAGACAGACACAAGTTCTTTGAGAGAGGGCCTTAGTTTATGGGGAGAACAATACTCTTCATCAACTATTTATAGTTGGCTTATCTAGGTAAGACTTACTGATTTACTTTGTAGAATTTGGGATAAGTAGTTTCTCAATAATATGGAGATGCATTGTATTTGATGAATTGAATGGATATCATTGGATAGGCTAGAATTTCTAGCATCTATGGCATAAATTCGTTCATGGAAATAAAGTAATAAGTTTGATAGAGTTGATTTTTCTACCTTCTTTTTATACCCATTGTAGTTTGAATATAATGAAATTTCTTATTTCTAAATTATCAATAAAACAACAAAGAATCATGGAAAGCTTCAGCTCAGAAAATTTAAAAGAGAATCAACCATACATAGAACACATCAAAGCACATGATAATGATGATTAAGATATAAGAAATATACTCAAGATCTCGGACTGAACGCCTTAAAGCTGCTCTAGCCTCACCGGGCTTTCCTTCCTTTCTCTTATCCATTTCACGAGCCTATAAAAACAAATATTAGCTGAATACATCAATATACAAGTATTAATGAAATTGCACATTTAACTATCAGATCATAACAGGAATGGTTTAACACACCTTCCACTTGAATTTGTCATCAAGCATGCTCTTTTGAGCATCTGCTAACCTCCCAACATATCTCCAAATATCCTCACCTAGAAATATTAGCAAAGCCAAATAGAAGCATTAGGAATTTACCAAAGGAAGATCTAATGATAGTAGATAAACCATTAGGCACAATATCTTGAGGATATCTATAGAGAAAATTTTCACGACCACAATGGAAGCCATGATACAAAAAAATATCCACTCTTAAAAAGTGGGATCTTAACTAGAGGATAATTTCAGTATGGCTTACATATATACAAAAAAATTAATCATTAGACTATTACTAAAAGGAGGAAAAAATCGCATTTATAATACAATAGGTGAGTGGGAGAGCAGAAGATTATTGTTAACAAATGCAAAATATGCAAACTCAATATAGAAGTAAAATCTACATGAAAAATACGAAAAACAAGTCAGTAGTAGTAAGACTCGCTAAGTCACAAGGTTCAAGTTCGAGTTCATGTTGGATGAGGATAGAGTTCAATTCAAGTTCACCAAGGGACAAAGTTCGAGATTACAAAAAGTCTTTAAGTTCGAACAAATAATTTTTTCTATCATTTTTATTTTCTTAGAAAAATGCATAATTTGTTCTCTGCTCTCAGTCAGTATTGTATATATAAACACATTTATAAAATAATGCTAATTCATGTCAAAAACTTCCCATGAAAAAATAATGGATAATGTTTGAGTTCATGTTCAGCAAGATATAAGTTCGATGAAATTCAAACTTTTTCGATAAAATTCGACCTACCTTGTGACTCGAGCAAGAGGACAAAGAAAAGATTTCAGGCATTTATCTATAGAATATTAAATCAAATTGGAATACAAGATTTTTAATCAATTCCATCAACATACATAGATGCAAACCTTCTGAATACCCATTCACAACTTTACAAAACTTAGAACTCAGAAAGCAAATACAAAATTTGAATCACAAACTACAGCATATGCATAGAACTTCCTATTGACATTCAAGTAGTGCTACAAGGGGCGTGCATCTCCTATTTCAAGAAATGCAAACCTCACTTTTATTTGAGGAAAGGAGATGAGGAAAAATGAATGAAACGTCTCCAACCAGTCCTCTAAACACCAAGGACACTTGGACACGATTCTAGACCCTCAGTTCAGATCTGTCAAATCTCGGGACTCCATTTCTTCCACCCGAGGCCCCCTACCCCAGGCACGTCTCAGGGCCCCTTCTCATAGACAGCGATCCACCAGGCTTACAGAGAGGCACCGCCTTCCTCCTGGACACCGGCTTCCCAGGCATTCTACAGTCTCAGCTACTGGTTATCGGCGCATTACGAGTCACTTCCATCCGGCCTTGAGTGCTAGGTGATGCTGTTGGGGGTTGCTCCTTCTTCTGCTCCCCCACACCTTCATCCTATTCCTCTTCTTTTCTGGTCTCTCGGCCTCTGCTGCTTCCTTCTCTTCTTCTTCTTCTCTCTTTGTATCTCGGGCGACCCGTTTGGGTCCTCTTGCTGGGTTTGTTTGCTTTGTATCCTGCAGTCCCATTGACCTACTTTTGTGGTCATGCGTTGGACATTAATATTATTATCTTATCTTATCTTATCTCATATTGCGTATGACATCTAGAAAATCTTCCCATGTTTCCAAGATGGAAAATTGGATGCATGAGGGTCCCTAATATCACTCAAGGGGTATCCCATATTGGCTTAAACTCTTGAGGTTGCCTAGAGTTCCCCTGAAGCATCAGAATTTGATTCAAATGTTTCACACACATTTTCCGTGTTGTCTTCTCCATGTGAATCATGTTTTGTAGCATTTACTCCAATCTCTATCATACTTCCCAGAAGGAACTGCATACAGTTAATAGCTTGTATTCAATTTATTATTCTGCCAGCCCTTCACCTCATGTCCTCACCTGACACAACACTATACATGCTACCATTGACCCCAACCACAATGTAATTATTCTCGAAAGCTCAGTCTCCTACTGTCTATTCCCTTTAAATTAGTCTCTTGTTATGCACCCTTCACTATGTTCTGTTATCATTCATGCTCGAAATGGGCCCATGGTGTAAACTGCCATTGTCCTTAACGGAAAAATACTTTCGGGCCGCAGTGAACCGCATCAAGAATGCGCGCAAGCTGAACTTCAGTGCAGACAGTGTAGATTCCGACTGCCATACGCTGCAACAAACTTATGTGTATCCGTCAAAGTCGGCATATGTAGAGATGGTGGAATCCGACAATATGGACTTGAGCCCCACCACGGTTATAGTGGGTAAGCATACCTTCGAGTTTACATCCATTTAAGGCCTAAGCTCAAGCACGGAAAGTACCTCAATGCGCGAGACCTTCATCTACCGAGAGCCTCCACAAAAGAAGCAAACAATAGGTATGGCTAAGAGAAGGCACGGAAAGACTCCACCCCAGCAAGAAGAAGAGGTAGAAGGGGAAGA
Organism: Taxus wallichiana var. yunnanensis; assembly: GCA_018340775.1. Lineage (NCBI taxonomy): Eukaryota > Viridiplantae > Streptophyta > Pinopsida > Cupressales > Taxaceae > Taxus > Taxus wallichiana. The sequence continues at coordinate 87,643,037 of CM031238.1, forward strand.
AGATGAAGACAAAGAAGATGATGAAGAAGAGACTACCTTGGACAAGAGCAAAAGAAAGAAAATGCAAAGGCAACGGCGAGAAGGAAGTACGGGTGCGAGCACCTCGGAGGCACCTAAGGAGTCACCATTGGTCACAATGACCAAACCAAGTCCCTTAAGGAAGAAGTAGAGCCCACTAAAGAAGAAACCTAGGGTGATTTATGTCGAGGAAGATGAGGACTTGGAAGAAAAGGTGGTTGAGGAGATAGCGCAAGGAGCAGCTACGAGAAGATATGCCAATGCGTAATGAGGAACCTACACAAGAAGATGAAGGGCCCAAGCAAGAGACTATGGAGGCTGAACATGAGGAGGAAATGCATGCATGACTCCAAGGGTGATGGGGAGCATGAAGAGGAGCGCAAGGTAGAGCGCAAAGAGGAAGAAAAATGCAATGGAGAGCAGCTGACGGGGGAAGATTTAGATGTTGCGGGAGGTGACATAAGCGGTCTGCAACTCAACATTGTGCGGGAAATGCCAAAGAGGAAGCAAGGCGAAAGAAGGAAAATACAAGAACCTCTATGGGCACCTCCAATGTCTTTTATTGATGATCAAACTAAGGTATTAAGGGCCAAGTTCCAAAGCTCGGTTCAAGGAGGATTTATTTGGTTGGGAATTGTTTAATCAAGACACAACACTTATGTGCACGAAGAAGATGCTTTCTTGGAGTATGCAAACGCATATGGAAGAACCAAAATTCAAGGTAAGTAAGGACTCTTACTCCAATATGAAGCTGAAAAGGGAGCCAAAAAAGACATTCCCATTATTGACCGTATAGAGCTTTCCAATGAGCAAGCCTCCAATGCGCTTAACAAGATGGTTATCGAGGTCGCAAAGAGGAACATAGACAAAGGAGCTGCGATAAGAAATATGCAAGACGGTGCAAGGTGAAAGGACGAGAAGATTCGAAGCTCACGGAAGAATTGAAGGATGAGAAGCAGCGAACAGCGGATGCTTATGACAAAGCGGCATACATAGTTGAAAGCATCACGCGCACATGCCCGAATTAGTGGAACAAGCCCAAGACGAAGACTACACCACGAGATGCACTACTTAGAGGACTGGTGCCCATGATGTTGGTGGAGAGGAAGACTGGACCAGGGTGTCAATCATTGAGGAGTTGGTAGAAAGAAAGAGAAAGAATAAAGAAGAGGTGGAGAAAAGAATAGTGGAGTATGAGGCTTTGATCACGAGAGGTTAAGGAGGTTGTGAAGAAGGCGGAGCGCGCATTCGACAACCGCCAAGATTCGATCCTATTCTTAGCGCACACACTACTAAGAAAGAAGCAGAGCTCAAGAAAATACAAGCCACAATGAAGAACAATATGGCGAGCGCGAGAAAGTCATGGCGAAGTCGCAGAGAAAAGGGAACTAATAAAATCCATTAAGGATACCCTTGCCAAAAGACTCAAAGAGATCCAACCGGAGGTATTGCGCAAAATGGATGCACTAGAAGTCATGTGACCTCAGACTTGAGGTGGTGGTGACAGAATTGAAGGAGAAGGCAAAGGAATTGACTTCAGAGCAAGTGGCTGAAATAGTGGAAGTGGAGCCAAACAGAGATGTCGAGGTACTGAAAAGGTAGAAGGAATTGGAGGTTGTAATAAGTAGAGAGTTTCCACAACTCCTCTCACCACCAAAGGCCCGAGTTCTTATTATGCGCGCAAATGGAAAATTCTCATTCTTTGATTTATTTGGGTAATTAACCCCCATTATTTATTCTTGATTCTTTCATTTTTTCGTAGATTATTCGGAGGAGCATTCTTTGTTCATGATATTGCCGAGGACGGACAATACTCCTAGTGTGGGGTAATGTTGGTCAAAAGAAATGGCTAAGTATTAGCCATGCATGGAGGTCGGAAGGCGCACACGGCGTGCACATGGATAGAAGGAAACAGATTAAATAGAAGGATGCGCGAAGGTGCGTACAACACGAGAGGAACAAGTCAACGCACAAAGGTCCACGCCCATGCAGAAGATTCAAGACTTAGCCGTTTTCGAAGACAGGGCTAAAAATAGGAGAGAAAGCAAGATATAGCATGACGCACAAGCAAGGTCTAGAAATAGGAAAAAGCACATGCAGACAAGGATGAAGACGACGCATAAAGACAACCTATTTATAAGAATAAAGCATGGGTGAGGCCAATCTATTTATAACTCGATCTATAGTTAAAGCACTCGAAAAAGCATGCAGCCTATGTTTAAGCACATCTATTATTAAGAACACGCATGTAAGCAAGTGAAGGGCAAGTCCCATTGTGTATAAATAAGTGTAGTGTTCTTGTAAGTAGGTGCCTTTTAGTAGCTCTTGGAGTTTGAGGTATGGGAGTATGTGAGTTATGCGTGCATGGTCCAATGCATGGATGTAACCGAGTGAGTGTCTTACGTAATGCAATGTGTTTATGATGGATAATTGTGTTTGGATAGCAAAGATTACTAGATTTGAGTATGGTGTAATGGGAGTTCAAATCTTATTGATCATTGTCTATGTTGATTGATTTCCTTATTATATGTGTTGTTAATCTTGTATGTTGTATATCCATTCATGCATGTTGATGTTATAGTTATGATGATTATGTTTTCTCTAACCACATTCGATAAGCGAAACAAAGGAGGGACTGGTGGTTGCGCTCGCTTCAAAGCGCGCTCATACCTATGTCTGGATGAAGTGCCAATGCGCCCAACTAAGCATTGGTTAACAAGAAAGACTACATTCATGAAGGGACAACATTTATTTAATGGGCCAGCTGACCTCCATTAAGATTAAATGATTTGTTTTTATGTGGTCGACCTCCCTTGAAGAAGGCCGACCCTATTGGGTGAAGAGTCATGACCATTCGAAAGGGCATTTTTGGGCTATAAAAGGAAGATTTGTTGGATGGAGGAAGGGCAGATTTTGAGTGAATATCATTCGGAAGAAGAGCAGAATTTTATAAGTGTGAAATAAGAGTTATATCTTGAGAAGACAAGCAGATTTGTGAAGAGGAAATAAAAGTCTCCATCATTTGTTGAAACAGCAACACTACGAAGGTGGTATCGTCATCGGTTTGGAGGTTGGTGCCTCATAAAACAAAGAGATTGGTGTCTCTTGCTGAGTTGGTGCTCGGCAGAAAAGATTGGTGTCTGAATTGCTAAGTTGGTGCTTGGCATTGGGGATCGGTGTCTCCAGTAGGTTGGTGCCTACACAAATTGTAAAAGAGTTTTATATATATATAAGCAAATATTTTGCCGTGGTTTTTCCCGAAAGGGTTTCCACGTAAATATTGTGTTCCTCTTGTGTTGAATTATTAAAAGTTTATCTTATACTGATTCACCCCCTCAATATAAGCATGTGTTTAACACTTCAAACATTCAATATTGCAATATTTACTTACTTTTGTGTATGCATGTGTATGTAAGCTGTAATTAATCAGTTTCAAGTGTATTTTGAGTAGCTTTAATATAGAATGCATTTTAATAGTTTTCCCCCTAAAATTCTATATTTTTAAACATTTTTAGAGTTTTCCAATTCATGGCCAACTTTTATTGCCAAGTCCAAGTCTGAGTCAAAAATTGGCTTGCTGTGTTTTTGCCGAGTCTGAGTCTCATGACTATGGTACAGAATGAAAGAGATATGTTGTGAGTCATGACCAATATTTCTGCAGCATGATTATAGGACATATATGTGAACTGTAAACTATAGTGGTTAAATGTCAGCTGATTTTGGAGATCATCTAGACATCCGAAACAGATATTCTAGTGCTAAAAAGCACAAATATTAAAATCAAAAATAGAAGGGCAGGATGAGTGGTATTTTTCATTGATAATTTAAGATATGAAAAGATTCTCAGCTATAATGTTAAATTGACAAATAAAAAGCCATAATTTATATAATACAAACGATAATTCATTCTAGTTTGATCATTCAAAAACTGGTATTTTGTGTAGTTGAAATGCTAAATGATACTTTAATATGCAGTCAAAAATACCGAGTATTTTGTATGCAATTGCTAATGTGTTCAGCGCAGCTTTCCTTAGTTCCCCATCCCTTTCTGATGTCAATCCAGCAACAGTCTGCAGTGCCTTTGATGGCCCAGCTATCTTCTCTCAAAGAAATTAAATGCGTTAGCATACAGTAGGCCTATATTCTGCTAGCAGTAACTTGCATGAAGCTTCTCTTTCAAAGGTAAGACCACAAACCTCAATTCCATACTGATCGATCATAAATCCTATATGATCTACACATTCGATTCTTGAACGATTGTTCTTTGAACGCAGGCCTTCCAATATGTATGCAAAAGCTTTGGTGGTGGATAAATACCAGCAATAAGTTTTGTTAACTCCCTCATCTTTTCACGTACTTTCTCAATATTGTGCCCTGACTGCATAAAAACAGATACTATAACTTAAGGAATCACAAAATTGCAGCCATGACAGTTAGGAGGTCATGGCATAAGTAATATAATATGAATTTCATTTACATGTAGACTAGTTTTTACAATAGGAGAAAATGAGAAATGGATTTTAAAGCATATCATACCTTCTCCATCAAGCAAGGAAGTAAAGTGCTAGCTTCATATTCGGTCAACATATAGCCTTCGTGCTTCAAACCATCTACAAATTCTGGAAGAAACTCGAGAACCTGTTCCAAGAATAACATCCATACTATATAAGCACTTAAAACAATTTCCAAAAAAACAAGGCAATATAAAGAGTCAAAATCCATACCTTCAATAAGCAAGTTGTGTTGGACTCACAGAATCGCAAAGCAGTCCATCTTAGAAGAATATCTACTATTTCTGTCATCTCCTTGATGTGAGAATGTATTGCCTGTACAACAAAAACTTCCCACTTGTCTTAAATTATGAAATCAATATAAGAATCAAAATAAACTAAAAAGAAATGTAAACCTACTTATTTCAAAGAATTCTAAAAATAATTACTGTTGTAGATCACAATGATGCTGAAAGCAAACCTTTTGCAACAAGTCCAAACCATCAACATGTTTCTTGAAATCTGAACTCAGTAAGCGTCGATGTAAATCTTCCCGAAAATGCTTTACAAGATCATTCTGCAAACAAGCATAAGGTCTTGTAAGAGGGGTTTGTTTAATAAAAATTTAAAAATAAGAAAAAATAGATTTATCATTGGGCACATATAAAACCAGACCTCTAGCTCTTGAATCTGCTCAAGTCGTGGCTCCTCAAACTTATACTTTCGTGAAATGGGCCTTTCCTATCTTCCTGTAAAAATTAAAATTTTGAGGACAAAGCGATACTGCTTTCTTGTTATGTGAAAGATTTTTTTGAAAGAATGGATCTTACGGTGATTCTATTATTTTAGGACATTAAAAATGCATTCACTATAACAAATGACAACTTAGCAACCATAGTAAAGCCCTTGCATCTTTTCTGAATGCTAACCTTATTTGAATCTTTCAAGTTGAACAAAGCCTGTCCTTGAACCGCATAATCCTGAGCAGCCATTGCCACTGCTTGCTTTGAAGCTTTAGCTGGAAACGCTTCTCTGTGAATCAGATATCATAAAATGACACAAGTTAAAAAAGCACAATCAAAAAGAATTCCCATTTTTCAAAACTTAAAACCCTAAAATTATACATTGAAAGAGGAAAACTTGCATTCATTGAAACTTAAGAAGTCAGAAGTTAACTGTGACCACAGAAATTTTATTTACAGAGCAACTCACAGAAGCTGTGACTTTATGACTGGATCTTGAAGATGGGCGTTCACCACTGCCATTTGCAATTGGCTTTGCAATTTTACCCCCTGTCCTTGTTCCAGGAGTTGTAGCTATTGCCTTTGTTGGCTCAGATATTTCTGTTGGAAATTAAAATGGAAAATTAATTTTAACAAAGGAAGAAACTTGTAAAGGAAAATGGAGACTTAATTTCAACAGAGGAAGAAGCCTATAGAGGTAAATGGACAATGACACACAATGCAAAAGGCACTACAAAAATAATACAGACCTTGAAATACCCCTGATCTCTGGCGTTCAAGAACGGCAGTCAGAGAAGGACCTTGCAATTCTCTCATGGCCTTTGCTATCTAACACCCACGAACCATATCATCATCATTAGTTTCAAGCTAAATCACTGTTATAAGAATATTGTATTGCATTAAATGTTAATAAAGAAACACAAATACCATTTCTTGCCCACAAACTCGAGTAACTTCAGCCAGAGAAGCTTCTGCTGCTTTACGAACATCCACAGACTTATCCTGCCACCATCAAATAATTAATTGGGAAAATCAATATGGACTTCAGCTGGACGAAAAAAGAATCTTTTTGACAGTGAAATCACTGATATGGATTTACCATATATCTAAATATTGGTAAGGCAGAAAAACAACAAACAGAATCTTCATTATTGGCACCTATGTCACTCAGACGTAGAAGTAAGGCTTATGATAGTTTTAAAAATATCAATAAGGATGTGGTGCACTCTACTCTTATTTTGCAAATACATGCTTGTATCAAAAGTGCACAAGCAAGAATACAAGTTGCTGTACACAGAAACAGACTGCAGAAGATGACAGATAATGTCAAAGCGTGGCATTGAGCAAGGCCAAATTTCACACAAAAATAAAAGCTCTGAAGCCAAAAAAAAACAGGCTGCAGACCAGAGTGAGTTAAGATAGCCAAAATCTGCAGTCTAAACTAGTAGTCTTCAGCCTAGTAAGCATAGTCACCAGAAAACTCAGGTTCAGGGACGGTACCTGGGTCCTGTACCTGCACCCACATCTCTTGTTTACTATATTTAGATGTAATATAGCCATACCCTTATTCATATACTCCAGTAACTTGTTACAATATGATTCCCATGTGATCTTAGTCTGATCCTACATTTGCAGGAGACTATTCTAATAAGTAATACAACCAATAATAAGAATACAGTAGCAAAACAGCCACCAACAGCCCCAACACAAAACAATGGCACTCCAGTCTCAAGTGTATATTTGTTTCTTCTTTTCTGGAACTCAAGAAAACGCATCTGACTAAAGCAGAAAAAGTAAGGGATCTTGTATTGTTAATGCTATATATGAAAGAAAGATGCAAGTGGTTTATTGGAATATGTGCTATACAAAAGCACAGAGTAGGAACTTTGGTATAAAGAACATTGTACATCAAGGAAAGGTTTTAACTTCAAAATCGACTTTCTAACATTGGAAAAGTAGAGAATATCAGAGAAAAAAACCTGATCATGTCCAATCTGCAAAGGCTCTTGATAAAATAAAATGTAATATAGAGTGGGGATACCAAAACAAGACTATATGAAAAGGCCTAGGAAGAGCAGGCCTTTGCCTCCTGGAGGAGCTTATTAAAGCTTTCCACAATCACATCATCACTAACACCATTTCATCTGATACACATAATGCATGCTTGATGATCCCCTTGAAGGAAAGGTCCTCCAGAGCTTATGGATGCATGTATTTTCTTTGGGTTCTCTCGTCTAATACCAAAACTTCATTTTTCTTGGCAAACAAAGCAGGGATGTTTATCATATGGAGATTGTTGTGATAAAACGCTGAAGAGGTATCACATGGACTCAACTCTAAAATCATATGTGGCAAAATTTTGAAGTCCTAAAGAGAAAGATTCATACAGGCGTCAAAAATAGCAATGCAACTGTTACAAGATACCTTATATGCTCATACTGCAGAATGGAAGCCCATCTGGTTCATGACATTGGGGTGGATTCAGGGCGTGCACAAAAATGTCTTGAAAGGACACTGACATTTGAGAGAGACCAAGTGAATGCCTATACAGCAAAAGTTGAAAGCAAAGAAAGCATCCTCTACAAAGATCACAACCAAAAGTCCACTTGATTGTAGAAGAATCTCAAAAATAAATATTAGACAATGTCTATGTTACCAGATACTCCCCTATTAGTTCCATATTGTGTATTCAGTGTATCAGATACGGAAATGGGCACAGGTACGTAGATGACACATGCCCAATACAGCAAGACATATGTGGCTATGGCAGCATAGTATTCAGATAGCTCATGATATATCCTGCCTATATCTGAGCTGTAGTAGGACTGCCAGTACTCATGTTTCCAATGTTATCTTGTTTCAACTACTTTTTGTCAAAAATCTCATTTTTGCAGCCAGAATGTTTCCTGTGCAGGAATGAGAACATAAGGCATTGAGAAAATTTCCTGAGCATATTACAGTACAAACCCTAGCTTTTGGAAATGTGACCTAGATGCTTCCCCATCATTCCCACCTAAGAATGGTGTTTGAAACACCAAAAACAGAAAAATAAATATTTCTAATTGTCATGGTATTGACTCCCTAACAAAAAGAAAAAAGGATAATATAAAAAAGAACCTCGTAAGCCTTAGGATAGCCAGTGCAAGAGAGCTTCTGCAGGTGTGTTGAGCAAATTTTAGAGGTTCAGTGTGCATTTCTATAGGTCAAGGATGTATTCTTTCCTAAATGTGAATAAAATTTGCTATTGAAGGAACCTCTTCTTTAAGAACGTTCGTGTTTAAGGCACCCACAATCTTTCAAATTATGCTACAGAATTAGAAATTGTAGTATGAGGGAGGTAGAAGAACAAAAATATCATAGGGTCCTACATTTGGGTAAGCACCTAATATTGCATTAAGCAGTTAACATGGTTTAAGGATGTCCCATATACTCAACATGGAAAATTGATTGCCCTAATTAGAGAGCAATGAGTGAGGAAAAGGGTAAGAGAAATTAGGTCATAGAGAGAGCTGCAATTGGTTCACATTCTCCTCCAGCCGGCAGAGAGGCTCTTATTGTGGAGAAGGCACAAACCAAAGCAAAAATGGTTGACAATTTGCAAAACTATAAAAAGGAATGAGATTGAAGAGAGTCAAGGTCAATGCTGATGCCCATATCCCTCTTTCACCAAGAAATGAGAAATGAAATATTTAAATGCTTGCAAAAGCTATAGAGAAATCCTTCGGAAGGTATGCTCATGCTAGTACCACTACATGACAAGTATTTCTAAGGATTTTAATACTTTCCTTGCATGAATGGTAAGGCATAGGGACCAATGGTTAATAATAGTGGATAGATGGAAAATTCAAATTTTTGATAGATTCATTCCTTGTTAAATGACATTATAAAAATATGATTTACGTAATAACATTTTCAATAATATGGATTTAAGTTCATATGAATTTTCTGGAACTACAGATGCAAGTATTCACATAAAGACAGCCAAACAAAGAGGTACACGAAGGGATGATATGTTTGAGAGATCAGCATAACAAACATTAGGGAAGGAAATGCTTTCATCGAGTTCACATGTAATAAAAGCAAGCACTCCCTTCGAGTAACATCTCCATTCCGAGTGATACAAGCATTAAATTCATTTCTTCATTTGGAAGTAGAAAAGTTTAACAGAAAGCACTGGACATGTTGCAAATAATTATAGATAAATTGAAGGACACTGGATGGTAAAGTTGAATACTTCATTGTTCTCCAGAAAATGCAATAAATTGTCACAAAAGTATTGTGAGCCATTAGTTGTGAATCATGATTAAATGAGTTAATGAAAGTTTCAGGGAACTAGTGATGGAAAGGAAAGCAGAAAAACAGTATTTTCTACCCTTTCTTATAAAGGTTTTCATTAATTTTTAATCCAGCACAGCCAGTGACAAATTGTTACATTCAGAAATGCATAATGGTTTTTCACATCCTTCAAATCGGCTAGAAATTTCTACAGTTTCAGTTTCTATCTCCATGTCTCCTGTTCAATTCTTGACAGCAACACTGCTCAAAACTGCATTTCTTTGCCTCTCACGAATCACTACTAGCTTTTACCAAGGGCCTTGGCCTCAATTCCTATGGCTGCCCCTGGGCATTTTAAGTAGCCATTTACTGGCAAAAAGACTTGGCAATTCTCTTCTCAATCTTTTAGGAAGAAAACTTTCCCTTACGATGCGAGTACTGTAAGTGAGTGATTTAATACATATAGAGCATCTAATGATGTTTAAAGGCATCATCTTAAGTTTCTACCTGGACATGGTGAATGTATGGATAGGCAGGTGCAGCAACTTCATTTATACCAGCAGCATTTCAACTTGAACATGATGAACATATTGTAAAGCAAAAGCAAGAACTTCTATTATAAAATCTGAATAAACAAGGCATGTTACCAAAAGTTCTGGAAATCCCGCATTCATTGGCATTTGTGGGTGACATGAAGGTGCATGAATCTCTCTTTACACACCACTCTGCTCAGCATAAAGCCTAGGAGAATGGTAATCCTAGAGCTAACAGACAATAGGCTTTATGAGTGATTATCAAAAAGAAAGAAAGAAATAATATTAATGTCCACAAATGACCAAAACTAGGTCAACAGAACTCAAGAATACATCCAATTACAATAGTAAGTCCTAGGATAAGAGGACCCTAGTATCAAAAACTAAGTAAAAATTAATGAAAATAAACGAGGGGGTAAATTTGTAGATCATGTATACACATTATTTTCACTTACTAAAGATTATTTTGTGCAGGTCGTCAACACATTAATCTCCCCCAGTGCATGTCTTAAGGAGTGCACTCGAACAGATGCTCATGAATATGAATGAAATTTATGAGTTCTTTGTTAAACCAATTAAGTGTGTACTATCAACCACATTAAGCTCCAAATTGAAAGGAGAAGAAACAAGAACGAGACAAGATTTATCTGGAGAAACCCAATGTGGGAAAAACTCCAGTGGGTGAGCAAATTAGCTCCCTTCACTATGTAATCTCAAAATGATACAACTTACTACCAATTTGGCCTTCAAGAAAGATGAATCTCCTAATTGTATCTACTTGCTCTCAATCTCTCAAACAATAAGAACTCTTCACCATGAACAAACAAGAAAAGAAACCAACTCTCCAACTTTGCTCACACTTTGATTTCACCCAAAACACTTGCTTGAATCCTTGGAAATGCTTGTATTTATAGATGCTCAACTCAGGGAGGCGTGGAAAGGCGAAATGAACCGATTGGGAAGCTCAAACATTTGCAACTATTGAGATCCCACATTTTAGACCGTCCACAGACTGCCATTGGGACTATAAATCGTTACAGACATGGGGTGGTCCGCAAGCATTAGCGTACACCACCAGTGGTAAGTTACGTAACCATCGGGATGTCACGTGACGTCAACTAAAAATCCCCTTAAATCAAAACATCAAATGGCCTAAAACATCATTCGAAGGTGTCCGGATCACCCCCAACCTGACTAGACCATCTTGTGAAGACATAATGAGTTGAGATCCTATAGAGCAAGTATCAAACATAGAGAATACATAGAATTGGGCTATTCTTGATCCATTTTTGGATCATACCTCCCCAATTTGAGGCTTTTAAGTCCCTAAAAGCTTCAAGGACTGATGAGGTGAGGAAATTTCTTCCCCACATCTTCTCTAGAATACCACTTGGCCTTGGTAGGTAATTGTCCTTTCAATCCAATCAACCACATGTCTGCACTCCTCTGTGTTGTTGTCTTTCTTTTTCCATTGTAAAACCACATCTTCCTCCAATTCCAACTGACTATCTAGAGCAAGATCCTCAATAGATGGAAAAATACCCCTTCTTCTTCATCATCCAACATGGAGGGCTAAAAAACGTAAGTTTTCAACATTCACAACTGAATAAATCTTCATATAAGGAGGCAAATCCAAGCGAAATGCATTCTTACCCACTTGTTCCAAAATTTCAAATGGGCCATAACGAAGAGGCTTGAGTTTCTTAGCTTTCCCTATAGCCTATCCCGGCTCAAATACAACCATACCTTGTCTCCAACAAGGAAGGAATGCTCAGTCCTATGTTGATCATGTCATGCTTTGTACTTGGCCTGTGACTCTGTCAACCTCTTTTGTACCTAAAGGTGTATTTGCTTGAATTTTCTCAATAAACTTCTCAGCTTTGTGGACCTCCAATTCCACTTTCCCATTGTCTCTGCATGGTAATCTTAAAACAACATCAAAAGCACTCTTAGGCAAATAACCAAAACATGTTTCAAAAGGAGTTCTACTAGTCAAGCATGAACTTCCCTATTATAAGAATGTTGGATATACACCAAGTTCTCATCCCAGTCCTCGGATGTTTCTTGTTGTACCCTCTCAAGAGTTGGACCAAGGTACGATTCACCACCTCTGTTTTCCCATCTGTTTGTGGATGAAAGGCAGTAGACCTCTTTAGCTTTGTATCCATCTTTTCCCACAAAGTAGACCAAAACTTCCCTACGAACCATGAGTCCTGTCTAGACACAATAGAACTAGGCAAACCAAAGTGAACCCACACATTAGCAAAAAAATAACTCAGCTACGCATCACTGGCCTTAATGGTCTTTTTTTGCAAGGAATAAGAATACACATTTTGTTAAATCGATCTACAATCACAAATATATAATCATGACCCTTTTTGGTGGTAGGAAAACCACCCACAAAATCCATGGAGATACTTTCCCATGGTCGGGAAGGAACTGGCAACGACATATATAACCCCAACTTCCTATTATTAGGCTTGTTTGTACTACATAAAACACAACCCCTAATGAATTTAGCAACTTCAGCTTGCATGTTTGGCCAATACACATACCTCTATAAGTGCACTACAGTCTTTGTCACACCAAAGTGACCAGCTACCATGGAAGTGTGTGCTTCTCTCATCAACTACACTCTTTCCCTCCTAGGCACACAAAGTTTCCCGTTCTTGTAGAGCAAACCATCCTGGAAATAGTATTCCCCTCTAGGTGCAAATCCCTCACTTGGAGGTTTCTGCTGAAATATCTCTGCAAAATCCGGATCTTGCTCATAGCCTTCCTGATATGCTTCACACAAAAAGGCTCAAGAAGAGTTAACGTGCCCACAATTGAAATCAAAGGAGGTCTAGATAACATGTCAACTAATTTGTTAGTCACACCTTTCTTATATTTAATAATCAAATGAAATTGTTGTAAGAAACCCATCCATTTATAGTGCCTAGCTTGCTGAAGTTACTTTGAGCTTGCAGATATTGGAGAGGTTGATGATCCATATGAATGATAGTTTCCTTACCCATCAAATAATGTTTCCATTTCTTGATTGCTTGAACAAGAGCATACAATTCCTTGTCATAAGTACAATAATTCAGAATTGCACCATGAAACAATTCAGAGTGATAACATACCGACCTACCTCCTGAAGTAGGACAACCCCATAACATAGTCACTAGCATCGGTTTCCACTTCAAAAGGGCAGTTGTAAGTTAGGTAAAGCCAAAACTGGAGCATGACTAATTTTATATTTAAATGTTTCAAAAGCAATCTGTTGTTTCTTACCCCAATCAAATGTCTTACCCCCTGTTGTCACTTGAATGTAGTGGCGTTGCTATGGAAGAGAAGTTCTTAATGAACTTTTGTAAATACTAAACTGCTCCAACAAAACTCTTAGTCTCTGTCAAACTTGATGGTGTAGGCCAATTCAAAATGGCCTCTATCTTAGCGGATCAATCCTTAACTCCCCATCTCCAATCACATGTCCCAAAAAGACAAGCAAGATTGTGTAAACTCACATTTCTTTTCATTCAACACAAGTCGGTTCTCCTTAAGAACTTGCAAAACTTGACGCAAATGATCAATATGCTCTTCATAAGTTCTTGCTAAAAACCAGAATGTCATCCAAGTACACAATAACAAAGGAATCAATAAATGGCCTCATTACCTCATTCATCAACCTCATGAAGGTAGCTTTGTGCATTACATAGCCCGAATGGTAATACCAACCATTCATATAACCCTTTCCTGGTCTTGAACGTTGTCTTCCAGATGTCCTCTTCCTTAATCCGCACTTGATGATATCCAGACTTCAAATCAAGCTTAGTAAAATATTTAGCATGTTGTAACTGATCTAATAAATCATCAATGCGAGGAAGAGGGTACCTATTCTTAATGGTTATTTTATTTAAAGCCTATAATCAACACACATTCTCCATGAACCATCTTTCTTAGGTACTAAAACAATAGGAGAACCACATGGAGAAGTGCTAGGATGGATTATACCTTGTTCAATCAAAGACTATAACTGTTGTTTTACCTCATTGGCATCTTTCAAAGATTGCCTATATAATCCCAAGTTTGGAAGCGGACTATCGGGTAGCAAGTGGATCTCATGCTCAATTTCCCTACTAGGGCAGCCCTATAGGTTCTGAAAGACCTCTCTAAATGGTTGAACCAACTCTGCTATCTGTGTCTACTCTTTATTTAGAAAACATGCTACAAGTGGTTTTAGATGTAACAATCTCATCATCTGGCATATCCCTCAACATAAGCAATGCAAATTTACCACTAGCATTAATGAGCTTCCGGGATTTCATTGGCACTTACCAAAGATATCTTCGAATCTCCTAATAGGCTGAAATGATGTAGCTCTTACCATCCTTTACCAAGCGGTACTGATTGGCTCTCCTTACGAAGATAACATCCCTAATATACAAATATGGGCTGCCAAAAACTACACCACACACATCAAGGGGAACAACATCCACAATAACCTCATCAATAAACTTTTTTTGTCAATACCAAAAGTGATCTTACACTATTTTCGTTACCTTGATGTCTACACCTTTCTTTACCCAACCCAAAGAATACGGACTTGGGTGATTGTAAGTTTCCAACTTCAACCTCATCCACTAACTCTTTACTAATTAAATTAGCTTGAGAACATGTATCAAAAAGAGCATCCACCTTAGTTTTCTTCACTTGAATCTTTAAATGAAAAAGCTTTGTTAGTTCATTTTCTTGAACAACATTGTTACTACCCAAACATACCTCTCTACGGATGGAGGCACAACACAGTCTCATCCACCTCTTTGCTGCAAAATACTTCCTCTCCCTGAGGGCAGCCATAGCCTTCTTCTTATTCTTCTTGTTTTTGAAGGGATGTAATTCCGGGTGGAGCTTCCAACATTTCTCCTCGAATGAGTGTCAACATCACAATGCCCACAATGAATTTTAGTATCCTTTTTAGAAATAGAAGTAGCATTTTTCTTACCCTTTCCTTTTCCTTTTCCTTCTTCTTGATTGTCACCTTGTTTGTTCAAGCATGCTTGAGAGGTAGATGAACTCTTTTTCTTGTCCATCTCCAAATAGTGAGCTTGCGTACAAGCTTCATCTACATCCATGAGGCTTGGCCAAGAGGATGGGTCTCCTCAAATGGCTATGGAGTCCACCGATATACTTCATCAATAGGTCCCGAGTCTACTACATCCTTTCCCATCTGAATAGATTTCTTCCGAAACTCACTGGTATACTCTTGCACATAGTTAGCCTTGTTTCTACTTGAGATATTGCCAATACATGGACCTCTCTTCCTCATAACAAATAGGATAAAATTGCTTTTGGATTAGCTTCTTAAAAACATCCCACTTAGTAATTAGAGGAAGCTTCTTAACAACCAAGTATGAACATAACTTTCAAACCAAGTTAAAGCATGTTTGGTTAATTTTAACCGAGCAAAGGAAATCTTTTGACTTTCATTAATTTGATGCAAACTGAAATATACCTCCAATTGAGCTAGCCAATGGTCTAGCTTCTCAGCATTCACGTCTCCATCATAAGGCTCAATTTCGATCTTGGCCTCCACTTTGAATGGAGGAGGTGTGGGAATGGCATGGGATGGTTCTTCTTCATGAACCTCTTCTTCATGTTCTTCCGTGTCTCATGTGAAACACAAGTTTCTCCATGAGTAGTCCCATGATGGACTCCAATTTCCCAATGGACAAGGAAATACTACCCACATCTTTGGACAGACTTGCCACATTAGCCTCCAACTTGTAGAAACGCTCTTCACCGCTATCCTCTGCATCATCATCTCTTGAGCCATCTCCCAAATTCCTTGCTTCCACTTCCTTGTAGAAATCTCTGCTTCAAAGGAATAAGGCTACCTTCACCACTTTATTTTCCCTTTCGGGTAAGGGGCATCTAACTACAATCTCAACACAAGTTAACCACACAAAAGATCTAATCTTAACTACTCTGATACCAATCTGATCCGTAAACTGCCTAACTTAACAATAAACAAATCACTATGCTCGTGAATATGAATGAAATTTATGAGTTCTTTATTAAACCAGTTAATTGTGTAATATCAACTAGTTAAGTGTGAATATCAGAGACGAGACAAATTTATCCTGGAGAAACCCAATGTGGGAAAAACTCCAGTGGGTGAGCAAATTAGCTCCCCTTCACTATGTAATCTCAAAATGATACAACTTACTGCCAATTTGGCCTTCAAGAAAGATGAAACTCCTAATTGTATCTACTTGCTCTCAATCTCTCAAAACAATAAGAACTCTTCACCATGAACAAACAAGAAAAGAAACCAACTCTCCAAATTTTCTCACACTTTGATTTCACCCAAAAACACTTGCTTGAATCCTTGGAAATGCTTGTATTTATAGATGCTCACTCACGGGGAGGCGTGGAATTGAGATCCCGTGTTCAGAATCGTTAGTGACAGGACCGCGCGAATGCGAGACCGGCGGTTTCGTAACCACCACGGCAGGTTGTGCAGCAACCGCTCTGCACAAAGAGGCGGTTACGTAACCGCTAGAGGCGATCGCGTAACCGTTGATTGAATTCCCCGATCGGAACATCAAATGGCCTAAGAACATCATTCGGAGATGTCCGGATCACCCCAAGCTTGACTAGACCATCTTGTGGAGACATAATGAGCTGAGATCCTTTAGAGCAAGTATCAAACAAAGAGAATACATAGAATTGGGCTATTCTTTTACCTCCTATTAAACCTCTTGATTTTATGCGTGTCTTTCCTTCTTACTTCACCTTTTGTTTGTTAGGTCTTGTGATCCAAATTGTATTTAGTTGTTAGTTGTTATACTAGGCATGCATCTCCTAGTGAGACACCCTCTTTTATTAAATAAGTTAATATAGTGTTAATGGTAGGTAGTAGTAATTAATGTTGATCATTAATTACTTATGTCAGAAATATATTGGCTTGCAGTTTGTTGGACCATTGGGTTCCGTATGTAAACTGTGTCCCGTAAAGCTTATTAAAGCTCGAGGGTGAAAGAAGAATGAAACAAGTGAGCATTTAATTTATGAAAGCTTCTTTCAAAAATAAACATGTTGCTATCTTTTTCCTTTACATGTGTATTATCTGTCTAAACAGTGGTGTTAGAGCCATGAAAATGGATCCATGAGGAAGAGAGACGAAGCCATGGAAGAGCTGTATTGGTTTAATGGCCCATGAAAAGAATGCTAATGGTGATTGAAGGAGGTCGATGCCTTGAGGAAGTGAAGAAGATGATGAATCAATGATTTGTAAAGGTTTTTATTTTTCGATTCCATGAAAAAATGAAATGATGATTTTACAGTTTTGTCTGAATCTTAATTTTTCTGAAGCATAAGTAGGCTGAAATGTATGGCAAGAAGAAAATTTTATAATGTGGGTCATTTCTCTGAGAGTGTTTCATATCAATGAACAAGCTTTGAAATCATGAAAGTTGCCTAAAGAGTTTTTCAAAAGCTTCACAAATCTGCCTGAAACTTTTAGTTCATTACAAACTTTCCTTAGATGATAAAAATAGTATAACAAATCAGTAAATGGTGCCTAAATAAAAGTAAAGCTGCTGTAAATGGCTTTAAAAATCAATCCAATAGAGTTGAAATCATGCATATATAGTGTGATATACTGCTGAGAATAAATGTCTTGTCAGAGGTGTATTTGAAGACAAATGGGTAAAAAGTGCATCATTAACATATTCTAGCTTTTTTATTTTGGTGCTATGTGGGGCCAAAAACATAATATATGCTGCTGCACATTTATGTTTGCTCAAAAAAGTGTGCCAAGAGGTGATTGGGTGTATTTACTCGCTGGGAAAGAAATTAATATATTTTGTTTTGTTTTGTTTTGGAGATCAACCAAATAAGGTTTATTTAGGAGTTTTTGGTATCATAGCAATAACAGTAATGTAGATTGATTGGCAAATGTGTTTGATAAAGTTATTGACAATTTGGAATTTTGATGAAAGTGTCTATTGAAAAATATAGCATATATGCTAGAGAAAACATGTTTTGTAAAACAATCAATATGTAAAGTGTTATAGAAATGTTACAACAAATGGTTTAGAGGAGTGAATGGTTAGTCAAAGGGTTTACAAGTTGAAAGAGGTCTCAAATTCAATTCACAAAATGTTTATCTTTTGCATGCAGTTACAATGTCAAGTGTCATACATTTAAAGTTGAGTTAAATACAAGTTTGAAACTTTATCTTGCTAGTAATTGATTATAGGAGTTGGTAAAGAAATTGTTTGTAAGCCAATGAGAGCATATGAGGTCAAGTGGTCCAATCCCACTAAATACAAGATAGATTTTTTAAATTCCGTAATTTTTAGTGTTTAGTTTATGCACAAGGTTTTTTTTTAATTTTTAGCTTTTCGCGAAGATGTAGGTGTGTAAACACTGCGTTTTGTAGGTTTTGGAATATTTTGCACTCATCAGAATATTCCCGTATGGTTTTTTGAAAAAAATGTATTAAAAAGTGGAGAAATACGGCTATATAATGTATAATGGATGCATTATTGATCGGATCTGACACCCTACTATTGCTCACAGTTTGAAAATGGAAAGTTTGTGCTTAAACACCATGAATGTAATTGTTTCCCAATGCCAAGGTTGTTAGAGACAAACTTGTATTTTGGTGTTTACAAGTCCGTATGGATCAAATAAGCTGACAGAACCAGTGGCCCACCCATCTCGAGTATGTTGCTACCTCCAAAATAGGAATTGTAGCGGCAATTATCGTTTTGTCAGTTTTGAGTTTTTATTTGTTTGTCGTTTTCTCAATACTTTTTCGTATCATTGACAAGTGAACCAAGCAATTTGGTGATTTTTTTCTACATAGCTTCTCACCTCTCACCTAATAGGGGGAAGATACTATATTGGTTTTCAATCAATCTTTGGTGATTGTACAGTTGACAAGGGTTGATGTAGTTCAGTATTCCTATGATGATACTCATAATGCAATATAGATACAAATGGTCAAAGGGAATTGGTATGCCTTGGATGCTACTCATTATTTGTGTCAAGACTCGATCAAGCTTTGCATAAGTGACACCATTTGTCTTAGGGTCACAAGCTTTACATAAGCGACATCATTTGTGGTCAAATCGGACACTTTGCGACAAGACACCAGTTGATCAATACCAGGATGTACAAAGTGTCAATTTGTAGATTCCGGAGAATATTGTTGGATGGCTTCACACCCATTTGCTCGAGATCATTTTCTAGTCCCCTTTGGATCAAGGATGGGTTTGTTGGGTCTTGTGATCCAATAGTATTTAGTTGTTTATTGTTATACAAGGCATACATCTAGTGAGACACCCCCATAATAAATAAGTTGATATAGTGTTAATGTTTGGCTAAAATAGTTAATGTTAATCATTAATTACTTACATTAATAAATATAAAAGATTGTAGTTAGGTGGTTGGACCATTGGGTCCCATAAGTTCTTAGAATAAGGCTTAAATTTTATAATCAATTCACTATTAGTTACTTAATTAACTAATGTTTGGTTGTAACCACCTCAACCATTTTGTAACTATCTCTTGCATAGTAAAATGATGGACACAATATAATAGAAGTGCATATTGTTTCCTCTTCATTATTTCTATGTTCACATCTTCTAACATTGGTATCAAAGCTTAAGGCACGAACTGAGGATGAACAAAAGTTGAAGAGGACATGGCTGCGTGAGGCTTCAAGGACAAAAATATAGTCGACACCTTTGCAAATGTGCAAAAAAAAATCAATGTTCGAGGGCACAACAGTTGCGGGACAAATGTCTGAGTCATGAGAGAGACACAAGTTCAAAACAGATTCGAAAGGATTCTTGCAAACATTTAGTCATGGCTAGTGAAGAATAGGGCTAAGAATTTTTTTCATTGACATAAAAATGCCATTCAAGGACACACTTTTTGTTGTGTTTTCAGACAAATTTGAGGGCATTTTGAAGTGTTAGGGCACGAAAATAAGAAGTCGCCATTCTTGAATGATTTTTAGGGTTATTCATGCATTTAGGGCACAAAAATACAGATTTTTACGACAAAATCTGACAGGCAAAAGAATGTGATTTATGGCATGTTTTTGGCAAAAACAGAGTCCATAATGCCAAGAAAGAGGAAAAACATGATTTTCAAAGGTATCTATGACAAACAAAGAAAATACACTCATGCATTTCCAAATTTTCCATTTTTCAAGGGTCATTTGTTGTTAGGGAACACAGTTTGGCGATTTTCAGTCACAACCAGTCGTCCAAGGCATACATGCTTGGTACAATTTCCTTTATTTGCTTTTTTTTAAATCTTGTTGCATAAATTTGCATATCATTTTATTTTTGGGGGAGGGGTTATTTTCTAAGGTCTTTTGTCTATGAATGGAAATTCCATTAGACAAATATTTTGGCCTCCACTTCCACACATAGAACATAAAAATCCAAATCAAATGAAGTTAATATAGCCATTGTTGAAGATCCACTAGATGTTGTAAGTGGTGAGGAATTCGTTGATGAAGAATACGTATTTTAAAGCCCACACTTTGAAGACAGAAAGGGATCTAGTATATATGGATGGCTGCCCAGTTTGTTTGGGAGTTTTGTGAATCTTGAGAATTATACCCTTATGAGGATCATGACACATATTGATGGCGCACTATGGATATTGCTCAATATGGATGGTTGTCCACTAATTTGTGAGGTTCTTAATTCGAGAGTTTGGGGAGGTGGAATCTGAAAACTTGGGAATTCAACTCAGGAGCTACACCTTTACAAAGATTACGAAGCAGCTTGATGGAGCTCTACCTAGTCAAAGATTTTTTTTCAAAGAAAAGCTTTTCGAGAATGTGTGGCTCTGTTTGATTATGTTATTTTAATTTTCTATTAATTCTTTTTTTTTTTGTAGTGTAAGCCTTAAGAGTAGGAATTAGAATATAATGGTTACCTTTTATAATTAAGTCACTATTAGTTGTGTATTAACTAAGGATCAGATGTAACCACCTCAACCACTTTGTAACTATCTCTTGCATGATAAAATGACGGATACATAATCTAAGAGGTGTGTATTCTGGTTTTCTCTTCAATCTTTATATGCTCACATCTACCATATGTAAACCGTGATCCATAAAACTTATTAAAGCTCGAGGGTAAAACAAGAATATAAGAAGTGAACACTTAATTTATTGTTAGAATATGCGGAGAGAGAAAGAATAAAGAAAGAATAGAATGTACAAAGAACAGATGAAGAGAAACCGGAATGCACACATTATCATTGTGTGTCCGTCATTTTATTATGTGAAAGATGGTTACAAAGTGGTTGAAGTAGTTTCAACCGTTTATTAGTTAACACTTAACTAATATTAATATAACGTTAATAAATAAGCCTTATATTTTAATACCCCCTCTTAAGGCTTACTCTATAGAACATACTTGACAAAAGATTAAAATAACATAACCAAACAAGACCACGCATTCTTCAGAAGCTTTCCCTTTTGAAAACAATGCTTTGACCAGTAGAACTCCATCAAGTTGCCTCCCTGACCCTCGTAAAGGTGTAGTTCCCGAGCTGAATTCCCAAGTTCCTGGATTCCACCTCCCCAAACTCCCGAATTACAAAATCTCCCAAATTGTTGGACAACCATCCATATTGAGCCATCCACAAGCTCCATCAAGTTGTCTCATGACCCTCGTAAGGGTAAATTCTTGAGATTCACAAACTCCCGAACTAACTAGACAACCATCCATGTCGAGTTTTACCTACATTGGATTCCTTCATGTCTTCAAAGTGTTGCGATTCTTTTAAAATACACATTCTCTATTAGTGAGTTCATCAATGTCAGCATCCGGTGGATTTTCAACATTGTTTGGTTTATCTTTGTCTTGGAATTTTCCCTTCATCTTTTTCTTTACGATCTTATCCGTCTCTTGAAAAATATTTCATTCAATAACTTGATAATATGAACTTTCTTCACAATTCTTTATCATTGTCTCCAAACATCTTTGGCTTGTCACAAAATTCAATCCGAAATTTGTACAACATTTTGTGTTTTCATGCCCTAGAAATTCATGAATGTCGTACCTTGCAACTTGTAGTCTTCAAAAATTCTGACCGTTTAAATTTTCCCAAATCGCGACTATATTTTCTGCAAATTGTGACTATTGATGACAATAATGGTGGTAGCAATTTTCATCTATATAAAAACGACTATATTTTATTCTGATTCGCTAGTTTTTCGTGCCCTATAAAACCCTTCCGTGACTGTAAATATGGATTCACAACTGTAAAAAGAGACTGGAAAAAGAGACTCACATTTGCAAGCCCTTGATATAACAGCTTTATAACTTTGTTTACTCTTTTCGCAACTATAAATTCAGTTTTTCTCCTTGCGTGATTGTTTGTATTCCCTTGAACCTTTGTTTTTTTCTCACCAAACTCTTCTCGTGACTGTCTAAAACCCTCTTGTGACTTTTGTTGCTTTTGCGACCCTTTCACCTCTATGAAAACAGATTGTCTCATAGCCTAGCTAGTACTCGCGGCCACTTTTTCTGTCCTCTTGTGATTCATGTTTTTGCCCTTCGATTTTCGAAAATCCTCACAAAAATCTTCATGAAAAATATCTTGATTTCTTCAACGTGCCCTAACGGGACTGTCACGAAAATGCCTTTCTTCCCCTCTGTCTTTTTGCTTGCCCCGCACTCTGATACCAATGTTAGAATATGCGGAGAGAGAGAATAAAGAAAGAATAGAATGTACAAAGAACAGATGAAGAGAAACCGGAATGCACACACTATCATTGTGTGGCCATCATTTTATTATGTGAAAGATGGTTACAAAATGGTTGAAGTAGTTTCAACTGTTTATTAGTAAACATTTAACTAATATTAATATAACGTTAATAAATCAGCCTTACATTAAGCCTTATATTTTAACATTTATGAAAGATTCTTAGAAGTAACAAACATGCAACTATCGTATCTATTTTCCTATGTATTATTTGTCTTCATATTAGTCACTTGGTTGTTACCTCTTAAATTACACCTCTAGGCTCTTAGCTCGTGAGTTGCATTATAAGACCTTGGGGATTCAACTGAGCCTTCCTCACAAGCGCCCACCTCCTATGGTTACTTGTTTGCTACCTTAATCTCCCAAGCATAGCTAGGTGTTTTATTAGAAAGGAAAAAAATGGTGGAGAGTGGCATCTTGTCTCTCAAACTTAGTTGTGCTTCTTGTAGGTCAACTTCTTGGTCTATCTAAAAGTTTCTTACCCATATTTACCCTCTCTTGTGACAAAAGTCACATGTCTATCTATCACTCTATCACTCCTTTATACATTTTGACTAGGGCAACCCAATCATCATTCATTATCTTCACCTTGTTTTGCACTCCTTATTGAGCACACCAAGGTTGGATTCAAGTCAACATTCTTTACTAGGGTGCAGGTCTAAGAAGTACTTAAGCTTTTTGGTTTCTAGGTTCTCTATAAAGCAGCTAGGTGTGAGCTCTCTAGTGATAGTTATCATACATAACCTTTGTCAGCCTTCAAAACCAATATGGAGGAACAAAAAAGCCAAAAAAGTTTAAAATGCCAAAATATCAATAGCACTAAAAATCAAAAGGTAATGTCAAAAGTCAAAATTCAATCACAATCGAAAAGATGTGATCATATCATTGGCATGCCCCTATCCTAGTTGAAAGCTCAAACTCAATAGTTGGCCTCGCAATAGAGCCGACGGTCCTATGGAGTGTGGTAGGCCATTGGACTAAGATAGGAGGATACATAACTATCATTTGTACGTCCTACCTTCTTTTCACACAAGTACCTGATCCTCCCAATTTAACGATGGCTTCATTGGGGCCTTGAGAAACAGGGAACATATTGTGGGAAGGTAGGCACTTTTTAAAAATTTATACATATTATAGCCTTCATGGGATATACTTATCTTCACTAGTTGGTCCAAGTCGAATCTTGTGAAATTGGGCTCCCACATGCCTTGATGTCAAAAATTCATAATCTTGCCAATCTGATTAGAATGTCTTGCCTAGGATAAAGAATTTTTTTCACCTTGGCGGTGCCCATTCCTCCCTCCATTACTTTCCCTTAATGAGCAGACTTGTTTCTAAGCCATTCCTCCTCTTCTTTACATATTTTTCTCCATCTCCATCAAACATGCTAGCATTGTGACAAGCATTACAGTTTAAGGACTTTCCTTTAACCATCCCTACATGAGCATCAACTACATCTTTTCGCTCTCTCAATCATTGCTCTTTATTTCTCAGATTCCACATATATATGTTTGGGACCCTTGAGTGTCACAACCTAGTGATTTTTCAAGCCTGCTAGAACAGTTTTTTTCCTATCTTTGCACCTTACACCTTATGTATGTTCTTCTACCCTTATATCACCTCCTTTTGGGTCTCCCAAACCTAATTTCGCATCTATTTAAAGGCAATCCGGACCTGACCTAGAACATTTTAACTCTTTTATTGTTCACCTTTTCATGCCCAAAACACCAGTTTATTTCCCATTCATGCACCTTATGCCTCTCTAGGTCTACCAAACATAATTTAGCCTCTCTTTATAGGCCATCTGAACCTGACCTAGAACCTTTTAATCATCTTTTTGGGCCTTAGGACATTATTTAGCCTCCCTCTATAAGTTATTTGAACCCGTTGAGAGCTCTTGACATTGGTTATACTTTCACTTATGTATGCGTACATTGTTCTTTGCAATCTTGTACCTTTACAGTTTACATGGTAGATTTTGCATCAGCCACAATTGAGACAAGAGCTTTAACGCATGTCCATTTTTATGCGGAAAGGTAAGTCATGGTATGTATATTCCATTGTGTTCAGCTTCTCATTATTACTTCATTTACTTTTATTTCAATATATTGTTTGTTTCTCAAAGACCATCCTGCATTTCACTATTGTGGCATGGGATCTTTAGATGGGGCATATGTATACACATTATTTTCACTTACAACGATTTCTTTTCGCAAGCCATCGGCGCATAAAAATCCTCGAGTGTATTTCTTAAGGAATGCATAGAGATCAGGGTGGGCCAACTTGTATCACATCCTAGGAGATCGTTTTGGAACTTAGTCTTACCCTTCCTATCACCACTTTACACCACCACACTACCTCCTCATAGCACTATCAAATCACCTTTCTACCTGCTCCAAGTGTCTTCTATTGCCCTCCTTTCCTTTCTCTTCCTCCAACTATTCATCATTTTCATGTAGCCAACTTCATCAACCTAGTAGATGAAGTCTTGTAGAACCCTTTTTCATCCAACATCATCGATTTGGCCAATGACATCAGCTAAGATTGAGTTATGACTTTAGGGTATAAGTGTATATATATATAGGATTACCTCTTGTGATTTCTCAAGGTCATAATCAAACAAGTTGCTCTGCCTTTACTCGTAAATCTTCCCTTACGTGTTTGATAGCTTTTAGGGTTTAGTGAAGCTACAATTGGAGATCACCATTCGAGCATTGGGTCACTTGAAGAGTCGACAAAGTCTTCCTTAGTCTTTGATGTTCCCGACATCAATCGAATTAATGCTTCTTCCTATCCTTCTTGAGGCTCCCCCTCCCATAACAATGTCCCACAAGGTGCTGCGAGCCAAGGAGGGAGATTTAAGTACCGATGGTGTCCATTGATAAGGTGAGTATCCCTATCCTTATATTTTGTCCTTTATTTTGGTGGTGGTTGTTCATATGTATTAGATAGGATAGTGTAGCATGCGATTATGTTTTACATAAGACTTCTTTATATATTACGGCTCTTTCTTACTACCAAATGGCATTTTACAACCTAGGATCATGTTAGGCCATATATCTCATGTCCTTACAGATTGAGTGTATATTACAACTTTTAGACCTATTTTCAACCCCATACTTACACTCCTTTGGTTATATTATTTTATGCCTATTAGCTCTAGTATGGTCTTCTATTTTATCTTAATTTACAGGGAGGATCCTTCTATACATCATCTTAGCTTACATAAAAATCGTCTTCATAAATAAATGTAATTTTTGTTATTGTTGGCATTGAGTAGTAACACCTTGATGTTCCGTTGAGCAATTTTGTCAAACACTAAGCTGTGTTACCTTGATATTAAATAGTTATTGCACATACATTAGGGATGATTATATCCTATCCTCATTAAAGTGCACTAATTGTAATAATAAGTATTATGCTTTGTTAATGAGAAGTTACCGTTACTTATCATTCTTGTCCATACTTGGTGGTATGACATATTATCTATGACTATTCTTGGTAGCATAGTTTCTCTATAAACAATTTTGCATTGTGCCTTTAAAAATTATCGGTCAATTATAAATTAGCTAGGAAGAAACCGTTGGTCCGCAATCCTCTTGAAAACAACACTAATTATGGAGAATTAATGGGTCAACCAATTCAAGAAGTAAGAACAAACTAAGAAATACAAAATGACCTTACAAAGGACTAAGTACTTGTCGGATCTTTTTGTACGAGAATATGCACAAAAATAATCAAAGAACCCACATAGCAACAAAAAGTATCTATGAAAATTTAGGTGTACCTAAGGAAGTCAATCAACCGATTGATTAACTACTTAAACTCCTTGCCAAGAACTAACCTATTTTACAAGATCTTTAGGCACATGACCGAAAAAATATGATGACAACAAACCTTGGAATGGTGAGAAGAAAAGTCGTCGTAAAAAGAATGATCAAAAGACAAATGCGGAACCAAAGGCATTAATGCCATTGAGTTCAAAAGTTGATGGTCGATAAAGATTTTGTAACAAGAGCGAAGATAGAGGTTATGAGAAGCGAGCACATTGAGAAAACCCTTAAGGCAAGTACGATTCTAACAAAATCCAAAGCATCGACCTAAGCCGAAGTCAAAGAGTAAGCCAAAGCCGAAGCATGAAAATCTAAGCGAATTTCAAAAGCGAGAAGGGTTCATCCCATACCGAATCATCGTACACCACTCATAAGCACACAATAGGTGGAGATTGTGAAGCGGTTGCCTCTTCCAACCCAATTTGAAAAAATTTCGTACTTTTAAAATAGTGGGTCATTTGTTGTTTTTATTGCCCGAAAGTTCCCAGATTAAGGCCAAGATAATCCTCAAGAGCCATATTAGCCCTTTTCGCCAAATACCCGATGCCCAAAATTGTTTTATTATGTCGTCGGGATTTGTCTCAAGGGAAATTTGTATTTAATTATTTTGAGCCCCGTATGAGGTCAAGTTTTGCGCTCTGCTTTAACTCTATTATGAGCGAATATGTTATTATTCCTATATACCAGAAGGATTTTAACTTATTTTAAGTTTTGGGCTTTATTTGTAACTTTTGGCAATTTTTCGTGTTTTTGTGGTGTCCCGTTCTGTTTTCTGTGAAATTTCTCTGGAACAACTCCTTCGCCGGGTAAGCCCGATTTTTGGCCTGGAGCAGCTGGAAAACATACACGCACATTTTGCCCGGAGGAAGTCATCATCCGAGGTCTGGATCACTGGGAAAAAGCGAAGTCGCAGACAGGAAAGTTCTCAAGTGGGATGGGCGCATTTTTGGAAAACAAAGGATTTGAGCTGCGATGGGAAAAATATAAGCCGCAGGTAGGATGGGAATTGTATACCTACCTGCAGGGTACTTTTTCCCGTGTTATAAAAGTCACTTAAGTCAGCAAAGGGGAAAAATAAAGGTCAGAGGTGGGGAATTTATTGCCTACCTTGCAGGGTGAAAATTCCCATGATATAATAAAAGGAAAGTGACTTAAGTGAAATCATGGGATTTTAGTGCCTACCTTGCAGGGTAAAGAATCCCATTGCAAAAGTCAAATCACTTAAGTGGATCATGGGATTGTGGTGCCTACCTTGCAGGGTAAAGAATCCCATTATGGTGAAAATTCTTAAAAATAGAATTACATGTGCAAAAAAGTGCGCCCCCTTTGGTGATGGATAAAAATAATTAAATTGATTATTTTTATTAAATTCTATCCTTGGAAAAAGTGCGCCCAAGCTTGAGGAGGTTGAAAAGTCAAAGGAAGAATAAAAGAAAGGGATTAAATTAATTAAATTTAATTTATTTAGTGGCTGCCCCTCTCCTTGGAAAAAGTGCGCCCCATTTGGGCATTATTTAATGATTTTTAAGGCATTAAATCATTGAATTAATTTCTATTTTCAGTGGCTATGGTCAAAGCACACTGTGAGGCTAAAGTTAAGTGTCAGGTGGAGGATTAAATTGGATTAATTTAATTTATTGGATGGCTGTCCTTAAACATGCAATTTTTAAAAGAGAAAAGCATGATTTTTAATTAATTAATTGCCTTTAATTGTTAGGGCAATTATTAATTATAGAATTATGAAGGTTATATAAGCATGGGCAGCCATATGGATTTATTATTCAACACACAGGTAAAGAATTGCAGCAAGGAGAAAAAGTGCGCCCCATTAGAGGAAGGATTTTGCACAGACAAAGTGCTAACAAAGGCTAAAAGCTTCCAGATTTGGCGCATGCTTTGGAAAAGGTTCATCTTCGTCTGCACAATTGTTTTCACAGGTGTTAAAGGAGCTCGTGTGTTGATTAAAAGGATTCATGATCTCTTTATGTGCAAATTAAACACCATTTTTGGGGCAGCAGTTTTGAAAAGTGCAGATTTTTATAATTTAAATTCACTATTCATGCTCCGGTGGCCATTTTTGTCTGAATAAATTGCAGGAACTCATTACAGGTGCTTTATAAAAGAAAAGGAGTATTTATCAATGTCCAATACATTGCAAATATCCTCCGAATCTGAAGAATTGTCCAGATCTGCACTGCAAAGATTGAAGAAAGCAGCCAAATTAGAAGAAAAGAATTATTCAGACAAAGATTGATAAAGCTATGGCGAAAGGAGATGAAAAAGAGAGCACGATGGATTCATGCATTGCTTCTAAACTTTCAGACATAGGAGACACGGATCTAGGCCCAGAACCTCTTTCTGATTTGATTGATAGATCCAGAGCTGGAAAGACTTCACTCATGCGTATGGTCAAAAGTAGTGGAATTATTCGAGCCGCAGCTTTCCCAGTGCACACCCCAATTGCCGAGTTTGTGATGGAGTGTGCTAGATCTTACCATCCTTCATCCGAGATCGCGTGATGTCATGTAAGCGGGAAAGACAATAATTGCTTGGATGCGTAATTCTTCGATTATTGTTTGAAGATTCCAAAGATTTAAAGGTGGTGACTTCTATTAGCATTCAGGATGCTGACAGTAGGTGGGAAAAGCATAGAGCTGATTGTGTGAGCATCATGAATAGCCGGTTCATGAAGAAGCCTAGATCCCCTTCCAGGTTCCCGAGAACTCTTCCACGATCCAATTTGGTGCAGGAGGCGGATGATATTGTCAAATTGCTATGCAGGTTGAATGGTGAAGCGAATGCCTACACTTTCCGGACATGGATGTATGCTTTCATCAGGACCATTGAAATCAACAAGGTTGATTCTATAATCAGTTGGTCAGAAATTATTAAGAAGAACATCGGTGAGCAATCATGAACGTAAAGCGTACCTTCAGCTTCAAGATGACTTCATACTTGGTATATGCTGCAGCTTCACAGGGTGTCTTTTCCAAGCTGGATAGATGTGGTATTCTTTCCAGGGATCCCATTTTCGAGTGCTACCCACAGCTTACTGCACCTGCGTGCGAGAAGGACTTCAAAGTGATCAACGATGGTTTCTTCTACGATTTCATCTGCAGGTTAGACAAAGACTTGAAGACTCACAGAGTAAGCAAGGAAGCATGGGAAGCAAAGTTCCAAGATTGGCAAGATATTCATCCAAATTTGCGATTTCACATACCTCGTGGTTACGAGCTTTTCAGTGAACCAACAAAGATGCCAAGGTACCCGAGTGATGATTGATTGCCATGGAGCTAAGCAGTAACTTGTGGAGTTACACGACCTTCACCGAAGCGGCACAAGTCTACGGGCTACTTCCCCACTCACCGTGGGATATTACAACAGCATCAAGATTCACAGAGCTCAAGAATGGAAGCACAAATGTTGTCCGAGTATGAGCAAGAGTTCTTCCTCGCACGGCTTAATTTTGATCCATTTGGAATAGCCAGAAGACAATCTCCCAGAGTACGCACATGTACCTTCGCTAGAAGATTTCGGATGAAGTGCGTATGAGTACGAGGTCGAAAGAAAGATTTCAGCAGTCAGCTCGCAAAAAGCAAGTATTTGACTTTGACTAGCGCGGATACTCGCGATCTTAAAGATGATGGGAACGTGGTACTTGACACTTACCATCAAATGGGAGGAGATAAAGCTCTACTACAGATAGCAAATGGCAACCGCAAGACAATAAGAAAGATCCGAGTCAGTGTTGGTGAGTACTTCGAGCTGGTTGCTAACGAAGGGATACCGCCTTGATGAAGTATTGATGAATCAAATCACGGCAACTTCGGCGCAGAGATTCCCTCAAGCCGAAAGCATGAAGGAGAGAGCAGCAGAAGGTCCGAGAAGTCAAAGTACGCAGAAGATCTCAAGAGAAAGAGGAGACCACTTCTACGACCATAGCTTTGACTCGACTTCTCCAAAGACCTAGTGGATCACCAACTATTGCACCACCACAAAGCCAGGATGTTTCCATGCCTTCATCAAACCAAAGAACGCTCATCTTCTCTCCGCAGCCACTTCGCTCAAAGACCCGCTCCAGAGGAGATGTTGAAGCCGCAGATGACGGAGTTCGAAAGAGCTTTGTCCTCGATGTTTCAGAGATGGCAGCCATGATATCGTGGCACTTTCTCGATGGAGAGGATGCAGAGGAAATAGTAGCGCACTCAAAGAACTTCTCATTCTCCGAGAAGTAATTTCTCGGAATGGTTAGCTTTGCAGCTTGGTTCCTAAGCAAGAATAGAGATGAACTTAGAGGAACATGACTTGCAGCCTACTTCAGATCTCGAGCAGTAAGAGACAAAGGCCTAAAGTTGCTAAAGCAACTTCTAGGTTGATCATCGAGGATTCGGGAGAGAAGTTTGCCGAGATATTAATCCCGGGAAGGAAAGGTAGAAGAGGAACTCACGGCGTAAGATGTGACGGTGACCAAAATACCACTCGGCCAAGCTACCACCGAGGATCAAGCAGACACGCAGACGTTGCTTTGGATGCTTTGTTCCTTAGGCTTGACAAAGAAAAGGCGGAGAAAGAAGAGCTGCAGAAAGCAAATAACTCAATTATGTGAGATTATTGCCAAGGTTGCTAAACCTTCTGCTCACCCATTTCAAATAGCAGTGAGTGATCATCTTATGCAGGAAATGGAAGATGCAAGCAATCAAGTAAAGGCTATTGACGAATGGAAGGATCTGATTATTCGTCAAGCTTCTGTGCAACTTGGAGAAGTGCCAGCCCGCCTAAAGGTTATGAACGATGCAGAAAATCAACTAAAGCAACTGATAGAAAGCATAAAAGGAATAAATACAGTTGCAGAGAGTAACCTGAGTGTTTTGGCCGAGATCAACAAGTCACCGAGATGTATTGGTCAGCAGAGCAAATTGTGCCGGATGGATCACCGAGAAGGGGAAGCAGCTAGAGTTTGCGCATCTTTCCGTTTGGAGATCTGCAGAGTTTTGTCAAGAGGATGCGCAGCACTTGAGAGCAGAACATCAGATTTGCCGGATAGTGTTATTTCTTTCACTGAGGAAAGAGTGGATGGAGGTATTACTTCATACGTGCGGATTGTTTCTAACGAGGTGCATGATTCTCTGGAGGGTTCTCTTCTGATGGTGCAAAAGAGGATTGATAAAGCCACCAAGCCTTTCACGATGAACTCTATCAGAGGGTCGGTGACACCGCAGCAGCATATCATGAGATTTGGGCCAAGTTTGGAAGAAGTGGAAGCATGCAAAGAAAGTGTTGAATGAAGGATTGCTGCAATTCAGGACAGAAAAGGAAGCAGTAGCTAAAACAGATGGAAAGATGCTGAACTATATGTTCGACAAGTATATCGATATCGTAACAAGAAGAAGATGTAGATGTTACAATTGCATGACTTCTTCTATTTCTTTCTTCTTCTATTTTCTATGTTCCCGATGAAATTGTAAACTTCTAAGTTATTGGTTTTGCAACCATTACTCGAAGTCATGTGGAACCTTTCTATTAGTTAAGTGATACATGTGTCACTTAAGAAGAAGTTAGTTGAGGATGATTGCCAAATGTCATCTTTACTTGTTGTTCATACTTTAGTTCACTTTGAGTCTTCTATTTGTACTTTCCCTCCTACATTCTATAAGTAGGAGAAGAACCTACGGGTTAATCATCGATCAGAATTTGTAAGAAGCAATCTTGTGTTCTAGACTTTGTGCTGAACCCCTGAGAGCCACTTGTTGCAGAGGAATACAAAGAAGCAGGTTTCCGGAGAACTTTGTGTCACGGTGTACTGTGTTTCTTGCTTTAAATCTTAGATCTTTAAGTAAACTTTGTGTTATTTTAGATCTAGATCTAGAGCTGCCTTTGTTTCATAATTCTGTGTGTTCAAATCTATTTGAGTTTCTTCTATGTGCATGTGATTAGCTCTGCAATCTACTAATTAGGATGCACATCTTCCTTACTTCCTCTCTGTAATACCTTGAATTTCTTCTTCTTTCATTCTTCCTTTCTTAAACAGCTGCTTACTTGCTGCAAAACTTCTTAGTTATGGTTCATGAACTAAGTTGTTAAAGTAAAACCCCTGATAGATAGAAACACATTTTTATTGACAAATCTGACACGGGAGCCTCACCGGTTAAATGAGGGAGATTTATCTCATGACTGCCTAGGTTTGATGCTATGCAGAAAATCTAGCCAACAGTTTTTGGCGACTCCGCTGGGGAACAACTAGCTTTGCAGATCAAAGCTTTTCTATTGAAGATCAGAGTGTTTTCCATACAAATCTCAACCTGGCTGAACGTCCGTTCACCAGATCCGTAAAGGCGCAAGGAAGGACGGATCATTTCTTCCGACTGCAGGAGCAATTCAATTTCAATCATCCTCCTCAAGTTAGAAGCCGCAGATCTAGTCTTTCACCAGGTAGGAGAGTACACACCCATCCAGATCCGGATCGTATTCAACATAATCCGGCGGCTGGAATTATCCAACAAGTCTATCAAGTCTACACAAGGAGGAGACGTGCTCAAGCTAACATGGCGCACCAAATTGTACCTGTTCCATGGGGGGCGGCTTTTGGACCTCTCAACTTGGCTCCACCTATGCACGATCTGCCAAAGGGATCCAGAAAGAATTTTCCGAAATTCTTTGGAGATGGAAAGCAAAACCCGGATGATCATTTGGCGGCCTTCTTCATATCTTGTGGTGTGCTTGCAGTAGAGCATGAAGATGTCTCAGTCAGGCTATTCATTGAGACCTTACATGACTTGGCTGGAGAATGGTTCTATCGGCTGGCTCCTGGCACCATAACCAGTTGGGCGACTATGCGTGAACAATTTATCAAAAGATTCAAGCCTGCAGAGGACACGAGCACGATGATCACCCAACTGACGCAGTTGAAGAAAGAGCCAAACGAGAACATGCGGGACTTTATTGCAAAGTTCCAAAGGATTTTGTATAAAATCCCCACTTCTGCTGCATTGAGCGATGAAAATCAAAAGACGTTTTTTATAAACGCTCTATTGCCTGAAGTTGGATATCAGCTAAGAAGGGCAAGACCTGCAAATTTGTTGGATGCACAAAATGCTGCCGTGGAAGTTGAGGACGACTTGATCATGGCTGGAAAACTCAAACAACTATCTCATAAAGGTGATGGTGCTTCTTCTAGTACTTCTGATCCTTTGTTGCAGAGATTGGCTAATGACATGCTGCAGATCAAGAAGCAGATCTCTCAAACGGGGAATGCACCCCCCTCAAGAATAGCTCCTATCCGGACCTTCAATGGTCAAAATCAAAATCAAAATCGAAACAGACTTGCTGCTGCACCACAGCGTTTGGCAATAGAAGCTGCTCCAAGGAATAACTTGGAAACTAATGAAGAGGATCTCGACATTGATGAATCATTTGATGATGAAGACTTTATAGATCCCGCTGGCGACTCCAATATTGGTTACCTGGACTACGAATCTGATGAGGGCTATTATGAATCTTTTGAAGATTCTGATGGTCACACTTTTGCGGTGTTTACAAGGTCTCAGACACGCCAAAATGCCGAAGCATCCACAAGCGGCCGGAAAGAGAGAGAAGATCCTGGCCCGGATGTTACTATCTTGAAAAGAGGTAGCATTCTTCCTTCTTCATTAGCACCCAAGGAGAAATATTCTTTCAATCCGCAGCAAAGAACCAACGCACATCCTGCTGAAGCAAGTCAAGCTTTTGACATAATTGATCACATCAAGAGAAATAAGGTCCAAATGTCAGAAGCTGAGTATTTGAGGGCATTTCCTGATCAGTTGAATAGATTGGTCAAATATGTGCAAAGCAATGGTCCTAGCCCAACGAACAATAATCCACGGGGTATCTTGTCAAGTCCAAAGATTACTCCACCTTCAAATAATGCTGCTGCAAGTTCTTCTTCTTCCACCCCTTCTCCTGCTACATCGGAAAGGATTGAGCCATTCTATGTGTCTTTGCTCATCAACGGACATAAGCTAAGCAATTGCATCCTGGATTCTGGAGCTTCTGACAACGTCATGCCTGCCAAAGTTGCTGATGCCTTGGGTCTTACATTGACAAAAACCATTGGAAGATGTTATTCCATGGAAAGGCAAGTCCCTCTTGTGGGGCAAATCAAAGATGCGCAGTGCAAGATTGCTTCCTTCCCTGCATAAAAAGACTGAAAATGACTATCCTTGTAGCAGACATTCCAGTCTCCTATGGCATGCTATTGAGTAGAAATTTTTGCAAGGAGCTGGGTGGAGAAGTGAAGATGGATTGGTCTTGTGCGCACATACCAATCAGAGGAATAAATCAGAAGCTGGAACCTGAGAAGAAATCTAAGTACACAGTATCAAAATCTGAAGATCCTAGATCTCAGATCTTGTTTCAAGAATCGGATCACGGAGTCTATTACCTAGAAATGGATAAAGAAGAAATTCAACCGGTGATTCGAGAATCACATCAAATTGATAACAAGATTTGGACTCTGGAATTTGATGGTAGCTGCTGTTCATTTGGATCCGGTGCAGGTGTTGTTCTTATCTCTCCTGAAGGGAAGGTGCATGCGCACTCCTTCAAATTGATGTTCGAAAATACTAACAATACGGCTGAGTATGAAGCATTGTTGTTAGGCATGGAGCAGGCAAGAACAATGGGAATCAAATTATTACACGCAAGAGGAGACGCTGAGCTGATTGTAAAGCAGATAAGAGGCCTCTACCAAGTCAAAAAAGACAAACTGCGGCACTATAGAGATCGGGTCTACTCTGCTATCCTGGATTTTTCAGCTTTCTCGGTATCTTACATTCCGAGAGAACAAAATTCAAGAGCTGATTCGCTTGCAGTTACTGCAGCCTTGTTGAATCCGGATCAGCCCCCTGCATTCTTTAGACAGGGAGACTACAAGGTGGAAATGGTTTTTCGCCCAAAGGTTCCTGACAACGTCCAGCAATGGCAGGTTTTCAACGATGATACACAGATTGCTGCATTTCTCCAACAGAAAGATAACTTTGAAGAAATCTACTATGAGGGAAGCAATTCACCTCCTAGGCAGACCACTGTCGGAGAAATGGATGCTGACGTCTCAGGAGGTCAGGAGATTATCCAACTAAAGGGAAATAAAATTCCCAAAGGCTTGGTATCTCTTGAGGAAATGTTTGATAAGCATGATCAGATGCTTAAGAAAAATGAAGAAAATGAGGAAGGCTCTTCCTCCGACACACAATTACTAAATTTGGGGGCTAGCAATGATCCCAAATTAGTAAATCTGGGAAAGTGTTGTTCGGAAGCTGAAAAGGAAGCTTTTACTAAGCTTCTTAAGAAATACATGGATATTTTTGCCTGGTCCTATCAGGATCTAAAAACATATCAGCCTGCGGAAGTTCAACATTACATCCCACTTAAATCAGAACAGAAGCCTTTCAAGCAGAAGCTGCGGCGGCACAATCCAACCATTTCAGGAACCATCTTTGCAGAAATCCAAAAGTTGTTAGATGCGAAGATTATCTATCCCATACACCATTCGGAGTGGTTGGCCAACATAGTCCCTGTAAGAAAGAAAAGTGGTGAGATTAGGTTGTGCGTGGATTTCCGCAACCTTAATCAAGCTTCATTGAAGGATAACTACCCTATCCCCATCATGGATCACACTCTGCAGGTGGTCACTGGATCTGAGATGCTTTCCATGCTTGACGGCTTCTCAGGATACAATCAAGTCAAGGTGGCTGAGGAAGATCAATACAAAACGGCGTTCATCACACCTTGGGGAACCTTCGCATACCAGAAGATGCCGTTCGGCCTGATCAATGCTGGTGCTACATTTCAAAGAGCTATGGATCTAGCCTTTGCTCATCTCAAAGATATAAGCATAGTTGTGTACCTGGATGATTTGACAGTCTTTTCTAAAGATAGAAGCACACACATTTCAAACTTGGAAGAGGTTTTCATACAATGCCGCAAGCATGGTATTTCTTTGAATCCTAAGAAATCTATCTTTGCTGTAACTGAAGGAAAGCTGCTTGGGCACATTGTTTCCAAAGAAGGAACAAAGATAGATCCAGAGCGTGTCAAATCTATTCAGACATTGCCTTTGCCCACATCCAAAAAGGGAGTTCACTCTTTCTTTGGAAAAGTGAATTTTCTCAGGAGATTCATTCCTGACTTTGCTGAGCTAACCCGTCATATTTCAAATATGATGAAGAAGACACAAGATTTTAAATGGAGCAGCGAAGGGAAGGAAGCTTTCGAGAAAATCAAAGAGGCCCTGTCGAAAGCACCAGTCTTGGTCTCACCTGACTTCAATAAAGAATTTATTCTTTATTGTTATTCTTCTGAACATACTATGTCAGCAATATTGATGCAGAAAAATCAAGAGGACGCAGAAACTCCTATTGCTTTCATGAGCACGCCACTCAAAGCCTATGAGTTGAAATACACTCCAATGGAAAAGCACGCATATGCGGTGGTGAAGGCGTGCAAAGCATTCAGGTACTATATTCTTTCCTCACATACTGTGGTTTTGGTTCCAGATACTGCAGTTAAATCTATCCTTACTCAGCAAGAGTTAGGATTGTTGAGAGGCACATGGGTGACGAAAGTTCAAGAATATGATTTGGATATTAAACCAACAAAGCTGGTTCGAGGAAGAGGTCTGTGTGAACTAATGACAGAGATGAAATCATCGCACTGGGCAAGCATCGTGATGGGATAGATGAAGATTTACCTGCAGTACTTTTTATAGATCTGGTAGAGGAATGGTACAGTAACATTGCTTACTTTCTAACGTATGGAGAATGCCCAGATCAACTTTCCAGAAAAGAGAAACGAACTATTAAGCTTAAATCCAAAGATTTTGTGCTTTGGGATAATGGTTTGTACAAAAGGGGAATTGATGGTGTATTTCTCAGATGCGTGGATAAAGCTCAACAGGATCAACTACTACAACAGTTTCATGACATGGCTTGTGGTGGTCATTTCTCAGCCCGAGTCACTGCACACAAGATCCTTAGAGCAAGGTATTACTGGCCCACCCTTTTTCAAGATACTGCAGAATGGGTAGCTAAGTGTCAAGCATGCCAACATTTTGTTGGGCGTGTGAAATTGCCTGCATTACCCCTAAAACCCATTGTGATTGAAGAACCTTTCCAACAGTGGGGTATGGATTTTATTGGAATGATTAACCCGGCTTCCAGCGCCGGTCATCATTACATTCTAACAGCTACTGATTATTTCAGTAAGTGGGTAGAAGCTATTCCTGTGAAGAATGCCACTTCTGCCGAAGTGTGCAATTTTATAAAAGAAAATATTATTGTCAGGTTTGGCGTACCCAGCAAAATTGTAGCAGATAATGCTCCGAATCTTTCCTCTGAGGAGTTGGTGGAATTCTGCTACACGTATGGGATTCACCTTGTTCATTCCTCAAACTACTATCCACAAGGGAATGGTCAAGCTGAATCTAGTAATAAGAACTTGGTAACTATCGTGCGCAAGCTTGTAACAGAAAATCAAAGGACTTGGCATAAAAAGTTGTTTGATGCATTATGGGCCGATAGGATCACACCAAAGAGGGCGATAGGCATGTCCCCATTTCAGC
Organism: Taxus wallichiana var. yunnanensis; assembly: GCA_018340775.1. Classification (NCBI taxonomy): domain Eukaryota; kingdom Viridiplantae; phylum Streptophyta; class Pinopsida; order Cupressales; family Taxaceae; genus Taxus; species Taxus wallichiana. The sequence goes on from CM031238.1 coordinate 87,681,317, forward strand.
TGCTATATGGAAGAGACACAGAGCTGCCTCTCACCTTGGAATTGCCTGCCCTACGACTTTCTAAAGCCCTGGAAGATTCCACGTTCACGGATGCTATTGATAAAAGAATCATGTACCTGACTGAATTGAGGGAAGTACAAACTCAAGTTGCAGATAGGTTGACAGAGCATCAGAGGAAGGTGAAAGTCATCTTCGACAAAAATGCCAGGGAAAGAAAGTTTGAAGTTAATGACTGGGTCCTTCTATGGGACAAAAGAAGAGAAACAAAAGGCATGCATGGAAAGTTCGATTCACTATGGAAAGGGCCTTTTGTAATCAAAAAGATCGCCGGAGCAGATAGCTTCATTCTTGCTCATCAGGATGGAGTTGAATTGCCGTTGCCTTTCAATGGGCAACACTTGAAGCTGTTCCGAACATGAGAAGCAGGGTAAAACCTGTATGTACATAAATAAAACCTTTGTTTGTTTTTCCTTGTTTTGTCTTGTTTTGGTGTTGTGTTGTGTTGTGTTTGCCTGCCTGACCCCGTGCCCAAAAGACAAGATACGAAACCAGAGATGCTGGGATCTCATCTTTTCCCTTTTCCATTCTGTCAGGAGAAAAAGATGTCCACAGACGGAGCCAACTGGTGTCACTCAGATTTCACCCCGAAATCTGTGACTACCCAATTTGAAAAAATTTCGTACTTTTAAAATAGTGGGTCATTTGTTGTTTTTATTGCCTGAAAGTTCCTGTATTGCGTCAAGATAATCCTGAAGAGCCATATTAGCCCTTTTCGCCAAATACCCAGATGCCCAAAATTGTTTTATTATGTCGTCGGGATTTGTCTCATGGGAAATTTGTATTTAATTATTTTGAGCCCCGTATGAGGTCAAGCTTGCGCTGCTTTAACTCTATTATGAGCGAATATGTTATTATTCCTATATACCAGAAGGATTTTAACTTATTTTAAGTTTTGGGCTTTATTTGTAACTTTTGGCAATTTTTCGTGTTTTTGTGGTGTCCTGCTCTGCTTTTCTCGTGAAATTTCTCTCGAACAACTCCTTCGCGGTAAGCCCGATTTTTGGCCCGAGCAATGGAAAACATACACGCACATTTTGCCCGTGAGGAAGTCATCATCGAGGTCCGATCACCGGGAAAAAGCGAAGTCGCAGACAGGAAAGCCCTCGCGGGATGGGCGCATTTTTGGAAAACAAAGGATTTGAGCCGCGATGGGAAAATATAAGCCGCAGTAGGATGGGAATTGTATACCTACTCTGCAGGTACTTTTTCCCGTGTTATAAAAGTCACTTAAGCCGCAAAGTGGGAAAATAGAGGTCAGAGGCAGTGGGAATTTATCGCCTACCTCAGGTGAAAATTCCCATGATATAATAAAAGGAAAGTGACTTAAGTGAAATCATGGGATTTTAGTGCCTACCTCAGGGTAAAGAATCCCATCAAAAAAGTCAAATCACTTAAGTGGATCATGGGATTGTGGTGCCTACCTTGCAGGTAAAGAATCCCATTATGGTGAAAATTCTTAAAAATAGAATTACATGTGCAAAAAGTGCGCCCTTTGGTGATGGATAAAAATAATTAAATTGATTATTTTTATTAAATTCTATCCTTGGAAAAAGTGCGCCAAGCTTGAGGAGGTTGAAAAGTCAAAGGAAGAATAAAAGAAAGGGATTAAATTAATTAAATTTAATTTATTTAGTGGCTGCCCCTCTCCTTGGAAAAAGTGCGCCCATTTGGGCATTATTTAATGATTTTTAAGGCATTAAATCATTGAATTAATTTCTATTTTCAAAGGGCTATGGTCAAAGCACACCGTGAGGCTAAAGTTAAGTGTCATGTGGAGGATTAAATTGGATTAATTTAATTTATTGATGGCTGTCCTTAAACATGCAATTTTTAAAAGAGAAAAGCATGATTTTTAATTAATTAATTGCCTTTAATTGTTAGGGCAATTATTAATTATAGAATTATGAAGGTTATATAAGCATGGGCAGCCATATGGATTTATTATTCAACACACAGTAAAGAATCGCAGCAAGGAGAAAAAGTGCGCCCCATTAGAGGAAGGATTTTGCATGTATAAAGTGCTAACAAAGGCTAAAAGCTTCCAGATTTGGCGCATGCTTTGGAAAAGGTTCATCTTCGTCTGCACAATTGTTTTCACAGGTGTTAAAGGAGCTCAGGTGTTGATTAAAAGGATTCATGATCTCTTTATGTGCAAATTAAACACCATTTTTTGGGGCAGCAGGCTTGAAAAGTGCAGATTTTTATAATTTAAATTCACTATTCATGCTCCGGTGGCCATTTTTGTCTGAATAAATTGCAGGAACTCATTACAGGTGCTTTATAAAAGAAAAGGAGTATTTATCAATGTCCAATACATTGCAAATATCCTCCGAATCTGAAGAATTGTCCAGATCTGCACCAGTATTGAAGAAAGCAGGCCAAATTAGAAGAAAAAGAATTATTCAGACAAAGATTGATAAAGCTATGGCGAAAGGAGATGAAAAAGAGAGCACGATGGATTCATGCATTGCTTCTAAACTTTCAGACATAGGAGACACGGATCTAGGCCCAGAACCTCTTTCTGATTTGATTGACAGATCCAGAGCTGGAAAGACTTCACTCATGCGTGCGGTCAAAAGTAGTGGAATTATTCGAGCTGCAGCTTTCCCATGTACAGCCCAATTGCCAGAGTTTGTGATGGAGTGTGCTAGATCTTACCATCCTTCATCCAGATCAGTGCGTGATGTAGCGGGAAAGACAATAATTCGCTTGATGCACTTTTCGATTATTGTTCAAGATTCCAAAGATTTAAAGGTGGTGACTTCTATTAGCATTCGTGATGCCGACAGAGAGGTGGGAAAGCATAGAGCTGATTGTGTGAGCATCATGAATAGCCGGTTCATGAAGAAGCCTAGATCCCCTTCCAGGTTCCCGAGAACTCTTCCACGATCCAATTTGGTGCAGGAGGCGGATGATATTGTCAAATTGCTATGCAGGTTGAATGGTGAAGCTTAATGCCTACACTTTCCTGGACATGGATGTATGCTTTCATCAGACTATCAAATCAACAAGGTTGATTCTATAATCAGCTTGGTCGAAATTATTAGAAGAACATCGGTGAGCAATCATGAACGTAAAGCGTACCTTCAGCTTCAAGATGACTTCATACTTGGTATATGCTGCAGCTTCACAGGGTGTCTTTTCCAAGCTGGATAGATGTGGTATTCTTTCCAGGGATCCCATTTTCGAGTGCTACCCATTACCTTATCGCACTGCCAAGTGCGAGAAGGACTTCAAAGTGATCAACGATGGTTTCTTCTACGATTTCATCTCGCAGTTAGACAAAGACTTGAAGACTCACAGTAAGCAAGGAAGCATGGGAAGCAAGTTGTCCAAGATTGGCATATATTCATCCAAATTTGCAGATTTCACATACCTCGTGGTTACGAGCTTTTCAGTGAACCAACAAAGATGCCAAGGTACCCGAGTGATGATTGATTGCCATGGAGCTAAGCAGTAACTTGTGGAGTTACACGACCTTCACTGCCGAAGCGCACAAGTCTACGGGCTACTTCCCACTCACCGTGGATATTACAACATCAAAGATTCACAGAGCTCAAGAATGGAAGCACAAATGTTGTCCGAGTATGAGCAAGAGTTCTTCCTCGCACGGCTTAATTTTGATCCATTTGGAATAGCCAGAAGACAATCTCCCAGAGTACGCACATGTACCTTCGCTAGAAGATTTCGGATGAAGTGCGTATGAGTACGAGGTCGAAAGAAAGATTTCAGCAGTCAAAGCAAAGCAAGTATTTGACTTTGACTAGCGCGATACCGCGATCTTAAAGATGATGGGAACGTGGTACTTGACACTTACCATCAAATGGGAGGAGATAAAGCTCTACTACTACAGATAGCAAATGGCAGTACCGCAAAGACAATAGAAGAAAGATCCTGAGTCAGTGTTGGTGAGTACTTCGAGCTGGTTGCTAACGAAGGGATACCGCCTTGATGAAGTATTGATGAATCAAATCACGGCAACTTCGCGCAGAGATTCCCTCAAGCGAAAGCATGAAGGAGAGAGCAAGCAGAAGGTCCGAGAAGTCAAAGTAGCGCAAAGATCTCAAGAGAAAGAGGAGACCACTTCTACGACCATAGCTTTGACTCCGACTTCTCCAGTACCTAGTGAATCACCAACTATTGCACCGCAGCAGCAGGATGTTTCCATGCCTTCATCAAACCCAAGAACGCTCATCTTCTCTCCGCAGCCACTTCGCTCAAAGACCCGCTCCAGAGGAGATGTCAAGCCGCAGATGACGGAGTTCGAAAGAGCTTTGTCCTTGGATGTTTCAGAGGATGGCAGCCATGATACTGTGGCACTTTCTGATGGAGAGGATGCAGAGCGGGAAATAGTAGCGCACTCAGCAACTTCTCATTCTCCGAGAAGTAATTTCTCGGAATGGTTAGCTTTGCAGTTGGTTCCGGAAGCAAGAATAGAGATGAACTTAGAGGAACATGACTTGCAGCTACTTCAGGATCTGAGCAGAAGAGACAAGGCCTAAAGTTGCTAAAGCAACTTCTAGGTTGATCATCGAGGATTCGGGAGAGAAGTTTGCTGAGATATTAATCCCGGCGGAAGGAAAGGTAGAAGAGGAACTCACGGCAGAAGATGTGACGGTGACCAAAATACCACTCTTGGCCAAGCTACCACCGAGGATCAAGCAGACACGCAGACGCTGCCGGATGCTTGTTCCTTAGGCTTGATAAAGAAAAGGCGGAGAAAGAAGAGCTCAGCAAGCAAAAATAACTCAATTATGTGAGATCATAGCCAAGGTTGCTAAACCTTCCGTCACCCCATTTCAAATACAGTGAGTGATCATCTTATGCAGGAAATGGAAGATGCAAGCAATCAAGTAAAGGCTATTGACGAATGGAAGGATCTGATTATTCGTCAAGCTTCTGTGCAACTTGGGAAGTGCCAGCCCGCCTAAAGGTTATGAACGATGCAGAAAATCAACTAAAGCAACTGATAGAAAGCATAAAAGGAATAAATACAGTTGCAGAGAGTAACCTGAGTGTTTTGGCCGAGATCAACAAGCTACCGGGAGATGTATTGGTTGCAGAGCAAATTGTGCCGGATGGATCACTCGAGAAGGGGAAGCAGCTAGAGTTTGCAGTATCTTCCGCTTGAGATCTCGCAGAGTTTTGTCAAGAGGATGCAGCACTTGAGAGCGTAACATCGATTTGCTTGATAGTGTTATTTCTTTCACCGAGGAAAGAGTGGATGGAGGTATTACTTCATACGTGGATTGTTTCTAACGAGGTGCATGATTCTCTGGAGGGTTCTCTTCTCGATGGTGCAAAAGAGGATTGATAAAGCCACCAAGCCTTTCACGATGAACTCTATCGCAGGGTCGGTGACACCGCAGCAGCATATCATGAGATTTGGGCCAAGTTTGGAAGAAGTGGAAGCATGCAAAGAAAGTGTTGAATGAAGGATTGCGCTGCAATTCAGATGTAAAAGGAAGCAGTGAGCTAAAACAGATGGAAAGATGCCGAACTATATGTTCGATAAGTATATCGATATCGTAACAAGAAGAAGATGTAGATGTTACAAATTGGCATGACTTCTTCTATTTCTTTCTTCTTCTATTTTCTATGTTCCTGATGAAATTGTAAACTTCTAAGTTATTGGTTTTGCAACCATTACTCGAAGTCATGTGGAACCTTTCTATTAGTTAAGTGATACATGTGTCACTTAAGAAGAAGTTAGTTGAGGATGATTGCCAAATGTCATCTTTACTTGTTGTTCATACTTTAGTTCAGTTTGAGTCTTCTATTTGTACTTTCCCTCCTACATTCTATAAGTAGGAGAAGAACCTACGGGTTAATCATCGATCAGAATTTGTAAGAAGCAATCTTGTGTTCTAGACTTTGTGCTGAACCCCTGAGAGCCACTTGTTGCAGAGGAATACAAAGAAGCAGGTTTCCGGAGAACTTTGTGTCACGGCGTACTGTGTTTCTTGCTTTAAATCTTAGATCTTTAAGTAAACTTTGTGTTATTTTAGATCTAGATCTAGAGCTGCCTTTGTTTCATAATTCTGTGTGTTCAAATCTATTTGAGTTTCTTCTATGTGCATGTGATTAGCTCTGCAATCTACTAATTAGGATGCACATCTTCCTTACTTCCTCTCTGTAATACCTTGAATTTCTTCTTCTTTCATTCTTCCTTTCTTAAACAGCTGCTTACTTGCTGCAAAACTTCTTAGTTATGGTTCATGAACTAAGTTGTTAAAGTAAAACCCCTGATAGATAGAAACACATTTTTATGCAGCCCAAATATGCATTAAATCTGATTTTTAGAGGCAAATAATGACTGCAAAACAGTTCAGAAATCTGCATACAAATTTGACTGAAAATACCTCTTAAAACCCTCCAAAAATCTGAAAACAATTTATCTTGAGTCACAAAAATCAGATCAACAGATGGCATTACAAATCAGACCTGGAATGTCATGCATTCAACACAAATCAGCTACAAAATGGGTCGCTCCACTAGAGACAAATAACATAAACACTGCTGCAATATTTCTTTAAATCCTTGCTACATAAATCTGCCAAAAACTCCTTCATACAACTGCTGGAAATGACTAAAAATCTGTGTAAGCACAATAGAATCTCCTGAGTAGAGATCCCTCACATACTCTTGGGGTTTTCGTCCACAAGAGGGAAAATACTAAGGGTTTTCGTCCTTAGAATTTTTTTATGCAAAAGCTACAAGCTTAAGACACAAATCAGAAATTGTAGAATGATCATAGAATGCCTTCCTCAAGTCGACTTCTCCTTATAAAGGAAGAAGAGACCCAAAACAACCTCCAAAATATCCAATCAACATACAATGATTTTTTCTATGCAATTTCTACCCTCCATTTCCCTTCCTAGGACAAGTCGTCATTTCCTTAGGGAGAATACAAAAGACATTTAATAATTATTTTTCCCTCCCAAAGCTGGTCGCATTTTTCCTAGAGGGAATACATAGTGAAATGGGTGTTTATCCTTTCTAAGTTCTCATTCCCCTTCTAAGGCAAGTCGCCATTTCACCTAGGATGGATAACAATTTATATTTGGGCATTTTCCATCCTAGATTTAATAATTAACTCCTATAAATTATTACAAGTGCTCTCTCTCTCTCTCTCTCTCTCTCTCTCTCTCTCTCTATATATATATATTCTTTTATAAATGGCACTTAATAATAACTTAAAAATGACTTATGTCACCCTTATATGTTTCCTTTGGCCATTGGGTTGACAAAATAGGCCAAAGGTCTTCGAATGGGAAGGGGATATAAGTACAGGATTCTAACAAAATCCAAAGCATCAACCTAAGCCGAAGTCAAAGAGTAAGCCAAAGCCGAAGCGTGAAAATCTAAGCCAATTTTGAAAGCGAGAAGGGTTCATTCCATACCGGATCATCGTACACCACTCCTAAGCACACAATAGGTGGAGATCGCGAAGCGTTGCCTCTTCCAAAGTGGAATAAAGTGTTGATTCTTTGCAATCGAAACCAATTGGTAAGACCAATAACAAGAATCAAATTTTGGCGAGGATTCAATGGAGGCCCCCTCCTTTTGAGGGAGGACCCAGTCTAAAACATAGTTTGATAACAACTTTATAGAAGTAGAATGAGCCGCGACAAAACAAATATCCCCGGAATAGAAGATCTTATTGGAAAGACTAAGCCAAATACACCTTAATGACAACCTAAACCTTACATTGAAGGAGTAGCACTTAAAAAAGACCGAACTATGGACAACATAGTGAATAAAACCCGGCAAAAGGAAAGGTAGAGCATAGAGACGTGTCTAATCGTGCATAAAAACATTCAACACAAACCTTCTTAACGAGGAGAATCGTATTCCAAGAGCCATATCAAAACCAGTAACCAAAACAATGGTTACCCCAACTCGATCTCCAAAAAGCAAAATCTATCGAAGTTCACCGACAACAAATTAAAATATCCCATATGGCATCAGTAGGACATGTATTACAATTTGGGAAGCAAATGGGCACACAGATCGGTAGCTATGGTTATAGTGCTTCCCAACCACACTACGAAGAGTAGTCATCAACTCGGTACAAAAATGCATCTACCATTGATAAAGCCTCATGGGATAAAGTCAAGAAAGCCTTCGAGAAATTTTTACTCTTGAGAGAAATAACGAAATCATAGCCAAAATTATAATACTCATCAAGGTAAGCATGAAAATGTTTGAGCCTATGATAGGAGACTCAAGGAACTATTGGGCAAGTGGAAAAAGAGCTAACATATGGGTTGAAGAAAAGATGGTTCATTGAAGTATAAATATCCTCATTACGAAGAAGATGAAGGTGGTTCCACCTTACGATGATGCATACAACAAAGCCATAAACATTGAGAGTGAAAACAAAACATCATCTCACTCAAGGAGGAAGAATGAGGATGAATATCTTGACACTTGTGACAAAGTGAACTAGGATTGGTTAAGGCTCTTCGAATCACATGCTCCACATGATGAGCGAATTGAAAAAAGAAACAAAGTAGAAAGGAAAGGACATGTAGTGCACAAAATGTAAAATAAAAGGTCACCAAATAGAAAGAAAAGGACCTATGGTGCACAAAATGTAAAATAGAAGGTCACGCTATAAAAAATTGTCGAATAAGAGGTACTCTAAGATATGCCAAGTGATGGATCATGCAACTAAAGATTGCCCCTTTAATATTAAAAAAAGGGTGTCTAAGTTCTTTTCACTCCGGGAGATCCCTCGACACCACCGACCTCCCAATGAAGTTTCAAAGGAGGCATCCCCTCACCGGGTATAGAAATCCAACAATCGCTATAAACATTACAGCCATACATGGGGAAGGGAAGGGGTAGTTGAATCCAATATGACAGCTACGACGGCCAACCAACGATCAAGTGTCAAAATTCAACAAGTACGACCATTTCGTGATAGATTGCCCTACCAATCAAACCAGCACTAGAATTCTTTGCAGATGGTGTGGGGTGGGAGACCATAATGATAGGAATTGTCCTAAACAAGCAAATATCAATATGCTGGAAGTAACGGCGCAAAGAGTTATGGCAATCAAAAAGGCGCAAGCAAGGAGAGCTAAATACCCTAACCCATTCGTAGATAAGGAGAGGATGGCCAAAGCAAGGATGGAAGCATAGAGAGAAATGGTTGAAGAAAGGTGGAAATCCCATGAATATATATATATAAGTATTGTAACTAATCGTCTTGGGTCCGACAAAGAAATTGTAAGGCAAGTTTTGCAAACTAACGTACTATCAAAGTAGATGACTTACTAGAGAGAATTCTTAAACAAAGAATTACAATAACCGTTATTGTGCATGGACCACAATATGGAGTGTACAATGCACCTAGTGTCTAAAGGTGTAGAATTGAAAGAAACGAAAGAGATGGGCGGTGAGCCAATAGTGGCCCCCATTCTTAGGTGACCAAGTAATTGATCCTATGCTCTTGATGATTAGTCTAGCCCGACAACCGACAATTCTACATATGGAAACTCTAGGCCGGAATTTGATTGAACTATCATTAACGGGATTCTAGCATGAATTTTCTTCCGTAAGAGTCTTGGGAAACCATTTATGTTTCTGCGTCACTCCACTAACTTGGGGCAAATCAACGTGGCATTAACGTATTGGGTGTCCATGATGGGATAAAAGATATTTATTGAAACCCAACCCTTTTGTTAAATTTTGTGCTCATCTTGTTCAAAAAAGTCCTATGAAGCAATATTGGGTTAGGGATGGTTGACAATAATCAAAGCCGACCGGGATTGGAGAAACAACCCATGTCAAGTACATCGTTAATTTGAGAAATCAAGCGATAAGTTATGAAGCAACTTCATCAAACTCGACAACGAAGAAGGGTGCACAAAGGATGGGAACTAAGGTACAATGGAGCTAAATGATGAAGGGGTCTTGAAGTTACCCAATCCTTTCATTGAATTTTGTGGTCATCTAGTTGAAAAAAAGCCTATGATGCACTATTGGGTCAGCACAACCAAAGTACGCCACAACTAGAAAAACATAGCATCTCAAGTACACCATTGATTTGAACAATCATGCGATAAGTGAGGAAGTGGCTTCATCGGACTTGTCGGCTCGACACCGAAGAAGAGAGCACGAGCATGGGAGAATTCCCCAGTACAAGAGCATGACCAAGTAAGAAGGAAATCCTATACGATGAATTGGGGTTAAGTTGTTAAAGTCCGAGATTAGATCGACGGGATGTTAGAGGCGGGTGGAGACAAGTGAATGGGAATCCCCCATAGTGATCAATTTAAAGAAGGAATCTGCACATATAAGAATAGGCGTGGATTTCCAAATTTGAACACAATCACTACCAAGGACCCATTCCCAATCCCTTTCACACATTCTAAACTAGAAGAAGTGATCTGTCATGAGATTTATTCATTCAAGGCAAGTTCTCTAGATACAATCAAATCAGCATAGCCAAAGAGGTCAAACCGAAAACCTCTTTTATAGTGGAAGATGGAGTCTATGTATACAACCCGATGCCATTCAAATTAAGTAATGCTCCAAAGGTGATCTTCCAATTGATCATTCTTCATATTTTTGAATAAATAGCTACTAGTAACATTAAATCCTTCCTCGACAATTGCTCTATATACAACATTCAAGATACTCTTCTCCGTGCCTTGACAACATGTATGCAACATTGTCGGGTGGTAAAATTGGCATTGACTCTAAAGAAATGTAGGTTCATGGTTCTGAGGAAAACTTCTTTGATTTATTATTTGAAAGGCAAGATTGAAGACCAATCATGATAAGATGCATGTGGTAGTGGAAATGGAAGAAACTATAGATGTCACTCGGATAAAGTCTTTTCAGGGCATGTCGATTATTACCGATGCTTCAAAAACATTTTGTACAAATATCATTCTTTACCCAAGTTGACAAGGGAACTCCTTTCGTATGGTAGGATGAATAGGAGCAAGCGTTTAAAGAACTAAACAATGCCTTATCATTTCACAAATCCTTTTATATCCACTTTGAGATAGAGAATTCCATGTGCACAAAGTGACACTTCCAACTATGTTATAGAGCTACATTGCCCAAGCGAAAACCCAATGGGTGGATCACCCTATTTTTCGCAAGCGAGATTTTGTCGATGCCAAGAAATAACTACAGCACTATGGACGTGAACCCTTGGAATGGTGTATGCAATACAAAGGTTCCAACATTATTTACAAGCCACACCCTTTACATTCTATGTAGACCACCAAGCACTATTGTACTTGGTCAACAAACCAATTATCCAAAGATCGGATAAACAGTAGTTGATCTTGTTAAAAGAATTCAAATTCAAAATCATTACCTAACCTGGAAAAATTCATATAAGTGTTGATCAACATTCTTGAATAAACTCTAATGAATCATCAAACAAGATCAATGAATATTTTCCTAGCACCCACTTATATCAAATTGCTACCGTACCATATGGGTATGATAATATAGAGGAATATTTATCTATTACTTCATTACCTAGAGACATGTAGTCGGTCAAGTGTGTAGGAAACTAGCCTTAAAGACCCAAACATTCCAATTTGTCAATGGTGTTTTGTCCAAGATGGGACTAGACCATATCATGCGACAATGCATAATGAAAGAGGACATTCGGGATGTGCTTCGGGAAGTGCATGAAGGACCGAATGGAGGCCACATGGAACCGGATGCTATTGCAAGCAAGGTACTCTTAGCTAGAGTATGGTGGCCAACAAAGGCACCATGACGCCAAGGATTGGGTAATGAAATGCTATACTTGTTAGTTTATAGGAAAACCACTAAAAATGGACTTTATGCCCCTGTGGCCGCCATAGCTTTGAAGATCTTTTCAGAAAAAAATGTTGGGCCATTGAAAATCAGTAGCTTTCATCATTGTAAGCACACCTGCGGTTACCAAAAATACTTAACTAAGTAGGTAGAAGCCATAGCATTGCACGACACAACAATGTCATGAGTACTACGAAATTTATCTATGAACAAGTGATCACCGATTCCAGATTCTAACACAAAACACCAATGAAAGAGGTGGGCATTTTGCCAACCATGTTATTCGATGGATGACTTCGGAGTTCCATATCTATTATTCTCTCTTATGCCCCTAATACCAATAGGGGAATGACCAAGTAGAGCTAAAGACAAAGTATTAGTATCTATAATCTAGAAGTCGGGCTGTATAGAGGTTGTTGATTGGAAAGAACACTTACCTTCCATACGGTGGGCCTATTGAACATATAAGGTTAATACCGGCCATACACTTTTTACAACTTATGTATGGTCTAGATGCATTCATCCCAATGTAATATATAGTACCAAATTTAAGGGTAGCTATTGAGAATCGACTTGGTGATGATGAAAGCCTCATCGAATGGTTTATTTGGTTGAATAAATTGGATGAACCTTGTGTGATGACTCAATGGGCAATCGAAGAAAGATGGGATTTTTGGCTTGATAAACACCTCGATGGATGAACTTCAAAGTAGTAGCTCAAGTTAGAAGATATAACAAAAGTTGAAAAAATAATATGTGCATTTGAAGTGTTGTGGATTGCACTGCCCAAATCTTAGAGGTTTTCGAGAATGGGACAATCAAATTAGAATGCTTCGACTAAAAGCCAATCGATGGCTCTCATTTTATATTGTATGGAGTAAAGACCAAAAAAGTCTATATGTTTGGCGGTGGAATTCTATGTATGGAAGCATGACTTGACAACAAAGAAAAAAAGAGCAAGCAAAAGCAAAAAGACAAGTAAAATGGAATCATGTGTAATGTCCCCAATTCGAAAGCAGTTGGCCTAACGGCCCTATTTTGTCTTAGCCACGGTCATTCCCAGGGACTAACGACTTTGGAGGTTATTGGGGATGGTTATGCGATTTCCTACTATGTTTTTGTTATTTTTGGGCGTTGGGAGGGTCTAATGGGCCCTTTGTGTTCTATTTTGTCGTTGGGATCACTTAAGTGGACATGTTTGGCATTTAATGTTATGTTTCTTCGTTAGGGCCACTTAAAGTACCTTTTTGGCGACTTGAGGGGATATGTATTGCATTTAATGTTATGTTTCTTCGTTGGGGCCACTTAAAGTCCCTTTTGGGCACTTGAGGGGATATGTATTGCATTAAATGTTATATTTCTTCGTTGGGGCTCATAAAAAGCTATATAAGGAGATGGAGGGTGTAGTGGGAGAGCATTCATGCATACACTTATATTTCTTTCATGTGCAATTGTTGTTTGCAACTATTTAGCTTGTGGAGTAAGATCCCACGGGAACCCTAGCTTCGGTGGTGAGAGATCCATCCCTAGCTAGCAGGGCATTCTTCTGTAGTGAGAGATCTACCCTAGCTTGTCATTTGGAGCTGATTTCAGGGCTGTTTTACAGAGATATTTTCAGGGTTTTCAGAGATAGGGTTTTGAGGGTTTTGGTGAGTTTTGGTGGAGATATTCAGCTGGATTTCGTATCAGACCTACGGTAGCAATAAAGGAAGGGTTTGGCATCATCTACAGAGATTTTCACAAGGGTTTTGGTCATCTACCAAAGAAGGCGACTTGTTTGGGAGATTGCAGCCCTAATTTTTAGGGTTTCCAGTTGGCCGTTTTCAGATCTGAAGGTTGGAAAGTCATCTTCTATATTTGTATATGTTATTTCCCAAGTTTCATAATTTTTGCACTTGTAATCGGGAAGATATGAATTTTAGAAGTTTTCCAGCTGTTTTAGGCACGCTGTAATTTTCTGGCAGCGTTATATTGACTGAAAAATTCCAAAAATATTTCCCTTGTGTTCTTTATATTATTATCTAGTTCTCTTTAAATTTTCAAGTGATTTGAGCGGATATTTTGGGAGTTATTCATATTTTACTGTTCGCTGCCCTAGCTGTAATTTTCTGCAAAAAACCAGATTTCTGTTCGGCTGTGTTTTGTCTATCTTTTGCATATTTTACAGTGATATCCTATAAGGGATATTACAGTATGATGGACATGAAGGCAAAATGCTAGACAAAGGAGTCAAACCTGCAAAGCAAGTACAACCAAGTAACAACATATGACCGGTAAAATCTTCAAAGAAAAATAAACTTGGTCTACAAGAAAAGGAAGAGGAAACCCATAATAGAGTCCACAACTTTAAAAGAGGAAGGAAGAAGACTTTGACATGTGGGGAAGAGAGTAGAAAATCACATATGGTAGGATTGCCAGAGCCTCCATTTATGGTTCCTTTATCTGAATAGTTAGACTAGCGTATCACAAAGGCTCACTAGATGGAGGAACAATGGATAGAGGATTGGTTGAACTAAATAGGTAAGCCAATTGATCCTGGGATGGAGACCCGCTTAACCTATTGCAAGCCTTAGAACAAAGGCAGGATCGGCCCCCGAGTATACACAATAAAAAGCAATTAAAATTGGGATAAAATCAGAGTTTCACTCAAAGGCAAGGCCCTCATAGATGGGACCCCCAGAGTTTCAAGGTTCCAAAATGAGTATGTGCCAATGTTTTTTTCTAGCCCAAATAATGCCAATCCTTATGATACTTTGTCTCAATCTTTTCTGACTTGGGACCTATGGTCCAAGCCTTTAGGGATTACTAGCGTCGTTGGGTATTTGGATGTGGTAGGAGGGTCATCTTAGATTCGGAGGATCTTGCATGAAGCCACTTGCATCCAAAAGTTTGTGCACGAAGAATGCCACTTAAAAGAGTTTGCAGTTGCACAGGTCAATGTCAGTGAGGGAGGCCAGAATAAAATACCTCGGAGATGCATGAGGAATGAATACCCACACTTCCTCCTCAGACCAGTACTTCCCCTGTGCAGAGCATCTTGGGTTCTCTATTCAACATTGAGTATATCTACTAATACACCAATATCGCATACCTACTAATACACCAATATCTGCTATTGCAGTCTTCTGTGTGCAAGCAGCAAAGCTCAGAAAATGAAAAGGATGCAGCCATGAGCAAGAATGTGGCATTATGGGCTCAATTAGAAGAACAACATAGCGGCTTCAAGGACCAGCTCACTCTGCAAAGTCAACTTACTCAGACTCGGATGCTAAAAGTTGTTGAGTATGAGAAAGTGGTCAATGAACCCAATGACATGTTTCATGCAGCAGAGCAAGAGACCAACCCCGCAAAAGGGAAGTTGCAGGAAGCTGTGCAGATAGTCAAAGGGATCTCTAGGATGTGAACTTCAAGATGCCAAGCGACTGTAACAACGTACCAATGAGGTTTATACTCTCCAATCCAAGCTACTGCAGATAAAGCCAGGACATGAAGCCTCTTTTGGTTCTCTTACAGCTCAAGCTTATGTACCTTCAGGGAATTCTTTGTTTCTCTTCCTTCCTGAGCTGTTTTTGTATAGGTGTTATCAGGCAAGACCCCGACTTGTCTAAAAGGAGGGAATAACGCAGACCGTCTTCAAAAGTAAATGTAATTGTTATCATTATTGTCAACATTGGACAGAAACGACTTGATGTTCGGTTGAGCGGTTGTGTCAACCACTAACCGTTGTATCTTAATATTAAATAGTTGTTGCATGTAACAGGTAGGGGCACTCATATCACATCCTCCCTATACTGCACTAATTGTAACGAGTATAACCTTTTATTAATTAGATGATACTGTTATTGTCATTTGTCTACACCTGTCCTATGCAATATGATCTAGTTCTTGGTAGTGTGGTTTCTCAATAAACAAAACCCAAAACATTAAAGCCCAAACCCATGTAGTTAAGGTACCAACACAAATAGCCATATGGTGGAAGCAAGGGCCCCAAAGACCATGGTATTCAACTATTGATTAAATTTAACTCTATCGACTAAATTAAGGAGGCTCGTCAGTGATCTTATAAATTCTATTGTCATTTTGTGGACTTTACAGAAGGCCTTCAACTCTATTCAAAGACATTTACTTTTGGAGGTTATGTGCTATTGTTGTCTAAAACATGTTCATTTTCCCTATTATAAGGCTCTATCAAATAGTTATTCAATTTTGAAATACGCACTGACTCAAACTTTGACAAGTGTACAATTGGAGTCAAACAAGGGTACCCTCTCTAGCGACCCTCTTTGGGATTTATATCAATAAGCTTAAAGGCTTTCTTCAGCTGCACACTCTTACTCATGATGGTTGCAAAGTACATCATTATTTTATTTGTATGCTAAATTTTTCCTAATAATGTGGTCCTCTCTCATCATCCTAAAGGTTTAAACTTTATACAGACAATTAGATGTCATTGTGAATTTCGCCAACTAATGGTTAACCTTAATGAAACTATTGATAAACCTTAGTAAAACAAATGTTATGATTTTCAAAACCTTCAGAGATGCTCTTTTAAGGTTCCAATTCTCCTATAAAAAATGGAGATCACAACAACGTATACTTGGGGGTTTAGTTTACCCACCCATCTATTAATATGAAGCATATGCTTCTCAGTCACATATTTGCAAGGTATATGCCTCGCTCTATCTTGTTAGCCAATACTCACAGGTACATTTTCAAGATAGACCCTTGAAAACAAGCCTTTTAATTCATTAGATAAATCCATAGTTCTTTATGGTTTAAACCCTAAAGATTTGGGGCCCCAATTTACGATTTGTTGATTAGCCACCTATTGAGAGGCTTCATAAGATCATGCTTTTAGTATGATCCATTTCAAGCAGATGATTGCTCGGTGCATTTTACAAGCTAAGTTTATTTCTCAACTCCATTTTCTCAAGAATGTCTTTGAGCCCGATTTCTATCATCATAAACTCAGGTCCCAGAGTGGTTCAGCCCCCAATCAAGAGAGATATCAAGTAATAGTGTTTTCAAAGAAACGTTTGACAACAATCCATTCAAGGCACTTGGAACTCTCCACCATAGCCTCTCAACCCCAAGACGACTTTCTATGCCAATGATTTCTTACAAAGTATTGATGGCACCATCAATCCTAACTGACTTTTTCTTATATCAACAGTCACATGGCTTGTAATTTCCTCTTGTCCAACTGAGGGTTTGTTCCCACTAACTATGAGCTGAAGTAACACCATTTTATGGCAATATGATGTATCATTTAAGTTCCCTCCAAGAGGTGGGAAATGAGCTTTTTCAGATGTCCCATACACTATGAGATCCATTGTAAGTATCATTCTATAGAGACTCATAAGCTTCCCTACTCGCCTTCTTACATGATCCTGACTAAAGGTTCTTCAACTTTTCTTTTGGGAGGCTCTTACTTTCAAACTTAGGGCTTTCAAAAGGGCCTCCAAGACTATCATGTTGATTGCCTTCTTTGAGCCTATCGCAGGTATTGGGGACCTTAGATGTCCTTTGGATACAGCCAAACCACACACTATATCAGCAGGTCATTGGCACATCGTCTATCTCCTAGTGTTGCTACTCGAGCATCCCAATCCTCTCACTCTCATACCAAGTATCATGGGTATACTCCCTTCTTTGAGCCTATCACAGGTATTGGGGACCTTAGATGTCCTTTGGATACAGCCAAACCACACACTATATCAGCAGGTCATTGGCATGTCGTCTATCTCCTAGTGTTGCTACTCGAGCATCCCAATCCTCTCACTCTCATACCAAGTATCATGGATATACTTTTATCTGACATGAAAGGCCGTCTAGTTATCTTTGTCCAAAGGCTAGGACATATGGAAATAAACATATCACTAGTTTTCTCTCTTCCTCTACAAACTTGTCTTCATGGATGGGCATAAACATTTAATGAAGCCCTACTTCCTCCTAATATTGTCCAGCCAAGAACCCTTACCCTTAAACATCTCCTAGTAATTCTATAAGATCATACATTGGTCATGTCATGGTGAACACAGATTTAATTAGCTCTTTTTATTATTCTTTGTTACAGATGCATCGTGGCGCTAATTTCCACCCTTAGTCTCCAACTTTTTTATCCATTAGCTACTTGATTGCTTCAGAGGGTCTTCCGCTCATGTGGCTATTTGTATTTGAGTCATATCGTTGAGGTTTACCCACTTTAGGTTTACCCCATCTAGTTATTATAGTGTTTAGTTACTTTCTCAACTACTAGGGCTTTTTTTTGCCCTAATGCTCTTTTATTGTCACTTCTCAAGATGATCATACCCTCTATGTCAGGGCTTGTACAAATTATATTTGTCTGCAATTTTATAATCTTCAATACAAAACTGTATAAAATAAAATAACTGCCTTGTTATGTCAATATAAATCCACTATTCCATGTATTTTCCTAAAACGGCTCGATAAACAATCATTTAATAATGATATCAACTGGCATAAATCCATCTTCACATGGATTTAACATGCACCAAGAAGTATCCAAAGGGTTCGAGGTGCCAATCCCACCACAAAATAAATGTAAGGACATAGGGATTGGTACTCTTGATAGGTGGGACACAATACATAGATACATACAAATCAGTAAGCCAATGACTAGGATACTTGGATGCCCAAGATATCATTATAAAAAATAATATGAGAACATTGTCAAAACATACATTGATTATTTTGACTAACCTGACTACGAGGCAACAAGTTAAAGTGGATCTAGTGATAGCATGATGGAATTAAAATGTGATAAGAGATCCTCTAGCTGGCATTGAATAGTGCTGAGGCTCTTCTGAAAAGATGCTATTTGATATTGAGTATTGTCATGCTTACCGATGCTAGGAACATGGTGATTGAGAAATTTGTATGAAGTAGCTGGTGTTCTACAGGATATCAAGAGTATCTAACATAAGGTGTTATATGGTCAACACTACACACTGGCTTAAGGATTAGTTAAGGTTGGATTCTATGAAGATGCAGAGTAGTTTGGTACAAAATGACTGTCTTCGGGGAAATTTGCAAAACGAATTTGTACTTAAGATGTTATCTCAATCCTATATTGAGGAGATCGCCTTTACTCTGTCAGATTGCTCAGTTATTTCTGGTATTGATAATCACAGTACTGACCTGCAATGTCCATATATGTGCTTTACAAAGGTTACTTGATTTCCTAAATGCTATTCTTCTCCTATCAATAATAACATCTGGTTGGTGATAATTATTTTCTCAGGATCTAAAGATCTTTACACCACTTCCTATCATAAAGGTTGGGTTATGATTACGCTGATTAGATAAGTGGTGATGTAGGCTGACCTAGAACTCCCGGGTTAAGGTTGTTGGAAATTTATTTGGCATGATGACCTCCCCCAATATATGCCTCTAATGCCATCAATGAGTAGCATCAAAGGAACAGATCTATAACATGCAGAACCTTCCTCTTTAAGGCCAAGCTAAATGGCACAGAGGGAAATGATTTGCACAGAGAATATGCTTTACAAATCCATCTTGCTACAAAAGGACTGTTTCAGCTGTTATAGCAGAGATTGTGGAACTTTTTTAGCCAATGACAAGGCAAGGTACCATGTGGTTATGTTTTGGTGCATAATGAAGAGTTTGAAATCAGAATTTATTAAGGTTTATGGCATGCAATTTCTGTATTCGTGCTCTTATACATGCTTTGTTGCATTTTTTATAGCTATTATGATGTTCTTTTGTCCTCATGTAATTATGATTGACATGCGTACGATGCACTATTGATGAATAAATGGTGTGCAAACGATATATAGACAACATTATAGCTAGCTTAAAGCCATAGATGTCCACATTTAGGGCACTAACACAATTTTTAAAGAGCATGCGGAAGTCAAGACATGGTATGCTCATTAGCAAAGTTGCTTAAGGGCTTTATGACTTGGATCGGTCACATGGGTGCCCTCAACTAG
The DNA here is from genome assembly GCA_018340775.1 of Taxus wallichiana var. yunnanensis. Taxonomy (NCBI): domain Eukaryota; kingdom Viridiplantae; phylum Streptophyta; class Pinopsida; order Cupressales; family Taxaceae; genus Taxus; species Taxus wallichiana. The sequence continues at coordinate 87,701,152 of CM031238.1, forward strand.
TAGTAGATAGGCCCAATTATGTACATATGGTATGGACACTCCTTTTTGGCCATTTTGATTATGTTGTTTCCATAGTGTAACTACCAAAGCACATAAGCTGATGAATCAAAAGATGTACATTTGAGTTCATCATTGAGGTTAAGAAAAGGTAAAATAGTATGTGTAAGAAAACTAAACTCGTGTTAATAATTGAGGATCATTTCAGTGTGATAACAGAGTAAAAGGGGAGGCAATCTACCAGTTGAAGCATTAATTTGGACTCCAAGAAGAAACTAGACAAAGATCTTGTGGAAGGCCACAAAGAGGCTTCACCAAAATGAGGAAGACAGATTCTCTAAGAGAAACACATCGTTTGGAATTCAACTGAAACCTAAACCCTTCTTTATGAACAAATACCTTCCATTTGTCAAGAATGAGCTTTTGTAGTTGTTTGAAAAGTACAGACCAATGCATCAAATAGGAATGAAGAAGTTCACTGCATCCAACAAATGCTTATGACCCAGTCACATAATCCTCTGAACAGAAAGAAAAAGAAGTATAATGAAGAGAAATTTCTTGCTTTAAGTAAACAAAATTTATCTATATATGGACAAATTTAATTTACTTTGCTTTAAATATTCTTTAATGGCTCGGAAGCAAAGGTTATCACTTGAACTTTGAACAAATTTATACTAATCACTCAAGAAAACTAGTGTCAAATAGGATCCTTTTGAAGCAAATATATTTTATCAAGAAACAATTATTTTACAGAATTGAGATATCACCATCAAACATACAGATCAACCTGTTTTCCATCACATATTTGACTAAACTCTAAAACTTAATAGCAAACTACAACTGGACTTAACTGCTCCCAAGTATTACCTGTAGAGCAGACGCAGTTGGTTTTAGCAGTTGCACAAAATCGGGTTGGTCATTTACTTTTGCAAGCTGTCTACTAAGCCAATCAAAGAGGTCTTTGCGACCATCAGCACCAAGTTTGACATCACCCAAGGCAGAAGCTACATAAGGAACCTGCCACAAAAATGTGTCATAACTTGTAAGATCTATTTGAAGATAAACTTGTGCTTGAAGAATACAACCTATAATTCTATATGGCATACCATCTTGTCAAGTTGAACAGCAGCAACCCATAGGTCCAATGTCTTGATCACACTTTCACGCATCAATTTTTTGTTGTCACTGAGGCATTTTAGAACATCTGAAAGAATACCCTGAACATAGCACAACATTAAATCAAAGACAGAAAAGAATATAGTCAGATAGAAAACACAAGACCCATTACCATATTAAGAAAAATATGTTGATTAGAATACAAAAAACCTTGCTGCTTTTCTCCACTGCAGGGCCCATTGCAGATGATATATTTCCAATAGCTGATAACGTATTCATCACCAAGTTTTTGTTTGAATCAAACAAACGGGCTCTCAGAGCTCCAAACAATTCCCCTGTTTAAAGGAGAAAATATTACAAACACCCTAAAAGAATCAGCACCAAATGTTACATTTCTGAGGTCTATTTCAAACATAATAGACAAATATCCCTTGTCTAGTACATTCTATGACTTGTGCATATAGTTTTATATGTCCAAAGTAACTCAAAACTGAACATGATATTTAATATTAATCATTATAATTTTCAGAAAAGTACCAGTTCCATTAGGCTGAATGCGATTATTTGCTTCTTCTAGTATTTTATTGACTGCCTCAATTGACTCCAAACGAACCTGAGGTTATCATGGAAACGTCACAAATTAGTCTCTCTATAATTCCCTGTACAAGTTACCAAAGCAAAAGAGGTTTGAGGCTTGAACAAATTTACTTTTGCATCAGCATAAGCAGTTCTATACCTTCCAATCAGGGCTGCTCAAGTTTCTAATCAAAGTTGGGGATATCTTTCCAGTTATATCTTCTCGTGGCAATCCATCAGTTCCCGAACCACAGGACACTAATGAATTATCCAGTCCTTTTATGGTCTTCTTTGGAGTTGCAGCTGGACCCTGCTAATTAAATAATGCAATGTAGCATAGTCTGAAAGCTAATCTGTTTAAACAATTAGATACGTAGAAGCAATAATCCTTGCAAGACCACTCTAATAATTATTTTTAAATGAACTTAACCCATATTCTTCTGACCTCATAGGGATTTTTCTCAAATTCAGCATCAATTGCAGTCTGGAGTGCAGGCTTGACATCAGAAAGAAAACCCTTAATATCTGCAAAACACTCAATTTTGATATCAGTGTTCTAATACCAAATCAGAAAATGTAAATAAATCTACTAAGTTCATCTTACTGTAACTGAGGCATTTTAATTTATAATCTTGTAAACTATGACATGAATAACAAGACTGTACCAGGGCCGACAAACTTATGTAAGATGCCAATAAGCTTCGTAGTGGAGTTTCTTGTGGCTGCAGCACTAGATTGCAACCCAACATCTTTACAAAACTCTATTAAATCCTGGTGTTCATTACAAACAGGTAGATCAATACCAGAAAAAATAGCCAGCAGGCAAAGAAGCTTTCCATTTTTTCTATGCTAAGACTCTAAATAACAAAAATTAGTTCAGGGAAATCAAACTAACAGTACAAAAGAACTTTTAGATATGATTAGGTTGAAGAGATCACCTTCAGTTTTATATGGGAAACTCCAAAGTCCTCAACTGTGGCGGCCATCCATGTTACACCCTCACTAAGAACCTTAGGATTCTTATGTTCTTTCATTATCTTGAAAAGCTGCAATTTATAAGAGATAACGTTTGTAAACAGAATTATCAGAAGTATGCATTAATGAAATCCAACCATTCGTATCAAAAAACAGGCTCATATCAAGTCAGTACACTTGAACAACAATGCAATGCATATGCGAAAAGCAAAGTGACCTGCAAGTAACTATTTAGCCAAAAGAAAAGTAGAAAGAGTACGCTACCCGGTCAAATACAAAATTGGGACCCACGGCTTCACAAAATGCAGTAAGGCACTGCATGGCTTGAATACGAGTTTTAATATCTGCAACTCTCTCGGCAACACCTGAATTATAAAATTCCTGGTCTTAGTTTAAACTTTATATTTTTCAACTTGACTAGAGTCTGAACAACTTTCACTCAATTCTAATATTAGTTGGGGCAAGAAAATTGGTGACTTAACTGAATGACTAATACTTAGACTATTAGAATTATACAGATTCAGGATAATAAATAATAAGCTACTGCTCAGAATTATGCCACAAAGTTTTAAAGCTAGAAATTACTTGCCAGTAGCTATTGATTTTGGTAGGAACAGAGAAAGTATGAAAGCTGTTAAATGGAATGTTGGGCAGGTCATACCTAAAATGCATAACACAACACACCGCTTTGGAAATCTGGAAACAGTTGAAGCAATGTGTGTAATAACCTCAAGGACTTTCTGTTGGACCTGCAATTTATAATATCAAAATAATAGAATTCATTAATCTCTAAATTACTATGATTCTAAGATCTTTTGTTTAATATATGAGCATAACTTTTCATTATATATTTACCCATACCTGCACATTTTTGTCACCCCAGCCAGGAAGTGCAGATACTAAACGGACCAGTATTTCAGCACGCTGATCAAGCTCACTTAAACTTTCGACTGTCTCCTTTAAAGAGTTCATTGCTGTATAATATAATAAAGGAATGTTTACATACAAACCAAAACTGAACATGAAAACCAAATTTGATTTAGATATCATCCTTAGTCTGATTCTTTGATTGAAGGGATGGATTACAAACCAATCTCACTCAACCATGACAACATAGGTAGACTCTACATGAATTTACAATAAGAGACCAACATATAATACATCTCATTATATATCCAAAAATTGATGGCAAACTAAAAAGTGCCAGATCCAAAAGAACAAACAAAAAAATTCAAAATAAGATAACAGTAACTCTTTTCATGAACTCTACCAAGAATATTAAGTTGCACGTTAAATTAGATAGCAATGGAATAGCGGATAGAAAAGCATTCAAACATGGTTATGACCAGAGCTAATAGCCTTTTTTGTACAATAAATTGAGAGTCAAATATATACCGGATTCAATACTTCATCTATTTTACGCCTCAATCTATACCATCTGAACAAGTTACCAAAAATTCAATTTACAATGTCAATTTTTCCATCCATTGTTGGACATATGCAGTGATGTAAACCGATTTTTCCTCAAGTCCAGAGGAGACTCCTCAACAAAGAAAACTACCTCTGGGTTAGAGAGAGACTAATAAACTATCTTGAATGAAATCCGTCTTTGAGATGATCTATCTCGAATACGAGTTAACGGACTGATACAATATGAAGAGAAAGTGATTCTTTAAGTTTCCCCAAAGGTCAAACAATCTAATATAACAACTTGCTCTTATCAAGTCAGCTTGTAAATGATAATTTAGGGTCCATAACATTGTCCCCTCTTTTACACATGCTTCCCCCACAAAGCATGGTAAGTAAAATTTCAAGAGATTTTACACAAATTGTTCTCTACCCTGGTAGCCTTATCAATGTGTAAAGTCCTTCCACTTTATGAGATGCTCACTAGTCATTATAGAGCGTTATTGTTCTGCATGTTTATCTAGAATCGCTTCCGCTAGGTGTATCCTAGTCTTTATGTTTACATTTTGTCTGATCATTTTTATCAAACATGAAACCTAAAAACATAGTGACATTTGAAAGTCCAGACCAGACTCATTTCAATGTAAGAACTGTAAAATACTGGAGACAATTTTTGTTGCCATCTATGTTGAGAGAACTTTATTTGTAGGGTTACAATTGTAATTATGCCCCCAATCTCCTAGTGCAAACTCATGGTCGCTTCTCTTTTGGTAAGCATATTTCTTTTTTCTATGTTGGGGCAACTGTACATTGTCCTCGAGTTAGAAGGAAATATCTTGTGTTTGAGTCAAATGATTACCGCTCACTTCTACCTTTGAACTTTCAAGAAGGTAGCTCTTGATACTGGAAGGCTCATAACCATATAGTGCTTGGAACATCTTTTAGTTGGTATGATAGTTGGCAGTGTACCTTCCTTCTGCCAAGGGAAGTGATGCAGTCACGATTGGGGTTTCCAATGAAGGGATGCCTTACACCATGCCACTTATACCAGAGTTAGATCTCACCAAAGCAAGATCTCAAGCACAACTCTTAAAAGGAACAAAAAAATCTACTTTTATTAATGCAAGGAAAGATTATAGACTCAACACTCCAATTATAGCCTCATGACAAGAATCTGCAATAATTCTTCTAAGAATTCCAACCCTAGACCTATCCTAAGCTTGCAGACTATGCAAAGCTTCTACAAAACCAAATTGGTCAATTGGCATTCTCACACTAGACGCCTTCTCAAGATGGAGGATAGACTACTCTGACGTTCATAGCTCCCTTCTATTTATAGATTATCATAGAAGTTACAAGCAGGATAACAAAGATGCTAGTTGCAAGTAAAGATACTTGCGGAATATTCTTCAAATTGCCCCGATCTTCCATTGATTTGTTCTTGAAATCTCTTCTCCATTGGGTCAAGATCAACTAGATTGTTCACTTGCCCCTAGACGTGATGGACGTTCAAGAACCACATGTACCTTCTTCAAACTATATTGATGTTAATAGGAGATTCTGTTAGATGCGACTCTTTTCATAGAAAAGAATGGGAGTAATTAATTATGAATACAAAGGCTTCATGGCTTTGACAGTGACTGGCGGCATGGAAGTGTCTCGTGGCATTGGTTAAGCATCAGCAATTTGTGCAAGGCATGTGCAGTCAATGCATGAGTCTAGTGTTCTGTGGCTTGGAATATTGAATGTAGGACTGATGCAGTTTGGCAGTTATGTGCAGCTTCGACGTTTGCATAAGTAGGTTAAGGTTGCGTCACTAAGGCAAATGTTGTGCGGCATGGGCAAGCTTGTGCAGCATGAGTAATATTCAGTGACTTTCATGTTTTTCACGACCTTGAAATTTCATGCGGACTGGAGGTTTTCCACAGCTAGGATAGTGATGCAGGAGCATCATTTGCAAGCAAGAGATAGTAGATAGGTGCTAGTAAGGTCCAAGAGTGTTGTAAGAGTGTTTTCCCTCCATTTCTTCATTGTTTGTATGTAAATAGTAATGGTGAAAGTAAAAGGGTCTTGTAAGTGAGTTGTCAAGAGTCATATTGACTTAGTAAAAGTGGTTATGGCTCAAATAAGGTCATGAAGACCATGTCATCAGATGAAAGTTGTTGTAAGCGAGCTTCTAGGTGATTTAGGATGAGATTTATCATCTTTTCATGTTTGGTATGTGGTTGAGCCTTTCTAGGAGATGGTTGAGCAACTTTAGGAGTTAGCTTAGGGGTCTAAAGTTAGCAAAAATCCTCAATTGGAAAAGAGATTCGAATGAAATATATTTGTAATGTGATTTGGCAACAGAGTGAATGCATAGTAGGGGATTGGAGAAGAAAAACAGTGTTATTTTTGCATTTTTGAGTGTTTTCTTTGTAATTGCAATAGAACTCTGTGACAGGGCAGCGAGTAGAGAAATTACAGTTAGCATTGGAAGGATTATTTCCAATGTTCCACCAAGTTTCCGGGACGGGATGGGGACGGGGATGGGGGTGTGTTTCGGGATGGATTTTTTGGAGGCCTTTTTAGGGGACAGCTATTAATTTATTAAAAATAAAGGAAAATATAAAAAATATAGGAAATTTCAAATATTCATATGATAACATTGATAAAGCATTCATCACACACATTATAGAACCTTAATACATAAAATTGGAGCTGAATTGAGATTTCACATAAGGTTGAAGTTTCAATTACAATAATAATTACAATGAAATGCCCAAGGGCTGCAAGTTTCAACTAGACAACAACAAAATGTCTAAACGTCCCCGTCCCCAAGTAACGCTCCCAGTGCAGGGGCGAGCCTAAAAGGGTAGGGGACGCGTCCCCGTGGAGCATAGCTTATTTCCCTATACTGTCAACTCGAACACATGGAGGAGACCATTACAAGCCAAATAAAATTTATTTGAGGTCTTAACAGTCGAAATTATGGTTTTTATAGCAAACTGTGTATTCTCGGATCAAAACTAGGGCATCAATTTCCAGGAGATTTACCCAGCCAAACAAGCCACATTTTTGAATCCTATCTGTCCCAGGCAGTTGTAGAAGTGTGCAAAATATCAGACCTGGATAACACATGCAAGAGCCTAAATCTTTAAACCCTCAACCTGTAGACTGAAAAAGGGTCACAGGACTGCATTTTTGGTCATCAGATTGATGAATTCAGTGTTTCAAGATCCCAAATACAAGGAGATGAATATTGGAGGCATTTAGAAGGTAGTTGCAGTGGTTTCAAGGTGAGTTGAATTCATTATACCTCTGCTGTTACAAAATAGCCTCTAAATTAGGCCTAATAGGACTGTATCTTCTCCGGTTTCTCCAATTCCATACAAAGTGACCCTAGTTGAAAATTACACATAATATCTAAACCCTTAAAGGGTATCCTGAATGGTTCTTGGAAGTTTAAGATCACTAAGATAGAGAAAGTTATACTAGAAAGAGTGCCTAAGGAGACCTAATAGCTTGTAGACTAAGAACACCAAGGCTTAATGAAGACAGTTGTAAAAGGAACTCTAGGGCAGCTTGACATCATATAGGCTTCTTGCAACTTCCCCAAAAATGATTAAGGAATTGAATTTCTATATGGCATGCTCGGGAGTGGCATGACATTGCGCAAGTCTTTATTTACTGATTCTAAATATTTTTTGATAACTCACAATTGCTCGTGAAGTTAGATGCTCCAGCATCAACAACCCCAAGTAAGAAGAAACTTGAACCCTTTCCCCTCTTCCATGTTTCGCATTTTCCATGTTTTGTGTCGTCCATCCTTGCATTCACTTTCCTTTCTCCCTCTTCCCTCTTCCCCCTACTTGTTTGTGTTTGTCATCTCAATGCCTCTTCAACCCCTCTTCTACTAAACCCTAGCATCGTCTAAAACCCTCTAAGTCTGCTAGTTAACACATGTCACATTTATGGTGTCTAGTATACTCCCATCCTTTGCAATCTCTCGATCCATGATTTTTCTCTTTTAATAAGCTTCTAAATATGATCACCTTTTTATTCCAAACTGCTAAAATGTCTCCAAAAAACTTCCATTTTCATTTTGACATGATCCCAACCAAAGAATAGAAGAGCATAGGTTTATACAAACCTCAACTACGATCCTTCAACCAGCACTCAAATCTTACATTTCAACACCAACAACATGAGGTTAATCCTACTCTAACTCGACCATTAACCTTTCCCTTCATAGGTATTTTGTCTAACAAGGAGCTTCGAACATGGTACTACCATCAACGCCTATAGCATAGAACTCTCACATCAACTGCAAGAATTTAAAATTTGCGCCACAAACTTCAATAGATCATTGCAAATTTACAAAAAAAGATTGCTAAGCTTGATCAAGCTCTAGCTACCCCTACTGATTTCGCATATCTCAACAACTTAACGAAGGGGTTGCCAAAATTCAAAATAAGTTATTGGAGATTATTAACCAGCACGAACATCCAAAACAGAACCATGGCCCAACAACAATCGATTCAAAACAAGTAGAGTAGCAAGGCTCTTGGGTACAAGTGGTAAAAGGAAAGAAAGCGCCTCGATTGTTGAGATGACTATCCAAGCAAAGTTTGCGAAAAGAAAGACGCGACAAAACAAGGCACTTAACCTTCATTTGTGGCCCCTAAGCCAGCTTCTCTTTACAAGCTGGTCACACATTCTTGCGTGAATCCTTGGACCTTAAGGATATCTCCCTTAACTAAGCTTGGAATTTATCGGACAACACTTAAATCATCCATTTCTAGTCTACGGATGATTGCTTATCGCTCTAGGGGCTAAAAAGAAGCTCCTCTCCCTCCCTCAAAAAATCTAACTCGATACAAACCTTAGATGACTACAAGGGGGAGGATCTTTGGAAAGCTTGTGCTCAAATTGTAGCTGCCAAGAAATAGACCAAATGGTCTATTATCCCGAATCAGTAGGGCCATTATTCATCACTCCCCTTCTCCGGGTTGTCACACCCTAGATCATCAACTTGACGACAACCTCTAGTTTTGGTCGGTGGTGATTTCATCTCCATTGCTTGTTGGAACTGCAATGGCACCATATGGTCTCTCTAGGCACCTTCCACGATGTTTTTGCTTTTTGAGATCTCATCTTCCTCGGTGAGACCCATGAGAGCCCCAAAGGGACCCTCCCCGCAATCACAAGGTACTCATTGGTTTCGGCTTATCATAGTGAGACCCACTTTGCTAAGGCGGTGTGTGTGGTTCGGGACGTGTGGCTTGCCTTATTCAAGATAGCCCTAGGTCCATAGTTTCACTTTGGATTTTGATGTCCACTCTGATACAAGTGGCTACAAGTTTAGAGGGGTCCACTTCTTTTCGGGATATCTTCATAGCTATTTGTTAATTTATAGCCTCGGGTCTATAGTTTCACTTATGGCTTTTGGTGTCTCAATCTAGATACATGTGGTTGTTCTTTTAGAGGGTCCGCCTTCTTTTCACAATATTTTCATAGTTATTTGCTAATTCCCCCAACCACATCTCCATTTGTCATTCACGTTGATGGAGACTTGTACCTCGACCTATATCTAGAGATCCCTCAACACTCCACTATTGATGATATGATTCTTTTGAGCGAATTTAATGCTCGTATGTGGAACCACCGGATATTGCAAAGGATGAGTTGCCTTCATGAGTTGGATCTTGAGGAGTTTGGTTTATAGAGATCCTATACTTACAAGAATTCTAAAGCTATGGCCTAGGGAGACAACTTCTCTAGTTGAGAAAATCTCATAGCCTCCACATTCTCAACGAGCATTCTTGCTTTTCTTTAGCTCTAGTAGATTCGCTTGTTTTCCCCATGGAGGTCATTTGTGTGAGCATCGTGGACTATGATCTCGCCAACAAATTCCTTATCCCCCAAATTTGTGGCTTCCTTATTTCTCCTCATCTCCCCCTTATTGACCATTTTGTCTTGGCGTTCACCCTCTACATTGGTTCTCACCCCTCCCCTCCCCTACCATCTCGTCCCTCGACACTAGACATACCACAATCCATTTTGATGATGACTACACCATTGATTATGTTGCTGTCTCCATCTTATGTCTAGTCCTATTCCCTCCCTCTTCGTACGCCAACCGCATGTATGATTTCTTACATCAAACCCTTTAGGATGTTGCCCTTGAGTCTTGTCTCCACACTATACATTACTCTAGTTTGAGACCATCATGTTGTCATTGCCCCCATTCCTCCATATATATCTTCTCCACTTCTTGATCAACAAAGCTATTTTGAAGATGTGCACCAACAAAGCTATTTTGAAGATGTGGATTCCCTTGCTTTTCCCCTTAGCATGCTCTTTGATAAGGTGTTGTGTTGATATTTTCCTTAGTCATGGTCCTAACACATCATTCACCCTATTCATAAGTCACAGGGAACTCTCTATCTTAGCAATTATAGGACCATTATGATTGGGCATACATTTGTCAAACTTTATGCCATAGTGTTGGACATGCAGCGATCAAAGTACCTAGAAAGAAATAATATCGAGGTAAGCAGCATGTTGGCTTTAGAAGGGACTACAAGACTATTAAATACATCTTTACAATCCAGGCTATGATTGAGGAGGCTCGACATAGGTCTTCCAAAGTCTTTTGTTGTTTTGTTGACTTCAAGAAGGCCTTTGACTCAATTTCGAGACACCTGCTTTTCCAAAATTTGATAGATATTGACATCCCAGATTCTCTTATTACCGCCACTTGGAGGCTTTATGAGATAGTTATTGGGCAGTTCCATCCTTCTCACAGTTTCACTGACTTTGTGAAGAATACCATTGGGATCAAGCAAGGATGTCTTCTTTCACCGATCCTATTAAACATTTACATTGATGAGTTAGAGGAGTTTCTTTAGGAGTATACCCATATGGATGACAGTTGTATTTTGTATAAGGTGGTTATAACTATCTCTATGCTTTCATATTATTAGTGGGATCAGCCTATGGAGTAAGCCATAGCCTAAGTAGGGTCTATATAGGAGGTAGTGACTGGTATAGAACATCATATAGAGTATTCTATTCTTATTGTAAGGTTGTAGAGATTTCCCCCTCAAAGTGGCTTGGTAATATATTTGCAATATTCTGCTCTTATCTCGGTGTTCTGCTATTATTTTGATTATCTATCGCAGTTCATTATAACTAGTATCTAAGGTTTGGTTCGGGCCAAATTTAGGTCAAAACTGTCATTTTGAAGTTTTACCTATAACTCGCAAACCAATGCGAATTTTTCTGCCATTTTTTATCAGTGTTACGCGAGGGACGCGTCCCCTGTTTTACACGTCTGGGGCGTCGGGCGTCCCGACGCCCCGGGACGCGAGGACGTGGTTGAAACGTTTCCCCCACGTTTCCTTTTTTTTTCTAGGAAACGTCCCGGGGATGTCTGAAGACGTTGGAAAACGTCCCGGGGACGTGGAAACGTGGGGGGCGGGAAGCGTGGGGGACGTCCAGACGTCCCCCATGATTTTATTTCCTTTTTTGGCATTTTTTTCATTTTTGGTGAAAAAACCACAAGTATAGAAAAAAATTTGCCATTTTTGGAAAGGGTCCGGGAAGATGTAGCAGCAAAAACTTGCATGTGCCATAACTTTCATTCTTTGGCTCTGTTTCGGTGTCGTTTTCTCTAAAAGTGCATATTTTCTTGAGCTCTATGCATTGCTTTGCAATATTTTTCTTATTTTCATAAAATCAATTTTTGCACCTTTTTGGACCAAGCAACTTCTTGCAAACTTCTGAAAGAATCATGAGTATTAAGGAATGTATTTGATGTTTATGAGTTCAAGTTTCACCTTATTTAAATCTCAAATGGTTTTATTTCAGCTTATTTATATAATTTAGTCACTATATCTTTATATTTTAAATATTTATATATTTTTTAATTAGCCGTCCCCCCGCCGTCCCCAAAATTTAGAAATTTTTGCCGTCCCGGAAACCCCGTCCCCCCGTCTCAGGTAACTATGTTTTTATTGAAGTTGTGAAATTAATCTAGGAGGCTACCCTCCAAATTCCAGCTTTTTCTGATCTGATTTGCGAAAGATATTACCATTTCAGAGTTTTTCACAAATTCTCTCCACATGCGCCAAATTTCAGAAAAAAATATGATTCCTTTACATTTTCGGAAAGCTTAGAAAAATTTAACTAGGGTTTGTTCTTTGTGCTTTTGGATTTCAGTCTCACATCAGCTCAAACTCGTCCGGTCAAAGTTTGGTCAAAGGTGAACATCAAATTTTGCATCGTCAAGTCTCAACATGATAGGACCACAAACTAGAGGTCATGAAAATCTTATACACCGGGGAAAACTCCTAGCAAAGACAAGATAGAGTCGAGTTTGGAATAGGTGGAACCTACGATATAATGTCTTCTTTGGGGGATGACAAAGTGCAACAACTGGAAGCGAGTATGCAAAACATGCGGTTAGAAGTGAAAGGAGATATAGATGGCATCAATCAAAAAAATTGGGTACTCACACGGATGCAGAGTACATGAAAAAAATCTTGGGTACTCTTAATGTTTCTAATTCTATTATCATGGTACATAGAGTAGACAAAAATTCTTTTACAAAGAGAGGCACATATACACTAACATCAACAATCACAACATCGCGACATCATTCCCTCAACCTACTAGATTGAATTTGCAACAAATCAAAGAGAAAATATCAAAAGGGTTATGTTTTCACTTTGTGATAACAAATACAACACAAACATAAATGTGCAGAAAAAGAAGTTGTTCTACATTAAGGGTATCACTTTGTAAAAGACGATAAAGCAATATAGGTTGTTGCAAAGCTCAAGTTAGGAGATTCCCAACCAACTATATCTTGTCATGCATTTTCAAGTGTTAACACCCCACAAACTCTCAAGGTAGTGGGTTTCTTGAAAAATCAAAAGGTAACTCTTTTATTGACTCGGGAAGTACTCACAATTTTGTCAATGATAAGTTGGTTGCACATTTGAACTGCTTTGTTTATCCAGCACCATAATTTCAAGTCATGGTCGCAAATGGTTGTATTGTTAAGTGTTCAAAAATGATCTTAAACTCACTATGGGTGCTTTTCTTGAATAGCCTTATAATTGCCAAACCCATGGGAGGAGTTGCCATTGTATTGGGAGTTCAATGGCTCACAACCTTAGGGACAATCAAAATGAACTTCTATGAATTGTTCATGTGTTTTCATATAGAAGGAATAAAGTTTGAGTTGAGAGGGCCTTGCACTAAGTGACCGGATATAGGAAACTCTCATCAAATGCACATGTTTTTCAGCAAGGAATCGAAAGGTCATTCAGCACAATTGTCTTTAGGGAAGAAAGCCATCAAAAGCACAATTACCATGAGCTGGTTAGGAGGGCGTCAAAAAGTATTCAATGGTGGTTGAGGACAAGCCTAGGGAGCAGATGCCTATTAGAGAGACTTCTTCAATAAGGTTTCCTTCCAAAGGATCTTTTGGCTTCCACATGTCATTTGTTACCTCTTCTCAAAAGATGCACCCAAGACTTCAGTAGTTAAGGACTACACTCGAACCAGCAGAAGTGGCCACCGTCAATTAAAATACAACCAACATTTTCAATGTCTGATTTTGGCTACAAGATTTCTGTCTAGACAAAGTCTCAACTCAAGAGGATGCAACGAGGATGATCATCAAAGATCTTATCCAACGGGAGAACCTACCAAGCAAGGACATAAAATGGGAAGACGAAGTATTTAAACATAAGCTTTTGAAGATGATTAAAATTGAGGACAATACTCGTTTGAAGGGGACATGCTACACCCTTAACCTATAATATGAATCGTGATATGTATGGCTGACTAGTGGCTAACATAATCTCTTAACTTGTCATATCACATTCCCTATGCTTTCATATTATTATTAGGGTCAGCCTATGGAGTATACATAGCCTGAGTAGGGTATATATAAGAGGTAGTGTGAAAGATCCCAAACCCCTTTTACCTGAATTTTTTTTTTTTTATATAACGCTCAGGTATAGAGCTGAACTGGTAATATCAAGTAAATCCATGGAACAACATTCTCATACTGCATAAACAAATTAAATAATGCAAACCCCGCAAACTAGGTGAATTTATATAAAGGCGCCTAGGGTTTAAATGATAGATTTCTTCATAAATAACGCAGCCATACATTCAACATTGATTTCTAATGATAAATAATTAGGGCAAACACAAATAGAAATCTGCAAATGAAATGATAACAAATATTGTCTAAAATCCACTGTAAATGATCCAACCCCAATCGATTTGGTATATATATGTGGCTGAAATGTATAACAATAAACTAGCATGAAAAATACCTCAAACACTACATAAATCAACTGCAAAATAAGTCGCCCCACTCTGGAAGTTGTATAAATGCTCACTGCTGCAATTTATTCCTTTTTCTGAAACTGCTGGAATGATAAATAACTTGTGTAAACAATGAAGATCCCTGAATGGAAAATTCTCTCACTGCTCATGGGGTTTCCATCCACAAGAGGAATAATCCAAAGGGTTTTTGTCCTTGGATTTTGTCTGCAAAAGCTCAAGGCTAACTGCCGGAAGAAAATAATAATAATCTGAATGCCCTTTCCCCAAGTCGCAATTTTCCCTTATAGCCAAAAAACCCTCCAAAGAAACAACTCGCACTTTTTCCAAATCAGCATAATTAATTTTTAATTAATTATTTCCTTTTCCAAGCAAGTCGCATTTTTGGCTTATTTGACCCTTCCCCAAGGCAAGTCCCATTTTTTGCCTAGGAAGGCACATTAAATAATTTATTTATTTATTTAAATGCACTTTCCTAAGTCAAAGCCACTTAAACAGTCTATTAATTAATTATATGTGCTTTAATGATATTTTACTTTATTTTGAGCACAATATAATAAAATTAATAAACCGAAGTCACCCTTGAAAACACCCTTTGGCCATCGGGTAGACAAAATGGGCCAAAGGTCTTCGACCGAACTATTCGAGAAAGAGGGACATTACAGTCCTCCCTTCCCGAGATTGCTTGTCCCCAAGCAACTGTAGAGTTGGATGCTGTAATATAGACTCGCCCTCCCATGTAGCATCCTCCACTGGTAACTCTTTCCACCTCACCAAGAACTCCCGAATAACTCTATTCCTCAGTCTCCTCTCTCGGCTGTCCAAGATCTCCTCTGGCACTAAGTCCAATCTCCCTTCCTCATCCAGGGGTGGTAACTCTGTAGAAGAAATAATGTGCTGCCCCAAGGCCTTTTTCAAGCAAGATACATGAAAGACATTGTGTATCTTACTCTCAGAAGGCAACTCTAGCTCATATGCCACTTCACCAACTCTCCTCAACACCCTGTATGGACCATAGAATCGCGGCTTGAGCTTTTCAGCCCCACTCTTCTTGATTTCCACGTTGTTGGTATGGGAGTGACCCACATAGTGTTGGGAGTGCAGTGGCTTCACTCTCTTGGTGAGTTTCGGACTAACTTCCAGACGATGGAGCTGAAGTTTAAGTCCGAAGGCAGGAATGTGATTTTGAGGGGATTATCGGCAGGAGCACCTAGGGTGGTTGCAGTTGAGGGGATGGAGAGGACTTTCCGGCATAATGAGGGGTTTTATTATTGCGGATCGATGTGGAGTATGATGGATGTGGGTGTGACCAGTAGTGTTGCACATGAGGCAGTTACAGAGATTGGGATTACAGGTTCAGATCATCTAAGTTTATCATTATGTTGGTTGTTTGAGGTTTCGTGAGATTGGAGATCTCATTTGCTTGTTGAGTACTTCAAGAACCGACACACTTGTGAGATTCTGGAGGGTCACATATAGGATGACAACTACAGATTGGAGGATGAGATGATCTTCTATCAGGACAGATTGTACCTCGTGTCGGATTCATGGTTGAGAATGGAGATACTGAACATGTGCATTATTCTTCCATGTCTGGACACTTGAGCTTTGATGAGACCTTCAACTTCATATGGGAAAGGGTCAGATGGCATGGGTTGAGGGAGGATATCCTCAACTTTGTGCAGGGATGTGTAGTTTGTCATGGTGACAAATCGGAGTCTGCATGTTCCTTATTTCTGGAGTTGATAGGGGATAACACTCCTATATGTTTTACTGCTTATGAGGATGACGAGCATGTGCTAGCTAGCCGAGGGACGGAGTCGACAGGAGATGCAGTGAGTGATCACATGATGACAGTTTTGCAGTGGCAGGGATTGGACAGATTGACAGTTTCAGTATGGGTACCAGTAGAGAGTCGATGTGGGCATTATTCTACTTCAGGGACAGCATTGTTGTCTACACTGCATGGAGAGCATGATGACTATATGTGGTGTTTTGGTCACTTAGGATCACACCGATCTTTGGTTGACTGCAGGGTGAGATGGAGGCACTTACTTTGTGGTATTCAGTTTCTACAGCACAGGAGGATAATGCTTGGGGTCAAGCATTTTTCGGGAGGGGAGGATTGTAATGTCCCCAATTCCGAGCAGTTGGCCTAACGGCCCTATTTTGGTCTTAGCCCTGGTCATTCCCAAGGGACTAACGACTTTGGAGGTTATTGGGGATGGTTGTCTGATTTCCTACTATGTTTTTGTTATTTTTTGGGCGTTGGGAGGGTCTAATGGGCCCTTTGTGTTCTATTTTGTCGTTGGGATCACTTAAGTGGACACTTTTGGCATTTAATGTTATGTTTCTTCGTTGGGGCCACTTAAAGTACCTTTTTGGCGACTTGAGGGGATATGTATTGCATTTAATGTTATGTTTCTTCGTTGGGGCCACTTAAAGTCCCTTTTTGGCGACTTGAGGGGATATGTATTGCATTAAATGTTATATTTCTTCGTTGGGGCTCATAAAAAGCTATATAAGGAGATGGAGGGTGTAGTGGGAGAGCATTCATGCATACACTTATATTTCTTTCATGTGCAACTGCTGTTTGCAACTATTTAGCTTGTGGAGTAAGATCCCACGGGAACCCTAGCTTCGGTGGTGAGAGATCCATCCCTAGCTAGCAGGACATTCTTCGGTAGTGAGAGATCTACCCTAGCTTGTCATTTGGAGCTGTTTTCAGGGCTGATTCACAGAGATATTTTCAGGGTTTTCAGAGATAGGGTTTTGAGGGTTTTGGTGAGTTTTGGTGGAGATACTCAGCTGGTTTTCGGATCAGACCTACGGCAGCAATAAAGGAAGGATTTGGCATCATTTTCAGAGGTTTTCACAAGGGTTTTGGCCATCTACCAAAGAGGGCGACTTGTTTGGGAGATTGCAGCCCTATTTTGGAGGGTTTCCAGTTGGCCGTTTTCAGATCTGAAGGTTGGAAAATCATCTTCTATATTTGTATATGTTATTTCCCAAGTTTCATAATTTTTGCACTTGTATTCGGGAAGATATGAATTTTAGAAGTTTTCCAGCTGTTTAGGGCACGCTGTAATTTTCTGGCAGCGTTATATTGACTGAAAAATTCCAAAAATATTTTCCTTGTGTTCTTTATATTATTATCTAGTTCTCTTTAAATTTTCAAGTGATTTGAGCGGATATTTTGGGAGTTATTCATATTTTACTGTTCGCTGCCCTAGCTGTAATTTTCTGCATAAAATCAGAAAAAAATCAGATTTAGTATTTGCTGCAAATTTCTGTATTTTGTCAATTTTTTGTAAGATCCCAACAAGGGATATTTCAACAAAGGTGGTCGGAATGGAGTCATACCAATAGACATATGGTAAGTGGTGTTATAGCAATACTCACATAAATATAGCAACTTTACCCATGCCTTCTGTTGTCCTGCAACATAGTTACGAAGATAACCCTCTATCCACTTGTTCACAATCTCTGTCTGCCCATCCGTCTGAGGGTGATAACTAGTGCTAGGAGTCAACTCAATGTGAACCAAACGGAAAAGCTCCTGCCAAAATATGCTCATAAACCTGCTATCCCGATCACTAACTATGTTCTTCAAAGTCCATGCAACCTGAATATCTGACGGAAGAACAAATCAGCCACATGAGGTGCCTTAAAGCTGGTAGGGACAGCAAAAAGTGTGCATATTTTGTCAACAGATCAACTACTGCATAAATGCGATCATTCCCTTGCACCACGGGAAGACCTGTAATGAAATCCATCAAAATACTTTCCCACTTCTGCTCCGGAATTGGCAATGGCTGTAGCAAACCTGCTGGGAAAGTATGCTCTGACTTGTTCTGCTGACAAGTCATACACTCATGCGACATGGCGCAAGACATCATCCTTGAGACCCTTCCAGGAGAATCTCTCTCTAATTTGCTTGTATGTTTTAAAATACCCTGGATGTCCTGCAAGTGGTGCATCATGGAAAGCATGCATAATCTTCTCCTTAAGCTCAGATTCAGGAACTAGGTAAATTCTGCCCTTATACAAAATCAAATCAGCTATTACCTTATACCGGCCATCCTGAATTTTTCCATCCATAATGTCACATGCCCAAGTGTTTTTGGAATACTCAACTAACAGTTGAGATTTCCAATTTGCTGAAATCTCACTCAAAGAACATAGGGCAGCGAGATGGGGTTTCCTAGAAAGTGCATCAGCCACTACATTCTTCGTCCCCTTGACATACTCAATGTCAAAATCATATGCCTGGATTCTGCTAACCCATTTTTGTTGCCTCTCATTGAGTTCCTTTTGTTCCAGGAAATATTTCAAGTTGTTGTGGTCGGTTCTCACCACAAATTTTCCACCCACCAAATATTGTCTGAACTTTGCCAAAGCATGCATAATGGCAAGCATCTCCTTATCATAGGTGGAATACAATCTCTCATTATCTCTCAACTTCTGGCTCTCGAAGGCAATAGGATGGCGATCCTGCATAAGAACTACACCAATCCCCAATCCCGAAGCATCACACTCTAAAATGAAGGGCCGTGAGAAATCTGGAAGAGCCAAAACTGGACAGGTGCTCATAATTACCTTGAGCCTCTCAAATACTACTTGTGCCTCATCTGACCAACTGAATGCACCCTTCCATGTAAGATTTGTCAATGGAGCTACCAGCTCAGAATAACCCTTCACAAACCTCCTGTAGTAACCACATAACCCCAAGAATCCTCGCAAGTCAGAGATATTCCTGGGTGGTGGCCAATCCTGCATTGCCTGTATCTTCTCCTGATGGACCTTGACCCCATTGGCCCCAATGACATGCCCAAGATACAATATCTCCGTAAGTCCAAATTCACACTTGGACATCTTAACAAATAAAGACCGAGTCTCCATTATGCTAAGTACCTCATCAAGATGCCTCAAATGATCATCCCATGTCCTGCTATATATCAGAATAGCATCAAAAAATACCAACACAAACTGCCTCAACTGCCTATTAATGATCATCCCATGTCTTGTGAATATCCTCATCCCGAACTCGAATCTGGTGGTAGCCCGATCGAAGATCAATCTTCGAAAAGTAAATAGATCCATGCAACTCATCTAACAACTCATCAATGCGAGGAATGGGATACCTGTTCTTGATGGTTTTCTTGTTTAGTGCACGATAGTCAATGCACATCCTCATGGTCCCATCCTTCTTCTTCACCAAAACAACTGAAGAAGCAAAGGGACTAGAACTAGGACGGATGTGTCCCATCTCCAAGAGCTCTCTAATGGCCTTCTCTATCTCATCCTTATATGTCTTAGGATGGCGATAAGGCGTAGTCATCACGGGTTTAGCACCCTCCTCAAGCTCTATAACATGCTCAAACCCTCTACTCGGGAGGAATGTCACCAAACATTGGGTCGTGCTTATCCAGTATGGACTGGATGTCAATATGAAAAGGCTGCTCACTGTCTGAAGAAGATTTGGATGAAATGAAACACTGGGCTGCCCATGCAACCTCTCCATGTCTGACTATAGACTCCATCCTGCGTGCTGAAACAACTCTAGGCCCACCGTCAGAAAGAGCCCGAAGCACAATCTTCTTCTTATCCACCATAAACTCCAACTCCATCCTCCGGAAATCCTGCACATATCTGCCAAGGGACTGTAACCACTGAATACCCAATACTGTATCAATCTCACCAAGTCCAATAACATAGAAGTCATTGGTCAATGTGTAGTCCCCCATCTGAATACTAAGTCGTGGAATCCTCTTAGTGCAACTAATAGCAAATCCATCTGCTACCCGTACACTAAACCCCTCAAATTCCTCAACCTGTAATCCTCACTTCGTAGCCAACCCCTCATCAATGAAGTTGTGCGTAGCTCCACTGTCAACCAAACAAACAATCTCCTTTCCCCTTAAGCACTCCCTTCAGCCGAAAGGGATGGTACCTAGGAACTCCTGAGAGTGTAGCAATAGTGACATCGGATGAATCCAATGCCTCACTCTCGCCAAGCTCTATTGGGGCTGCTCCCCCCGTGCATCATGGTCACCGCCCTCATCCTCTGCATCTGTATCTGGCGAGTGATCATCCTCCCCATCTGAAATCACCTCAATGAGATGCACCTTGCCTTTACCAAGGCAACGATGTCCAAGCTCCCAATGATCTTTGCAATGAAAGTAAAGCTTCCTCCTCCTTATCTCATTACGAGTCTCCTGATCCACCTTAGGAGGTGGTGCACTCTTCTGCGGAATGGTAGAGCGCTGAAATGGCCTGGAGCTCGTGGGAAACTTCTTATTGGGTTGATAAGAAGTGGGCTGATAGGAAGTGGGGGATGTGTCCAAGTTCAATGCCGTCTGGATGGCATCATGCAATGTCCTAGGCTTAAGAGCCTTGACCAATCCTCTCATCCTGTCATGAAGGCCCTCTATAAATAACATCACCACCCTCTTCTCAGGCATCTCTGGAACCATAACTGCTATACGCTGAAATTCGTTGATGTATGAATCAACGTGTCCACTCTGTCGGAGTTGTGCCAAGTCCCTGTAATAAAGCTCCACATCCTTGCGATCAAATCTCGCAATCAACCTCTCGCTGAAATCCCTGTATGACCGTAGAAGCTCATGACCCTGTGTAACTAACCCATGGTGCCACCAATCATAAGCCACCCCCTCAAGGTGTAATGTAGCGAACTGTATGGCCTCCTGCTCCCTCATGGGTTTGAGGGTAAGATAGGTGTCGAGCTTGTGAATCCAAGCCCTAGCACTGATCTTTCCACTACCATCAAAAGTGGAGAGGGTTACCTTATTGGTAACCTACTGCAAATCCTTGTTCTATCTTTGCGCTCTAGGCCTCTTGTCTTGTCCAAACCTCATGCTATCTCTCCTCTGAGCACAATACTATGGGAGGGGAAATACATCCCTCACATGTTGCGGCAAAACTCCTCCACTCATCACTGACTGCCATAATAGTATCCGGAAAAGCTACTTCCAGGTTCGTCCCTCAATCTCTGGTGGGTCATCTCTAGGCAGGAAGTTAGGCTGCATAGGCCTATCTGCAGTCCGCGTAGGTCTCCTCTCTCTCTGTATGAGTGTCTCCGCTCATCTGTATGAGTTTGCCTCCGCTCACGGCGTGGCGATCCCCTAACACTCCCAAGCTCTGAAGGTGATCTGCTATGATCCTTGTAACCACTGGCAACTGATACGGATCTATCCCTCCTGTCGTGCCTGTCCCGCGGCCTATCTAGTGCCAACCTGTCCAAGGTAGTGCCCATGCGCTCCATGGTCTGTAACAACTGCCTCTGAGTGGCTGCCATATCCCGAATGAAATCCCTATCTAGATCTACATGTTCCTCTCGAGGACTCTCAGGTCTCTCACCCAAATATTTCATTTTGTCACCTCCTGTAATACCAGCTTCGAGTCATGCTTGTCTACAGGTGTAGTATCTGTGTGGACCGTCCTCTTTGTGTTGCATTCAAAGCTGATTTATGTTTTAATACACTCTCTGCTTCCTTCCCACACAGGCTGGGAGGATACACTGCTCTGATACCACTGAAAGATCCCAAACCCCTTTTACCGAATTTTTTTTTATATAACACTCAGGTGTAGAGCTGAACTGATAACATCAAGCAAATCCATGGAACAACATTCTCATACTGCATAAACAAATTAAATAATGCAAACCCCGCAAACCGGGTGAATTTATATAAAGGCGCCTAGGGTTTAAATGGCAGATTTCTTCATAAATAATGCAGCCATATATTCAATATTGATTTCTGATGATAAATAATTAGGGTAAACACATATAGAAATCTGCAGATGAAATGATAACAAATATTGTCTAAAATCCACTTGTAAATGATCCAACCCCAGTCGATTTGATATATATTTGTGGCTGAAATATACAACAATAAACTGGCATGAAAAATACCTCAAACACTGCATAAATCAACTGCAGAATAAGTCGCCCCACTCTGGAAGTTGTATAAATGCTCACTGCTGCAATTTATTCCTTTCTCTGAAACTGCTGGAATGATAAATAACCTGTGTAAACAATGAAGATCCCTGAATGGAAACTTCTCTCACTGCTCCTGGGGTTTCCGTCCGCAAGAGGAATAATCCAGAGGGTTTCCGTCCTTGGATTTTGTCTGCAAAAGCTCGAGCTAACTGTCATGGGAGAAAATAATAATAATCTGAATGCCCTTTCCCCAAGTCACATTTTTCCCTTATAGCCAAAAAACCCTCCAAAGATGCAAGTCGCACTTTTTTCCAAATCAGCATAATTAATTTTTAATTAATTATTTCCTTCTCCAAGCAAGTCGCATTTTTGGCTTATTTGACCCTTCCCCAAGGCAAGTCGCATTTTTTGCCTAGGAAGGCACATTAAATAATTTATTAATTTATTTAAATGCACTTTCCTAAGTCAAAGTCACTTAAACAGTCTATTAATTAATTATATGTGCTTTAATGATATTTTACTTTATTTTGAGCACAATATAATAAAATTAATAAACCAAAGTCACCCTTGAAAACACCCTTTGGTCATCGTGAGACAAAACGGGCCAAAGGTCTTCTACCGAACTATTCGAGAAAGAGGGACATTACATAGTGATCTCTGGAACACGCCATATTGAGTATGTTATTCTTATTGTAAGGTTGTGGAGGTTGCCCCTCAAAGTGGATTGTCAATACATTTGCAATATTTTGCTCTTATCTTGTGGTTTTTGCTATTATTCTGATTATATAAGTTCATTACAAATGGTATCAAAGCTTCAATTAGGGCCAAATTTAGGTTAAAACCCTAATTTTGAAGTTGTCTATAGTTTGCAAATCATTGCAAATTTTTCCACCATTTTTTTACAAAAATTGCGACATTTTCCCAAAAGGACACCCTCCAAATGTCAATTTTTTAATCTTATTTGCGAAAGTTATTACCGTTTAAGGCTGTTTCAAATATTCACTCCACAAGCCACAAATTTCAGAATTTTCTGATTTTTAACATTTTCAAAAGCTTGCAAAAATTTAAGTAGGGTTTTTCTCTGTGCTTTTTTATTTGAGGCCAACATAAGCCCGAACTCATCCAGGTCAAATTTGGTCAACAAAAACGTCAAATTCTATAATGTTGAGTCTCAATATGACAAGGCCGCAAACTAGAGGTCATGGAAAAGAACTCTTTTACACCAAGGAAAACTCTAACAAAAGGAGATGGAGTCAAAGTTGAGAATAGGAGGAACTTCAACTATGATGTCTTCTTTGGGGGATAAGAAAATGCGACTACACGAGAGTATGCAAAACAGCTTCAGCAAATGGAAAAGCCCCATAAAATAGGGTCAGTCAAAGATTACATTCATCAATTCCAAAACTTGTCCTTGTGCATGGAGACAATTACGAATGAGAATCTGAGTGACCTATTTCTTGGCAGTTTCAAGGATCACATTCAACAAGGTATGAATGTTTAATCCACTTAATGTTTCTGATTCTATTATCATGCGACACGGGGCAAAGGACAAGTTCTTCCGCTATTATTCTAATTAAAGGAAAGGAATAATATCAGTACTAGGGGCAGGTTGGCTTTTAGAGGGACTACTAGACTATTGAATACATCTTTTACCGTTTCGGCTATTATTGAGGAGGAACGTCACAAGTCTTTTAAAGTCTTTTGATGCTTTGTTTACTTCAAGAAGGCCTTTCACTTAGTTTTGAGACACTTGTTTTTCCAAAAGTTGAGAGATATCGACATGCCAGATTCTCTAATTACCGCCACGTGGAGGCTTTATGAGACAATTGCTGGGTTGTTTTGCACTTCTCGCAGTTTTATGACTTTGTGAAGTGTACCATTGGGGTCAAGCAAGGATGTCTTTTTTCATCAACCTTATTCAACATTTACATTGATGAGTTAAGAGGAATTTCTTTGAGAACATACCCATATGGATGACAATTGTATTTTGCATGAGGTGGTTATGGCTATCCCTTTTTTTGTCAATGATGGTGTCTTCCTTTCACATTTTGCGAGAGGACCTACAATGAAAATTTAATGCCCTTGTCTATTTTTGTGACCTTTGACAACTTGTGGTTGACCTTAGTAAAACTAAGGTCATGATTTTCAGTATCTCCTAGAGTTCTCTCTCCAAATTCTAGATTTTCTACAAAGGGAAACCTCTTGATCACATTGTCTTGCACATATTTTGGGGATCCAATCTTCTAGTTCATCATTTAGCATGAAATCTACCTCTCACGTATGCCTTTATACAGGCATGCCTCTCTTTCTATCTTGAAACGTCAATGTTTCCAAATCTACTTCCAAGACATCCCTTCAAAGTTATTCCTTTATTCTGATCATCAAGCCTACAGCTTTATATGGCTTAGATGTTTGTGGACCTAGCTTGGTGTCCATTGACTAGACCCATAATGAGAGGGCCTAGACTCTCGTCCTATAACAATGATCCATTGCACGTGGATAGTTCCTTAATGCATCGTCAAAGCTAAATTTTTCGCCTTTAGCCGCTATGCCTTGACTCAAGGCTTACTTTCTACATCCAAAACTAAGATCCATGGAGGGCTCGGCTTCCATTCGTGAGAGATATCCATACATAGCACTTCGCTCTTTAGAGTGGATTGCTTTGTTGGTGCCCACCATATGTCGGCACTATTGGTACTTTGAGACTAGGTTGCTCTGTCTTTCTATTGGCACCTCTATTGATAGGCTACCCCCTTTTGTGTACTCCCTACATGCACCCCTTCCCCGACCCCTTCTCACGAAAGACATCATTGCTAGAGCTTTCAAAGAGGACATCTACGAGATAATATACCCGTGTCACTTGGATCTCCCCCTTGAGTCGCTTAACCCCAAGCTTACTTTTTATGTCAAGCATTTATTACAAGTGGTGGATGGTATTATTCATCGCCCTCACTAACTCTAGCGCCATTAGTCCCACACTTTAAAATTTCCCTTCAACTAGATGACAAGTGTGCTCTCACCAACTACGGGTTGTAATTGATTATCACATTCTCCATCAAGACCAGATTTTTCGTTTTAACTCCCTTGAGTAGGTGGATATTGGGGAACACTTTATTTTTAGATGCCCCATTTACTATGAGACCCAGAGGAAGATATCACTACCTCTACAGGGACTTGGGCAACACTATATCTACTTTCTACAGATATCCAAACCTACGGTGCTTGTTAGAGGCTCTAGAGCCCCATGTTGATCACCTTTCTTCCAGCCCACCCGTGCAAATGGCAACACTAAGCACCCTTTGGACACGGTACTTCACATATCAAAGATAATAGATCAATTAGGCAGCACTGCTCTCAATGCACCATTACTACTCATATCCCCCAATTTGCTCTCCCTTGACATTGTGGCTCTACTTCAAGGGAGGTCTAGAGGCTCTAGAGCCCCCATGTTGATCACCTCTTACTTCCAGCCCACCCAAGCGATTGGCAAGACTAAGAGCCCATTGTACACTTTGGTAGTTCACATATCATTGTTGATCGGTTAGACAACCTTTCTCTCAGCACACCATTACTACTTAGATTACTCATATCCCCCAATTTGTTCTCCCTAGGCATCAAATCTCTACTCCTTGTTGTTGGCTCTTACCCTTTCCGGCAACATGGATCTACCACTCATTGGCTTCCCTCTAAACCATAGGGGCAGACTCATATTACGAGTTTCTTTTCTACAACGGAGTTTCGCTGACCTTGGATGTTATGGGAGATTCTAAAGGAAGTGTGTTGCATCTATCTAGGATCTCTCAACCTGGCCCTCCGACCTTGGACATCCTCGACGAGCATTATCATATCTTTCACAGTGATCAATGATGGTTCAGGCGGCTCCTCCACTCAGGCATAGACAGAAATATTCGATGAGATTTCCTTCCAGTCTTCGTTGACATGTGCTTTTAGGGTTCGTGTTAGCCCTTCATCATTACTTGTTTTGATTTCATTACCAACTACGTTACGGCACACTGCTTTATCTTGTCTTATGTACTATTATTTCTTTATTTTGCCTCTAGGAGTCTCTGTTCCTCTAACTTTCGATTGTTAACTAATGTATCCTCACGTCCCGTTGACCTACTTTTGGTCATCCATGGACATTACTACAAATTCTTTCTTTCTTCTTTCAAATTCATTTCATTATGTTCATTTAAATCTCTTTTGATCTGCACTTAGTTTGAGTTTAAGTTCATGTTCCACAAAGATAAAGTTTAGTCAATTTCGAACTTTTCTAATAAAGTTCAGTGGACATTCTAACATTGGTATTAACTATGAGAAAGATGACTCATTTTGAAGATTTATGTCCCAATTAATGGAAGACCCTAATGTTGATGTAAGAGTACTACATGAAATCGTCAGCATGACATAAGCATCCTGGAAAAGCAAATTTGTGTTCATTTCAAGTGATTCTATCAATACCTGTATGAAGGACAGTGTGCAAACAATTTATGAGAATTTGTGACAATGTGCTGCTACTGACATCAGCGAATGTTGTCAGCAGGATATCAGTAAAACCAGTAAGTAATTTTCATCATTTAATTTTGTAACTTTTCATCAACCGATTTGTTACGAGCGGCACAGAAGTATGGTAACAGGTTTTCATTGCATTTAATGCTGAGTTTGACAATTTTCAGTCTCTGTCGCTGATGTACCATTTTATTCGTTTTAATGCTCAATCATAGTTAGAAATGGTACTAACTACTCTCTTCTTCAATGATCTTTTTGAACATTTAGGTAAGCCTTCAACAACTTTCTGATTTCCATCTTCGGGTAGGCCTTTGGGAACCTGTTAATTGTACTTTCGAGTAAAACTTTCAAGTCAGCAAGAGATATTGGCATAGTCACATGTAATATTCATCTATACGAATTCTTACAGGCATTACTTGAGATTTAAGTTTAGGGGTTTCACATCAACGTTTGGGAAACACACACATACATACATATAGCCTTCTTACCTTTCTTGCTTATTTGAGGATAGTCCAGCACAATGTTTGTTTGAAGTCCCAAACCAGTGAGGTATTAAATCATCAGCAAAGAGCGTCAAGTGATTCCTGTCTAAAATAAGGTTAGGTGATTGTTATCCACCATACTAAGATTCCATGTTTCTTCCATGTTTCTTTGCTCGTGAACATTACAAATCATCCTCATTCTATATTTTAGTGTATTCGTAGTGTGATTTACAGATCCCCAATATGTGTGATCGTAGACAAAGAAAAGGTGGACCATAACAGAAAATTTGGATGAGCTTTCCCCACAGAAGAACACTGCAAGTGCTTAAGACACCAATTATCATAGTATATGTTTTTGAAATTTTTTACATGTCACAAATAACTATGCATCTGTAATATGTATGGAAACAACTAGTGGTATACATAAACCCATATTACAAATATATGGATATTTGTCTGTTAACATACATAATTAAACATCTAAAGGTCTGCAAGCATATCATAATATTAAATATACAGATTGTTGATACATTATTATCATTTTAGAGCGAGGATTTGTCCCCTAGATTTTAGTGACATTCTAGATGTACCAAATGTTTTAAAAACAAACTTTAGCTTTTACTTTTAAAAAACCTGTTAATTTTACCAAAAACATTGAATCCTAATCCCCAAAGTACCCTATAACAGATTAAATAAAATTTAAACACCTATATTTCATTGAATTAAGTTAAAATATTTTATTAGTAAATTTTATATATTATTTTAATAGTGATCCCCCACCATCCCCAAAAACTGGGATATTTTTGTCATCCCGGAAAGCCCGTCCGGCACCGCCCTGAGACTTAGAGAACTATATTATATATTTATCAGCTATTAGTGTATATTATTGTATACTAAATACTTTAAGATATACAACTATACATATATGATGTAAGTGTGTGTGTGCATACTGTATGTATGTATGTTGAGTATCCAAATCCTAAATTATTGGAAATTTGCTTCAAACAAACCCAATGCCCACTAACACCTACACACCCACTCGCAGGAATCTTTGAATACCATGCTTCACCAGCATGTGTAACTTCACAAATCCATACATAGTTTTACAATATCAATAATGATAACAAGCATCAACAAAAGAGTGGGCATAAGCTAACCTTCAAGGCGCTCCTTCCAAACTGCACTCTTTAAATTTGGAAGCACGTCTTCTTGGAATAAAGACCCTACTCTTCCTTCAATTTCTTCCAAACTCATTTCTCCTGGCTACAATCAATCAATTGAAAATCAGAATAGTTTTTCTGCACTAAAGTAATCACAATTAAAAGGTAAGCTTTAGCATCATTTAATTTCTAAAGACAAAATGAAAGCAAGCCAGCAAAGCAAAATATCAACCTCAACATCTTCTACAGCTTCAATTGCAGTAGCAGCCTTGCTCTGTTTTGTCTCATCAGCCTTTTTCCCCATCCCTTGGTGGCTTGACCCAACCTTTTTGCACTTTTCTGTATAGTAAGACTCAACCAACCATGAACTTCAATTAACTCTCAGTTTTAACTAGCATGCTTCATGCATACCAAGGTTATAAAAGCATTGGGTTCAGCGCTTTTTTGTAATCTATCATGTGGTTAAAGAGAGTCATACAATTACTGGGTATTTGTGATCATACTTTGGAGGAGCTCACGGCAGGTGTGCATTTCTAAAAGTCTAGTTTTTAGAAATATGGTTTAGTCTAAGCTTAACCTGAATATTGAGAGGTCGTCGGTTAAATGGATCCATAAGGTGGCCAAAATTAATCCAATGCATATTATTTAAACTGCTATTTTAATGGTCTACAGCATTCCCTCCAGGAGATGTTGAGTTTTGGGATATAAAACGGCCGCACTTCGCTCATGTTCCTAATGGACTTGAATACAAAACTTCCAGCAAATTTTAGAGATAAAAACATAGTCTAATAATATTGTACGCTTCAGATTATTCTGGTTATATACAAGCAGCTCGGTAAGTATCTGATTCAAACCAATAAAAATACTTAATGCTAGTAATACAGTACCATAGAAAAGAAATTACTAGGGGGATTGTAAATCTCACGGTGTTTGGAGGACAAAGCTTCTTTCCACTCAGCATACTAGCAGCTGACCTTTTCACAGATCCATTCTCATCAGCCTGTTTGTGCATACACACCAACAATTTAAATATCAAGATGTTATTGTTCAATCAACTTACTACAAAAGTGCCTTTCAGCATAGAAAACACGAAAATAAGTTGTAAAAAGAAGAAATTTCTGCCAAGGCATGTTGAGTCAAAAAAATCTTGAACTATAGACCTGAGGGTGACGGTTAATTTTGTTGAAAACCTCACTTCAGCTTAAAAATTTGAAGTATTTCTTTTCACCGAAAAATGCTTATAACAACAAATGGTATACTTAACATATTTCATTTCATCATATTGGGATGGGTGGCATATCCTTCAGGCTTTATAATTGACCATGATAACACTAAAATTTACTTTTGACACATTCACCACATCATGAAGCAATTTAAATTTTGAGAGGTAATTGGAAATGCAAAGACCCTCAGGGCCTCAATCAAATCCGGTCTGCCTGGAAAATGGCAAATGCTCTTGTTCACTAGAATTATGAGGGCTACAAGATGAATTGAATTATAGCAGCAACACTGATTTGGAAATTCACCTCTCTGTGTAATCAACTTAATCTTTCTCACTGCTCTGTTGGGAAACGAACCGAAAAGACATTTTGTGGGCTGGGTAGCTCTTCAAAATAAAGAGCAACAACAATGGTGGGCATGGAGAAAACTAAGCAGTACTCAAAGATTGAGTTTTGCAGACAAACCAGGTTTCCTAGACTTCTGTGAAATGATTCTCGAAAGCTGTCTATCTAAGTTTCAATTCAATGTTCAGGCCCTTATTGGAGAGACTGGGAGTGAGTAATGAAAATATTTACATAATTCTGATACAAAGGATCCGTATGAATGATAAACATATTCCCTATTGCGCCACATTTGAATAAAACCATAGAAAGAAAATTCATAAGGAATGTTCCATAGGGTGGGGACCTCAACTACAGGAAAAAAACAGTTGGCAGGAAAATCTGTAATTGTACAAGATATTCCTATTGAAAATCACAAACACTGATTTTGAAAGAACTTAATGCTGTATTCTACTTCTACTATTGTACATTCAAGAAAAACTATATTAAATGTAGATTATTAATTTTTATGGGGTTTTACTCATATGTGTATTTAAGTTATCTCAAAATGACCTCCACAAGTAGTCATTATCCTAGTGACATTTTTCCTTGTGTATTTCGGTAAAACCACAAGGCAATTCAAACAAGACCCACTTAGCACAAATTGGTCAAACATGCTAGAGGGTGCGAAGCCCAAAGTGGTGAATTGCATTCCTTGCTCCTCCCCTATTAACAAATGCTATGGTGCTTGTGTGCTAAGTGCATCCCCTTGCCTTTTGATTATTAATAGGCCAAAGATGCTAGAGGATGAGAAGCCCAAAGCAGTGAATTACATTCCTCGTTCTTCCACTATAATGTCCCCAATGGGACTATTTTTGCCCCCAGTTGGATTTTAGGCAAATCCCAAACTCAAAATTGTAGATTAGAGAAAACATGGAAATTTATTTAATGCAGATCTGAATGAACCCAGAAAAATGCGACTAGGGTTTTAAGAGGAATCCACACAAATCAGCAAGTACATTCATACCCATTCACTCCAAACTGATTTCTATATTTTTAACAGCTCATGCATGCATAAAAATACAGTTTTCTGAAGGTAAAATAGGCTGCAAAAATTTATATAAGTTTGCAGACTTGCTGCCCCTGAAAGTGAATAAAAATGGCACTTTTATTTATCCAAAAATTCAGAAAATGATTGGAGATGATTCATAAAAACCTGATTTTATAACAGCAGCTCAGAATAGTCCACAAACACCTTAGAATGTCATCAATACATCCAAAATATGGGTCGCTCCACTAGAGGTAAATAGAATAAACACTGCTGCAATATTTCTTCAAACCCTTGATTAGAAATCTGCAAAAACTCCTTCGTACAACTGCTGGAAATGACTAAAATCTGTGTAAGCTCAATAGAATTTCCTGAATAGAAATTCCTCACATTCTCTTGGGGTTTTCGTCCACAAGAGGGATGAATCCTAAGGGTTTTCGTCCTTAGAAATTTTAAGCAAAAGCTCAAGCTTCAGCTGCAAATTAAGAAAATATCAAATGGTCATAGAATGCCTTCCTACAAGTCGACCTCTCCTTATAAAGAAAGAAGAGACCCAAGACAACCTCCAAAATATCCAATCAGCATACAATGATTTTTTCTATGCATTTTCCACCCTCCATCCTTTCTAGGCCAAGTCGCATTTTCCTTGGGAGGATAACTTTTGACCCATGACTTTTGCCTTTTTCTATTTTCTAATTGCTCCTCAAGTTGGTCGCATTTTTCCATAGGGATAAACAATTTAATAAATGTTTTTCTCTTGTTGGCTCTTTCTATGTTTATTTTATTATTAAGTCTATTATTTTATTATAAGTGTTTTTATAATGTCTATTTTATTTTTTTAGCACTTTATAATAAAGTAATAAAACTTAAGTCTCCCTTTTTAATTCTCCTTAGCCATCGGGAAGACATAATAGGCTAAGGGTCTTTGATTGGGAAGGGGATATTACATCCACCTACTAACAAATGCTTATGATGCTTGTGTGCTAAGTGGGTGCCCTTGCCTTGTGATTATTACCAAATACCTTTATCATAGCTCATGTTCCACTTAGTAGTTAGGGAAAGCATTGAAAATTGCATCTATCAAGATGCAGGTAACATGAATAAACAGAATATATGTGCATTGAAGGAATAGTATATTGCAGACAATTGATAGATTAATGAGATTAATTGGTACTGCACGTAAGACGGCGGACAGAGGATGAGCCTTGGTAGCCAACACATTCACTCCACTAAGCAAAAAAAAGGATGGCATGCAATATATGCCTTTGCAAACCAAAGAACTGTCAACCACAATTTCACAAGATATTAATCAGCAAGAATGATTTGTAAGGGGGTTCCAATCTTTCAATATTAATTGGAAACATTTCACATTAGTCTATAATCTTTGTGGGATGATAGACAAATAAGCACCCTAATTTTCACTCAAGTGACATTGGAAGAGAATCAAGCATTCATGTTGCTAGAAGATGCCTAAGGTTGGTAGCTTTGGCTATAAAAAGGATTTCCACCTTTTGCAATTGTAAATGTGAAGAAAGGGGTAAGAAAAGTAAGGATTTGGTAGCTCAAGCAGATTTAGCAGGAAAAAAACCTAAAAATCCGAGTTGGAAGAAAAATCGTGATGGAGATATGAACTAGTGCCTTTTAAGTTTTGTGTAGGGTGGAACGTCCTCGACCATGGTCGCAAAACAGGAGGATCAAGCCTTGATCGCTCTGTTGAGCAAAAAGGGAAATTGCTTTTCGGTTGCGATGGAGAGGAAGGTCACGTTGATGCGAGGAGAGACTCATTGATTACGTCTCAAGAGGTGCTTATCCCTCTTGACGCAAGCATTTAGAGATGTCTGACACCATTAAAGCCGCATGGGGATTAGTTAAATGTATGCATGAATCGATGCCTAAAAATGCAAGGACGTTGATTCGATCATAGGAGCCTCCATTGTGATTGCATTTCACATTTCGAATCAAGAAAAAGCTGCACTCGCTCAGGATGATAATATAGTGAATAAGGTTTTGGGCCATGGTACTACTTATGCAAGTGGAACCCTTCATTAGAGGATCTCGAATCTTCCGATTAAAGCTAAAACCTCTCTTCAAGTCGAAGGCTTCTAATGACAAGAAGATCCCTATTGTGGAGTCTCGAACATGATCCACTTGGGCATGATGATGATGGTTTCAGCTTTACCTAATAGGTGATAAAGAATATGCGAAGGAAGAAAAAATATAGAACGTAGAGGAGTTATTTTGTTCCTTTTATGTCATATGCCCGATGAAGCATTTAATACATGGTGTTTATTGACCTTTGGGAAGCCAAGAGGATTTTGTTGAACTCGTTATGGGGCCTGGGGTCTAAATATGTCTATCTTTTGTTCAATTTCGAGGTTGTTGCACGTCATGTTCTACACTTTGGGACCTAGAACACAAATGGCTCACTAGCTTATGTCCAATCATGGAAGGCAAATTTTAATCCAGAGGATCAAGGACAAGCACATTATCCTCTCTCGGTGGAGATTTCTTCCTTTCCGCTGACCCCATTTGTCGATTTACTCCCAATCATTTTGGTAAGGTCTTGATACACGATGATAGACAAATCTCATTCTGGGGCTAATCTACAAGTTTGTGTGGAAGTTGATTTAAAAAGGAAATCACCTCGATTCATTTCTATTATGATGGTGGATGGAATTCCCCAATAAAAGTTTAGGTATCTGAATCTCCCCAATGCTTACTTTGCTTGCTAGGCTCAAGTTCACCTTATTCCCGATTGTCCATGTTGAACCAAAGGGCGAATGCCTCTCGAATTCAAATGGTTGATGAGGCCGAGCAAACAACAATAAAAAAACTATATTAGGCAGACAAAAATTCTTCGATAAACTCCAATAATCCTCCTTATTCTCTGATCTTTCAATTACATTAGATGTCCTTTTATTCGAATTCCAAAAGACTCCTAATTAAACTTGACTTCTAAACCAAACTTAACTAAACTTGTTATCTTTAGTAAAACTTACTATTTTTAGCAATAGTTATTTTTAGTAACAACTATTTTTAATAAGTTCTAAATTTAGCTTTCTAGATCCTACAAATTTGTGCACATTAACCATGCACCTAAACTAACTTATTCCTTGAGTTGCAACTCAAGTTGACTTCATGTTATAAAGATATGATATTTTGAAATTTAAAAAAAAAAAAAAAAAAACTTCGAACCCAATTTTCGGGCCCTAGATCTTCGGCCTATGAAAAATGTTGAGATGGACCGTACTGCAGCCTAGCACTTGCATACCACAGCGTTGAAATGTTTCGATCAAAACAAAAGAAAAAAATGGAGTCGTTTCGACTCCCGAATCAAAAGTTATGGCCTCCATAAGATAGGCCACCAAATCCGCATCATTCTCCCCTAGCTAAAAAGAACTCAGCTCCTGCGAGTTCCTGTGATTGAATTGTTGTAGCTTTTGTATGTCAAGTTTCTTTAGCTCCCATTCTGAGATCCATGTGTTGTCCTCTTGCTGCAAACCTTCCCATTGTACCAAATACTTGTTAAAACTACCTTGCCTTGTGTTGATTGTTTTCTTATCAAGAACCTATGCCACCTTCTCTTTCTTCTTCCTTGAAATATGTTCCTTCCAGTCCACTTCTTCATTGTCTCCCATGATATCCTCCCCTTCATGAAATGCATACAAATCTAAAACATTAAATATTGGAGAAATATCAAAATTATGTGTCAAATTTACCTCATATGCATTGTCATTTATCTTTTCACAATCTTACAAGGACCAATCTTCTTGTACTTAAGCTTGTTGTATGTTCCTTTGGGAAATCTCTCCTTCCTCAAATAAACCATCACCATATCTCCTTCTTTGAATATCTTTTGTCTTCTAGTGATATCTGCTGCCATCTTATATTTTTCATTATTGTCCTGTAACTTCTCCCTTATGGTTTCCTGCAATTGTTGAATATGCTCTGCAAAGGCTTCTACAGCATCATCACTCACCCTTTCTAAAATAGGTAGTTGTACCAAATCCAAAACACCATTAGGTAGTCTTCCATAAATAATTTGAAATGGTGACTTACCCGTTGACCTATTCACTAAACTGTTGTAGGCAAATTCTTCTTGTGGCAATATCAAGTCCCATTGTTTGGGTTTCTCTCCAACAATACATCTCAACAAATTTCCTAAGCTCTTGTTCACAACTTTTGTTTGGCCATTCATTTGAGGATGATATGCACTACTGAACTGTAACTTAGTGCCTAACTTTTTCCATAAGGTTCTCCAAAAGTGGCTCAAAAATTGGTGTCTCTATCCAAGTGATAGACTTTGGGATTCCATGTAACCTAACAACTTCTTTGAAAAACAAATCTGCTATCCTTGTAGCATTATTTGTTGTCTTACATACAATGAAGTGCATCATCTTAGAAAATTATCCATAACAAAAATTGAATCATTACTTTTTGTGTGTTTGGTAGCCCCAATACAAAATCCATGTTCAAGTCTATCCATGTCCCTGTTGGCACTGGTAATGGCATGTATAATCCAATGTTTTGTGCAATTCCTTTAGAAACCTGACATATCCTGCATCTTGAAACATATCTTACCACATCTCTCTTTAGCTTTGGCCAGAAATACTTTTCCTCCACTAATGTTATTGTCTTATTCTTCCCAAAATGACCACCCAAGCCACCACTATGCAATTCTCTTAAAATATTATCCCTCATAGATCCAAATGGAATACATAATTGTTTCCCTTTAAACAAATAACCATCTTGCATAAAATAATCATCAAAAATATTACCCATCTCACCTAGTTTTTGACTCCTTTGTTGCTCAACAATCCTCCCAAATTCAAGATTAGAGTCATACAAGTCTTTAATAGCTTCAAACCCTACCACTTCACTAACCATAACAGTTAGTAAGGAAACACGTCTACTCAAAGCATCAACTACCTGGTTCTGTTTTCCTAATTTATGCTTTAGGACAAATATGTACCCCTATAAGAATGAAACCCACTTTGCATGCACAAACCTTAAGGCTTGGTGACATGTATACAAAATAAACTCCTTCGGCACCAAGTAATGCCCGTAATACCTTAGTGCTTGTACAATGGCATAAAATTCAATATCATAAGTAGAATACTTTTTATGTACCTCATTCAGCTTCTCACTATAATATGATATAGGCCTTCCTTCTTGACTTAAAACAACACCAATTCCCACATGTGAAGCATCACAATCAACCTCAAATATTTTGTTAAAATCAGGTAAGGCCAAAATAGGTGCATTTGTCACTTTCTTCTTTAATAATTCAAATCTCTTAGTCGCTTCCTTTGTCCATACAAACTCTTTTCCTTTCATGCATTATGTTATTGGTGCCACAATACTACTAAAGTTTCTGATAAACTTTATGTAAAAAGTAGCCAATCCATGGAAGTTTCTTACCTCTATTACGCTTCTTGGGATAGGTCATTCAACAATTGCATTTACCTTTCCTGCATCCATCTTTTGAAACTACAAACCCCAAAAATACCAAGCTCGTCTAGCATAAACTTGCATTTCTTCAAATTTGCATATAACTTTTCTTTCCTTAATACTTGCAACACCATCCTCAAATGCAATACATGATCCTCTTTACTTCTACTAAATATTAATATATCATCAAAATAGACTACCACAAACTTACCAATGTAATCTCGTAGAACTTGATTCATCATCCTCATAAATGTACTAGGTGCATTAGATAATCCAAATGGCATTACCAACCACTCATATAGACCATATCCAATTTTGAACGTTGTCTTCCATTCATCCCCTTCCCGGATCCGTATTTGATAGTATCCACTCCTTAGATAGCATGTTGCATAGAAACAATTGGCCATACATATATAGTTGGGTTGGCACCCTCTATAAACAGAGATACACTATAGTGATATATATGGGGGATGGGAGGAGGTGGGGCAGCTATATATACTCATCACCCCCAACCCTCCCCATCCATATCCTATATATCTCTTCTCTATCTAGAGGAGGGTGACTATAGCTATATATAGTCGGAAGACATCCTCTATAACTTGATAGGCAATATGTTGAGGACTCCCTCGACAAATGTGCCTATTGATTTCTATGTGCTTGACCTATGCGGTTGGTTCTAGAGCAATAAGTCATATGATTGGTCATGCAATGACGGATCATATATTGGTTGGTTGGTTCTATAACAAGAAGATGTACAAGCAGAGCCGGTTGTGGTCGTACGCCCTTATGCCAAGATCAAGTTTGTCTTACCCTTGGTCATACAGATTTGATCATTCAACTTCCCAAGCATGGTTGTCCATATCTACTAGTTTGCATTTGTGTTGGTCGTATGGGTTCTTCCATGTGCCAATGGAACAAACCCTAGAGGGAGTTTGTCTCATCTTCAGAGCAAAACTATAACTCTAACACCCCTTTGTCATTCACTTCATCGCGCGCCTCGGTCCCCATCCACTTAACATTATTCTATGGAGTCCGGCTCTAATGAGTCCGGTGAGTCTACTTCCTCACTAACCACCCGATTCTTCAAGTCCGACATACTTCCAATCTTTGTTTTCAATGAAAATCAAATTCTTTTTCTAGATATGGCCAACTTTGGTTGCTATCAACAAGCCCTAACCCAATAGAGTATCATTGGATTTCTTCTTCAACAGGATGACTACATATTTCAACAAAAAGGGTTGGGTTTCAATAAATTCCTTGAGTCCTGTTACTACACCCAATAACCTACCGCCATGTGGTCTACTCCTACCAGTTACAATGTTGAGGCCCACAAAGTTAGCTTCCCAAAACTCTTTTGAGTCACCTCTAGAATAACGCTCACACCGTAACCACCGTCGATGATAGTATTTGTCAAATAATGGCCTAGAATTTCCATATCCATGACTATCAATTGTCGAGATAGATTCACCATCAAAAATAGGATCAATGAATTGACCACTTGACAATGGGAGCTTGACCATGGGTTCCCTCTTTTCCTTTTGCTCACCCCATCACCTAACGCTATACCATATGACCTTAGATGCGTCATTGTCAGATGCTCCATGCCCAAGCCAATGTTTTGTATGGTAGCAATTATAGCATTCTTAAGTTCGGGAATATCTTGTAATGTTATTTTCGTATGTATACTTTGGTCCAGTAAGACTAATCATGCAATACCTTTGTTGACCTTTAGTTTGCTCGTCATTACATTTAGCAAGTTTATGCGAATCGATGATGTTCTTAAATTATTGCCCTCTTGACTTCCACCCTTACTTGATTAGCCTTTCCTTCTCCATACGATGGTCAAAATAATTAGCTTTCTTTTTTGTGCTCTAATAATTGTCATAACATCCATGCCCTCGACTACGTCCACTCATATTGACATTGCCTTGCTTTAGACTATTTCCATCACTAAGGCTCCAAGGCCCACACCATCTACAAAGAAGTCCAGTGATATTTCAATTAAGGAAATCTCTTGTGAAATGGCCCCACTCATTGCACTACCAACATTTATAATCGGTCATCCTTGGGAGTTGTATTGAATCTGACTACCACTACCACTATTATTATGGCATTGGTAATTTCATGGCGGCATGGTGGGTGGCATTAATTGTTCTTTTTGTGTAAACAATACTTGATCGCACTTAATTCACAAATTATATGGGAAATCCTTAATTGTATGTCCTATAAATTTAAAAATCTAACAAAGCATTTTCTTAGGGAATTCACTTTGGTGTGACCTTCTACCTTGTCATCTACACACTAAAGATCCTTTCCTTCATTCTTAGTGCCTTCCTTGGGCTCATCATTGAGAACATGCCTTTCCTCAAGGCTCCCACCAATCCATGTTGATTGTCGACAATGAGATCAAGGTCGCCTTCTTTGCTTCTTCTCAATCGTGAGGATGTCTTATTCTCTACTTCAATGTCCATTGCTCAGTTGTATGCGTCTTCATAAGACTAGGGTGGGAGCATCTTCATCTTATTTTGCAATGAGGAGACTAACCCTTCAATGAACCACCACATGTTCAGCAATAAACCATCACTTGTCCAAGCCGTCAACAAGTTATTAAGTTCTTTTTCAAGTTTTCCCAGCAACTCTTTGAGTCTTCTATTTTAGGCTCAAGCAATCTCATGTTTACCCTACCCAAAATACAGATTCCTGTGAAAATCTTAGTGTTGTCTCTGAAAAGCTTAAACTCATTCATGAAGGCTTTCCTCAATATTTCCCATGTAACCATTAGAGTGTTTGGTGCATCTATGTACCAATCAATGGCCACCCCTTGAAGTGTGGTTGGACAGCATCATAACCAAAGACATTCATCTATATGCCCATTTGTTATAAGGCATCGTCTTATCAGTCACCAATGAACTTGTCAGCTTTGGTGTTTTTGAAGATGGAGTTGATGGGGCAGCCATGGATTTGGTTGCATGATGTGGCTTCGGATACGATTCCCTTCCTTATGAAGGTTTATGTTGAGCATTCATCTCTGTTCTAGGCAAGGACATGTTCCTATCCTTGAACCTTTCTTCAATGGGGTTATGTACATAATCTTCCTCACCATCAGGTCCCCTTGTCATGATACTCCCTTCAACTTGTCATTTGGGCCGCCACAGGTTCTTCACTTGATACTCTTGCACCCTTCAACCCAACCTGGTCAGCAAGGTTTGCACTTCCTTCCTAGGAAGAGGTTATGGCGATTTCAACCCACTCCTTACTCATGAGTGGCATTGGATCCATGGGTTCTGTTTGAACACTTTCTCGGCTTCAGCTCCAGCTCCAACTCTGGCTCTGACTTCTACTTCCACTTCAGCCTTTGCTTTAATTGATGAATTTTTAGAGACAGTTGTATGTTGCAGCCTTACTGTCTTTATTGTTGCTCCACCAATCAAGTAGACCATATAGCTGCTTCATCCACTCCCTGACCGTGTTGTCTTTTTTTCCTACCTTTATTCAAGGACAATAGCATATATTATTTCTCATTAGGTATCAGTCCTCTTCTTCTTCAACTCTTTGCACTATTGTCATTGTGTTTGAGGGTTATGTTCGACACATAGCTCTAAATCAAAAATGTAGTGCTGTGTCGAAATAAGGATTGTTGATTGAACTTCACTATAAATCGACTTTTAACTTGACCCAACGTTCTTTAAATGCATGGTGCCAGAATGTTTATAGAGAAACAACGGTACCACAGAATAGTAAATGCATATCACATTACGGCATAGCAAAATATGATAGTCAATATTTTTTCATAGGCAGTGCTCATTACAAGTTGTTCAGTACAAGAAGGACCTGATTCTCCACACCCTTTCCCGACACACATCATTATATTTACATGACAAGAAGACTCAAATGAGTTGTCGATAACACAACTGTCCACAACCAAACATACTAACAAGAATCACTACAAAACTACCTAAGGTCGACAATACAATCATTAACCACCTAACATGTCGGCAACTATAAGCTGTAATTATGTTGATAACCATGGCAATACTAATATGCTCATCACACGTTGTTTGGTACAGGTAGGACTTGATACTCCATTGCCTTTCCCAACATATATCATTCTATTTACATCACAAGAAGACCCAATGGATTGTCGGTTAACGCAACTCTTCATAACCAAACACACTAACAAGAGTCTTTACAAAAATACCAAAGGCCCAGAATACAATCATTAACCATATAACATGTCAGCTATTAAAAGATGTAATTATGTTGAGAACCATGATGATACTAATATGATTATCGACAGATGCCTCCCTTTGAGATACTGTGATTATCAGTTCCAATCAAACCATTCATAGTAGCATTTATGGCCTCAACCATGAGATTGCAGAAAGGGGTATATTAATCTCGTGTTGGACAGGTGACATTTGCACATGTTGTAATATCAAGAAAGATAGAACATGCAAATGGACCAACAGGGTATGTGAAGGTCGGCATGAGCTCATTCATTGCAAGGAAGCCAAAAAGAAAGCAATCAAATAGATGCACGAACATGAGCTTCTCTTTCATCCCTTCCAACATTAAGCAGCTCAACCTGCCAGTCCTGTTTTGGGTACAAATGCAATGTTCCTGTTCTCCACCTCAGCCTCATGAACCTGGACCTAATTGGGATCAAGATACCATGGAAGGGAGAACAAACCCCACGCAATCACTCAGGAATACTTCTCTCAAATGCTGTTAATGCTTGTGAGTGGATTTGGCTGGGGTGCGGATTTAGAAAAGCCTCTTGTTTTATGGACAGATCTGCAGGACAAAGATTTTAACAAATTATCTTTTAAGTTTTATTTTGATTACTTTAATGACCCAGGTGGTCAAGGAGCTAGTTTAATACTGATTTTATAATTTATTATGTTAGTTTTAATTTCATCAGATATTATGAATGTTAAGAACAGTGTTGGGAATAGGGCTGTTTTTAATATGTTAGATGTTGACAGGACTAGAGTTGCAGTGAAACTTGTTAAATCCTAAGAACTCTATGCTCTGAAGATGAACAGCAGAATTTTGAATATGCTTATTGTAATATTTTGACACACATCTATTCTTATTCCAGTTCTAGGGAATGGTTTAACTAGATTCTGGTGCTCTGTAAATTTGATTCTTGTTATTTAATATAACCTTGCCCATTTTTTCCAATAAAGAAGCATTTAATAGGGGAGAGGCATACATCAACCCCGCAACATAGGCTTGTTGTCGAAGGCAACATTAAATTACTAAAATAGTTCAACCAATTCTCCACTCACTATGGATGCACTCAACCTTTACCATCTAAAAAATTACAGATAATGAAAAGATAATTTACAAATGCCTCTGAAGAATGTTGCAGGCCTACAACATCTAT
Organism: Taxus wallichiana var. yunnanensis; assembly: GCA_018340775.1. Classification (NCBI taxonomy): domain Eukaryota; kingdom Viridiplantae; phylum Streptophyta; class Pinopsida; order Cupressales; family Taxaceae; genus Taxus; species Taxus wallichiana. The sequence continues at coordinate 87,743,113 of CM031238.1, forward strand.
ATTAATTCCGGCCAGTATATCCAAGCTACACAAAAGAAAATAAAAAAATTGAGTTAGTTAGTTGTCCATCGTAAAAATTCTAAGTAATCAGATCTGCTGGGAAGTGTGTTGTATCAATATTCATTGTGTCTGTGTCATACAACTAACCCTATGAACATTAGGCATTTACTTGTTGGGGGAGATGATAGAAGACAGTTTGATACCAAAGTTAGAACAGAGTACCCAAAAAAAAAAATACAGAAATTACGGTAGCAAGAAACACACAATAAGTCCAAAGGGTTGTGGTGTAATGTTAAAAAGGATGCATTTGTAAAGAGAGTGACCCAAGTTCAAATCACCATATACCAATAAGGCAGCCCATAACTTGGAGAACATATGCTGATGTAGTAACACATCCAGGACTGGGCCTGTTCTTCCAGGCACTGGTCTACGCCCAGTGATATTCCTAGTTACCCTTAATGAAAAAAGAAAAGCACAAATATAACAGAAATTGCATGCATCAGGAGAGAAACAACTATATACCTAAAAGTGTAAAACAATGGAAGAATTAAAGGTTTTTACATAGGAGCAAATAGATGAGCATCAACTCCATTGTACAAGAAGTTCCCGATAAGAAAACCCAGTATCCCAAGAAGTAGTAGAAATATCCACTACCACTAACCTCAGAAGGTGAAGAACCACAGCCATTAGGCAATGCTCGTGATGTACCTGCTCAGAACAAGCATGCACTCAAAAACCAGAAAAACATTATGAACAATGCATGTCTTGTTTTCCTTTAAAAATAGAGATACCTGAAGGTAAACTAGGCGTTTGGGCATTCCCACTGGACCCGATCATTTCAATAAGCTTATTTCTTCTCACATCATCAAGTTTCTCCAAGGATCTTTCAAGCGGTTTCATACCAACTAACTGATAAAGAACAATCAACCAACAGAAGTAAGATCATGCTCAACATGACAAAATGAACTTTATATCAGAAAATCCCAAGTTAGCTAGTAATACCAAGAACCATCAACCAAAAGAAGTAAGATCATAATCAACATATAAAAAATTGAATTAATGTTAGAAAAAATAGGGTTATCATGTTATACCTTAGCAATTGCTGCTAGTGTAGAAAATGTAGCATCTCTTACTTCTGGTGTACCATCATTTAGACACTGTGAACAAACAGAGCCCAGAAAGTTGTCATATTTATTTTTAATTGGTGGGAAAGAATCATCATCTGGTGAAATCCAATTAATCACAATGCAACAAATTATAAACTCAACAGTCCCCTACTCAAATCCAAGAATTAGGAGGATAAACAACCTTTGGTTTCTGTATGGGTAGAATTATTGAGAACTTGATCATCCAAAAATGCAGATTTAAAGAGGTTACCAAACATTGAATTTGCAACATACCTCCATACAAATCGGAACATAGTCCTTATGAAGCTTTAAAACCACAGCTTTATTGCTTGATTCAATGCAAAATGTAACCCAATTTAAAGTCAAGGAACGCACTGAAGGAACTTTGTTCTTGCTTGCTAGTTTTACATCTGCAAGTAAAAGTTTGCAGCAGTGAATATTTAAATTTTTACAGGATTTAAGACAAGACAGAACCCTGTTAATCTATTTTCCAGAACATTTAAATATTGCCCAGAAAAAAAAAATTAAAGATTGCTCTTTAAATTCCATCCATAAAATTTAAAACATAAAATTGATTTTCAATATAAAACTACGAATATATAGGTAAGTAAATGCTGCATCATGTATGCAATCATGTCTTGGGGATGAAGATTTGCGTACCAACAAGGGAATGATGGAAAGGAAAGGTGAAAGCATGATTGCAAGATGTGGACGCTGCTTCACTTGCCCTGAGGCATTGATATAGCCATTCACCGTGTGATGCTTAATAATCCCGAGCTTGTGTTAATGAAGACAATTGAAGTAATTAACACGTTATTCACTCTGCTGTAAATCTGGATTTGGGGAATTCAAGCTTGATTTTGAGGCAAGGCAAACAGCAGGGGATATGACGTGGTCAGATGGGCAACAGGCAAGGTGCTGAGAGGGTTGATGTAGAATGGCTGCAAAAGACCTTTAGTGAAGTAATCAACAAGGAAATCAAAAGTAAAAAAAAAGTGTCTGTGGGTTGCAAGGGTGCTGCAAGTGGCAAAAGAACTGGATGATGTTGATATGAATGACCTGAGCCAGCACATGAGAAACATCCACATTGATCCAGGCCAGTCAATTGGGTCGTTGTAATGTATCTGACATGGCACAGGCACTTAGTGCTGCTAATGTGCTATCCAACACAATTCAGTCATATCTGCTACATGATGATCACTGCTCGATTGAGAAGACCTTATATGCTACTTTGGGTGAAAACAACCACCATCAACACACGATCTTAAAGGGAATTCGGGCTATAATGCAAGCATAGGAGGAGTTGATGACAAATGCTTGGGTGGTGCTCTCACTGGCTGCTACTGTGGTGCTACCTGTTCACTGCCCTCGCTCATTGAGCGATCACAGAGTGGAAATCGTGGCACAACCATAAGAATGGTCTAATTTTTGTCCCAGGGCATTACTTTGCTTGTGGAGGATTCTTTCTGAGTAAAGTGGATACTGACTTGGAGGATGATGGAGGATATGAAAATCAGAAGCTGAAGTTGACCAACTCCTTGTTAGGCATTCATCGACAATTGGTGAATTCTCTCATCTCCTCTTATTTTCTACTCTTGGCATGATCATATGCCTTTATAATTTGAGGTACTGATGAGCGAATTTGCCATCAGTCCAATAGCGCTTTGACACTTTTTTCTGGGCGAGGGCCCTCTCCCTAGGTATCTATAGCAAAAAAATATTTGCTACGATAGATATTGCCTCCATCTTTAAGCATTGGGGACAGCTAGCTCATCTTGTTAGAACGAATCCTCTTAAAACTTCACGGAGATGATTATGAAATTTGCCTACAACTAAAAACCTGTCTTAGAAAGCTTCCAAGTGAATATCTGATCATCGCTTTCTTCAATAATCAGCCAATTCTAAAATGTTGTCTTCCATATCAACCAAGGTAACTTCCACATTATCAAAACTTGACATTATGTATCGTTAACTAAATAGTCTTCAAACAATTTAAGCCAAACTTACAATATCAGTCTACGCCCAAAGCGGTGGATTACATGCATCGTTCCTCCCCTTACTAACAAATGCTTCCAATGATTGTGTGCAAAATGGATCCCCTTGCCTTGTGATTATTACCAAAAATACACAACAAACAATGTCATTAGCGTAATGACTACTCGTGCAGGTCATCTTGAGATGACTTAAACACACGAGTAAAATTCCACAAAATAATAATATTCTAAAGTGTTATGAGTATTAGATGGTTAAGTAATTAATATACCCCTAATGGGGAAGGGAGATATGACAATTGTCAGACCTTCCATAGATTAACAACCTACATAGACAAGATGGTCCATACCAAAATTCAATGAAAGCAACATGTGCCTCCAACGGCACTCCAATACCAAAGAAGGCAAATACCAATAAGTCTGACCATGATTGAATATATATATTATACATTATTAGAATTTTAAAATATTCAATATTAATATATTTATATATATTAAAGCTATGTTTCCAGGATACGGGTATGGGTATGGATTCGATATGCGGATGACCTGATTTTCAAAATCCATTGGTTTGGGTATGTCTTGGGTATGTTCGTGTGTGTGTGTGTGTGTACTCATTGTATTCATTTTTAGGCCATAAGAAATTAAAAACTTAAAAAGTATTATAGGATCAAGGTTCAAAACATTCAATATGCTTAAATTTTAACATTTTTCAATGATCATGTGGGTGCCATACATATGATGTATGAATATCATGTCAATATGAATAAAAATAATCTAGAATATATCATTAGATTTCCTCATAATCAAATTCCTGCATGAGCTTGTTCCATGAAAAATAATCAGTCGCTACCAGATTACATGTTTCACTAGGCGGCATCTTGCACTAACACAACATATCATTTGAAATCAAATTGTTATTCCTAGGCAATAGTAGAAAGGATCTCGAGTGCCTCGTTTCATTGGTTTCAATGGAAATGACATCTTGAAAACGAGAGGGAGAAAGATGTAAGCTCTATATACACAATCACTCCTTAGACATACCAAACAGTAAAGAAGTTGCCATGGCACAGAAAATGCTTGCACACAGAAACCCAGAATTCATGTTTGGCTTTAGGATTTTTGCTGTCAATCTTGACTATGCCTTTCTTAATCTTGCATGCAGTAAAGAGGATGAAGAAAATACTCCAGTAGATACTCATATATGCTAAGACAGGAATGTAATGTAGTAGGAAATTTAATTATTGTATGTAGTTGTATTGTATGGATTTCCATTGATGTCCATCATAGTTCAGGCCTGAAGATTGTACAGTTTGTCATGAAGGATATTAGAAGAATACGACCATAAAAATTATTTTATTTGCAATAGCTAAGCCAAAAAGCAGCAGATATGTCTTGGATACATATAGATACGTCCCGGTATGTTTGTAACATACCCATACCATACCTGGGACGTATCCGTACTTGGGATGTACCAAGGGGGTCAGAGGGCAGGGGACATACCCTTGCATCACAGTTTTAATGTATAATTATATATATTAAAAACCTAAAATTATAAAACTATAAACAATCATGGATTCTTTAGAAACATCTAAAATAAAATAAATCAAACTTAATAAAATAAAATACAAAAATTAAATCTAAAAACAAATTATGTTCTTCCAAGTTTCCGGACAAGGAAGTAGGGGTTGGGGTGCATTTCCGGGAGAGATTTTTTTGGAGACCATTTTTAGGGGATGGCTATTTAAAAAAATATGGGAAAATTTACAAATGTAGGAGCTTTCAAATATTCATATGATAATCATAACATTGATAAGGCAATCATCATATATGGTATAGAACCTTATTACATGTGTTGTAGGCTATGTCACAAGGTTCGAGTCCATGTTCGAGTTCAACTAAGATAAAAATCAATCCAAGTTCGATGACTTAAATAAAGTTCGAAAAAAAATTCGCCATTATATTCAAGTGGATACATAAAATAATAATAAAAATATAAGATAAAATTAAAAAATGTAATTAAATTTTAAAACATTAAAAAAGAAATAGTATAATTATTTTTTAAAAACTTGAAATTTTTATTGTATTAAATAGATTATTAATAATTTGAAAATAATAATTAACAAATCAAATCATAATACTTTCTAAATTCTTAAAAAATAAAAAAATATAATACAACTAATAATAAAAACATATATATAAATAACATCTAACTTAAATCAATTAATATTTTCATTAGTTCAACATGCAATCGACTTTAAGTATATAATTTTATTTAATAAACATAAAATAAAAAACCTAACCTAAAACCTAAAATTGAATATAATAAAAAATATAAGACAAAGCTAAAACGAAAAGCAAAGAATGAGAAAATTATTCTCGACCCTTCCGTGACGGGCTTCACACAGTGACAGGGCTTCACGCAGGCTAAAGGATGCAAGCTTTGTGGGCTTCGGTGTAGGTTAAAGGCTGCTCATTACCACTTCCAACACTCCACGCCGCACTCTAGCAACCCTCACAAAAACCCTATAAAAAGGACTGCGAACTTGGACGAATTTTGGCGAATTTTTGGTAACTGTATAAAAATCGACAAATTTTGAATTTTTTCTGAAAAATTCGGCGAACCTTGTGACATAGGTTGCGGAAACGTCCACCCACCCCTCTGCCACTGTGAGAAATGTTTTTGGAATGGAAACGCCCCCAGCCCCCCGTACACTGTTAGAAACGCGTTTGGGTATGGAAACGTGCCGAAACGTCTTGGACATTTTGGTAATGTTTCCATTGCTTTTGCAAGTTTAAAACTCAAAAAACAATTAAAAAAACTAATTTTTAGTATTTATTACTTCTAAACCTAATTTACCCACCCAACCTTCCTCGAAAGACACTTCTTATAAGCTATATAATGACATCTTTGGTCCCTTATAAATCACACTCTTTTTTCTCTCGCTAAACTCGCTTTTATTAAACTAACATTTAGCGTTGTGAAGAGCAAAGAGGCATCAAGAACTTTAAGGAAGGGTTTGGGAGGTGTTATTAAGAGTTGAGAGCATCAAGGAGAAGTTTGAAAGCAGATTTGGAAGGAGAGATCAACTTCAAGGAGGAAAAATTAGGTTTTTTCAAGTTTTTTTAAATAAAAATGCTAATGTGATCAATGATCATGAATGATGTGTGATAATATGTAGTTTTAATACAATAATTTTTAAACTCTACATAAAGAAAATAATAAAATGTAACATTTCCTTTGCATTTTTTAAATAAAAACTATATGTTGTTTTTAATTAAAAGCACCATCCAAACTCTGCATATGCTCTCACCTCACGCCTATATGGCGAACTTGGCGAACAAAAACAGAATAGGATGCATAGGGTTTAATTCTTTTTGCTATCTTTTAAAAGTTCTTTTCTTTTTTAATTAAAAATCCGAACTCGTGTATGCTCTCACCTTGCACGTATACGATGAACTTAGTTATCAAATGCGAATAGGATGCATAAGGTTTAATTCTTTTGCTATTTTAAAAAAACATTTTTATATTATAAAATCTAAACCCTATGTATGCTCGCACCTCACACCTATACAAATGAACTTGGTGATCAAAAGCTAAACAGATGCGTAGGGTTTAATTCTTTTTGCTATTTTTTAAAAGTTTATTTTGTTTTTAATTAAAAATGTGAACGTTGTGTATGCTCTCACCTCGCGCCCATACAAGTGAACTTGGTGATATGCAAGGTGTAGTTTTATTTATTGTTTTCTAAGTTTTTGTTTTTATTTTCATTGTAGGTTTGAACTTTGAGATATAAAATATAAATGGCATCCAATTCAGCTTCAGGGGAGGGCATGGGGAAGCAAGCCAAAGGGAGGCGTGGATCCCACAAAACAAGATCCTAAAGCTCCTCTTTAGAGACATGTGCAAGTGTTGGAGTACCTTGTTGGCGGTGGCACTCAATCTTGGATATGCAATCATTGCAATATGCATTTCAAGTTCTCATATACCTGACTCAAAGCTCATTTAATGGGGTTAACGGGAACGGGATTAGAAAATGTTCCAAGGTTGAAAAGACACAAATTTTGGCGTACATGAAAGAGCAAGAGGAGGCTAACTTGCAAGCTGCAAGAGCTAGATCTAAAGCGGAATTGGAGTACATATACCTTCATCCACTCAGCCAAACGGAACAAGTTAGCATCCAAGAAGGCTGAGGATTTAGTGTATGTACATTCCAATTTGTGCATCCTATCACACAAGACTAAAGGCTATATTAGAGGTCCCAACAAACTTTGGGATATTGATCCCGAGGCTAGTGACTTTGATGCTTCTGCTACTACTCTTGGCCAACTTTCACTACTTGGTATTGATGATGAAGATCCGGGAAATTCTACACAAGGGATGGATGGTGGGGCTAGTGGTAGTGGAGCTATCAATGGTATAAATTGAAATGATTATGAGGAAAATCTAGATATATTCTAGAATCTAGATTATAAGCATGCATGTATGAAACATTGAAATTCTAACCATGTTGAATGATGAAACTTTAGAACTTCAATGAATACAAAATATTCTGAGTGCTTTACCAGTTATCTCTTATGGTCCATGGACTAAAAGTCTAAAATTTTGAAAATGAGTACTATGCATATAATTTTTTTTAAAATTTATAATATATTGTACGGACATTTCCATAATGTTTCATACCAAAAGTTTTTTTGAAAATCGGTATTTCTACATTTCGGACCCGCACTGCACTCCGCTTTCTCGCACCATAGCTTATTACATAACATTAGAATTGAATTGAGATTTCACATAATATTCAATGTGGATATATATAATAATTACACCATCATTTATGTAGGAGAGAGTTTGACACAAATAATTTACATAATTACATGTTCAAAACACGGTGGCCTATAAAATTTGCCCTAAATGATTGCATATTGTTAGGATGTGGAGCCTGTTTTCATGTGAGAAAGTGTTGAAGACTGTACACTCGAGTACACGTACACTTTGCGTAATTGTCTTAAAACGTGCCTTATATATCGGAAACATGATTTTCTCATATGGGCGGGTTTTTTGACCCATAGGTTCATAAGATGGTTTTGGCCCATGGTTTTAATACCCACGGTTTTGTAAAACAGCTTAAGCAGTTGTCTACTTATATGGTTTTATGCATATGGTAGGGATTATGTAACATTGCAGATGTGTTTTGAATTTGGGTGTGAATTTTGTAGAGTTTGTTGAGCATAGCTCCAAATAGATCTGGGTATTGTATTGAGAGAGCGGTGGCTTGTAATAAAATCTGAACAAGTAATTCTTGGTGGACGTAGCCCAAATTGGGTGAACCACGTTAAATACTGTCTCTTTTGTGTTGTGTTATTTTATTCGCACTTTTATTTGAGATCTGTAATATTTTCTCCATATTAGTTCCTTCATTGCGATTACGTGAGGGATTATTCCGAATATTTTATCCCTTATTTCCTAACACATATCCATAACACATTCAAATTCACTATTGCATATAACATTGTAATAAAAAATAGAAGTAATGCATAACAATAATAATCTTACATTAAGCTAGTAATAACAAAACTAAAAATCAATTCCAAAAATATATTGAGTTTTTCCTTTAAAATTGATTTTAAAAAGGAACAATGGCACCTAGACCACATGTTCTATTGTGCAATATGCACATAAATGACATGAATTTTCAAGCCTTCAATCTTCACCAAAGGGAGCTATTGCTTCCCACCTTTTTCATATGACAGCATTAGAGCCGCATATATAAGCATCCATAATCTTCATTTGCTCCCTTCAATATCATGCATCAAGCCATTTTTTAACCCACAAAAATGGGGCATATAATTGCTACATGCTGAATGGAACAATCTCAATTTGTAAAGAACAGCACCATCCATCCAACCACCTCTTTGCATGATGGGTGTGTTTATTCAATAAAGCCTGCTCTATTTGTTATCTCACTTAAGTTGGATCTTCAACTTCTTTCCACTCAACTAGAATCCATTCATCACATTGATGGCAGAATGTGCAACTACAGGGGAGTGATGACTCAGCCTACAAAACCGTTAAATGTCATGCGCTGTTTTTAATTTTTGAGATTTCAAAAAAAGTGTTTTTATGAAGGGACGTCTAGACGTCCCCTGGCTGTACTGAAGACAGCTAGCCATCCCCACCGAAAAAATGGCATCCCCAAGCATTTCCAGAAAAAGAATTTTACAAATGGAGACATCTAGAGGACGTTTCTGGCCCGTCCCCACATCCCCGAAATGTCGCCTATAGGTGATGCCCCCAAAACACACGGGACACATCCCCAAGGTACACTGAACAACAACTTGAGTAAATATTAAATAAAATGCACTAAATCGAAAAACATAAACCTACATCTAATCTAATCGAGCACTGCTTTGATGTGAACAGTGCTGCTTTCATCATTCACAGCAGTGCTCAAATATCCACTGTTTTCACCATTCATGGCTGCAGGTTCTTCACGCCATCACAGCCTCCCAGCTTCTCCACAACACTAATAGGCAGCAAACAACAGAATCTCGATTTTTTTTAAAACCCTAAATACGAATTTCTGGTGGATTGTAATGATTTGAAGGGTAGAAAAACTGAAACAAAAAGAAGGGAATAAACCGTATGAATACATTTGCCAAATTCAATGAATTTGTTGGGTTTCTTTGATATCCAGGTATCTTTGAATTTTTCAATTAAATCCACTAAATGTGGTGACTTAGATACCAAATATGATCTGGACCAGTGGGGATCACATACTGGCAAACTGCGGTTATAGCATTGTCCATCATGTGTTTAAATTTGAAAATGATAAAAACAGAAACTAAAGCAAATGAAGGAAATAAAATTGCTCAGGGCACTCTAATTTCAGACCAGAATGAAAACTGAACCGTCAAGCTAATCAACATATAACTCTCCACAAAACCAAAACCAAAGACTAACAAACTCTTGCATCATTTAACTTACTTTCAGCATCCATATAAGAAGCCTCCTACTAACTACATAATCTCTCTGGTGTCTAAGCTAATACCTTGGTTTAAAACTAAAAAAATCCCCAAAAAATTAACATATATAGCTCTACAAGAAAAAGTCGTATAAAGACTATAACATCAAAAAGAGATCATGCTAATTAAACTGAGATTGTTTGATAGCAAAAGTTTCAGGTTTTATAAGCACTGATGATGATAGTATGTTGAGGATCCGTGTTCACAAAAAGGCACATGCAGAACCCTATCACCTCACCCTTGCATCAAACTATAATAATCAGAGAAGAAAACCTATTCAAATGCAAAAAAATTTAAAAAGAGTACAAATTTCAAATGTGATCTGCACATATTTCTTTGTGACAAATAAGCTCACACAATTATTTGTTCTACACTTTGGGAAAAGACAAACCTTCAATGACATCGATAAGAGAAAGACAACCAGCCTTATGCATAGCCTGAAGAGTTTGGGTGAGAGCATCGGACATAACTGCTTTCTTCTCTTTCAATTTGTCCTGTAAATTAAACAAAGACCAAGTATTATGCATTACAAATTGAAACTCCCCTGCTATTCAATGACGCAATACTAATAAATTCATGTATGAAATCTATTGACTACATAAATAACAGTTTTTCTTTCATGGCTTTTAATGTTTGTCCTGCAATGGTCTCTGTTAGCACATATTTAAAGTGGCTCGGCATAACTATAATTGTTTTTTGTTTTAATTCCCTTCCTAGGAAGTTCGCTATAATGGCATCAAGAAATGGGTTGGTCACCCATATAAGTAACTAAGTGAATATACTTCACATGTTGATATACATGGCAATTTCCAATTCGACTATAAACTCCACCATGAATATTAATAGGGTTCACGGTATCTCATTTCACTTAGTTTTCAGTTTCACTATTACGAAGTTTTCTCTCTTCAACCAAATGTACATATTTTATTGAAAGAAACCATTCTTACAAGTGCAACCAGACTCAATCCATAAAGGTGTAGAATTACATTTCAATTCAAAAATCAGAGCATTTTACTCCAATATGAGAGTAAAATCTTATTAACATCTTCTGTCCAGATCAGAGACTTGAGATTTAATTCATTTTACCACATTATAGTTAGGGGTTCAATACCCAGTCAATAAAAAGAAAGTTATAAGAGGTCATCACAAAACCATAATACAGTTCCAGCTCTAGTTTCAACTTATAATTCTAAAGAATGACACTGTAACCTTCTGCAAAAGTGTCGACTTACTTTTCGATGTTGTATCCTTCATCATTATTGTACTAAGACATCAATGTAGCTCAGCCTCCTCACAAAATTAATACGGTATGGTCATAAAGTTCTTCCTGCGAGTTCTCAATTTTTCAGAACTCATGCATTACTTTATAACCTGGCCTATTGTAGATAGCAATCTGTTGCGATAAAACTGAGAAAGTGACTACAGCTTACCTGTTTTTTATTTAACTAAGCTTCAGTGTGCATTCTTCTATTGTTTTAGTCTGATGTTTGCTGTCAAGAAATGCGTATTGAGTAAATTTAAGGTTTTGATACGACTGAATGTTCTAATTGTAGAAAAGGGTTTGGATTTGTTTTTATCATACATGATGGAACCAGAAATATCCATTAAAAACATAGAGCATCATGGAAACACGCAGGATTTCATGGTATGCTTCTTTTGGAAACTACCTTCACTTCAAAACTTAATTTATTCCACTACTGTCGTAAATGATCAATACGGTAAAGCAAAAGATGTTTAATTAAGCTTTTCTAGTTTAAAATTGACCCAATTATTCAGCCCGTCAAGAAAAATATTTACCATTGGTGAAATGGATTCATCACTCTCTTTGATGCCATGAACTGCTCCACTTGTCCCGTAAATTATAGTTGGAGAGAAAGAAGAGGATGTGTTAAAAATCTTTTGGAGAGTGACGAAGAAAAAGTTGTGGTGGAAAAGGCAGGAAGGGAAAGGACAATCTTCATGTATGTGGAAGTAAATGCTAAAAACTAAAAGAGGCAAATGAGTGACATATTCCAAATCTTGGGATATGTTGCCAACATGGCCACCATGAGGTCCATATAAAAGAGTTCCAAGAATAGTGTGAGAAATACTTAAAAGATAAATTCTATATACCCGAGGTGATTGTGGTATCATGTGCTCTTTGTATGCCTTTGTTCAAAATCTGTTTGATATTTCTCAGCACAAAAATAAGTCTGTAAGTTTAAATGTTGGAAAATCTAACCATTGTCATTAGTTGTAGTGATCACATTTCAATCCTGATTAAAATGTGATGGGGTCGGTTGAGACGTCGTCCCGCTGCCCAAGGACTAGTGAGGTGGACTCGTCCTGCTAAAAGCATGCTTTGGTGTGCCAGGTCACTGAGTCCTGCTTCGGCTAACTAATGTGAGGGTGAACCCATGTCTCGATACCTTGGTTACCAAAAATAAATAAACAAGCACCCCTAGGAAAAACCACGTATATACCAACAATCCAAATCATGGCTAAAAGATAAATCCATAATGCACAAAGGGAATTTTAAAAATACCGGAGAATATTTTCATGTGTCCCAAAGAGAAACATTGAAAACATATCTGACACAGAAAGGCTGCCCATGTGAAAAACACCTGCCCCAGGCCAAAAATTGCCCTTCAAGAGGAAATCAAGGGCCTGTACAAAAGTAAAAATTCCAAGAAGCTTGAAAGGAACCATATAGAAGCACCAGAAAAATGTAGGAAATAATATATTAACACCATAGAAAAATCGCACGAGTTCATGAAAGTATATGCCATGTACAGGTACATGGTACATTTTATGAATCCCCAAAAATTGGGAATGCGTGTATAGGAGCATACCATAGATAACAGATATTATACACAAAGGAAAATCAAAAACATTGAAAAGGAGTTTTCAGTAGTCGCAAAGATACAATGATCAAAAATAGATCTTACAAACAAAGGCTTCCAAACAAATGCCCAAATGAGAAATCACCTCACTGGCTGGAAATTGGCTTCCAAGGGAAAATCTAGTGTCCAATATGATAGTAACAGTCCCAAGAAAATTGAATGCAACTCTCACAAGTAATAAACAAGCACTAGGAAAAACCACATATATACCAACTGTCCAAATTATGGCTAACAGATAAGTCCATAATACAGAAATGGAAATAAAAAAATATTGGAGAATATTTTCATGCATCCCAAAGAGAAACGTTAAGAACAGATCTTGCACAGAAAGGCTGCCTATGTGAAAACCACCTACTCCGAGCCAAAAGATGCCCTCCAAATGGAAATTAAGGGCTCAATACAAAAGGAAAAATTCCAAGAAGTTTGAAAGGAACTCTCCCAGGTAAAAACAAGCATCCATAGAAAAAGAACCAATACACTGACAAACCAAAATATGAAAATTCAAATATTTTCTCCTAACAATAAAAAGTCGTCCAAACAATCTTTTATAATGCACTCTTAGCTTGGTTTACAGAGTCTTTTTGTCTTCTTTATGTCATCTTTCCTTGCATTTCTACAACCTCGTAGCTCTGACTTGTGGATGGCAGTTGGCACTATATCCGTCCAAACTATAGTATATATCCGTCCAAACTATAGTATTTTTTCTTCTTTGATTTGTCTTTCCTTACATTTCTACAGCCTCTTACCCCTGATATGATTCTCTATGCTAAGAATTTTCTGCAAATTGTGGATGGCACTATCATCCATCCATACTATATTCAACATCACTAGACACGTAAACTTGGGATTCCTCACGGTTTTTCTTCACGAATTGCAGACAGACTGATCCCCACATTCCCTACGGTGACAGGATTTGTCATTTTTCTCTCCAAGAGTTGGAGATGAAAGCGCACTTTATTTTTAAGTGTCCCATCTACTACAAGATTCAAGGGAGATACTATTCCTTGTACAGCGATTCAAGCGGCTCACTCACTACCTTTTATGCTATCTCAATCAAGGTGCTTGGCTCCCTATCTTTTAGAAGCAGTAAGCTTCAAGTGCCAGGTTTTGAAGGGCACCTCAAGGACTACTAGATCTGTTAAATCCTTCCACCCTATTCCATTGGTCGGAAATGTTAAGTGTCCATTGGATGCTACAATTACCCACTCGAATGGTGAGAGATTCACAAGGCCACATCTACTTCCATGTGCAGCTATCAGAGCAAATTGATCCTACTTGTCTCACTCTAGACATGGTGGATTTGTTGTTTTCAGGTCAAGAGGGTCAGCTCTGCCTCCCTGTTCACATTCCATGAGATTAGATCAAACAAATATTAACAGATTCCGCTCTACTACTGGAGGACCATTGGCCACGGATGTTAGGAATTTCTGGGAAGCATTCTTTGCAGCCCCGGGAACACCCAGAAAACCCACCCAGTTTAGGGTATTCTTCCAGGGACATCATCGGAACCTGTTATGGTTCCTTCATAGTGATTAATGGGGCTGCTAATCCCTTTGATTATAATTGGCCTTCATGGCCTACTCCAGCCCTTTTTCTTTCTTCTTTGGCAGAAAGTCTTTTTCTCTTATGGCAATTTTTAATGATTTTAATACATGGAATTTTCTTTTACATGTTAAGGGTTTACCCACTTGGGTTCAACCCCTAGTTAGCATCTATTATTAGTGTATTCTTAACTGAATTTTTTTAACTTGTGGCCTCTATATACAGATTCTTTTTGTCTCCTTCATGCTGTCTCTGCTGATTATGTTTTTGAGTCCCACTGACCTATTCTGGTCATTCACAGACATTGATATAATTGCGTTCTTTATTTCTAAAAGGGTCCTGCTCACTGTGCTATGCAAGGAACTATCCTGATCTATGAATACAGTCAGGTATGGCTGAGTGACGTCATAAAAGAATCCTATCCCCTAGATAAAGGTACCCACACAAGAGCATCATAACAGCTATGCATATACACTGAATTTGTCTGATCCATGCATCAGGATGTGGAAACAAACAAATCTATACAGAAGTGGAAAACCTACCAGTAAAATGGGTAGCAGTAAACGTGAACCCCCACTGAAATCTTTTCTTAAACCTTTTGCCAGATTTCCAGTTGCTTGAACACCCTCCACCCCAACAGCTAAGTTGACATCTGTGATAAGCTGCCCAAAGAAGAGAATTTTCGCAGCCATGCTCAGATCCAATATATCCAAATTCTTGATATTTGAAGTAATTTGACACACAGAAATCATACCTTCTTCAATGTTCTACAGACTTCAGAAAAATCTCCAGGAGCAATTTTTTTACTGATGAAAGTTTAGTGAGCTCTGCTACTGCATCCCGTCTTTCTGACCATTTTGCAGCTTTCTACAAATTTAATGAAAATAAATTCGCTTTATCATCCAAAGCTTTCTTGCTCCCATGTGTCAAAGCAAACATCAAATTTAAAACTGAAACCATGTTATCACCTAACCCTGAAAAGCTGCCCTAAGATAAATAACTATCCAGGTATTAAGATATTCCACATAAAAGGAAAAATCTGCGCAAGGAAATAACAACAGTAATTCTAAGAAAATCAAAGAGATCTTGGGAAACATACCACTCCCTCCCAAAATCCTGACTTTTCCAATGGAATCAATATGTCGACAGGGTCAACTAGATCATACTCATCACTCTCTTGCGGACCTAAAGAAAATGAACAAGTACTTCAGTACCACATTCCTTATGTCCGTTATAATCATAATAGTTACCAAAAGAAGTTTAAACAAGAAAGCCAATTAATACACTGAGTAAAATGCATGAAAGGGATGAAGATGAGCTTTTTAGAAAATATTTAATGAAACTTTACTGCTTACCAGAAGTAGCAGCTTCACAACTGGCCTGGGACACACCACTTCTTCCACAACTTCTTGATCTAACTCCTTTCGTTGCTCTGATCTAATGAGAAACAAAGCAAACTATCAATTGGGCCTATTAAAATCTAGAGATTGAGACATCACTTGTATGTACATTTAATTATTCACCAAAGCTACAATATAGAAGAAAGAGTAAAAAGGTGAATTCTTAATATATCATTTATAGTACATACAGATGGGTCAGCTATCATGTTCTGAACTCTTTTGTTGACAAAAGGTAAGTTTATATTATATCAAAAAAGAGGAGCTACAAATAGAACAGGCATGAGAGAGTTGATCGCAGAGACCAGACAATGAAATATTAATTACAATGAGGCTTCATACCAAAAGAGCCATTCAAGAGATTCACCATATCTCGAGTCTTGATTCAGACAACAATATTGATTATTCTTCTATAACTCTTTGTATATTCTGACTTTAGGTCTACCTCCTCTTGTTTATTTCTATGGCTTCAGAGATTTGATTTCCGATACTTCACTTTTAGTTCTTGGAGTTCCATTTGGCACTCTCGAGTCTTAATTAGCTATTCTAACATGCTATACTTTGAAGTCCCATTAACCTACTTTGGTCATTTGAAAATTTTAACAAATGCTTACGGTGTTTGTGTGCTGAGTGGGTCCCCTTGACTAGCAATTATTACCAAACATACATGAGGAAATATATGTCATTACGTTAATGGCTACTCGTGGAGATTGTCTTGAGATGACTCAAACAGTAAGTAAAAATTCCACAAAAAAGTTAATAAACATTAAAATGATTTTTCCTTTCCTTATGTACTTCTTAATTCTATGTGGTCCTCTTCACTTTTCATTAGTTAGTTTGCAAACGGAATTGGATTTTTTGGATCACTTTTGTGACCTTCATTAGATGGCAGTGCAACTTTGAAACATTGTGCATATGGTCTTTAATGCCTCCAAGGCTTGCTGCAATGCCCAAGAATAGGCCAACAGACAAAACAAATGTGGGATAAATGTGCCAAATTGATGAGAAAACATGACAATCATAGTTAACTAAGACTCCGGGACGGTGGGACACGAGGACGGAGTTTCCAAAACAGCAAAAAATTTCCAAAATTTGGGGACGGCAGGGGACAGCTATTAAAATAATATATAAAATTATAAATATTAAAAATATACAGATAAATTTTTAAAAAATTATGAATAGCAATTCATATTTATATATCAGTCCACCATGTGCATACAGTCCACATTCAGACGTCCATATTAAAAACTCGCAGCATACATATAGCTATACTAATGTTATATGTCCATATAACTTTTAATATTAATATGTATGCTACTGGTTTTCATAGCATGTTGTTACAGTCCATGTGCATTTGTGCTTGAAAATTTTTGTATTCATATATCACTCTTGTTTCTTAATATGTCTTTGTAATACAATACAGTCGGGTTATGGTTAACAGGTAAACATTTATAAAGAGAAAACAATAAACAAATTAATTTTTTTAAATTATAAAATATATAAAAATTATAAAAAAACCAGAAGTCCCCGAAACATTTCAGGGACATCCAGCCGTCCCCGTCATCCCCAAACGTCCCATACGTCCCCGGGACATTTCTCCTCCTCTCCAAATGTCCCGGGGACGTTTCCTCTGCTCCTTGGCCTGTGGGAAACGTGGGGAAACATTTCCCCACACGTCCCGGCATCCCCAAAATGTCTGGGATGTCCCGAATTCAGGATTTTGGGGGGGAGGCGTCCCCACATAACTATGATGACAATAAACAACAATTAAAGGGCAAATAAAAAGTAGAATAATCTACAAATGAAATGAGAACATAATACTATAACAAAGTATGCAAGAACAAAAAGGAAATAAAGCAAATGTTAACTGTAATATCTAAGTTCTGTACGTGAGCAGACTACAAAAAAATACAACTTGGTGTAGAGAATTGTGTATTGACTAGGATGGGCATCAGGATGGAGGGTGTTGTATGTGTACAAAAGTGTGTGTAAAATCCGTGTGCTCCAATGCTAAGTAGGGTGTTGTGTGTGTAAAAAGTGTACCTCAAGGGATGTGTCTGGAATCATAGCATGGGAGAGTGAGCTGCATATGAGACAGCATGGTGCCAAGTTGTGGACTGACATCTCTGATATCCTGTTGTAGGAGATGTGACTATGGCTGTAAAATGTGTAGTGCAAGAGAAAATGTGATTCATCTCAAGAATCTACAGAGCCGTCAAATATTTTTCTCATTCAAAGATGGCAAGCATTGGTAAGATCCACAGTGATATGGGTTTCTCTTATCTGTGCCAGGCAAGGGGTGGGGGTGTGAGGGGAGGGATATGACTAGCATTCTCCATTGAACTAGGCACAAGCAAAGGAAACAATAACTTTTCTTGAGGTAATCATACCCGTACATGGATCAGTTTTACATCCTTCCATCAGCTTTTGAGAATGACTGCAGACCTGGAACAGTGGAAACTGATATTTTCATGAACACAAATATTTATTAGTACAGAAGTAATGTATTTGTATCCCATTGTTGTTATCCAGTCGTGATTCAATATGTTGTTATTCTATGTATTTACAACAATCTTACTGGTATGTATCTGCATGTGTTTTAACTTTAAGGCTAGCTTTTCCAAGCAAGGAGTGCTTGTAATGTACCATCAATTATTATTCATCAAGCATCGTATATTTATGTATATGTATATGCATAGATAATTTTGTTTTAATTATTCAAAATGCATGTCTTATCCGTATACAAGTCTACAATTGTACTATACCATTAACTTCTTTACCTAGGAGTTGGGAAGCATGGGTACGTCCCCTACCCCTGCGAACCCCCCTAGTATGTACCCAATACGGATCCATCCCAAGTACAGTATGGGTACGTCCCGAGTACATCATATATGTACCTGGGGCATACCCCCTTTTGGTGTTACAAAAAAATGTTTCTTTAATGTTGACTCAATCTATGCATAAAAAATACTCTAAACTCACAAATGAATAAAAATCAAACCCTAAAATCCTCTAAAAGCTATAAAAAGGCACTCAAACATTACCAAAAGACACAAACAAATCATTGTTGGTTTTTTCAAGTGTAAGAGCAAAGAGCCAAAGACAATTGAGGAGGCAGCCATTGCAAGAAGGATTTGTTTGGAGGTAGTCATTATAAGGAGGACGAGATTGGAGGCTGTCATTGCTTGCAAGGAGGTCAAATTTGCTTACAGGCAGTATTGTTTCATTGATTATTCAAAGGAGACATCATGTTTAGAGGCGGCACTTGTTTGAGTTTCATTGCAAGGAAGATCTATGTTTGGAGGCAGCCATTGTTTGTTACTTACTGCCCTTGCTATTTACATGTATTATTTATTTAATTCAGCCTTTTCTTTTGTTTTTACTTTTGTTTATTTGTTACATTTTATATTTTACTTTTATCATTTATGATCATGATCTTTATTTTAGAATCTTAGATTTTAAATTTTTAATATTTATCATTATGTTTAAATATTTTTTAAAAATCATTTTCCGTTGTATATTTTTTAAAATTTAAATTAGACGAATGATATGTAATTTTGAACATCATAGACTCTTCTTGTGACCTTATTCTAACTTCTGTGTATGCTCTTCTCTTGCCGCTAACGTGACCTGGAGAAATGTAATTTTGAACATCATAGACTCTTCTTGTGACCTTATTCTAACTTCGAGTATGCTCTTCTCTTGCCACTAACGTGACCTAGAGAATAAAAAACAAGGTAAGAAAATTAATATTTAGTAAATATTGTCACTTGATCAATTATGTAGAAGAAATATATTTTTTTAACATCCTAACTTTGTGCATGTTCTCACCTCGCGCCTTTATGGTGATCTTGGTGATAAAAAATAGATTAGGATGGCATCAAGCCCTGCTTTAGGTGGAGTGCAAGAAGGCCCACAAGCTTCAAAACACATCAGTTCTTGTGAAATATGATAGTGGTTCTCCTCTTTGGAGACATGACAGTGGTAGAAAACCTTGTTGGTGGTGGGGGTCGTATTTGGATATGGTGTGGTTGTCATGCTCAATACAAATCCTTATATAGTTGACTGAAAATACATTAAATTGGGCTTGGTGGAGAGAAGATAAAGAAGTGCCCCAAACTATCAAAAGAGATATTGGATAAGTACCTGAGAGAGCAAGAGGAGGCTGATAAACAAACTGAAAGAAATAGGTCTAGAACAATTCCTTTGCAAAGAAGGCCTTCAACAAGACCACCCACACCTACATCTTCTACTCATCCTTTCATCCAAACTCAAATTCAAACTCATGCTCGCCCACTTGATACCCTTTACATGAAGAGACCTCACGAAAAAGGCCAAAAGAAGCACTAGAAAAATCATTCAATAATGAGAAGAGGGACATTGCTGATGAGTTGGTTGCTCGATGCATTTATGCATGTGGGTTATTCTTCAATGTATTGAAGTCTCCATAGTGGTAACAAATGTTGAAGGTCATCACTAAAACTCCATAAGGGTACAATGGCCCACGTTACAAAAAAAATTGAACCGTGCTCTTGGCCAAGGAATTGGAGCACATTCAAACTTATTTGCAACCAATTAGAGATTCATGGAAGGATTTAAGGGTTTTCCTCATTTCAGATGGACGGTAAGATGCTCGAAATAAACCCCCGATACGTATTGTTGCAATGTGTCGTAAAGGGGCAATGTTCCTAAAAGACACGATTGTGAAGGGGAAACCAAGATGCACAGGTTTATTGCCGACATTTTGATAAAGGTTATTGAGTTGGTGGACCCCAAAATGTTGTCCAAGCCATCACAGATAATGTTACAAACTATAGAGTAACAAGTTTAATTATAGAGGGTAGATACAAGCACATATTTTGGACCCCTTGTGTTGTCCACTCCCTCAATTTGATGTTGCAAAAGATTGGGAAAATCTTGTGGATCGAGCAAATTTACATAGAGGCAAATGACATTCAAATGTTTATCACAAACCATCATATGTCACGGGCCATATTCAAGAGATTATTGAGGTTGGACTTGTTGAAGGTTGCAGAGGCATGATTTGCTTCTCACACACTCGTTTTGAGATGACTTGTGAAGGTAAAAGAGGCCTTAAGCAATATGGTGATCAGCAATGTTTGGACTATGTAGAGGCAAGCAAGCACAAAGAAAGTTACAAAAGTAAAATCATTGGTCCTTGATGATGAATGGTGGACCAAGGTTGTGTACTTGCTCGCTTTATAGAGCTAAGTTTATCCAAGAACAAATACGTAGATATTGATGCAGCGTGCATGGGAGAGATTTATGATGGAATAGACTCTATGCTCAAACGTATGAGAGAGGTCATACAAACAAAAGAGCAAGATCCGAAGAAACCTTCTACAATGAAGTCAAGAGTGTGGTCATGAAGAGGTGGAATAAAATGACCACCCCATTACATCTTACTTATGCACTCAACCCAAAGTATTATAGCTTTAAAATACTTAGGCTACCTAATAGGCAACAACCATATGATGACTTTAAAGTTGCAAAATAGCAATCAATTTTCCCTGATCCATCTATAGTTAGTGTGGTCTGCAACGAAATGGCATGTTTGTAGCTTCAAAAGGCAACATGGGAGAGGTTGAGGCTCTCTTTGACAAGTACACCATGAGCCCAATCAAATGGTGGTATGTACATGGCCATGATGCCAAGTACCTATGACTTATCGCCATCAAAATTCTCTCACAGTATAACATTTATTGAAAAATTTATTAAGTTACTAACATATTTTTTGTACATTGTTAGTATGTTACTAATTTGAAATTTCCAACAAACTTTTTTGTAATGTGACTAGTAATTCTTTCGCAAAGCATAAATGGAGAACATATGCCTTTATCCACTCACCAAACAAAACAAGTTGACATCCAAGAGTACTTGAGGATTTAGTTTATGTCATTTCAAGTTGTGCCTCCTATCACACAAGCTTGAGGACTATATTAGATGTCCTCACAAACTTTTGGCCTCCTTCCAGGGACTACAGACTTGGATGCCTCTGCAGCCACTCTTTCCCAACTTTCAATATTTGATGGCAAAGATGACATTCAAGGGAGTCCAAAAGGAACGGAGAGCGGAGCTATTGAAAGTGGAGCTAGCGGGAGTGGCATGTAGGAATTTGATTTTGAGAAAAATCTAGATGCTATATTCTAGATTATTTGTATTCATATTGCCACGTGATTAATGAAAATATTAAATTTTAAGTATATTGAATGTTTTGAACCTTGATCCTACTATATTTTTCAAGTTTTGTATTTCTTATAATCTAAAAAATGAGTAAAATTATATATAAAATTTTAAAATGTGTGTGTACGTACACCTGCGTATCCAAGATATACCATACCCAAGGGTTTTTGAAAATCGACGTATCCATGTACTCGAACCCGTAATTGTACTTGTATCTTGGCAACATAGCCTAAGGGTGACCGCCTACCCTTATGTATGCGTGATTTAATGTCATTCTCCTAATTGACAAACTTACCACTTTATCCCTTACTAAATATGATATGTACAAATCCCAAAACCAATGTAGCATGAAGACCACAATGAATTAACACGTCATATCTAACCACAACACAATCACCATCTAGAAACATAAAATTGGCAACTTCAATATACTTAAACTGTTGCGCAACCATCAAGACACGTGTGTAATAAAATGAAAACGGAACTTTTCCTCGCCTTATTTTCTAGAAAGTATATTTTGTATGAAAAAAATTATATAGTTTAAGATGCAAATATTATTTATCATAACATTTGGCATTCAGTTAGCATTATCAGTTTATAAGAAGTGTTTTTATTATTATTTTATCTTATCTTATACATAAAGTGTGGTTAATTCCTCTTTATGAGGCTAGAATATCTATACATATATAAATATAGATATATTATACGGCAATATCGAAGTCGCACCCGTGGCAAAACAAATTTACATACCAACGAACATTCGCCATACCTGAACTTGTACCCAAAACAAACCAGTAACTTCGTCCAAACTCCCATTTCAATTTGTGGTTGAACTTCAACAAACAAGTCAAAAACACAAGGAGAACACACAACTACAAAAGAAACGTTTGCACTTTTGGCTGGAATTGGAACATCCCAAGGATCCATGCCCACCTCTTACACATACTAAGTTGTGGGGTGAGGACTTCATGCAAGAGAGGGCTAAAATAAAAAAATTATACACAATAGACGGAGGCCTTCTATTCTTGATGCATCAACATTGTTTGCCCTTCTTATAGGGATGCTTCAAGGTTTTGGTTAATGTGAAAGGATAAGGTTCTTTAAAGGAAGGTTGCAAAGCATGTTTGCAAAAATATACAACTTGCAAATTCATTTCCAAAGGGCCATGTTGCATGGTCACATTAAAAGGAGGCATTTCATAAGATTCCTATTGCAGGTCAATCTTATTTTCCCCTAGAAGAACACATACTTAACAACATAAATTATTGATAGAAAATATTCAAAAGTTAATTTCTTGATGAAGGAGATGAAGAAGACGTGTGAGGACATTGTGTTCAATTATCAAGGATGAGTGGAGGGTATACAACTTGCAAATTCATTTCCAATGGCCATGTTGCATGGTCACATTAAAAGGAGGCATTTCATAAGATTTCTATTGCAGGTCAATCTTATTTTCCCTAGAAGAACACATACTTGCAACATAAATTATTGATAGAAAATATTCAAAAGTCGATTTCTTGATGAAGGAGATGAAGAAGACGTGTGAGGACATTGTGTTTAATTATCAAGGATGAGTGGAGGGTATTGTATCATCAAGGATGTGTGAACAGACTTAAGGTACCAACCACTCATCGATATCATTGTCACACACACTAGTAGTTCTTTCTTTAGCATCGATGATTATTCTAGAAAGCGCAAGGATGCTTAGTTTCAATCTCAGATTTTGAAGGATGCCATAGAGAAGATTGGATCCTTCAATGTCATGCAAATAGATACAAATGCAGCCAATGTTTGTACAAAATCAAGAAGGTTATTGGAAAGTATGTTGCAAGCATGCGATTAACATCACATTAAAGAACATTGGCAAGATCGTGCGGGTGAAACAGGTTGTGATGATTGATAGACGTGCAAATATTTAAATTAGCATCATTTAGATCTTTTTGAAGAAAGAACACCTCAAACCTGTGGAGGCAAGATATGCCTCTTATTTCATATTTTAAATTGGATACTTGAATTGTTGCACCAGTTGCAACTTATGATACTAAACAGTGAATCAATTAGGTAGGCATGAGCAAAGACAAATGAGGGTAAGAGACACAGAAAAATGATGCTTAGAGATGAGTTTTGGGTGGATGTTAAGTATATTGTCTTTCATGGCACCCACTGTCATAGTCATTTGATATGGTGAGATGAATGCCCCTAACTTAGGGAGATCAATTAGACTATTGATAGCATGTCAGGTCATATGACAGAGGAAATTCATGATAGGGACCACACCTTAGCATCCTATGAACAGTATATGTAGGTTATGGTTATAAGGAGATGGGAGAAATTTAACACCCCATTACACGTGGCAATGTATGCAGTTAAATATAGGAATTTAATGTTATGATGAGGTGGAATTTTATACTTCACTTATAATTTGTGATATTAGATATTTATGTTCCTCTACTATCAATTGCATATATGCTCCACTCTGATTGAATCCACAATGTGAATCCACTTAGTCACTCGAATGAATGAACAGGGAAGAACTGATTTAATCCATCAACAATCAATAAATCTGATGAATTCAGTGCCTCTAAATAAATGAGTGAAGAATCAAACTTCATGAAAGAATGGTCTCTAAACCCCCATGGGTTTATAAAGGCACCAAAACAAAACCTCCAGCTCAAACAAGAAGTTAAAGAGTCAAAAAAATGAAGCCCGTCTCTTTGTCATTTGAACTGTGTCTTTTCCACTTGTGAAACCGCCGTTTTCGACAGTATTGGCAGTTTCAAAACCGCCAGAGCGGTTTGCAAAATTGCCACTGACATTTGTGCAATCACCACTAACACATGTGCAACTACCACCTGCTTCCACAGGCAGTTCTGCAACCTTGAAAAGTTCTCTAATGTTCGAAGGGCATAATGTTTGCATACAAACTCGAAATCAAGTCCCTTTTTTTGGAAAGTGTGTATTTTTTTCAAGAAGAACCCAAATATGTAATCAAAACATACATATGACAAAGTCCATACTCAGTAAAAGCCTTTTAATAGGAAGCTATCTGTTTTTCTTAGGACTTTGGCATGTTTCAACCCTATTTGATAGCCGATTGTTTCACCAACTAAATTGGATGATCTTCATGATCCATTTTTGGATCATACACCCCAAATTAGAGGCTTTTGGTCCCACAAGATCTTATAATGAAAAGACACAGATTATCTTCTCAAATGGGATACCCACCCTGTCATCTTCTTGGACTGCACTTTGTTCCTTTCTCACTTGTAGAGAGTCTACCCAAACTGAAACCTGCAAACCCATGATGTAAAAAGAGTCTATAACCCCTTTCAATCTCAACCAAGTGACCTTCTTGCACTCGTAGTGTCTTGGTCTTCCCTTGGTTGATCCTCTTAGCCTCTTCAACACACAAGCTTGACACCTAGAGTTAAGCTCTCCCTTTAAGAGATGTTATTCAAAATCCTCTTTGTTGTCAACATCCCCAACAAGTGAAGAAAGTACATTGCATAATGTAGGTGGTGCTATAACAGGTCATCACTTTTATAAATTGCTCTTATCTTGGGTCTTACAATTCAACAAATGCAACATACATGGATTACAAATACACAATTCCATTTACAACATTGCCCTTCTTAGGTCTTGCAAAAAAATTTGCATCAAAACAAATGCAACATACATTGAAAGAAACATAATTCAATGAAGAAACATGGATGTCAAAGCACACATACATCAAAACCATCAGTCTTCTTGTGTTGTGCTACTTACCATGGACGCATCTCTCACCTTTTGATGTCTTGCCACTTCGCCTCCCTCCATGGAAGAACACTCCAGCTCATGAGCATGCTATAAGATGCCCCATAGATGGAAAACTCGCCAAAAACTCGCCGACTTTTAAAAAACTCGCCAAAAAACAAGTAAAAACGGTTAAACCGCTGAAATACTCGCCAAAAACCAGGAAAAAGGGCTCGCCGAGTTTTGGCGAGTACTCGCCGAGTTAACTCGGCGAGCCCGTGCAAAAAACTCGCCAGACGCGGCTAAAACGCGGAAACACGGATTTCAAAGGCAAAAAACACTGTTTTTACGCGGTTTTGGCTCTTTTTAAGGCCCTCAACTCCCTCATTGTCACTCACACAACCATTTGAGCTTGCATTGCTTGTGTTGAGTGGATTTTGGAGCGAATTCGAGGAGAGAATTTGGAGATTTGCATTTGGAGGTAGGTTTTTTTTTTTTTTAATTCTTTGAAGTTTTTCCAAATTTTGAATATATTATTTAGGTTTTATAGATTCCTATTGTGATTCTAAATACATGTAATGTAAAATCGAATGCTTGTACTTTTTTTATACTCATTTGCAGCCAGAGGTATGTAATTTTATTTTATTTTAACGCAAATTCATTGTAAATTAGTTAAATTTTATGTATGTGTATTGTAATCGATTCGTTGTGTAATTCTAAATACATGTAATGTAAAATTGAATGCTTGTAATTTTTTAATACTCATTTGCAGCTAGAGGTATGTATTTTTTTTTAATTAACGCAAATTCATTGTAAATTAGTTAAATTTTATGTATGTGTATTGTAATCGATTCGTTGTGTAATTCTAAATACATGTAATGTAAAATTGAATGCTTGTAATGTATTTTTTTTACTTACGCAAATTTGTTATTCAGGCACGTTTTGTTTTTAAAATTAAATTAAGTTTACGTTTTCTAATTTTTTAAATGTGCATTGTGTTGCAGATTAGAGCTTAACAATGGCATCAGGCTCGGCATCAGGTTCGGCATCTGAATCACTAGCAGGGACCGTTCCTCCGAATGCCCGTTCCATAGCATGGAAGTATGTTGTACGTGGAACTTGTGCGGGCGAAATTTTTGCACTTTCTGTAACAAGAAAATGAATGGAGGCATCAATCGTTTGAAATATCACCTTTCAACTATTCCTTGCCGAGATGTTACAGTTTGCCCCAACGTGTCAGAAGAGGCAACGCGAGAGATTAAAGCAGAGCTGGCAGAGTTAGAGGAGAAAAAACTAGAGAACGCAAGGTTGAAGGCAGCCATAGCACAAGCTATTAGACCTGGGGCTGCAATGGAAGAGAATTTAGACGATGATGCAGCAACAATTGTGGGCTCTACTCGTGGTCCACGCATACGAAGAGGAAGAGCCGGAAGAGGCTCATCTTCATCGAGTTCGAGCAAAGGCATACCGAGTTTTTTTGTGGCAAGGAACACACCTGGAGCACAACCTTCATTGGATGGTGCATTCTGGAACAAAGATATGCACGAGGAAGTGGATAAAGCTTGTGCAAATTTTTGGTACTACAACAACCTGCCATTCAATGTGGCAAAGAGCCCATACTGGGAGTACTTGGTGACAACGTTGACAGTTGTAGGGAAAGGGTACAAGGCACCCTCTCCAAAAGATTTGAGCGGGAAATTACTTGAGGGTGCGATTGCAGATGCCACTACCATGCTAGAAGAGCACAAGAAACAATGGAAAAAATTCGGATGCACCATTCTTTCAGATGGGTGGACGGATGGAAGGAACCGCACCCTTGTTAATTTTTTAGCAACTTCAAACGGTGAGATGGTGTTTTTAAAATCTATTGATGCCTCTAACATAATAAAAAATGCAGAAAATTTGAGTGTTATGTTAGAGACAGTTGTATTAGAGGTTGGTGTACAGAATGTTGTGCAAGTTGTCACAGACAATGCAGCAGCATATGTGGCAGCTGGGAGACTATTGCAGGAGAGACATCCATCACTCTTTTGGACTCCTTGTGCAGCTCATTGCATTGACCTTCTTTTGGAGGACATAGGCAAAATTGATTGGGTGAGGTTAGTTGTAGAAAATGCAAGATCTATAACGAAGTACATATCAATCACCCTTGGGTTACGAGCTTGCTGATGAGTACACACAAAGGGGAAAGAACTTGTTCGAGCCGGTGTCACAAGTTTCTGAACTAACTTTTTGACGTTGCAAAGTATTTCTAGTTTGTTGACATCTTTGAAACAAATGTTTGTGAGTCAAGCATGGCTAGACTCACAATATTCAAAGAAAGCTGACGGAGAGAGGGTTGCAAAGATAGTTTTTGATGATATCTTTGCAAAGAGAGCTATAGAGATCATCAAGGTAATTTCAAACTTCGATTTATATTTCATTCCTTTATTTTAATTTGTTAAATTATAAATATTAAATATATTGTTCTACTTTTCACTTTTTTATTTCATTTCTAATATGTATTGTAACTTGTAAGTTTGCAATCTTACATTTTAATTTGTGTGTAGGTGTCAGAGCCGTTGGTGAGAGTTTTGCGTTTGGTTGATGGGGAGCAAAACCCCATGGGGTTTGTATATGAGGCCATGGATAGGACCAAAGAGTCTATCCAAAACTATTACAGGGGGGATATCGTCAGATATGGTCCCTTTTGGGAGATTATTGATCGGAGGTGGAACAATCAACTCCACCAACCTATTCATGCAGCGGGGTACTACCTCAACCCCAAGTATTTCTACTCTGACAGCTTCACAGATGTGAATGGAGAGGTTATGGAGGGCCTTTCGACATGTATTGAGAGGATGATACCGGATGTTGAGACGAGGGACCTCGTCATTTTAGAGCTGCAGAGTTACAAACATGGTAGGGGGAGACTCTTTTCATCGGTGCTAGCTATTCGAGGGAGAACCACACAGTCACCAGGTAATACCAAGTTACTTAGAATGTTTACCAAGTTACTTATTAGTTACATATTTGATTTTATTAAT
This sequence comes from Taxus wallichiana var. yunnanensis, assembly GCA_018340775.1. Classification (NCBI taxonomy): domain Eukaryota; kingdom Viridiplantae; phylum Streptophyta; class Pinopsida; order Cupressales; family Taxaceae; genus Taxus; species Taxus wallichiana. Next base: position 87,772,037 of record CM031238.1, read on the forward strand.
TAATTATAAATTTTTGATTATCTTGTTAAATGTTTGTAGGTTCTTGGTGGGAGGATTGGGGAGGGAATACCCCAAATCTTCAAAAGTTAGCCCTCAGAATTCTATCTCAACCTTGTAGCGCTTCTGGATGTGAACGCAACTGGAGTTTGTTTGAGGCCATTCACACGAAGAAGCGCAACAAGTTGACTCAAAAAAGACTCAACGACTTGGTTTTTGTGCAATACAATCTCCGGCTTCGCACAAAAAAAGTTGAGGCGACATCAGAGGAGCTCATTGATTTGGATGAGATAGATCCATACAGTGAGTGGACTGGGCAAGAAGAGGAAAACCCTGCATTCACAGCGGACGAGATTGCTTCTTTTGAGAGGGAGGCTATGGAGGGAGAAGCACTAGCAAGACTCCGAGGAGATATTGGACTGGATGACATCTTTGGAGGTGATCTCCAACATGCAGCAGAGGAGCCACCAGCACCACCATCTAGTTCTATGATCGAGCCAGATTCGCAGCCTTCTAGGAGGAGCGTGGAGACGCAGCCGAGTGTGGGGACTAGTGGAGCCAGAGGCACTAGACCCTCTCCCCAATATTTCTCTAGATTGGGGAAGAGGAAAATGTAATTTATTGTATATTGTAACTTGCATAGATATGAAATTTATGATGATATTTTTCAATGTCAATCATCATAAATTCATATTACTTATCAGCCGGTTGTCGTATTCGCATGATGATGCGATTTTGTATTGTATTTGTATTCAAATCTAATAGAAAACACTTCTCCAACATTTTATGGGCTCATTTGATACATTTTGTAGCTATGTGTTGCTTAAAATTTATGTTTTTTAAAAAAAATTGAGTATTTTTTAAGTTGTCGAGTATTCCCGAGTATTGGCCGAATATTGGCGAGTTTTTGGCGAGTTTTTTTTTTGGGGGTCTGGCGAGTTTTTGGTTTTGGCGAGTTTTCCTACTATGAGATGCCCAATACATCTATGCCAATTGCTGCCATACCAAAACCTAATTTGGAAAACCTGCTGCAACCATTTGCTTTGTGCATACAACATGCTACAAACTTTGCTACAGCTATTACAATTTGTTAAATGCATACCAAAACCAACATACGCATGCTACAGCAATTCTGATTACAAAAAAATCAGCTTATACCTCCATGCTAAAATCATGGTAAACATGCCAACTTACATTTGACATGAACATGAGAATGCTGAAAATGATGCAACCTCTTTGCAATGGGCTGCTCATACATATGCTTCTCAAATGGGATAGTGCTCCATATCCACTCTCAATGAGTGAAATACCTCCATACTTGCTCATACACAATGAGGTTAGTTCCCAACATGCTTCTTTCAACAATGGAAACCAAAAAAAAAGTACTTTGGAGGTGCTTACATATGCATGCTACTCAAAATCTGAGTTTTGCAACTATCCTTCTAAGGATTGATCTCTTACCATTTTTACCTCTTGGCCATGGTGATGGGTGCTCCTCTATGGGTTGCTCCCTCTTGATGGATTCTTCCTTAGATAGGTGGGCTTCTTCATGTGCCTCCTCTTGGGTTGTTGGTTCTTGAACAACTCCTTTATTTGCTACCTCTTTCTTTGGAGGTGCTTGAACAACTTCTTCATTTGCTACCTCTTGCTTTGGGGTGCTTGAAGAACTTCCCTCTTGCTTGTAGATGCCTCTTCCTTCTTGGAGTGCCCTTCGCAATTCTTCGGGTGAAGTTGTGGATGGAGTTTCCAACATTTTGCATGCCAATGCCCACTCATGTTGCAATGAGTGCAATAGTTCTTGCCCATTCTCTTGGACAACATGACCTTCTCCACATTCTTATTTGGAGATTTGTCCTTACAACTTGCATCCTTCCTTTTTAAGGGCATAGGCTTCTTTTGGATGGACCTTTTCTTCCAACACATGGCCATAAAATGGTTATTCATTCCACAAAAAAGCATGGATATGCATACCAACAATTTTATGCTACATGGCCACTCTTCTTGCATTTAAAGCAAACAATGGAAGATTTCTTCTTTTCATAACTCTTTGGAATGCCCTTTGTGCAAGCATGATGAAGTGGTAGTGTTTTATCTCCTTTTGGATGTTAACCTCTAGTTGGAGATGTTTGGCATTCCTCTTAGATGCTCTTCCCATGGTTGAAAGGTTGTCCCCTTCTTGATTCCAGCTTGCATTCACTCCCATGGAGTGACAATTTGTTGTTGTCTTCTTCTTGGAGACTCTTCTTTGCCCTTGGAGGTGGCTCAATAATACCTTCCTCTTCGTGAGACACCTGCCTATTCTTTAGAGAATCAAACTCCTCATTATATTTGACAAAGCAAATGTTGCAAATACCTTGCATGGATTGTTTTCGTAAAGTTAGTGGCGTGGGCTCTTTGCCTTTAAAATTTTTCTTGCCTCTGTTGTATTGGGGCATTCTCGAACTTCTTCTTTGCCAATAGCATGTCTCAAACCTACGTATTGAGGACTCTCCTCAACCATTATGGGATTAGTCATTCCATGGCCATTGATGCCAAGGCCCTTTCTATTATAACCCGTCTTGGTTAGCAACTTAGAGCCAAAACCCTTTGTATGCTTCTCAAAATTACCAAAGAAAACATCAATATCTTGATGGAAATAATGAGAATATGGTGGAGTGTTTGTTTTGCATACCTCCTTTGCATAAATCGTAGACTCTTCTTTATCCTTCACTCTTTCACCATCATCTTGGAAATTTTCCAACGTCTCTTCCTTGGTTTGCAAATCAAGTTGTGATTCTTCAATGATGCCCATAAGAAATTCTCCATGGCTCATCAATCTATCTTGCAGCTCTCGACTCTCATTCTCCAAGTGGTGCCACAACTTTGTTAATTCAAAATCTCCCTCCAATTTGCCGGTTTGTGTCTTCAAGCTCTTCAAGGCTTTCTCTCTTCAAAGCTTTGCCCACGGTTGCACTTTTACAACCAAAATCGTGCATTTTCTTGTTAAGAAAACAACAAGGCCAAATATACAACACAATGCAAAAATATGTTAGCAAACCCTTTCAAGGCAAAAGGAAAACCTACTCTAATACCACCTGATCTGTAATTTGGAGGGAGTCCACTCCAAACTTTTTAATAAAAATGTTTATTTAACTTAAGGCATTGTTCTCAAGTTCTATTCTAAGGAACAGCCTTAAGAATGTTGTAACAAGGTGTATTGCAGCTCCTGAATGTTACCTTTCAACATACAACTCCTTAATGCAACCCTTCACATGCATTTCCCACATGCTACATACATTGCATACTACCCTTCTCATCCTAAACATGCTACTATTCCATACATGACTGCAATTCAATGTGCTTGTATGAGAGTGCAAATGAATGAGAGGTTCTTTCCTTTTATGAACAAGTACTATGCTTGTGAATGAGGGTTCTTGAGCTCTCTTAAGTGTTAGACTAGATGAAGCAATTCAAAACATGCAAACAATGAAGCAAACACAAGAAAGAAGAGAGATACACAAGAGATTTACCTTGGAGAAACTCAATGTGAGAAAACTCCAACAAGAGTGAAGCCATGCTTCCTCATCTCCACTATGTTCTACAGTTTACAAGGTTTATGCCTTCATGGGCTTACAAGGATGCCAATCTCATGGGCTCTTATACTTGTAATGAACTCTGCAATATTCAATGGGAGGCTCCCCTCGTGGAAGAATACTAAACTCTATCATATCAACCGTGTGTTATTCAATCTCATATTTGTTTTGCCCTTGACTACATCCTTTGCACTTTCACGGAGTTCCCATACACTTATTATGCTACCTATGCTATCAATTGCACATATCAGATCCACTCTAACTAAATCCACTTAGTCACTCAAGGAATGAATGAACAAGGAAGAACTGATTTAATCCATCAACAATCAATAAAACTGATGAATTCAATGCCTCCAATTGAATGAGTGAAGAATCAAAATTCATGAATGAATAATCTTTAAATCCCCGTGGGTTTATAAAGGTACTAAAACGCAACCTCCAGCTCAAACAAAAGAGTAAAGAGTCAAAAAAATGAAGCCAAACCATCTCTTTCTCACTTGAACTTTGTGTGCCTTTTCTTCTTGCAAAACCATTGCTTTTGACAATACTTGGCGATTTCAAAACCGAAGAGGCAGTTTGCAAAACCACCACTGACCCTTGCACAATCGCCACTAACACGTGTGCATCCATTAACTGCTTCCACAAGTAGTTTTAACAAAAATTCATCTAACTTCTGAAGGCCATAACTTTTACATATGAACTCAAAATCAGGTTCCATTTTTTTGAAAATGTGTACTTTTTCCATAAGAACCCATATATGTAATCAAAACATACATATGTTGAAGTCCATATTCGACAAAATCCTTTTAACAGAAGCTATCTTATTTTCTTAGGACTTTGGCATGTTTCGAATCTTGTTCGATGGCCAATTGTTTCACCAACTAAATTGGATGATCTCCATGATCCATTTTTTGATCAATTTGTTGTTAAAACTGGACTGCAAATAGAAGGTGACTTAGCAGCTACTAGAATATCAAGCATGGATGGGTAGTATGCAAGGACTTTGGAACATTCAACTACCATTGGAAAACCATTGTTTCATACACAGATGGATATACATCAGTGTGACGGCATCCCCATTATCACCAATACTCCTACATCCTCTTGTACCCTCAAATCAACCATGGTGAGTCAGCTACTCTCAACAATTTATGGCCATCTAGTTTCCCTTGCCCACGGCCTAGGATAGATACAAACCTTTATTACAAGTTCTACTCTCTAACTCTAGAGGTTCATTGACCATAAATGTTATGATAGGTTCTAGGAAAGCACATTATTTCCTCATAGGATTTTCCAACTATGTTGCCTTAGCAAGTTAGCTCAGATCATTCTCTTATGGACCTCATTGGATCCTACATTGGCCCTTTAATGATACTTCATAATTAATTTGTTCATCCTTCTTCTGCTCCAACATTGACACAAACTAGAGCCAACTTTGATCTCCTACCCTACCCTCGACTTCAGTATCTGATAGCTCTTGCTTTTGTTCATCGAGGAATTTTTTTCACATTATGGTTTTATCTTTTATGATTTGTTGAGGGTTTGCCCATTTCAGTTTCACAAACTCTATTTATATTTTTTCATTATTTCAATGTTCTTATTTTTAAGCTCATAGAGATCTTTTAACACTCATACATGCTGTTGTAAATTGTTCTTTCAAGTCAAGTTGACCTACTTTAGTCATTTGTGCATTTTAATCAGGTTTTCTTCTTTGTTCTTTCGTCTTCGTAAGGGATGAAACAATGCACTTTATCTAAATACAAACTATCGCCTAACAATCTTCTCCATAGAAAAGATGGATTTCATCAGTTCATATGAGTGATTGTGCATATAAAGGAGAACAAGGACTGACAAAATGAGAATCTAGGCACCTTTAGCCTTTGAACAAGACCTTCAGCTTGGAGTTGCTTCTTCAACAGCATAATAGATATAATTATCATCATCCTCTATCTATATATTCAATAGTGCACCTATCATGTTTGGTGCAGTTTCTGCATTTACTTCTTGCTTTGCTTATATGGAGCTAGATGGATCCTTCGTCACAACATGTGTTTTTGTCTTCCTTCTTTATGTTTGTTTGTCCAAGCGAATCAAGACAAATTCCCAAATGCGAAAACTAGATTGACAAATAGTGGGATTATCCATAGTTCCACTGAGTCTCAAAACGGGGACGGGGGCACGTGGGGATGGGTTTCTCGGGATAGGGGACCAAGGTCCTAGGAATGGGGACTGCAAGGGGACAATGGTGCAAATATATATAGTACTTGAAAAATTAGTTATAAAAAAATGTGTAAGGAATAACAAATGAAACATTTGCTACACCCTTTAGTCCTTGGTCATATATTGGGATATGTATAGCCGACATGTGGCTAACATTATCTCCTAACATGTCATATCGTATTTATTTATGCTTTCATATGTTTAGTAGGTCAGCCTTGGTGCTTTACATAGCATGGTAGGGTATATATAGGAGTTAGTAAGTGGTAGATGATCATCAAATTGAGCACTTGAGTCTTATTGTATGGTTTGGGGTTGCCCCTCAAAGTGGCTACGTCATTATACTTTCATATTGTGATCATTTCTCTATATTTTGGTGTTTTTTGGTGTTATATTGTTGATGATATTCAGATCTATCCGAGTGGTATTAGAGCTTCGATCCGCCAAAATTGGGTCGAAAGCCTAAATTTGAAAATTCGGCTATATCTACATAAGGTAGCAATTTGTTTTGCAAATTTTTAACGCAAGTGGTAAAATTAGTCAAGGTTCTTTAAAAATTTCAAGGTTGTTTGACTTGTTTTGCACAAGTTATATCCATTTTAGGGTTTTCATAAATTTGCTAAACAGACGAAGGTTTTGAATTTTTCAAAGTTGATTACATTTTCAGAAAGACCTAAAAATATAAAAGGGGGTTTCTTCTCTGTATTTTCTGATTAAGGCCGACATAATTTTGAAATTGGACACTTAAATCTTGGTTAAGGGAGTTCTTAAAACCCTAATTTTTGTGCATGATGGCGATGAGACCTTTCTATGAAATTGGAGTGGTTGATGATCGAGAATGGTGGGTAGAGTTTAAGAAGAATTATTTTTCATCTAGATGGAAATGGTCTTGGTTTTCATTTTGGCTTTTTGGTCCAACACAGAGTTGGGTCTCTCAATTGAATCAAGAGAGTTCATATTGGTCTTGGGAGGAAATGGAACATGTTTTCTTGGCTAGGTGGACAAAAGAGAGGAGAAAGAAAATAATGAAGAGGAGGAGAAAGAAAATAATGAGGTTGTGGAAGAAGAAGAAAAAGAAAGGAAGGAAAAGGAGGAGAAGGAGAAGAAGAAGAAGAAGTTATGGGTGATGCAGAAGGAGAGGAAGAGGATCAAGTTAAAGAACAAATAGAGGATAAGAGTTCAGATAGTGTAGCTCCAAAGATGGAAGCTTCAATATTTCAGTTTGAAGATTGCATCCATAGGAAAAGAATATAAAGGAAGTTCAAGTGGATGGTAAGAAGATTCAGTTTTTTAAGATTTGAAGCTCTCTAGTCTCAAAGAGAGTTTTTCACTTTCGCATAATGACACATTTCTGGCTTGGAGAATGTCATTGCACAAAATGTTTCAGCCCAAATAGAGTTACCTAAGTTGGATAAAGAAGGCCAAATCAGTTTGGAACATGAGGAAATTCTTCAAATGTGCATTAAGAGGGTGAAGAAGAGAGTAATTATTGAGTATCTAATCAAGTGGAAGAATCAAGACAATGAAGTTGCAACATGGGAGGAGGAAGATTTCTTGTACCGGCATCCAAAGATCATCAACATTGAGGACTATACTTGTTTGAAGAAGCCTCTTGAAATGGTCAACATTGGGGACAATGTTGCTTTGAAGGGGAGGGGCATGCTACGCCCTTAGTCCTTGGTCATATATTGGGATATGTATAGCTAACATGTGGCTAACATTATCTCCTAACATGTCATATCATATTTATTTATGCTTTCATATGTTTAGTAGGTTGACCTTGGTGCTTTACATAGCATAGTAGGGTATATATAGGAGTTAGTAAGTGGTAGATGATCATCATATTGAGCACTTGAGTCTTATTGTATGGTTTGGAGGTTGCCCCTTGAAGTGGCTAAGTCATTATACTTTCATATTGTGATCATTTCTCTATATTTTGGTGTTCTTTGGTGTTCTATTGCTGCTGATATTCAGATCTATCTAAGTAATTTCATTACAACATTGAAATACTAAACACATTGCATTGAACAATGAAAACTCGACACTTGTTCTTCAAGCTCTTGTTGTTGCTCTCCCTCTTGCTAATGCTCTCAACCTCTCACTCTTGTAGCCTTGCTTGCTCTCACTCTTGCACTTGCAGCCTTGCTCAATGTTTTCAAGCTTTGATAGTGATTTGGAGTGAGGGTGTGAGGTTCATTTATAGTTTTTTTGAGTGCTTAAAGTGTGGGTGGGGTCCCATAAACTATTAGTGTTAGGGTTGGGGGCACAAACATCCAAAAAAGTTCTTTTATTAGTTTTTAAAAATATATTTTTGGTGTTTTTGGTGCAGGGACAAGTACAAGTCTCCAAGGCGATTGAGGGACTTGAGCAAATTTCCCTAAAGTCTTGGGGATGTCCCAAAGTCTCCCAAACATCCCCTTTGAGATGGAAACTGGTCCACTTTAAGGGGATGTCCCCTGACTCCTGGTGGCGGTGGTGGGATGGCAAGGGGACATTTCCCAGATGTCCCTGTTCCTAGAAACTTCAAAATTTGAGGGAAGGGTGGGATGCATCCCAGTGGAACATTGGGATTATCTATCTCTCTCTGTCTAGTAATGATCTACTTATCTTTCATGATTGTTCCATATTTTCCCACTTTTTGCAAAATTCCAAAAAAATTCCTCACATCACAAGAATGTAAAGATCAGTAAGTAATCAAATATTGAATCTCTACATGGGATGACTCCCATTTTGAAGTTCTCTATCATCCCACCTTTCCAAAAGCTCCATCATACAAATTCAAAAGCTCACACAACTAATACAAAATAATGATCTGTAAGCTTGCACGAATAAACACTGCAATTTTAGATTTTACAGCAAAGGAACTTGACCTTGGAGTACTTATCGCTAGTAAAAAAACTTTTAATTTTTGGAATGAAGTTTGTTTTGACAGTTCCCTTCCAGCAAAAAAATGTAAAAACCAGTGTTATGTTTTATAATGTGAGATAAACTAAGTATCCAAAATTAATATTCATTATATTGTTGTCTGACTTCTAACAATATTTCTGCCACATCATGTAGGCCAGAAAGTCAAGGTCATTACCAGTCTGTTTCCCCACAGTGAAGAGAGATTGGAGGCTCGATTACCTAAGGCAGTGAGGAAGGGTATCAAAGTATCCAGATATCAGGGCAGGTGGGTAGGAGAATCCGTAAATTCTGGGATGGATTGGGATGGCAATGGGAAGTTGAGCACTGCTGCCAAGGTTAAAAAAACTCTCTACTTCTAGCAGTATGGACATGTGCAGAAATTGCATTCGATCACTCAAACTCTGGCCACTACAAGTAGTGCTTCCTACCTGTTTAGGGAATTCGTGCAAGAAATGAACCAGTAAAGAAAATGGAAGAGATACAGCTCCATTGATCAGGGTTTGATTAGAAAATGCAGCGGCCAACGCGCGAAATTGAAAGAACTTAGATGTGTTATAGGCAAAAGTCATTCATTACAACAATTGTAGCATATATAGATAAAATCTTGCATTGTAACTAAAATAACCATGAATGAATGGAGATAAAAACATACACAAAAAGAACAATCTGAATAAGGAACTAACTACTTTATTGCTTTGAGAGGTATGTATAGCCATCTATGAAAAAGATGAGTAAGATACTAAGCTCGGGTTCTTACAAAAAGATAACACTCTATGGGAAGAGATGTGAAGCTACCACCATCTCTGCTCTGCTAAACATGCAGCTGTATGTGTAGCTATAAGAAGTGACTTGTTTGTAGAAACCAAATAGTCACTGTAGAAGAACTGAATTCCCTCAAAAACACAAAAAACTATGTGCCAAATGTCCCCTCCAATATGTGAAGAGGATCTGCCTTGAAAAAGAATCATTCAAACACAATATTTCAGTTGCCGAAATGCGTAGGATTTATGACACACTGTTTTCAAAACTCCTTTCAAGGCCCTTTAGAGCAATTTTCAAGAAATCCAATGTCCCGCATGAATGGGAATGACTTAAAGAAAATCAAGTTTTCCAACACTCTAGTTAGGAATTTCAGTCATCAGAAAAAAAAACTGCAACCCTGGCAAGGTGACCATCCTAAGGGGTTTATGTCTCAAACTGCCATATGGATCATCAGCATGGTCATTCTAGATAGGAATGTCCATGCTTTGGTTGAGAAACCTGGGACTATATGCCTCCCGGGTTGAGAATGATGAGGAGGATGAGGATAGTGATCAGCCATGAGATAATCTTCCTGGTAGTGGCCATTAATTTCTCTACTTCAGCTTCTATTTCCTATGCTTTGATTACTGTAATTCTGCTCATTTTTCAAAGAATGAGCTTTTATTAATAATTTTCTTTCTGTATCTCCACTACTATGGCATGTAACTGTCTGTGATTATAGTTGGGATTATACTTACATGAATGGTTCTGTAGGTTTGTATAGTTGGCATCCTACAATCCTTAATTTTTGCTTCTTAAGAGCTAAGGGATCTCTGTTTTCTGTATAGTTGTGCTGTCAGTTATTACTGGTTTGAACACCCCACCTTACTCTGGTATGAAGGCCATCCTAAAGCTGTAATCTTCTATGGACACTCCCGATGGGGTTCCCTTTACAGAAGATCTCATTTAAACAGCAAAAGAAAATAATATACGTAAGCTAATCATTAAAAAATTTACCTGATTTTACGGGTGGGCTTTGGAGCACCCACCACATTAGCCAGCTCTGCCTCAAGTTCCTTTTTCTGGATTAAAAATAGAAAGCATTAAGTAAAGTGCAATAGAGTTCTCAAACCAAGAAAGATAAATCACAAATGTGTGTTACTTACCATGGTATCTCGCATTTTCTCAAATAAGATGGACTTTACTGGATCTTTGCCAATCCACCTACAAAGCTCTATTGTTAGGCCTTTAGCGGACGCCCGAACATTCTGATCTTGATGATCAAACAGTTCTGAAAGCATCTTCAAAATTTTCTTTGGAGGAACAACTTTTGACCCAAATTCACTGGCAACAGAATAAGTAAATACAATCAACAATCATCTACAAGTACTGCATGCCCAACTGTAAGAAGTACAAGTCTTAGAAAAGTTAATGATATTATAATCTGAGCTTCATATAATATAACGTGGAGATTTTTATAGCATTTGGTGTTTCCGACGGTTTCAAATTGGCAAAGATCCTAGACAATGGCTAATACCTGACAGCTTGAAACATGACATCGATCGCTGGCACTACTGCCTTTGCAACCTTATTTTTATGGCCTTTTCCATGACTTCCTGTAACAAACAGAAATTTCTCAAATATTACCTAAAAGCGAAGACCCAACATCTCAATTGTATAAGATAGCTAGATTGGCAAATCATTTTGAGCATTCCTTCAAAACAGGCATTTTTACTTTTGTTTATACCTAACATCAAAAAGAAAAGAAAAAAAAAGAAAGATCGCTAGATTACCTCAGTCCCGCTCTTGAAACTATGCATTCCAAGATTAAAAACAACAGCGTCAAGGTCATATCAATACATTAGTTTGGTGAAAAGAATGTGATGCGTGCACTAAGTGCTTGTATGCATGGAACCATATGTTTTTGCATTAAAACTCTCTCCTGTTATTCTGGGGTGTCATTCTTTTGGACACCCCTTTTCCGGTAATATAATAACAGATTCTACGTTACATATCCATTGACCAAAATAGGCCATCTGTGCATATTAGTATGTCTTTATTTCTATTGATGTTAATCCCGCAACTGCAATATTCTCATGAACCTATCAAAACTATACCAATAACTTCTTAAGGTGTCCAAAAGCAGTTTCTGTGATAGCATTAAATACTAGTCTGAACTATAGTAGCATTACTCTCGAAAACCCCGCGAGTAATCGTGACCCCACTACATTCGTTATGTATTGTCCAAGTTCTTCAAAGCACTTATAATTTTTTTCTATATATTATTATATAATGTATACCCATCTTTTTGGCTTATTTTCACATTTAGAAGCAGAAAATTACCAAACATCGGCAGACTGAAAAGTTTTAGTTGAGTTAGGGTTAGGCATTGCAATTTTTTTAATTATACTTCGATCGGATTTATTTGACAAGTTAAATTTTAAATCCTGATGAGGGGTCTTTTTCTTTTAATTTATAACTCAGAGCTGGTTTAGGTAAGAAAACATAGGGATACCCCTAAATAGTAGGTCATGCTCCATGACAGTACGGTCAGCCCTTTGTTGTTTACATAAACCCTCTAAGGTAAAACTTAAAAGTAAAATATTTTTTAACCCTAGGCATTTGTTTTTGTAATAGCCATAAAAACATTATGCATTATGTTTATTTATATCTTTACACAATATATTCGTGATTGGCAGTTTTTTATTTACTATGTTTATTTACATATCTACACGTTATTTTTGAAATGGAACAACAAAATCAATTTTTTCATTTTTTTAATATTACATTGCTATTTAGTTTGCCGAGATTTTGCCGTTTTAAACTCAGGTAATTGATTTCCACTTACATTTTTCCCATGCTGTGTAAATAGAATGCTACTGTGGTCTGAACTCCTAACCCCAGGCTTGAAACCCAAACACCATACATTTAGAACCAAGCCATTCCAGTCTTCTAAGATGTTTCCTAAGTTACGACTGGGTAATTTAATGGTGGAACTTTTAAATACTATGCTAACATCATCTGCAAACTGCTAGCCTCAGATTCCTAGTCTCTGGGAGAAGATTCTCAAAGAGCACAAGCATTAAGGCTGATCATATTCACTATTTAAACGCAGCTCAGAAAAATGTACCAATAGAGAAAATTTGTAGCATTAGACTTGCGTTCAAAACAAACACTTGCCATACAACTCCAATATACTGCCAATACATTATCCTTCAATTGCAAACAACATTTTTCGACTTAAATACTCCATTATTGATGCCACAATTGCATTTGAAAAAGTTTGAATACACAGAATTGAAGTGACAGCCTTGCCCAAGAAAATTTGTGCATGTCCCAACTTACCAAGAATACTTCTGAAGCTTCTAGCTCCACCCAAAGTAAAAACACAGTTTGTGCCTTTTCTATCATCTTTGACGGCCTGTAAGACACTTTGCAACAATGGCATCGCATATTTCTTTGGCATATCTGAAACATAAATTACTAATAGTTAATTCTTTTTAATTGTAAATACAGAAGAGAACATAATGGAGAATTACTCACACAACAAAGTTCACATATGGTTTTATTAAATGCCAAAAATCTAGCATAAGCTATAGTAAACTGCAGATGTTTCAGTGATTTGAAATTTTAGTAAACTAAATGACAATATATTCGGATGCTACCATATGACCAGAGAGGAAGTGTTCGATAGTCTACTGACCACACCACGTAAAGGAGGATGGTAACTGAAGTGATGTAAGATGAATGGTTATCTCTGTTTCAGTATAACCAAACTGGCAAACATAATATAGTGTTCAGGCAGCTATGGCCGGGAAGTTTTGATTCTGTGGTGATTTTCAACCTATTTATTTGGGCCCGCAATTGTTGAGACCATAGTCTTTATACTATAACCGTTCAGAGCTTCTACATAAGTCTTAAAATTGTTAATTTTGCATTATCTCACGTTTTCCCATCCACTATATTAGCATTAAAGGACCACCTCCAAACCAAGCCGGTGTTATGATGTACAGTCTGCTGTTTACACAAGAATTGTGTATTTTATTTTGATGAAATATCATAGGAATCTTCTGCCTGGATGCTAAAATTTTGACTTCGTTCCACATTATAATATAGAAATATTGTTACAGACATCACACTACTGTTTCCTGTTTAAGGGAAAACATGGTTGTCTTGGACCTTAGATGAAATAACATTATTTACATAGTCTGCCAAGAATGGATCCATAAAAAAATGCCAAACAGTACAACATCCTAAATGCTTGCTATATCTTTTGCAAAAATGATCTGGGAAAACCAACTACAAGCAGCATTTCCAACAGTTTGGATGTTCCAACAGTTATGATCGTCATGGCTCTCGTTTATTAGGTAGTAAATGAAACAGTCCAAACATAAGGTTACTCAATGATATGTAAATTATGGAAGACCAGGCCACTGATGGTGGTTTGGACATCTTTATAACTATAATTCCTAAATTGACAGAAGATAATATCATAGATGAGTGACTTAGGAGCATGTCAAATGCAGCAGATCAAAGATGGTCTATGGCTAAAATTATGCTAGACGAGTGACTTAGGAGCATGTCAAACACAGCAGGTCAAAGATGGTCTATGCTAACATTATGCCAGACATGAGTAGTTTGTTCACAAATTCATGAACTAGTTAAAAAAAAACATATACATGACAAATAAATATACTTTATTACAATAATGAGGCTTGGACATGCTTAATCTCAACAACAGAAATGCATACCTCCCGGCATCTGCATCAGCTGCTCTCAAGTATGCAATCAGAGCATCCAACGCCTTCTCTTGCACTGGGGCATTTGAGTCTGCAACTGTCTTTTTGAAAAATGAACCTGAGGCATCAATTACATTAGCTTCCACTCATACATGGAATACAACTTCTAAACCAGTGATGGAAATCATCAGCACTGAAGTGCAATTCAGAGGCTCAAGTGTACTAGAACCTGTTAAATATAAATCCATCTCGTTGTGGTAACATTCAAAGTGATTTTTATGAAAATTTAGGAGGTACAGCAATATAGTTATGCCTGAACATTAGTCTATGAATCATTTGATAAACTGATCTGAGATCCAATTCACTCTCATATCAAATCATCATGCATGTGTTAGTACACCTAAGTTGGCCTAATGGTGAAGAACTTGTGCTTTTGAAAGAGAGGTCACAAGTTCAAAACCTGCAGGGGGCAGGATATGTACGCCTCGTATTTGAAGCAAACTTAGGTACTCCTGCTTACTAGGAGTACGAGGTAGTCCCATACACTATGAACCACCAGCAGACCCAAAATCAGGCCACCTAACATAATGGATATTAAAGGACCTTTCTTTTCTTGTTTCCTTCATTAAGCAGTTCATACGAATCACTGTGCACTCCGTGCTTCGGTACTGAGGCTTAATTTAAGATAACCAAATAATCCATTAGCCATGTAATCAATGAGATTCAGAATGCTTTTCCACATAAAGCCCTATTAAATCATGTTTCATTAAACCAATTAGTTGAATTTAAACATGCTTATAATAAGATTTAAACTTAATATTACAGAACTATGATCAATGCTTATGATTTAATTATATGTAGTTCTTAAATTGTCTAGCGAAATACTTGATAACTTCGCCACTGTGGTAAAAGAAATGATTATATCATGCACTAAATAAATCTCTTATATAATTTGAACAGCCAGATGTTAAAATTTTGGTAATATAAAAGGCATGTAACTTCAAGTAAAATGCAAAATACCCTTACAAATCAAGCATTGAGTATTTATCCCAAAAGCACGCAAATGAAGCCCGTTTACAATCGATCTCATGGCTCAAACGTCTCATTTGGCAAAGTGGTCACTGGATTTACAGAGTTTCCATTGACCATGGCTTATGCAAATTATTCTCATTGTTTGTTCAACCCAAGGGCTGGGACTAGAAGTGGTTTACCTCAACTTCCCAACTATTTGTTTTTAACAAAATGATATTCACTATTAGCCAGAAATGAAAGGGCAGATACTTGAGACTCTTACAGTTTACACACACATCCATCCTCACACACATCACCCCATGGAACATTCCCAAAGAACACTCGATTTCACAAGAACTTTAAAAACCCTGAAAGCAACTCAAGCCTCTGAATAAAGTAACATTGCCTCTTCAATGAAAAGAAGCAGAATTTTCTTTGCTGACAGATAACAAATCTCCCATATGATCTGAGACATTCGCTAAGAACCTTATGGCGAAATTTGTTACTTTTGAAATCCTTTACTGACCCGAATGGTTGGTTTGCCTGTTACTCACATTTACAGCATTCCCTATCAACCACCTGGCCTAAGCTTTACCTCAATGCAAGTCCTGTAATCTTCAACCCCAAGAAAAGATCCTATTACTATTAGCTTCTCAAAATCTACAAGTTGAAAAAAAAATAGTTACTGAAGGATATGATCTGAGTTTCTATCTATGCCACGAGAAAAACAACCAGGGCAATTGGTATGAGTTAAAATGACAGAAAACTTAACCACAGTGGGAATGGCCTTTCCTTGGCCCTGCAAATTGTTTCTTCCACTTGCAATGGCCGCCTCAACAAGCATGCTTCAGAACTGGTTGCAGGTCATTTCCAGCCATTTAAGGGCCTTCACCTCCTTTTGTTTTCTTTTTTATCCATTTCTGGGTTTGTAAGGACGTTTCAGGTTGTTGCAGGGCTGTTTCAGCCCTCAGGAATTTGCATTACATGTGTATGCAAAGCCATTTCGGGTCATTTCTTATGTGCAACCTCCCCTAAACCCATTTTTCATCAAGTTTCCTTGAAATATAGGTTCCTTGGGCATTCATCCCTTGCTTAACTAATCAGGGATATGTTTGATGCAGATGTCTACTCTAGCTTCCTGCCAGCTTGAGTACCTATATTGCCCGCCCTGTCCATTAGTCAAGTGATATATACAACCCATTCAACTAAAGAATCATTGTTGTAAGAAACACCTTTCCCAAGCTTTATTCCCGTATTCTTGATGCTCATGTATCAACTTCTAAAGACAAAGGTGGCTCCTAGACAAAAAAACATAGAGAGCAAGATTCTTGGCTATGTGCCCACATATAGCATTGTTAAAGAGGCAAAGCATTGATGTTCAAAATCTATTGCTGTTTTGTTCAAGTATGAAAGGTTTTTGACAATTCCTCGGCATTTACTAGCAAACCGACCTCAATAATTAACAGTCTAAGGTGGGTTATTTACGCAGTTTTGGCACTATGAGAGTGTGAGGGGGAACCTGCACAAATTGTGATTTTTAGTAGATCTTCATAGCAACATAAGGGGGAACAATTCTTGCCCCATATACCCAAGCTTGTTGGCTTGTACCCTAATGAGCTCGAGTAGGCATTCTGGCAATTCATTAAACTGCAAAGGCGGAGGATGGATGTCTTACAATAGGAAGTCCTGCTATTTATTTCCTAGCACCATTGTCCTCCTTTCTTTTTGATTAAAGGATCCACAACAGTTAATCAGATACGCTTACATCATTTAAGGGTTCTAGGCAAGTGGAAGTCTGGGCAGAATTTAAACCTTAGCAAGAGAAACGTAATGATTTTCAACATCCTAATGATCTATTAGGTTGAAAGAATTTCATTTTCTTATGTTCCTATTCAACATCTACTCGGATGTAATATTACTATTTTACAATAGATTTGCTTCAAACGTGTGGCAAATGGATGCAAACCTGGCAGGAATAATCTGTCAAATGGCTCATGATCTACCAAATATCTTGTAAGTTGTTGAGTTTTAGGCTAGTGCAAATCTGTTTCAAAAGACTCCGTACACTGGAATACAGTTTTCTTTTCTTTATACTATGCTGTAGGATAGCTAGATCACAAATTTGGGATTCTGGCACAGGGGTTAAGCATATAACAACAAGATTTGTTTCTGCCAGCATTAATGTAAGAAAACCAAAGGACTGCATTAAGCTCAAACATAATTGCCAGACCCATTTTATGAACAACTACTGAGAAATTTTGACTTAATGCAAACATAAGGCACACTTACCCCTTATAGAAAAGTATTACCCCCACTTGGACCATGTGCAGGGCAAGCAAACAGAGCAATTTCTGACATAATTAATTTTAAACAAAATGGCAAATAATTCAATTTGCAATTACAGAGAGATTTGGTTGATTGTAACCAGTTGACTAATTTAAACAATTCATCACTGAAATTAAGCTCAATATAACCACTAAGACTCCCTTGTCAAATTACTCCAACCTCCGAGTATTGGCTTAAAAGCATCAGACATGTTGCAGGTGCCCGGTACTAAAAAGATTTACAGCCACTTCTGAAAGTAAAGTACATTTTAAAGTATTTCAGATAAGTTCGGGAAGCCCTCGCACAGCACAAACTTGAAGATTTGAAGGAAAAATGCAATCGTGTTTTTAAGAAAATACACGTTTCAAAGAAATACAGCCGCAAAAACCTTTCGCTAATGAAAATACAGTCGCGTTTGGGCATTTAATACCTGCTCCAGAAGTCGCAGAACCTATTTTTTCTTCATTTCCTGAAGTCGCAAAGGGTTTTTCTGTTTCACCTTTCTACTGTCATTTAAAGCCTAGAACTCTAGTCGCGAAGGGCATTTTTACAATTTTACTGTCGTCACAAGGGCAGAGAGCATTGAATTCCAGTATGCTTTCACAATCCGATTCATGTTGTTTTAACAGTCACAATTGAAGGCAAAGTCTTTAATGTTGTTTTAACAGTCACAATTGAAGGCAAAGTCTTTAATGTTGTTTTAACAGTCACAATTGAAGGCAAAGTCTGTTATGTTGTCTTCTCAGTCACGATTGAATGCAAAGACTGTTTTCCGGGAATTCATTTGCTTTACAGTCATGACCGAAGGAATTTACTGTCTCTCTCTACAGTCACGAGGATCAAAGGGCAAACCATTATTTATTATTTCTGTTATTTTGGAGTAATAAATGGCAAATATTTCTAACTTCATTTTTCCGAAACAAAAAAGTTGACAAGCACAAATTTCGTATGTAGCCACAAAATTCTGAGCCACTTGTGATAAAATAATTACAGGTAGTGAAGGAGAATTGCCACAAATTTCGCAGATTATGACAAACATCATAAGGAGGCTAATGTCAAATGATTTGACATTATCCGTATCAAATGATTTGATACCTGAGGTCCGAATGCCATTGTGGCTAATGTGTTGTGGACCAGTTTGAAGGATAAATATCAGACATCGGAGAAGAGTCGGGTGTTATACCTGAAGAATATGCTTTTTTCTTTGAAGTTACAAGGAGGATCGTTGTCTGAGCACCTACTTCGGATGAAAGACCTCCGAGACCAGTTATCTTCCATCAACAAAAAGGTGGACGACGATGATATGGTGGCTTTGTTCTAAACAACCTACCTTCTTCATATGAGTCATTTGTGGAGGCCCTCCATCTAATGGCTGAAAAGTCAAACTCTCACATTTGACAAGGTGAGTTCCTACCTATTGCAAAAGGAGCGAGACAAACACAGAATCACGAGTCTAGTTTTGGACAATCTGAGAGCGCTTTTGTTGCTCAATCCAAAGGGAAGTGGAAACGACAGGCTGACAGTACATCTACTTCCTCTCCTAAATTTCAAGTGAAGTGTTACTATTGTCACAAGTTTGGTCATGTGAAGAAGGATTGTCATGCAAGCGACAAAATGCCTTGAAGAAGCAGAAAAGGGCAAGCACATGTGGCAGCAATTGAACACGAGTCAGAAGATGAATATGCCCTCATGGCATCTTGCTCGGATGGCAGCCCTACTTGGTGTTGGTTCTTTGATTATGAGCATCTCAGCACTTCACATGTCAAAAAGATTGGTATGTCAACTTTCATGCTAATTTATGTTCTTTTGATTCAGTTACTTTAGGGGATGGGAGATCACATGCTGTAGAAGGGATTGGGGATGTCCGTATTCAGTTGAATGATAAAACCAAACTCATGGTTAAAAATGTTAGATATGTACCTAACATGAACAAAAATTTGTTGTCTATAAGTCAATTAATGGAAAATCCTAATATTGTTGTCAATTTCTCTGGAAAACAATGTATTGTGTCTGATATAAAACAAAATAAGGTTGTTGCCTTGGGTGTTGGGCACGGAGGTTTGTACAAGTTGGTTGATCCTACCACGGTCAACCTACATGCCTTAGTTGTAGAAGGCAATACCAGCATTTTGTGGCATGAGAGATACGGTCATCTCAACCTTCTAGTATCTTGCCAAACTAAGTAGAGAAAACATGGTACTTGGTTTGCCTAGTATCCAGGAGAAGCAAGATATGTGTTGGATGTTTTGCAGGAAAGCAAAAGAGGAAATCCTTTTCCTACTAAAGGTGCTTGGCATGTGAAGGGGCTCCTGGATCTTGTTCATGCAGATCTTCTGTGAGCCATCATGGAAGTCTCCCACTGTTCTTGGTGCACGTTATTTTCTATTGTTGGTGGATGATTATTCCAAAAAATGTGGGTTTACTTCTTGAAAAAGAAGTTTGATTGTTTTGCCTCTTTCATGAAGTTCAAGGCATTGGTGGAGAACCAAACTAGCCGATGGATCAAAACTTTGAGATCCGATAATGGGGGTGAGTTCACTTCTAAGCAGTTCAAGGATTACTACGACAAAGAAGGAATCCATCATTAGTTGACAACCCATATACCCCACAACAGAAATGGGGTGGTAGAGAGGCGGAATAGAACAATCATGGAGATGGCACGATGCATGATGCATAGCAGAGGAGTGCCATATAGATATTGGGGAGAAGCTATAAACACAACTTGTATATATTCTTAATCGAGTCCATGCAAAGCTTTGCAGGACATCACTCCTGAAGAAGCTTGGTCCAAAATCAAACCTGAGGTATCAGCTTTTCACATTTTTGGTTCAGTTGCATATTGTTTTGTTCATGATAAAAAGAGGAGTAAGTTAGACTCTAAAAGTTCCAGTATTTCTTTGTTGGTTATAGTGATCAATCTAAAGCCTATAGATTGATTGATACTTCTACTAATAAGATAATTATTAGTAGGGATGTTGATGTAAAAGAAACAAAGTCTTTCTTTGGCAGCAATCAATCAAGGGGACAACAATCAACAAGGGGGCAACAATCAACAAGTGGTAACAGAAAATGTTTCCTTTCCCTTGCCCAATGATGAGTCTGGTTCTTCTCATACTCCTCCACAGACTCCAATACAACCTATGCCATCTCCCACTAATACTCTTGTGTATCAAAGACGCCAACTTGAGTTGGTTTCTTCTCTCGGAAGCACCACAATCGGATCCCACATCTTCAGTTCAATGACGGCCTAAGTGGTTTTACTCCACTATTCAAGATGTGCGAGATGGAGAATTGTCTCCTCTCTTAGATGGTCGGCCTCCAGAAATTGGTAAGAAGATTGATTATTCAAAGCATGCTCATAGTTTGCTCTTTCTTCTGATCTTCTTAATATTCATGAACCACAAAAATACTTTGAGGCAAAAGGCATACCAGAGTGGGAACATGCCATGCAACTAGAGTATGATGCCTTGATCAAAAATGATACCTGGAAGTTGGTGCCATTGCCTCCAGGGAAACACCCATTGGCTGCAAATGGGTATACAAAATCAAGTGCAAGGCAGATGGTACTTTGGATAAGTACAAGGCTCGTCTTGTTGCAAAAGGTTTTTCGCAACAGGAGGGAATAGACTATGAGGAGACTTTTGCTCCTACTACAAAGATGGTCACTTTTCGCTTACTTCTTTCCTTTTTACTCAATTTGGTTGGAAAGTATTTCAAATGGATGTCAAGAGTGCTTTCCTGAATGGGGATTTGGAGGAAGAGGTATATATGACACAACCTAAGGGCTTTCAGGCATGTGGTCGTGAACATTTGGTGTGCAGGTTGATTAAGTCCTTGTATGGACTTAAGCAGGCTCCTCGAGCCTAGTATATTAAGATAGATCAACATCTTCGAGATTCGGGATTCAAAAGAAGTCATTTTGATCGAATCTCTATGTCAAAAGCAATGGTGATGACATTGTGCTTCTTATTGTTTATGTTGATGACCTTGCCATCACAGGCAGTGGAACTGCTGCAATTCACAAGGTAAAATCAGATTTATGTGTTGCTTTTGACATGACTGATTTAGGCCTCCTTCACTATTGTCTTGGTGTAGAATTCTGGCAACATGATCACTTGATTTTCATTTCTCAAGTTAAGTATGCCACGAATCTCTTACAAAAATTTCAGATGTCTGAGTAACTCTTCTTCTACACCTATGGAGGTCGAGGCTGAAACTTTCAGCTCATGATGATTCATCACATAGTCGATGAATCTCTCTACAGACAGTTGGTGGGTAGCTTGATATATCCTAACAACCACAAGACCGGATCTATGTTTTGTTGTTAGCTATCTTTCTCGGTTCTTGTCTAAACCAAAACTCATTCACTGGGAGCAGCAAAATGAGTTCTAAGATATGTCAAAGGAACTCTTGACTTTGGCATTTTGTATCAGAGAGTTGCAGATTTCAGATTGATTGGCTATACAGACTCTAATTGGGAGGATCAGTGGATACTCGGAGATCCACCACTAGATATATCTTCTCTTTTGGTTCAGAGTTGTTTCTTGGCAGAGTAAGCTTCAGCCCACTGTAGCCATCTCTTCCACTGAAGCAATACAAGGCAATTGTTAGTGCTAGTTGTGAAGCAGTATGGCTTCATCGGATTTTGATTGATTTTCATCTTCCTCAAGCTACTGCTACACCTCTTTCACTTTTTGTGATAATCAAGGTGTCTTAAAAATGGTAAAGAACCCTATATACCATGCTCGCACTAAGCATATTGAAATCCATCATCACTATATCCGATAGTTGGTTGATTCGGTGATGTCTCTCTTCATTTCTGTCCTTCTAAGGAGCAGCCTGCCGATATAATGACTAAACCCCTTGGTCCTTTATTATTTGTAAAGTTTCGAGACAAACTTAATGTTGTTTCTGGGTTAGTCATTAGAGGGGTGTTGAATATTTATATTGATAGCCATCGGTTATGCAGTTGGAACTGCCTCTAAATGTAAACTGAAAACTGAATGTAACTTGCAAATACAAAGAGGTTTGGTTGAAAATAACAGTTGACCCCTTCTAACGGTACATCAATGAAATAAACTCGATATAACCACCAAGACTTGCTCATTAAACTGCTCCAGCCCCTATGATTTGGCTTAAAAGCATCAGCGATAATGCATGTCAAGCATTACTGGCATTTAAAGAGCTACTTGAACACATAAAACAAGTTTGAATATTTTCCCATGGATTGATTTACGCTAACTACTCAAAAAATTATAAATTTTTAAATGGTGGGACATATTTCAATGAAATTTACTAGTGAATTGTACTTACTGAATTTTTCTTGACCGATTTGCTGGACAGATTTGTAATCAGAGGAGCAGGTGAAGCACATAAATTCTATTTAATCTAACAAGCAGTAAGAAAAGGCCAGGTTTTACATAACTTGACCTAATGTCGCATTTTCCAGGATTAAATTCCACTTACTCCCCAAATTTTGTAAATTTGTTTGGGTAGGTTATTCGCTGATTCAACAAAACCTAAAAGAGAACATATTTCAGTGAATGAATTAATTCAAGTTTTCTTCGTAGAGTTGCTCAACGGTTTTGTATCACAAGGACAATGTTAAGCATGTAACTCTATTTTATTTAATGAGCAGAAAGATGAGACCTCGGGTTAAAATAATCTGATGCAACGTTGCGCTTTTCAGTATATCATACAAAGGTTAAAGAGAAAAGAAGATTCAATTGCTGCATCACTATAGAGATTTAATTGAGTGTAAAAAAATTTAAAAGGTCCACAGATTTAGCTTAAAAGCATCAGACATGTTGCCTGCCGATCATTGTGAGATTTAAAGCAGCTTCTAATAGTAAATAAATAATGTATTTTCAGATGGACTAGACGACCTTAGTTATTCCAAATTTTATAATCTTCTGAAGGTATGTCAGTGGCTACTTTAACAAGACTAAAAAAGGACATTTTTATTGTTCTGTTAAAAGTGGCAATGAAATGTATTAGTTAAAGTTTCTTGGTAAATTTCTGGACAGATTCATATTCAGAGCAGCAGGTAAAGCAGTTATGTTCACTTTAGTTCAACTGGCAGTAAGAAGAGTCCCTCGGTTCTCCATAATTTGATGCAACATTGCATTTTCAGGTGTTGCTATACACAGCTTTGGAAGAGCAGAAGATTCAATTGCTGCACAACTAAACTGAACTGCACTGGTGAAATGTCTTAATTCAAGTTTTCTACTAATAGTTGCCCAGCAGATTTGTCTTCAAAAGTGTAAGTAAAGCAGACAAATTCTATTTTAGTCAATGAGCATTGAGAAGAAGCCCTAGTTTTATTTTATTTCAGGGCGCATTACATTTTCCACAAGCACCAAACACGGTTTTAAAATGAAAAAAGTATTCAATTGCCACAGCTACAGAAACTTAATCTAGCATAAAGGAGGTGACATAAAGAAGGCCTAGCTTTAGCTTACCAATATCCGACATGTCATAGTCTAAGCATTACTGATGTTTAAAGGTGCTACCAGTAAATGAGGCCCTCAGTTTCACATCATTTTACGATGCATTGCATTTTCCACTAGTACTATATACAGCTCTAAAACAAACAGAAGATTCAATTTCTGCACAACTGCGGAGAATTAATTTAACATAGAGAACTGGCTTTAGTTAAAAGCATCGAACATGTTGTAGTCCAAGTAGTACTGAGATTCAAAAGTACTACTAGAGTTAAATACATATCTGATATATGGCACCACTGCTCCCAAATTTTGTAAATTTTCAGATCTGGGTTATAAGCCACTCCAAGAACACTAAAAAGATGACATATTTCCGTGAAATGTATCCAGGAAATGGTATTAGGTCAAGTTTCCTTTTAAAAGTTCCTCCACAAATTTGTATTCAGAAGAGCAGTTAGAGCAGAGACCCTCTATTTTTTATAATTTATGTAATATTGTTTTTTATAGTATAACTGTACAGAGCTTTATAAGACCAGAACATTCAACTGCAGCACAACTACAGAGGTCTAACTTACCATAAAGGGCCTAGATTTAGCCAAGTATTTTCACATTGATTCAGTTACACTACCTACTCCCCATTTTTGTATATTTATAAAGTTAGGCCATAGTCTACTTCAACTAAACTAAAAACTAGACATGTTTCAGTGAAATGTATGTTCAAGTTTTCATCATAAAAATCACAGCACATAAGCAGCAGGTCAAGCACATAAGTCCTAGTTTGATTTAACAAGAGGCCCTCGGTTTTACATAATATTATGAAATGTTGCAACTCCCACCACTACTGGTCTCAGCTTTAAAGACAACAGAAGATTCAATTGCCACAAAACTACAGAAATCTAATGTGGCGTAAACAAGGGCTAGATTTGATATGCATTGCCGAGATTTTAAGGTGTTAACAGACAAAAATGCATTTAAGTAATTCTCGCATAAATTAGATCGCACTAACTACAAATATTTAAAGGTAACTCCTTTGGCTACTTCAACAAGGCTAAAAAGTGGACATATTCCATTAAAAGAATCAGTGGAATTTATTAGTTTGAACTATCATGACAAATTACTTGATAAATACATATCCAGATCAGTAGATGAAGCAGATAATTCTGCTTAATTTACCGAGCAGTAAGAAGAGACCCTTGGTTTTATATATGTTGCAACTTCCATAGCTTTAACAGAACAGAAGAATCAATTGCTGAACCTCGACAATGAAATGTACCAACCCAAGTTTTTTAATAGAGGATCTTAGAAGATTTGCATTTGGAAGAGCAGGTAAAGCAGATAAATCCTATTTTATTAAACAAGCAGTAAGAAGTGGCCCTCAGTTTTAGGTTAATTTCATGTCAAGTTGCATTTCAACTGATACTAAATACAGCTTCAAAGCGAACAGAAGATTCAATTGCCATGCAACTACAGATATTTAATTTAGCATAAAATCTAGATAAAAACATCAGGCGTGTTGCAAACCAAGCATTACTGAGATTTAAAGGTGATACTAGAGTAAATGAGACTCTCAGATTATCATTGTTTTATGACACATTGCATTCTCCACCAGTACTAAATACAGCTTTAAAGCGAACAGAAGATTCACTTTCTGCACAATTACAGAGATATGATTTAGCATAAAGGAGGGCTAGATTTAGTTAAAAGCATCAAACATGGTGTAGACCAAGCATTAGCGAGATTAAAAGGAGCTACTGAAGTTGAGTACATTTCAGATATATTACACTAAGGGCGCCCAAATTTTGTAATTTTCAAAGGTAGGTCATTCTCTACTTCAAGAACCCTATAGGAGTACATATTTCTATGAAATATATCAGTGAAATGGTATTACTTCAGGTTGTCTTAATATTGTTGCTCTGCACATTTGTACTTTGAGGGACAGGTAAAGCAGAGCCCCTCAATTTTGAATAATTCGATGCGACATTGCATTTTCCAGTGTTACGGAATACAGCTCCAGACGAAAAAGAAGATTCAATTGTCCACTTTACTACAGATATTTAAATTATATAAACAAGGCCTACACTCAGCGAAGTATGTTCACGTTGATTAATTTACATTTAAGTAAATCCCAAATCTTTTATATTTTTAAGGAAGGTCAGTGGCTACTTGAACAAAATTAAAAACAGGACCAGTTTCAGAGAAAAGTATCAGTTTAAGCTTTCTTCATAAAATTGCAACACATAAGCAGCAGGTAAAGCTAATAAGTTCAAATTTGATCTAACAAGAGCCTGCAGTTTATTTTAATGACACGTTGCATTTTTCACTAGTACTAAATACAGCTTTAAAGCAAGCAGGGGATTCAATTGCCCCGCAACTACAAACACTTTATTTAGCATAAAGGAGGCCTATATTTAGCTTAAAAGGCATCAGACATGTTGCATGCCGAGTATTACAGATATTTAAAGGCACTGCCAGAGTAAAATGCATTTCGCAATAACTAATCCAAAATTTATAAATTTGGGAACATAGGTCATTGCCTACTTCACTACACTAAAATTTGGAAATATTTCTGTGGAATGTATCAGTGAAATGTATTAGTTAAAGTTAAAACTATCTAGAAAAATTACTTTGCAGATTCGTATTCAGATCAGCCAGAAATGCAGATAAACTCTGTTTAATTTAACAAGCAGTAAGAAGAGGGCCTCAATTTTTAATAATTGATGCAACATTGCAACTTCCAGTATTACTGTACAAAGCTTTAAAAGCGTTAAAGACGGTAGATTCAATTTACAGCGTAATGTATTAATTCAAGTTTACTAATAGAGGTTCCGGAGATTCGTATTGAGAAGAACAGGTAAAACAGAATGGTTCTATCTTATTTAACGTGCAGTAAGAAGAGATTCTCGGTTTTACACAATTTTATGATACATTGCATTCTCTACTAGTACTAGATACAGCTTTAGAAGAACACAGAACTCAATTGCCGCACATCTACAGAAACTGTAATGAGAGAATATGAAGACTAGATTAAGCTAGAAACTCACCGAATTCTCTAAGTCGGGGTCCTTTGGATCCCCAATCGCGTCACACGCAGCGGCCAGGTCAATATTTCCATCATTTCGAACCTTCCAGTTCTTGTGAAACAGCCGATCCTCCCATGGCCATTTCTTCGCCTCTTTGAGCAATTTCTCGTCCTCGGACATTGTTTAACAAGCGATCTTTACAAACACCGCCACAAATCCTCTCTTCCGAAGCCTAATTTTATCTTTTCCTCAATAATTTGACTCCAACACCCCAGCAGAACTCCATTCCACGGATTCAATTCCGATCCACCACAATGTACATCGAACCCTAAAGCATTTATTCAAAATTGAGCAAATGGAGACCAATTTAAGCTCGGAAAAAAACTACATAGTGAGAACTTGGCGACAACTCCGAATTTTAGACTTCATCCGTGAACTTAATAGCAGTTCTGCGCGCTAATAGTTTTGCAATTTAGAGATCTGTAGATCGGGTGATTCACAGACACTCTGTGAACCGGGAAATGTCATTATTTTCACGCTATTAACCTCGAGAATTAAAATGTGACCGAGGCAGCCCGCATCGACGGTGGGTTTAATCAGTTGAACTATATTACTCGTTTGATGGGTAAAAGTGCACGAAGGTTAAGTATCTACAGGGTTCAGCGAAAGTAGACGGGAAGGAGAGAAATGGCGCACATACTTGTCAGTTATCATTTTTCTGCTAACCGATCTTTACCGGCTGTGGCCGGTCATCGACAGTGTCTGACCAGTGATATTGTGAAACGTATGCAGCCGTGGATAGAGATGGGTAGAGGTACCCGTTACGACACGCTGCCTGCCCGTGACTATGATGTAGGGAGGGAGGCGAGTTGGTGATGTCACGGGACTGCCCGAGTGTGTCGCTCGCAGCGGGCAGCTTGTTGGCCTTTCTCTTTCTATGTTTGATTACACCGGCGGCATGTTTGAGTTTTTTCCCATTTTTTTAATTTTATTGCTAAATCCGGAGACGTTTTAGGCGTTGCGAGACTAACATTTCGGATTTAAGAGTGCCGTTCTCGGGCTCTAATGTGGGCTCTAATTTCGGGTTCATTGTTTAAAACATAATTCTCTTTGTTTAAAGGCATAAATAGAAGTGGAAATTAAAAGGGAAGTAAAGATGTTAATTGTCTAAGTGAGAACACCTCGCATTATCTTAGATGTAAACTACTGGGTGGACAGTACCTAAAAAGAATGGGAAACAAGAACTTGTTTATTCTATGTCAAGGGGGTAGTGGAGACAGTAATTGCACTTCATTAAGGAGTGTGCAATTTATAATGACAATCAAAGCGATTACTCAAGTTAACGGACTTGTTTCAAGAGGAAAGACTAACCAAAATATCAAGTTTTTAATCAAGATACATAGTAGAAGAGTTGACATCGAGAAAGGAGTTAACTTTTTGCAATATCAACAAACAGCCTTTGTGATCTGATGTTTTGTTTTTATCTGGATAGATTCTTTTTTGCACCTCTTGGTCCCATAGATGTTTGGTCTCGTGAACATTATTAAAATCCTTCATTCATTCATTTTTATAATCTAAGGTGTTTGGTGTCTTGCTTTTCGATTCAAAGGTAATTTATAATAAATAGGATTATCTAGGACTCTTAGTGGGACTCTTAATAGGTAGGACGCACTTAACTTTATTTCACATACTTTGAGCAATAGGTAATTTTTACTTTCTCTTTCTTTATTTTAGTATATAAGTATGTTCAAGTTTTTCCTTTAATTTTATTGTTAAATTGGAAGACATTTTAGGGGTTATAAGACTACCATTTTAGATTTAACTGTGCAAGTGTTCTTAAGCTCTAATGTAAACTTCGTGAGTTTGATGGTGAGGTTTATTGTTCGATTAATCTAGAATAATTTTTTTAATTCTATTGTTAAAAAGCTAAGGTAATGTCCTTTTATACTCCAAAATGTTCGGTGTTCTATTTTTGGGTTTAGAGGAGGCTTATAGTATATGGGACTCGCTTTATTCTCTCATTTTGTTTCAAATATGAGGCATACACACCCTACACCCTTCAAAATTCGAACGTGATGCCTCTCTTTCAAGAGCACAAGTTATTCACCATTAACCTTGTTCAAGTGTACTAACCATGAAGAGACTAGCTTTGTTAGGGTTTTATGTGTCATTATTTTGTCTTATTACCTTGTCGATCCTTATTACATGTATATGACGTCATTGCATGGATTTTAGGACATGTCTGCATTAAATTTGCAACAAAGGGTGGTTTAGGTCTATAAATATGGCCCTTAACAAGTTGTTTACACCTTAATTAATTTTTAGGTGTTGTTAATATATAACAAATAAGAACAATGTAAGGGTTTGTAATAGGTAAAGGTACATGTTACAACACATTGTTTGTCCGTGACTAGGATGGAGGGAGGGAGGCGAGTTGGTGATGTCACGAGATTGCCCGAGTGTGTTGCTCACATCGAGCAATTTGTTGGGCTCTCTCTTTCTTTGTTTGATTACACCGGCATGTTTGAGTTTTTTTCCTTTTTTATTTTATTGCTAAATCGGGAGACGTTTTAGGTGTTGTGAGACTAACATTTCGGATTTAAGAGTGTCGTTCTCGTGCTCTAATGTGGGCTTCATGAGTTTGATGGTGAGGTTTATTTTTGAAAATAATTATCTTGTTAAAGAGGTCATTAGTTTTTATAGTCTAACATGTTTGGGGTCTTGATTTTCGGGTTCAACGTAGTTTATAATAAATACGATTATCCGGTACTTTTAGTATGTAGGAGGCACTTTCATTGTTAGGAATTGATATAGTTAGTGCTCCACATTTACGTTTATAAGTTTGGGTGATTATTATATTGGGTGAGTTGTTGGACAACTCGTGTATTGTATTAGTTGAGTTGTTTGTGGAGGGAGCTATTATAGGGAGAGTTGTTAGAGCAACCTCCTTGAGTATAGGAGCAGCTTCTTCTATATAATTGTAATGTGTCGTATTGAATTATATGACTCGGAATACATTGAATATACAGTGTGAAGATACGAGAATATTATCTCTGTAAATCATTCTTGCTGGTCTTTCATTTGGTATCTGAGCGAAGATGGTAAATTCAATAGGGGAAGTCCTCTGATTTTCATTCCCTCAATATTGCATTTGCATTCCCGTGTATTCTAATCCAGAGGTGCAGAGGAAGAGGGGAGAAACACATCAAATTATTTTGGACTCGGGACGTCGACAATGCCATTGGATAATTGTCGCTTCTTATATTGATACGACTATGGTTCTGTTATCTTTTCCACGATTACCTCGCTGAAGGATTTGTGTAACATTTGCATCTGCAGTCCTTGCAAATAGATAAGTCCAAGTGAACCCAGATGTATGCATCTGCTATAAAACTCATGACAGATTCTTGTAACAATAAAATGTGTATTGCATAGCATTCGGTCCAGTGTAACAACTTCTGCAGTGAAATAATTCATGCTAATTCAACATTGATATTCGAGTCTGCGTGATCTCATGGATACCCGTACAGTTTTGTGCTGATGGACGTAGAGTAATAGGTTCATTTTGATCTACCAGACATTATGGGTAATTCAAGGATCTAGTAAAATTGCAACATTCGTGTTGTTTGACAGTCTTCCAATGTCCCACCATCCGCAAAGAGATCTCAGGGATTATTCTCCCGATATCCTTACCAAGACATTGAGAAGGTATATGACATTGAAATCAACACGGCTTTGTTTTCAGCCTTGTGTTGTTATGTGTCAGCGAGGATGCTTAACAAATCCTTGATTCATGAAGCTTTGATCTCCACTTTGACACGGAGAATCGTCCTAATTGAAATCATGTTGCATGCAATCGGACGATCTGATTTACACTATTCATTCCAAGCACCGTAGACTCAACTATTGGACTCTCCAAACACTATACACGTGGATCCTTTTGGCATGCAAGTTGCCCACTTGTAAGCATGGTTAGATCATGGACGTGAATGCTTGCTTATCCTTCCAGCTCAAGCTCGCAAATATGCATGGGATTCTAATAAAAAGGTGCGGTTTCTTTTGAATTACAAAAGCCACGGATCTTAGAATAAGATTATTTGTAATTTATTAGTCAAGGGATTAAATCTCGTAGTGTGTCAATAGTAGTGGGTGGTCTATAATTTGTAATCATGTGTCTTTTAGTTTAATTTGTGTATCAAAATATTTAAATATAGAAAGTAATTAAATATTACTTTCTGAGTTTAAGTCTTTAGTAAATATCCATGTAAAATTTAAAAAGTAATTTGTTTTTATTAATTTTTAAATATAGTGTAAATTGGGAGCAATATCGGTTGAAGCCGACTCCCCTAAGAGTGCATTTTCGGTTGAAACCGACGCTCTAAGATATAATGGACATTCCACTAGAAAAATTCAATGGTCTCAATTTTCACACATGGAAAGTCAAGATCCAGATGCAGTTGATGAACAAAAATCTTTGGAGGATAGTAGATGGAAAAGAACCAGCACCTTCAGATCCGACCAGATTGGTAGAATGGGAAACACGAGATGATAAAGCCAAAGCCATTATTGGCCTTGCCCTTTCGGACTCTGAATTACATTATGTTGATCTAGATAAAAACTCAAAGGACATCTGGGATAATCTGAGAAAATTATTTGGTTCAAAAGCAGTCAATGCAAAGTTTTCTCTAAAACTTCAGTTGTTCAAGCTCAAAATGAGTGATGGAGATACAATGTCTAGTCACATCAACAATTTACGATCTCTTCTGAGACAACTTGCAGAAGTAAAAGCTCCAGTAGACGACAAGGATGCAAAAGCTATTATGTTGAATAGTTTACCACCCAAATATAGTAATGTTGTTTTCACTCTTGGTCAGATACCTTCTAACTCATTAGAAGATATGATATCGCTCTCTCCAAGCGAGGAAAAACGGACCAAAGAAGATGTAGAAGAAGAAACAACAATGTATGTAAAAAGGAAGTACAAATTTTTTTCTAAATATAAAGAGGAAAGAGAATGTTTCTACTGTAAGAAAAAGGGGCATACAGCTTCATTTTGTAGAGCTCGAGCTCAAGATATACTTAGTGGAAAACTCAAAGGAATTGAGGCCAACTTTATTACTGAAGAAAGATCAGAGAATGAGGAAGAACAAGTAAATGAAGACAGTGGTTCTGAAGACTTCTTGTTCTGAGCATGAAACCGGAGGATGGAGGCAAACGGAGGTTGGAGGTCATTCAGCGACCTCTCGTCAGTCACCAACAACGGGGCCGCACAGATGATTTGGTGGCATTTGTTTTCAGTTGTGTGTTTGCTTCAGTTTGCAGTGATCCTGTTTTCAATAAGTGGAAATTTCACATTGAAGGGGGGAACATGATCTCAATGTTCCATTTCCAGTTTTCAGTTTGTGCGTTAGCAACAGATTTCAGTAGAATTTCCTATGTTATTCCCTGTAGTGAGATATTGATGAGGGCTGAGAATAGTACTTTGCATATCATGATGTGGTTGTAGGTAAACCACTTGAAAACCTTCATTTGTGGTTTGTGGTAAACCAATAGCAAAACCACCATTCTTGGTTGTTGGTAATCCATTTGCAAAACCATCACTTTGTGGTTTGTGGTAAACCAATTGCAAAACCACCATTCTCGGTTTTGGTCAACCGTTTGCAAAACCATCCTTGAGGTTTGTGATCATCCTATGAAAATCACCAGATCATGAGCAGGTGCAAGTACAAAGGCAAGTTTTCCCCATGTTCGCACTAAGGGGGAATGTTAGGAATTGATATAGTTAGTGCTCCACATTTATGTTTATAAGTTTGGGTGATTATTATATTGGGTGAGTTGTTGAAACAACTCACGTATTGTATTAGTTGAGTTGTTTGTGGAGAGAGCTATTATAGGGAGAGTTGTTAGAGCAACCTCCTTGAGTATAGGAGCAACTTCTTCTATATAATTGTAATGTGCCGTATTGAATTATATGACCGGAATACATTGAATATACAGTGTGAAGATACGAGAATATTATCTCTGTAAATCATTGCTTTGGTCTTTCATTCATTTCATATACGTTAAGCAATGGGCAATTTTTACTTTCTCTTTCTTTATTTGATTACATAAGCATTTTCAAGTTTTTCCTTTAATTTTATTGTTAAATTGGAAGACATTTTAGCGGTTATGAGACTACCATTTTGGATTTAAGGGTGCGGTTCTTGGGCTCTAATGTAACCTTTATAAGTTTGATGGTGAGGTTTATTGTTCGATTCTTCTAGAATAATTTTTTTAATTCTATTGTTAAAAAGGTAAGGTAATGTTATTTTATAGTCCACAATGTTCGGTGTTTTATTTTTGGATTTAGAGGAGGCTTGTGTATATAGGAGTACTTTATTCTCTCATTGTGTTTCAAATATGAGGCATACATACCCTACCCACTTCAAAATTTGAATGTGTCGCCTCTCTTTCAAGAGCACAAGTTATTCACCATTAAGCTTGTTCAAGTGTACTAACCATGGAGAGTTTGGCTTTGTTAGGGATTTACGTGTCATTGTTTTGCCTTATTACCTTGTCGATCCTTATTGCATGTACATGACATCATTACGGGATTTTTAGGACATGTCTACATTAAATTTGCAACAAATGGTGGTTTAGGTCTATAAATATGTCCCTTAACAAGTTGTTTACACCCTAATTAATTTTTAGGTGTTGTTAATATACAATAAATAAGAACGATGTAAGGGTTTGTGATAGGTAGAGGCACTGTTACAACACGCCCTGCTTTTGCTACTCGTGACTAGGATGGAGGGAGGGAGGTGAGTTGGTGATGTCACAGGATTACTTGAGTGTGTCACTCGTAGTGGGGGAAACTTGTTGGCCTCTCTCTTTCTTTGTTTGATTACACCGCAACATGTTTGAGTTTTTTCCTTTTTTTTAAATTGCTAAATCGGAGACGTTTTAGGCATCATGAGACTAACATTTCGGATTTAAGAGTGTCGTTCTCGGGCTCTAATGTGGGCTTCGTGAGTTTGATGGTGAGGTTTATTGTTTGAAAATAATTCTCTTATTAAATATTTCATTCGTTTTTATAGTCTAACATGTTTGGGGTCTTGATTTTCGGAGTTCAACATAGTTTATAATAAATATGATTATTTAGTACTTTTAGTATGTAGGAGGCACTTAACTTCATTTCATATATGTTGAGAAATGGGCAATTTTTACTTTCTTTTTCTTTATTTGATTACATAAGCATGTTCAATTTTTTTCCTTTAATTTTATTGTTAAAGTAGAAGACATTTTAGGGGTTATGAGACTACCATTTTGAATTTAAGGGTGCGGTTTTTCGCTCTAATGTAATCTTCGTGAGTTTGATGGTGAGGTTTATTGTTCAATTCTCCTGGAATAATTTTTTTAATTCTATTGTAAAAGGTAAGGTAATGTCCTTTTATAGTCCACAATGTTCGGTGTTCTATTTTTGGGTTTAGAGGAGGCTTATAGTATATAGGACTACTTTATTCTCTCATTGTGTTTCAAATATGAGGCGTATATACCCTACCCCCTTCAAAATTCAAATGTGTCACCTCTCTTTCAAGAACACAAGTTATTCACCATTAAGCTTGTTCGAGTGTACTAACCATGGAGAGTTTGGTTTTGTTAGATTTTACATGTCATTATTTTGTCTTATTACCTTGTTAATATTTATTGCATGTGCATGACGTCATCATGCGGGATTTTTACGACATGTCTACATTAAATTTACAACAAAGGGTGGTTTAGGTCTATAAATATGGCCCTTAATAAGTTGTTTGAACCCTAATTAATTTTTAGGTGTTGTTAATATACAACAAATAAGAACGATGTAAGGGTTTGCCATAGGTATTATATTCAAATCTAATTAACCTTTAACATCAATTATACACAATCAAAACAATGCATTTAAACTTGACATGATTGAAATAATTGATGAACGATAGGTAACTAATTAAAATACACGAGAGGAAAGATAAACTTAGTCATGTTGAAGATTATTCTAGAATGATCTCGAATGTGCAAAGTAGTGAAACAAGAGGATCTAGGATTGTAGATTTTGCACTTGAAGTTTTAGAACCGAAACTAAACAAGGGCAAGATTGCATAACTATCAGTATGGTCCTGATGAACTATACAATCATGAATTGGAGATGTACAATTTTAAACCCTTTAAAAGTCTAGATCAACAACTTTATGTGTGCTTCACTTGTTCAAGAATGATGTTCGTTGTATGTTATTCTTACTCGCATAGTATAGCTTCGGATGACTGTACAATAATCTGCAACAAAGTAGAAACCCTATCACCTGTAGACCCTTCATTAAAGCATTAACAAACTAAAGGAGAAAATATGTGTCTCGTGGCTGAGGTTAGACTACCCTTGATGGTTAAACTCTCACCTGTTAAACCAATCCAAGTGTTACACTACATGCCCTCATTGGGATCAAACCTCATGTAGTTCTCCTGTGTGTTTGTGCAGGCAAGTGTGTATAACTAACCAACCCTATATGGGTGCCCTCCTTTCTCTTGACACCAAGATAGTAGGTTAATTTCATAGTATAGAATGCACCCAACATAATAGTAGTATGATGTCGTGTGCCTTAACTACATGACCTAACCCATTATTGATTAAAACTCTTACGCAATGCTGGAGTGACTTTATTTTTGCTAAGACATGAGTTTATGATCTTTGCATGCTTGAAATGGATGAAGCTAGACTCTTTGACTTGGTTGAGTGTTTTAGATCTATAGTAAGGACTTCTTTAGATGATGTGCAATTGATTCATGCAGATTTAGGAATCTTTTAAGTGCTTTTGCAAAGATATTTGCAATAGTATCTTGTAAGAGTGAGTTATAAAGTGATAATGACTTGCTTATATAGCCTTTTGTATGTGAAATATTTTAGTAAGATTGGCCCTAGGAAGATGAAACTACCTGAAGAATGATTTGAAATTAAAATCACAATCAGTGATTATGAAGGGGTGGGATCATAGAAGTCGGTTAAGATCGGACCCTACATCCCGAACCTTTTATACGTGTTCAACCTAGAGAGATGAAAATATAAACTGAAAGTTGTCTTTATAAATATCATACGTTTTATGTTACTTTGATAAAATAATATTCCCATAGTTAACGATAAAGCAGAGTGTAAACATAAGAAAAATGTAGAATGGCCAGAGAGATTAGGAGATTGAATTTTGACCTCATCAAGGATACATGGTCAAACTTGGCATTGTCAGAGGACAATTTGCCAATTTTAGTGTCTACATTTATCCCCCTTTAAGTGTATAATTAAAAATCACATTCTTTAAAATAAAATCATACATGAGTTTACACGCACACTTTACCTTCACTCAAAGGGACTTCTATATGTTTCGGTGTTGGCATGCTCCATGATGAAACTTGGGACACGAAGGGCAGTCAATGTCTATGATAGAAACTAAACTTTAACTCAAAGATATAGATAATGCTTATAACTTTGAACATTGCAAAAGTATGCAAAGGAGATGCAAAACATGAAAGGAATACACTTGTTTATTTTGTGGAGGGAGGAGCTCCTATTATTACCATGCCTTGGAGATTTCTAGTTTGTTTTTGGAGATGTCGAATATTTGGGGTGATCAATCCCAATGTTGTGTCATATGAGATAGTAAATAAGAGGAAGGATTTAAACTATGAAGAACCCATGTGCTTCGATGCCTTCCTCGTTTGATAATTTTCCAAGAGAAAAGGAAAGAGAAGTCTATGAAGCTCATAGTTTAGCTTTGACACATTCCATATTTAGGAATCTAGTGAGAGAAGAGGAAAGAACAATGTCACATGAAGCTCTCAAAGTGTTACTTTGACACTTTCTATTAAACCCATGGACTACACCATTGCAAGAAAGATCT
Source organism: Taxus wallichiana var. yunnanensis (assembly GCA_018340775.1). NCBI lineage: Eukaryota > Viridiplantae > Streptophyta > Pinopsida > Cupressales > Taxaceae > Taxus > Taxus wallichiana. The sequence continues at coordinate 87,808,911 of CM031238.1, forward strand.
CACCCAATTTATTCTAACTTGTAAAAAGACCTTGGAAGGAATGGACATTTTCATGACCCCATAAAGTGTTGTTGTGACTAAATTGATTATTTAGAATTTTGAAATATTGAAGCAAAGAAGGAGGCCCATGCCCCTAAACCCAATTTTTACAATTGGATCTAAATAATACTATAAAAAAGGAATGAAGTACACATTCCCCCTATAACTCACTTTGAAATGTGTCATCTATATTTGTAATTATGTAGAAATCCTATAAATAACTAATAAAATTTGTATAAATTGAAGCATTGAGTGTATCTCCCTCTTTTTTTGGGAACATATGAAATGGTCAAGATCATACCACAGTCTTGGCTATACTATATAGTTTTGACCTTGTTTGAATTATGCCACATTTTAGTATTAGTGACCTTTTTTAGGATCTAAACCCTATGAAAATATGCTCTTATATTCTATAATTTTTCTATAGTTGTAGAAATATCTTATTGTATGCCCCCTTTTGATGTGTGTGATAAAACAATGGAGCACACAACTCAAAAGAATAGATGTGTACCCATGTACCATATGCAATAATTTGTGTAGGATGACATAGAAGGTTGTAATGGTGGCCACCTTTGAGACTCTATACTTGCAAAGGGGTTATGCATGGTAGTAACCATGGCATGGAAACAAAGCAACATGCAATGGCCAACGAGCAACACACAAGAATTCATGTGGAAAACAAATAGTAATAATAGATAAAAATAACAATCATGTCCTACTCCATAAAAGAACATGTATAGAAACAACATTTAAACATGTCAAAATCCACGGTAAAACAATAATGTAATCATTAGGGTATAAACAACATAAGGCATAAGCTAATGAACAATACAACAATAAAAACAACAATTTCAAGTAAATTAAACAAGATTATTTAAAACCATATTCAGATATAGGCACATAGCTACAAACATGGGACACCCACGATGTCACAAGCCAATCACAATAGAAGGCACAATGTGTCACGGTCAAATAAACAAGTGCATACACGTAAAGTAGGCATGGATCCACAAACATGGGACACACACAATCTCACGAGACAAACAAGGCCCTTACGTTACTATAAAGAAAATAGTCATAGAATCATACACAAATAAGACAATCAAGTAATTCCATGTAGCAATAAATCAAGAAATGAATCCGCATAAACAAGTAATGACAAAAACATAGGAATCAAGTGTAGCAAACTGTAATAATAACAATAGAGATAATAATATAAGTTAGCATTATACAGACGCATGTGGAGTCTTGTCGATCCAATAGGTAACAATAAACATTATGTATGTAATCAAGTGTGATGAGGAAGGTGTAAAGTAACATATAATGAAACAAAATCACTTGCATAGCATGTGTAGGGATGTCCTCAAGAGAGTAGTATAAGGAACCAAGCGAGCTCCTAGATCATTGTGTAACAATTTGTGAATGTCTTGCACCAAGCTAAAGATAAAGCATGAACACATGTGTATAAAGAATAGATGTGTTATCTATCAAATCAATGGGATAACCATCATGCATAAAGTAACAAGCTAGCTAGGGCAAACTAGAGCATGTCTCACTTTTTATTTTTTCTCGTATTTGAATGTTTTTGTATTACATGAGTATTCGAATATTTTGAAGTGTTTTTCAAATAACTATGTACAACAAAGGTGATAACATAATATATACCCAATAAGGGCCCCGTGAAGAGGCATATCATCTTTGGTAGGTGAATGGGATGCAAGCCCCTCAAGTAGTAGAAGAGACAAAGGATGTCCATGTATGAGTCATGTAGAATCCATGCATATACACCAAAGGAGAAGCAAGAGATACAAATATATGTTTGACTCGAAGATCTAGGAGAGTGTGTCCATTGGCGAGTAATATGTATATCTACGTGTGTGATAGAAATATAAGGGGGTGAAGTGATAATTGCCACAAGATGAATGGGATAACCATATAAACAAGGAATATGCACGTTTTCAAGAAAAATGTATACAAACTAGAGTGTAAATTCGGAACAAAGTAGTTAGCAACAACCAAAGAAATGCAATAATGACGAAAACATAGAAAAATATAGCCAAGTAATCCATCCGAGGCACAATATGATGAATCCTATGGGAACTAAACAAGTTAAAAACAAAAGGTATCATACCAACTGTAGAGGAAAGCTTGAATAAATTCTAATGAAGATATCCAGGATGATGCAATCGATCATAACAATGTGGTGAACAAGATATCAATGTAGTATCAATTACCCCCAAGAATAGGGATGGATCCCTAGGAGTCACTGGTAGAAAATCATGTTTGAATGAGGGAACTAGAGATGCACAAGTAAGCATAGCAATATGGTGAGCATGTGTGAAAAAACACCAAGTAAAAATCCAAGTAGAAAATGACCCTTGAGAAGCAACATATAAAGTAGTTGAGGGCATGAGATAGAGTGATCATGTATGAATATCATGTAAGATAAAAGGTGGATTGAGACTCGCTAGGAATAACAACCAATTAGAACTAATTGTAGTATGGCAGGGAACTAGAATCGGGATAATATTCATCTAAATGAGTATGTAATGTCGTCCATAAATGCACGAGGATTTAAAGTACGAACATTAGTAGCTTGGTGAGGTCGTGGAAGCATAAGTTGATCAAATGAGATACCCTTGATGGTAACCACTTGTTGGCTATGAATGAACTTGATACATTTATGTACAATAGAGGGGAAACGTAAGAAATAATGTAGCCAAGGAAAACCAAAGTATATGACACGTGAAGGAATGTAATTGGAAACCAAAAATGGCGTAACAACACTAACAGAGGACCAATCGTGACAAGTAAGATTATATGTCCCAAGTTTGTAGTATCATCAAAGGTTAATTGATTTTTACTATATATAAGAGAGTGAAGCAATATGAGAGTACATCAATTATGTATAACAACTTATTTCGTCACAACACTATGAATAAGACTTTGATTAATGAATACACGAATGTATAGTGTATCAAAAACAAAATTACTAGTCATAACAATGTCATCAAAAGTAATAATTGCACAGGTGGTAAAAAAATCCATGAATTGATCATAAGAAGATAGAGGAGGCACCACAAGATAATTGAGAGACCTATTTAAATAATGCATAGCAATATGATGATTAAGCCCTAGGTCACGTGAGCAAGCATCATTGTGAGCATGGTTTGGTTGAGGTGTATCCCGATATTCAATAACATCAACATCTAGGAGATCTTATATAACATGACAAAACTTAAAATATTGATTAGTAAGATGGAAACAACACTAATGAGAGTCACAATGTGAATTAACATCAAATTACTTACCATGAGGTGCACTTATATCAAACTTGAGTACTGGAGGATCAAAGCACTTTTTGCAATGCACATTGTAATTGTAACTTTATAGGTTGTGGGACATGTGATTGATCATGAGAAGATATAGGTGACTCTTGTTTTAGTAATATTTGATCTTGAAAATTATGAACAAGGGATTAGAGAGTCTTTATAGGAGTATAAGGGGCATTAGTGTGCTCATAAAAGTGAGAGACCCGAGTATATACATGTGTCGGTCGTCAGTGGTTCTCGGTCCCTATAAAGAAGAGGAACATGGGCTTGATTAGATAGATAGTACCTTGCATCGAGAGAAAGGGTGGGAACCCTTTGATAGGAGATTTAAATAATGACAATGATCTATGTGATTTGAAACCATGATGTAACATGATCAACGAGGAGAAATCAAAATAAGGAACCCCATGGCCATAAGGTTTTAAATAATAGATTCAAGTCAAGATTTGGTTTTAACAAATTTTTACACCAATTTAATTTTACGAGGTTTTGTTAATGTAAAAAAATGAGAAAGATGTAAGGGTTTGCAACAAGTAGACTATTATGATTTAACTAACTTCTAACCTCAATTATACACAAACAAAATAATGCATTAAAAAATGAAATGATTGATAAATTATAAGTAACTAATTCAGATACATGAGAGGAGAGATGAACTTAGTTGTTCATGATGATTCAAGAATGATCTAGATGTGCAAGGCAATGAAACATGAAGATCTAGAACTATAGATTATGCACTAGAAGTTCTATACTAGGAAATTGAGCCTAAGCAGGACTTTACAACTAATATACAATCTAGATTCGAAATGTATAGTCCAGACCTATAGATGTACGATTTCAAACCCTTTGAAAATCTAGATCAACAACTTTTTATGTGTTTGGTTTGTCTATAAATGGTGTTCGTTGTATTTTGTTCTTTCTTGCATAGCTTCAGGATGACCTATAATAACCTATGACAAAGTATAAACCTTGACAACATATAAATCCCTTAGTCAAATCATTAACAAACCAAAGGAGAAAATATTTGTGTTTGGTTGAGGAAGGACTACCTTTGGTGGTTAGACTTGTAGTTGTTAAACCAATCCATGTGTTGCACTACATGCATTTGTTATGGTATCAAGCCTTGTGTAGTTCTCCTAAGTGTTTATGTAAGCGTTTATAGCTAATGAACCCCCTAGGGGTGCCCTCGTGTCTCTTAACACCAAGATAAAAAGCTAACTGCATAGTATAGAATGTACCCAATACAATATTAGTTATATGTAGTGTGCCTCGGCTATGTGACCTAACCCTTTTGTTGATTGAAACCCTTATGCAATGCTTGGAGTGACTTTGCTATTCTTAAGACATGGCTCTATGTTTCTTGCATGCTTGAAATGGATGAAGCTAAAGTCCTTGACCCGATTGATTTCTTCAAACCTATAGTAGGGATTACTCTAGATGATGTGCAACTAATTTAAAAATATTCGGAATTGTTTGAGCATGACTTAATAAAATCTGAATTAAATCTAATTTTGGAGTAATTAGTATGATAAAATATAGTAGATCTACGAGATGTTAAGCACTCAAGCAATTCCAAACTATAAGTAAATAGGAGAGATAGATGACTTATTTGAATCTTGTGTAATATGGAAATGATTTGGGAAGTGTAAAGTGTTGAACATGATTGCAACAGTGTCGTAACTTCTCTCTGTGAAATCGGGATCCCGAGAATGATGTCGACACACGGGCGGTGAGTGCTAGACAGGGCGTCGAGCACCGGTGACTGCCTGGCACCGGTGATTGCACAAAATCTCATAATCTTTTTTCTTCTGTGTTTGCTAGGGTTTTGCCACCACTTCTTGTCAGTCACTTAATATTCACTCTTTGATCATCGAGGGTACTTGTAATTGCAAAACAAACCCTAAATTACTACCCGCACAAGCTCATGAAACACATCAAATCATAATGAAAAATTCAATATGTGAAGTCGACCGACCTCGATGAGTGAACTTATGACCAAGTGTTGCACTACATTCTAGACTCCATGTAGTTCTTTGTGCTTGTGTGTGTAATAGTGTCCTTAGGTTTTCCTCATGCCAATGACGCCAAGATAACGAGCTTGTAGCTAGATAAGATGCAAATGTGTGATATGGAATTGAGCACTTCCCCTTCCTATGCAGTGTATGCAGCCCAAAAATGTAGTCCCTTTGATGGTAGTGATAGTATGTAGATGTGATTGCCCCTTAGAATTGTCAACTAGAATAATAGAGTGTATGTTGTGTATATATATGGATCTCTTGTTTGAATTTTGACACTAGTGACCCAAAAGGCCAATTATGAGCTCGAGATAAGGATAAGAAAACTAGAAAGGCCGACCACAAATGTCAAAAAGTGTAAAAAATAATAAAGAGGACAAGAGTGCCCAGAATGGACAGGAGCGCCTGGGCGCTAGTGTCTAGAATGGGCACTAGTGTCCTGGGATAAATGATGACAAATGTGAAAAGACAAACAAACATGGATCCTTGTGACTTGACCAAAACTGGGTAAAAATGACAGATGTGAGAGAGCAAGACAATAGAAACAATCAAAACAAGTGGATGGATAAAGGATTGTGTCACTAGTGAATACTTTTCTTACTTAAGATCCATGCATATAAACAACATACTTGATGGCATAGTAAAATAGTAGTATGTGCGTGATTTTATGTATACATTTGCCCCCTATGTTATTTGAATGAAATTCAAGTAGTGTAAAGGAAGTAAGGAACATACTTGTATAGAATCTGGAGAAGCCATGTTGTAAAGTGCGTGTAGAATGTAGAAACTTGTAGTGTGGCGAACCATGGATCAATGTTTTGACCCATGTGGCGTAAGTGGAGATAACGAACCATCGTAAGGATCATTTAGAGAAAAATAGTTGAGATGGTTTGGGGACTTTGGAGATTTTGAATTGTTCCCAAAGGAGATTGAAGGGTAGGGAGTGATCAATTCCCAACCCGACTTGTTTGTAAATGGGAGGATTTGGGAATCCTTCCTCTAGAGGAAGAGTTTTGGGGAGAGAGGTATAGTTTTACTCTCCATCTATGATTACATCCCTAAAAGTTCCAATTCTACTAATGGATAGAGACCAAAGTTATTTCTAATTTAGTTCCGATTGAAAAATGTTTTGATTGAAGAACCCATGTAGGAGCAATATAAGAAAGGAAATGACATCTCATTTCCCCCACTCCTATAGTAATGGTGTTTCAATTTGAATAATGCTAGATGGCTTCTAAGTTAGGTCATCTAGAAGCGATAGTAATGTAATGTAGCTCCCAAGTTAGGTCATCTTGGAGAGATAGTAAAGTATGCTTATTGAATCGATTGATTGATTTGCTTTAAATGATAGAAGATTGCTTTGAGATTGTGTAGTTAGTAAATTACTCACGGGAAGGTTTTTGTGTTTTCCTCTAGATTAGGTCATTTGGGGAATAGATTTGAAATAGTAGAAATTATTGATTGTAGTATAAAATGATTATTCCTTTGTTCGAATGAGATCAGAGCAAGTTGTAATAGTAATATGTTAGGAGTGTCGATTAATTATATTGTAACTTGAGAGGGATTATGAGATGATCCCAATTATATGCCCCCTTTCGGCGAAAGGATGAAGGGCGAGAGAAATGAGCACTAAGCTAAAAGCAAGACATATAAGATGTTGTAATAGTAAATGTGAAATAGTATTGGATAGTATAGTCACAATATGAATATATATTTGAATAGTACATGTGCTAGATGTGAATATGAGATGTTGAAATGTGTATGGTATAATGCTAGAGGAAATTATGATCCGTATGGCACAAATGGTGAGACAAATGGAGTTATGAGGCTCAAGATATGAGCGAAACTGTGCAATGTGTATTAGTTGAAAAAGTGGTTACAAATAATAACTATAGTATAGGAAAAATTGGAATTACTATATATAGTAATAGTGAAAAGTGAATAGTATTTCATTTGTACTGAGATCGATTGAGATTTGGAGCTTTGAGTTGTGAGGATGCCACGTGTTAGAGCAACAAGTTTGACTAGATTTGAGAGAGTAGCGGGGTGGTGGGCTTCATAGATCGGCCAATGACTTGGTAGGTGTAATTAGTTTTGGAATAAATTGTCAAATATGTTTGTTTTCGTCCATTATAGAAAAAAATATTTTATTATATTTTTAGCATTTATGACATAGGCATAAGCGGTCGTGGTGTTTTCTGTCCTTAGGGACACTAACGCCCGGTTCAAGTGCTAGTGACCTCTTGCGGGGCACCCCCTGATCTACTCCTAGGTGCATGACATCCGAGAGCAGTGTATTGGGCACTATATTATGAATTGTTGATATTTTAATCGAGTTGAATGCTATGATAAGCGACTTTTTGTATATTTATAGTGTACTAATGGATGAATTTTGTTACTTTTTGTGTTGTGTAGAGGATATGCACTCGAGAGAGTTTCGAAGCGAGGCCATCATTTGAGTACATTGCTTACTTTAGGGTTGTCGGACACAAAGTGGGATATATTGGACCGTGCTTGGCTATGACATATTACTAGATTGCGGTAAGTACCCCATAATATGCCTATGTTGATTGCTTTGTGTGATAGATGGTGTGCATATACATGTACATTTTGGTTGCCTACTGGTGAGATGACAATGACCCTGGAGGATGTATACGTGATATTACGGTTTCCTATTGTAGGAGAGAAGGTACAAGTGGTTACTATAGTGGATGACTAGAGGTAGATGAGGGTAGTGAGGTGGTATTTCAAGGGCACATAATTACAGAGCAAAGACTCATATCCGTTTAGATGAGATATTGAAATCTAGTGTTCTGCGCTTGCAAAAGTTTATTATAGTGATTCTAGCGTCATGTAAATGGAAGTAGAGAATGGTGGAGATAGTATATTATACAAGATGTGTGATATTTGTCACATGTAGAGGATCATGGGTGTGATGTGTGTGTGGCCCACTTATATAGATATTTGTATAGATTCACCCAGGATGATCATGGTGGTCGATAGAACCACAACTTTATTGCATGTATGGGCGTATGAGCATATAATGATATTGAGGCCACTCAGTGGGCCATGGGCTAATTAGGCTCGACTTGAGATATTTACAATGAGGTGGGTAGGCACCCATAGCAAGAGGATGGATATGACCACCTATAGGTTGATGCTAGATCAAATGGGCCCTGGGGCCATTATATGGAGACCGTATAGAGACTATGGTGGTTGGGTAGAGGATGGTGTGGAGTTGTGGTGCATTCGGTGCACCATGTGGTTAGAGGATCTGCTTCCCAGGTGTGATAGAGTTGTTCCAAGGTGAGCAAGTATATAGATAATTTAACATGGCCTAGGATTTGCCCTCGGAGCCATATATATGGTTGAGATCTACTAGAGAGGACCGAGAAGCAATGTCATCTGGCTAGATGAGGATAGATGCGGCTATAAATCCTATACAATTTGATGACGCGAGGTGCACCCAAGCCTATAATGAGTGGTGGGTGACACATCGATGGGTGTTGTTATTTCTAGTAGTGGTGGATGCGATTGGTGGGCCGGTAGTTGGAGGAGTAGAGGGGAGGTGTACACTTCCCCCGATGTAGATGGTGTAACAACTTCGAGAGCAAGAGTGTAAGTATTGTGCATTAGTTGTTTCTTGGTTATTAGAAATTGTAAAGGTGTGTAGTAACTAATGTTGGTTGTTGTGATTGCAGGTGATGCCTATTGGACACTTTGATCAGATTCTTCGATACACACGTTGATGCGCAAACATTCCACCGATGTGCTCATGGGAGGTGGTATACTAGAGCGGGTACATGTGATTATCGGTGAGTATGCCCATCTATTCGAGCCAATGGCTATAGCAGCAACCACATATACAATGTCATTGAGTGAGCATGATGAGGCTCGTATAGAGACTGAGTGAGCTAGACATGTTATAGGAGGAGGAGATCCAACTCGGATGTTTTTGCTAAATATGTTGAGTCTTTGTAGGGACAATTTTCGAGTAGATGACCAAGATAGCTATATTACATAGTTAGTTGGAGAGATATAGAGGCCAAGATAAGTGGCATAGAGCGAGTGGCGAAGCTTCTAGTTCCGAGCTCCCACGATTATATATAGTGATAATGAGGATGGTGGATGTTGTATCGATGTATGGGGCTTACATTGGTATATATATGGATATTGATATCATATGTGTTGTTGATGTGCATTGGTATATGATGTGATGATTTTTTCTTGCACTTTGGGTTGATATGTATTGTTGAAATGGTTGTTTTTGATTTGAAATGTATGATGATGTGGAAAGAAATAGATAAGTAATGATTAGAATAGGATTTGTAGTTGAATAAGAATGAAGAGCATAATATGTGATGAATAGAAATAGATGTATGTGATGTAATATAATAGATAATGTGAAAGAGCAATGTTACTTAGACAATATAAGAGAATAGAATAACAATGCATTGGTATTTGTATGATGAGAGAATGTAAAACAATGGTTGTAATAGTGTATGATGAGAATGAAGGGGGAGGGGGAAGATGAGAGATTGCCTCCTTGTGTGTGAATGAGAGGTTCATGTATAAATGCCCCTCAACAATCAAGAATAAACCATCGAACAAGAGCGTATCATCGGGAAATGGGTTTGGCACGTGCAAAGAGATGTTATAAAAGATATGACATGAAGCACAATGCATGAGTTGTGAAAGGAGAGGTTCATTGATGTAGTATTCCCTCAATAGTCAAGTGTGAACCATAGCACGAGAGTGTGTCATAGGGAAATGGGTTTGTCACGTGTAAAGAGATGCTAGAAAATATATGACATGAAGCACAACACATGAGTTGTGAAAGGAGAGGTTCATTGATGTAGTATTCCCTCAACAATCAAGTGTGAACCATAGCACGAGAGTGCGTCATAGGGTAATGAAATGGAGATTGAATGTCATCTACCAAAGATTAAGAGGCATGCAAGGCATAGATGGAGCATGTGAAGCAACAAAAATGTGAGAACATGTGTGAAATTGGATGCTAGATGGAATGAAACCAAGAATAGAAGTTGTGGTGGGAGGGAATGCGGAAGCAAGGGGGCTTAGGAAGCCAATGGGATACTGTAGACTTGTAAAGAATGAGAGGATACAAATATAAGTGGATTAGATGGAGGGCGTAGATGGATGATGACCTTAGGAGGTGGATGAATGAATAGTTTAGATGGAGATGAAGGAGACGAGTGAACAACGGTGGAACCATGCTTATGCGGAATAAGAGAAATAGAGCGCTCACGAGAGGGAGAGCAGAAAATAATGACACCTTTGTCTTCTAGTTTTTACAAGCGCTCATGGAGAGCATAGTAGCCATTATCACGATGGCCATTGATGTGGTGGAAAATAAATAGAGGACGGTCAGTCGACGTTGTAAGTGGTGAGGTGGATGATGCCGAGTGAAGTAACCTGGATGAGCCACTTATCAAGTAAGGTTCGCAAAACATCATTTGGCTTTACATTATGCGAGAATTGTAATGGTTCATGAGTAGTAGATGAAGAAGACTTAAGTGATTGTTGATGTGGTGGAGGTGATGGAAGACACTTGTATGGAGGTAGAGATGGAGACTTTAGAGGGAGCTTAATCGATAGAAGAGGAGAAGAACTAGTAGAAGAAGTAGAAAAAGGAGTGGTGTAATATGTGTAGAAACTAAATATTGTTCTAAATCAATGACTTCGTAAAACATAAGAGAGTAAAATATTTAAATATATCATATAAGAGTTTTTATTTCAATGAAGGAATAAAGCCACAACAAAAAGATAAATTTCTTTCCTAAATCAATGGGCTGAAATAATAACTGATGCATACAAGAATTGAAGCGTAAAATGTAATTTACAATTGGTTCATTCTTTCCTTGATGCAATTAAGGAAAGTGTTCATATGTGACTTTAGGACCATTGTTAGAAATAAATTGTCTAAGAAAAGCATCCTCCATATCATAATAAGTACTAATGGATCCATAAGGAAAATGAGTATACCATTGGAGAGCATGATCCAAAGGCTACGGCGAAACGCTTTGAGTAACAAGTGATCATTAGAATAAACATACATAATTGAATAATAATGCTTGAGATGTAAATAAGGATTGTCAGTGCCATCAAAACATGAGAAGTTAGGCATGATGAAGTCCTTTGGGAAAGCAAAATTTTGAATATTTTTAGGAATAATATTGTCATGCAAAGAATTATTTTCAATGGAAGCATAATAGGATTTACTTTCAAGAGTGAGTGTATGAACTTGAGATTACAAAGTGCCAATAGCATGCATGAGGGATATAATATCATGTGAAGGAATGGTGGTGAATTAAGAAGCATATCAAGAGGTTCGATCTTACCATTGTGAGTGATCATGGGGATGTGAGATGGAGTGGATGTGGAAGGAGAAGAAGGAGGTGGAAGAGGAGGAGAAGAACACAGAGGCTCTATGGGAACACTAGATGTAGACTTAGGAGATACAATGAGAGGTGTACTAGTGATAGGATTCGAATCATCATGAGCAAAAATTTAGAAGTAGAAGAAAGAGGAGTAGTAAATTCACATTCAATAGTCTTGTTGGTGCTTAAATTAATCTCGTCCCGTTTTCATTGAATTTCCTCGGTTGCGGCCTCACTGTCACGTTTTTACCTTCCCGTGTTGGTGCTTGAAGACTCTGTCCACCATTTGGTTGCCATGATTAGTCCCTTCCTAGGTTGAGGATCACTTAAAGGTCCAGAATTTGTTTTTCGTTTCTCTGTCACCCAAAGAAAGACATCCTCAGACCTTAGACACATGGTGCCTTCTACTGAACCTTCAATTTTTTTGTTAGACTCTACCGGACTAAGACACGTGTTGATCCCATGCTTGTTTGGGGTCTCTACTTTTCGAGACCATCTCAAAATGCACCATTGAGACACGTGGCAGGTGGGGAGATGGAGAAACAAAGCTTTGGGGTTATTTAAGGTTTTGGCCTTTTGTAAAAAGGGATAAAATTATAAGTTGAAGTGTGGCCCCTGATAGGAAAGTAATGCCAGCGTTGAATAGTCAAAATGGAGGTGCGGGCCCGGGGAAAATGTGGAATTTTTTCCTTTTTGGAAATAAGTTTAAAGTGAAAAATGAAGCGCAGGTCCGCTGGGACCCACATCAGAAGCTAAAGGCGGAACGGTGGAGCTGCGGAGAAAATTTGGAAAATTCTCTTTTTCCAAAAATGAGGTAAAATAGTAGAATCGAGCCACGGTTCCTCTGGGACCCACATTGGGACACATGTCAAGCCCATTTTCTAAGGGCGGAGGGGCGGAGAAAAATGTCAAAATTTTACTTTTTCCAAAAGTTATAAAATATCAAAAAGTGCTCCCAGGCCCATTTCCAATCACATTTTTCCATGTGGAAGGCTCAGATTAAAAGTTGAAAGACAAGATCAACGGTAGTTGTGCATTTCATTTGATTTTGCCACCATTAAAGCTCCATGATGTTTAGAGATGCATTTTTTGCATCATTCTTCATCAAATTTTTGGCAAATTTGTGTCGTTTCAGTGTGCAAAGTTCAATTGAATCAGTTTGGTAGCTCAATTTGTAAATTTGAGGTAATTTTGGAGTGGATTTTGCTCGGGATCGTGAAAAAATGCAAAATGCCAGATCCAGAAGTTACTGAGTAAAATTTCAAAGGGAAAAAGGTGAAATGATGAGGGGAAAAGGTCTTTGCAGTGCGGATGAAGAATATGTCTCTAGTTAGAACAATGATGCCAATATTTGCAATGATTCACCTTTTTTGAAAACACTTAGCAAATTTTAGTGAATTTGTTTAATGTGTTAGATTTTCTGTGGTGTCAAGTTGGTTGTAGATGTATATCCATTGACAAGCTTTGAGATTTCTCTAGAAGCTTTCCCCTGCTGATGAATCTATGCAATTTTGGAATTAATTTGTGTCTAATCTCTAGCAATTTTGTGTCTCTGCTTTATTTTCGAAACGTCTACAAATAGTTTCTTTCATTCCTATTGCAATCTTACACTGAATTTTTTGTGAAATCACACCATCCCTGTGATAGTCTAATGGTATTTGCAATTTCATTTTAAGAAGAGCCTTCATCTTGGATGAGATAAACAAATTTAAAATCAATTCACTGTCATTTGTTGATAAAGATTGTCTATAAGTCTTTAGGTGTACCTTAGGTGTGATTAATCAGAAACTTTAGTGTTTAATTGAGTCTTCCAATTCGAGCCTTTGTGTTGGAGTCTCAAAGATTATGTGAAAACGTGTTGATCTGGCCTCTATTGAAGCACACCTTCTAGTTGAAGGAACATCTTGATCGCTTACAAGCTTTCAGTGAAGTTGTTCATTATTGTGAAGTCCCTCCAAAGATCCAATGATAATCAACTTTATCTTGCTTCATCTCCCACCAAAATCATTTAAAAACCATCGATCCACCCTAAACTACCCTGTTTTCCCTATGTATCAACAAAGGAACAAAATCTACTTGCAAAAATATGCAGAACAATCAGGATCTCTTAATGTCTTTAGTAACCTTTTCCTTGTATTGAAAATATCTCCATAATCTGGAAGTGACAACTCGTGAGAGTCAGATTTGGTGTGTTGATCATATTTTCCCAAGGTTTTCTTTATAAAATTTGTGCAAAAGAAAGGTATCTGCGTCTCCTTCAATAACAGAGGTTACAAAATAGGTTCTCTTACCTTGGTTGAAAGGCACAACCTAAAATAGTTAGGATAAGATCAAATCCTTTTAAGGTGCTACCCACTTCTTCAAGGCCTGAGTGCTAAAAAGTTAGATAAATTGCTTCCCCAACTACAAAATGACATACATAATCATTTATCTGCTTTTGAGTGTCCTATCAAATCCATGATGTTGCTCGGTTTGTGAAGAAGAGTAAATCGAGTACCAACAAGTCTTAAGAGAAGTAACATCATCACTAATATGTTCATGATCAGATTCATAATCGACATCACTATCAATCATATTTTCACAAACAAGTATTTCATCAAGACTATCATCAACATAGAAAGAAGTGGGAGGAGTACTAATATCAAATTTATCATTGCATTCATTAGAAGCACTTTCAAAAGTAGGAAAAGTAGGAGATATAAATTTACATTCATCTTGACTACTAAGAGAAACAACATCATGCACATTTACATTTTGAACATTAGAAGTAGCATTATTAGTATCCATATTGTCACAAGCAATAAAATGATCAAACAAAGAATCTACAATAGTATTGCCATGTGCTATAATAGAAGTAGAAGAAGGTACATTAGCATGGGTGACTATAGAAGATGAAGGAGAACATGAAGCAACTTTTTGTCGGGGAGACTATGTAAATGTTAGGGGTATCATGGCCAATAGGAAGAGTGTCTTGGAAAGCAAGAAGTTTTTTGAAGGACGGAAGAATCACATTTAGGATTGCGATAAAGGTCACAAAATTCAAATTTTGTAGTAATATCATCAAAAAGGGTTGCAGGAATGTATCGGCCATATTATGCTTAGGAGATGAGGACCTCTTTTTAGCCATGAGGGTTTTGGGGATCCTAGGGCAAGAAGTTTGAAGAAAATCGGGTTCACCAAATGATTTAATAAAATCTGAATTAAATCTAATTGCAGAGTAACTGATATGATAAAATACAATAGATATACAAATGTTAAGCACTCAAACAATGCAAAACTATAAGTAAATAGGAGAGATAGATGACTTAGTTGAATTATACGTGTCTGTAAATGATATCGGCGGTGTAAAGTGTTGAGCGAGATTAGAACAATGTCACAACTACTCTCTATGAAATCGGATACCGAGAATGATGTCGAGACATAGGCGCTTGGGCATTGGTAGGTGACTCCCGAAACCGTGGGCTATCGCACAAAAGCTCAGAATCTACTTTCTTCTGTGTCGTTAGGGTTTCACTATCACTTCCTATCATTCACCTGATATTCTCTCTTTGATCACTAAGGGTACATGTAACCCACAAAACAAACCCACTACTTGCACAAGCTCAAAAACACATCAAATAAGAATAAAAAATGCAATATGTGAAGTCAGAATCATCCCTACGGTCAATCGATGAGTGAACTTGTGACCAAGAGCTACACTACATTCCAGACTCGATGTAGTTCTTTATGCTTGTGTGTGTAATAATGTCCTTATGTTGCCCTCACGCCATTGACACCAAAATAGCGGCATTGTAGCTAGATAAGATGCAAATGTGTGATATGGAATTGTGCACTTTCCCTTCCAACGGTATAAAATTGCAGTCCCTTTGTAGGTAGTGATAGTATGTAGATGTGATTTCCCTTAAAATTACCAACCAAAATAATAGAGTTTATGTTGTGTATAGATATGAATATTTTATTTTAATTTCAAAACTAGTGACCCAAAAGGCCGACTATGAGCTCGGGATAAGGATAAGAAAACTAGAAAGACCGACCACAAATGTCAAAAAGTGTAAAAAGAACAAAGCAGACAAGAGCACTTGAGTGTTAGTGTCTAGAATGGCTGCTAATGTCCTGGGATAAATGACAAAAGATGTGAAAATATTGACAGACATGGATCCTTATGGCCTAACAAAAACTGGGTACATAAATGACAGATGTGAGAGAGTAATACAATAAAAACAATCAAAACAAGTGGATGGACAAAGGATTGTGTCACTAGTGAATACTTTTCTTACTTAAGATCCATGCATATAAACAACATACTTGATGGCATAGTAAAATAGTAGTATGTGCGTGATTTTGTGTCTATAGAGTGCTTTTGGAAATATATTTGCAATAATAGCTTGTAAGAGTGTTAGGTGAGTTATAAAGTGATAATGACTTGCTTATATAGCCTTCCGTATGTGATTTTTTAATAAGGCCAACACTAGGAAGATTAAACAACCCTAAAAATGATTTGAAATTGAAATCAAAGTTAATGATCATCAAGGGCGAGACCGTACAGGCCATCAAAGACTAAACCCTACATCCTAACCCTTTTATATGTTTTTGAACCAGAGATGAAAAAAGCTGAAAGTTGTGCCATGAATATTAGATATTTTATTTTGCTCTCATTAAATAATATTTCATGAATTAATGACATAGAAAATTTAAAGATAATAAATTGTAGAATGGCTTTAGAGATGAGGAGATAAGATTATGAATGTGAGCATTTGTCTTAACAATGACACATGGTCAAACTTGGCATTGCACAAAACAAGTTACCAAATTTTATTGTCTACACTAGCTAGTTGCATGACTTTAGTTATAGAAAAAAATGAGAACGGTACCAAGCGAGCTTGAAAATTTGTACTAGAAGTGTATGATGAGGTAATGAGTTTGTAACTTCTCCTTAGTTTACTAATGTTTTATTAAAGTTTGAATTTGTTGACCCAATGTTTGAATTGTATGAAAATAATTGGTGTATTGCACTATGTCATTTGTATCCTTTCTAAGGAATCTCACTAGAATTTAGCAAAACACCATTACGGGCCTAATGGGATCCATGTCACTAGGTTTTGAAACCTCACCAAGGGATACTTTTTAGTTTTCCTTTAAAGAACCTTAATAAGTACAAACTCTACTTATCAAGTCAATTTATTTATTTTTGTGGAATACCTTGATGATATTATCTCGTTGGTATGTGACTTTAGAGTCAATGAGCAAGTTCCTTTAAAGACACCATTTGGTTCAAGTTGTTTAGCCTCCATGTTCTTATATGGTATTTTATACACAAGTTATTCACCACATATTGGGTGATTTATTTGAATGAATTTTATCATTTTAACTCAACTTGGTTGTACAAAAGATTTTATGTCAAGTTTTACCTTACAATAGACTTGAGAGAGACTATCAATGTCCAAATCGAGAATCAAATGCTTTACACAAAAGGATACTTATATTAACTTGCACAACACATGATTCCACTATCAATCTCTAGACTATAGGGTACATGATTGTCACCTCGTGGCTTTCTAATTTGATCATTAGGTAACCACTTGTTGAAAATAAAGTAGTGACAAAACAAAATTATGGTTGGAACACAATGGTTAAAGGTCATTTTTCGGGAACACGCTCCCTAAAGTGGTTGACATGGTACCCAGTATAAAACCTAAAAAAATATACATAGATTTGATAACATTATTCATATTCTTGTCTTGGTTCGTCAAGCTCAAAACCGTTTAGTTGTCCATTGGGGCCAAATTTCTTAAGAAACTCAAAGCAAATGATTATCTTCGGATAATGTTGGGTCATCTTTAATTTCTACTCCACCCTCTTAGCACTCATGCATCGTGCTCTCGGAAGTGAGCCACCACAAGGATATAATGGGGCCAAACACCACTCCATCGCTCTTGAAGATTAAATTTTACAAAACTAGATTTTTCTTTTGACTGCAATTTTGTTATTTTAAACTCTTAAAGAGGGTTTAAGGGCATATAGAAGTAACTACACATGGAGGATTTTTCTTCATGTATTTTATATCTTGGAATGTAAGAGGTCTCATAGATTCCTCATGACAAGTCTTTATGTGATCCACTTGTTAGTGTAGACACAACATCTATGCACTTTGGGTACATTTCTAGGTCCTAAAGCATACTAATGCACACATGATTCCTAAGAAAGAAAACTAGTCATTGAAAAATCCTTTTGGAATTTCAGTTGCTTTATCTCTCACACTTTACTGGACCTTACACATCTTACAGGCTTTGCACAACACTTGAATGATTTATCTTTTGATTACCTCGAGACACTAACTCCTAGTTAAGATAGAAGCACACGATGCTCTTGTCCCTCCCGGCACTCATGTCCTCTTTATTATTCTTACTCTTTTGGGTCTCTTTTACTTCTTGGTCACATTTAGCACTTTGGGTCGGCCTTACAATTGTCAATTATGAAATTCAAGCAAGGGAATCATATATATACTTAGTTACTTCTTCTAAATCAGGGTCCAAACACCATACACATTATCTATCACCACCTAGGCTTGTACAAAGGCACAAAAGCACTATAAAGTATACATGTAGTACATTCATACAAGGGACAGGGGTTGCATTGATCTACATACACAACATAGGAGGGGAGTTCATTCTATTCCATAACACACATCCTACATACTTGGTACAATCTATATCTAGCCCACTATCATCGTGTAACTTACACAAAGGGAAACCTAGGGCACATAACACACACACACACACACACAAAGAACTACATGGAGTCTGAGATGTAGTGCAACGCTCGATCGTAAGTTCACTCTTCGAGTGACCATTGGGGTCAGTCTGACTCCACATTTTGTATATTTTTATTAGATTTGATGTGGTTTGTGGACAAGGTAGACATTTGTTTTGTAGGTTACAAGTGTGATCGGTGATCTAACAACAAAACTAAAGTGACAAAGAGCGAGTAGGAGTGAAGATCTTCCGACCCAAAATAGACTAGATTTCAAGCATTTGAGCAAACACATGTGCCCAAATCAGTCACTAGGGCCAGGGTGCTCTTGTCCTCCCATGGGTGCTTTTGTCTTATACGGTCATAGGGTTCTCGAACCCTCTTTGCAACACTATTCACATCCCGTTCCAACAGAGATACATAGTCGATCTCTACCGGGTTGCATGAAATTAGCTAAGTCATCTTCCTCTCTCATTTGCTTAGGGTTTTACATTGTTGCATTCTTATTACTTGGATATTACTGTAGTTTATCACATGAATATCATTTTTACATAGTTACTCTGAAATTATATTAAATTAGTTAGTGATTAGAAGCATTAAATTCTATTTGTTTGTAGGAAGTTATGGTTTTAGGTTGTTAATGAAAACTACCCTAAAATGTATTTTGTTCATTACCATGCATTTTTACACCTATCATGGGGATGGTCCCGATAGTCCTAGTATTTATATTTATTCAAAAAAATCCCCATTTGTCATTGCATTGCATGAAGATCTATGGCATTTGACTATTTGGGTTACCCTTGACATTGATGGGCACTTTTTTGGCCTTGTTAATGTTTATGCACCTAATTATTATCCCAAAAAAATTGGCATTATGGTGATGATCGATTTTTTTTTCCTCTAGTATATTATCTTTTTGTAGCTACTTTAATGTGATTAAGGCCTCGAGGAAAAGAGAATGCACCTATTGATGAAGCAATGTGTGGGAGAATGTGAAGTATAATTTTATTTTAAAAACCTTTGGGGCTTATCGGACATTCTATTATAGTAGCGAGCCTTAGTTTATATGGTATAACTTTGGGGCCAAATCCAAATAGGTTCTCAAAATACTTGATCATGTATTATGTTTACTGAATAACACATCTTCTCTTTTCATATTTTTGGTGGGAAAGCTTTCACTTTCCATCAAGATTGTGTGATTTCTTATTATAGTCCCATCACTTTCCAATTACATTGGGGATGTGGTGACAAAATTTTCCATGTACACGAGTTATTTTTCAACACATTATTCCTTGATCAAAAGGTAATCATCTAACTAATTTCCATGGTACGAACATAGTGGCACATCTTTCATACACTACCAACTAGATCAAGTGGTGGAACATAATGATTAATCACATTGTCACCTTTCTCTACTACTACTTGAAAAATAAGTGGTGTGGGTTTACAAACAAGGATGTGTATAATCGAATGAATAATTTCAAAGTATTTAGATAGCTTAAATGTAGTCTGTTCAAACCTTAACTACAATCTATAGTGGCCAAGCTTAAACACAAACCCAAACTTGTGGAGACTCATGTAGGAAAAATGCTCATATTTAGGTTTGTTTGCATTGGCTCGAGCTCGAATATTGGGCTTCTAAAGACCTTTTTAAATCTCATGGGAAAAGTAATCTAAAGATAAAATTAAAGCTATATAAAATACTCACATTTGTTCATTGGATTTCCTAAAATCTCCTCAATTTTCTTAGATCGCTAGAAGTTGGTGCTCTAATCCCAAAAGATGAAAATCATATGGGATTAATCCTTATAAGAATTCTAAGACGTGGTCCCTTGTAAATTTAATCCCTTTGTCCATGAAGCCTCACTCACCCTCTAGGAGCTTTATGCGACATTGTATTATATGGCTAATGGAAAATCACCATGTGTTGATGGCTTACCCTATAAATTCTACAAAGTGACATGGGTTTTTGTGGGGTGTGAACTACTTCATATCTATTAAGCCTTACTCAATAAATCCTTGGAAAAAATCATCAATAAAGGCAACATAAAATTTATCTCTATAGTTAGATATCCTAAGAATGTAACCAATTGGAGGCTTTTCACACTTTTGAATGTGTCTAAAAATATCATAGTGAATAGGGTAAGTGCACCAAGTTGGGGGCCAAAAGGGGTCTTAATTGGACGCATTTTTCTGAAAAAAAAAACTTCAACTTGTATGGGTTTTTCAAAATAGTTACACTCAAAATTGGAAGATGTAGAAATATCAATCGTAGAATTTTGAGTCTAGTTTCTAAGGTACTAAATTTTATTGAAAACGGATAAGTTTAAGTCGGTCAAACAACTAGGATACCAACATATGCTCTTGTTTTTGTTAAAAACATAATAGAGTGACTTTCGTGCCCTCCACCATTTTTTGAGCACCATTTAGTATTTTTGAAAACCCTTTTGTAGAAAGATAGCTAGGAGCATCTAGTTTGGGCTACATTTTTTTAGATTTTATAGCAAATATTTTTTTATTTATGATTTTTCTAGTACAAAAATTTTATGATTTGAAAAATAACGAGCTCTGACCGTGCCCCCTTAACTACCTCAAAAAATATCGAAAATTAGATTTTATTTTTAGAATATGTATAGAATTATGCCTAGTTTGGGCTAGTATATATTTTTTTAAATTTCAATCACCTAAAACAAAAATACACCATGAAAGATAGACATATTTACACTTCAAAAATAGCTATAAAAAGGCATAGTTAGAAAATAAATAATATGGAAACCTTATATTAGTCAGAAAATTTGAAAAATTATATTTTTAGAAAGAAGAAAATCTGCTCTACGTCGTGGTATAATTTTTTTAAAAATGGATCGATTGTTTTATTTTGATTTATCATAGAGGAAGTGACATTTTTACATTTTCTTGCAAAAACACGTTGTTTGTTGTGTTTGTATAGGTCCATGCCTCAGGCTTGGGGATCCAAACCGGATCCCAAGCCTTGAGGCATGGCTTGGAAAAAGAAAATACAAAATGCGTACACATTATAATGCGTACGCATTTTTCTTTGTTTATATATTGTGGCCCCCAACGTCCCTTTCATCTCTTTCATGGGAATTCTGCAAACATTCTGTTTTGTCTGCAATTTTCTCTACATTCTTGCACAATTTTTTAGTAGTTCATTTTGTCCCCTACCCCACTAGTTGATTTTTTCTAATCATGGGTGATAAACGTCGAGCTAAGGACAAGAGGAAAGTCAAGAACAAGACACTAGAGCAATTGGAAGAGAAGAGAATAAAGAAATTGAAGAGAATGCAAAACTTTGAGCTAGGGCAAGGTACATCCGCTATATCAAATGTAGCTAATGTATTAGAAAATGGGGATGAAATACATAATGAAAATGTAGAGAATAATGATTTTGCAATGAATAATGATTTTGCAATGAATAATGATATTGAATTGAATGATAATGTTGGTATGGATGAAGAAATTGATATGAATCCAATTGTTGAACCCTTACCTAAGAATCCAAATGTTAACCCCGAAATTTGTATAAAAACACTGAATGAAGAAAGTAACATTATAAATGAATCTTCACCTCTAAGAACACCTCCTTCCATTTTGCGAAGAAAACCAATTCACTTAATTGAAATTGATGAAAACATTATAAAACCAATGCCTAACAAAATGTCTGAAAGAAATGCGAGAAGAAAAGCTAGTGGAATTTTGGATAATTACTTTGAGAATTTAAATGATACATAAAGATGTCAATTATTTGTTACATTGATGAAATTAATTAAGATGAGACCTATAATGAAGACCATGGGGTTAAGAACATCTAATGTTGTTGATCAAAATGCGTCAATTGTTGAAAACATACATAAATCATACCAAAATGTAGGTGGAAAAAGACACACCAAAGATAGTAATGCTACACGATGTGCACTTACTAATTATATAGTAAGTGATAAAATAGTTAATAAACACTTGATTAGAAAAACAAGCAGTGTTTTGAAGCTAAATAGAAAAACACTAATGAAAGCAATAGAGAGACATAAACATATTGAGTTAGTTAATAACACTGACTATTGGGTTTCTCTAGCGTAATTCCATGAAAATACAAGAATACATATGATATTCTAAAATAATTAATTGTAAAATTTTGGAATGAGAACACAAGGGTGTCACCAAATAGAAGAGATACAATAAAAAGAAGAATAGGTTCTTGTAATCATGAATCGTGTGCAAAACATTTCTTAGATATGACTCAAACACAATTGTTCTCTAAGTTTAAGAATGAAAATCCACAAATTAACATTAGCCAAAGATTCTTTGAAATGAGCAAACCCTTTTATGTGAAAATCAATCACTCACGTACCACTTGTTGTTGCAGGCATCATGTTGAATTTTCAATGCATTATGATGTTTTTTTGTCAAATATGTCGTGTTTTGCATACTGACATCATGTTGTAGGAGTGTGGATTAAATGTCCCACAAAAATCTTCAAGGGAATTTATTCCAACAATATTTTGTGAAAAATCAACAAGACAATTTTTTTATAACAAAGCATGTTTGGATGGAATGTGCAATGTATGCGGTGGCTTGCCAAATCTAAAAAGTTGTATCCATGAGGAGAGTACATATTCAATAGAAAATAATTGGTTGATTTCACCAAATATAAATCGGTGGCATATCAATTAAAAGATGGAAAAGAATCTAAGAGGTGTGAGCTTGTTAGAAAACAATTACCTGTATCAGAATATATGGTCAAATTCGAGAGGAAATTTTTATGAGTATGCAAGGCACACACATAGAGCTCGATGGTTGGATGAACAATTCAAGTTAAGCAAGGACACATTCCCACTTGGTACTATTGTTTTAGTAGTTGACTTCACAGAGAATTACACATTGCAACCACAAATGGAGGTTCAATCTCAATATTATAACTCAATGCAAGTTTCTATTTTCGTGCATATAACATTCATGCACTCTCTTGAAAGCACTAAGAAAGATCAAAAATATTAAGAGAGTATCATTTCTACATTAGTGATGATCGGACACATTCTACATAATATGTATAAGGGTGTTTCTAGGTGTTTTATGTGAACTTGAATGAGAGGAACATTAGTTTCGATCAACATTACATTTGGTCGAACAACTACACATCACAATTCAAGAATGCACAGATGTTTTATTGGTTAAACAGGATGCACAAAGAAACAAATGTACAACATATCTGAAGTTTTACTGAGGCAGGGCATGGAAAAGGAGAACATGATGGTGCAGGAGCATGTGTGAAAAGAGCACTTGCAAGAGAAGAGTTAAAGTTCAAGGATGGTACTAAATTTACAGATGTAAAAACATTGTTTATTGGTGTGTCAAGAATATGGGCCATGAATCTCAAGAGAGATCAATGGTTCATAGATATTTTTGGTTGATAGAGGAACAACATTTGGCAAACTTTGAAGATTGTATGACAGTTGTAGGATCAAGTGATATGCACTCATTCCGTAGTTTAGATGTAAATGTTTGGACTATTTATACTAGGTGCATGACATGTTTTTGTATATCATGCATTGATTTTACGTGGAATGAATGTGAGTCACAATAGTGGGTGGATGAATGGACTTGTAGACCTCTAATTCCACTCGACACACATCAAGTTCCACGAGCATTACAACTTGCAGGGTCTTCAGATCAAATGACAACATCACCTGACTTTGACCAAGTCTCTGATTTAGTGCAACAAGGTACATACATATATGTACATGCCATGTTTTAGATTTATAAATTATTAAATGGTCAACTCTTAATGTATTTTTAAATTGACTTGAACAATTTTACTTTGTGATATATAGGGCACATTTTTGTAGTTATTGCGACGGAATTTAACAAAGAGGGAACAAACTACTTCTTGTCTCGTTGTGTAGAGGGAAAATTTTTTGACTTCCACAGTCATTGATGGTGAAGACCTTGAGTATCCCACTGGGTCAGTGGTAGTCATTGGAACTTGGCTTCGACGATATCCTATCAAAAAATTAAACATTTGGTTGTTTGAAGACTATGAAGTACATCGAAAGATACTTCACTATTCACATTTGGTCCTTGCAACAAATATTAAATTGATCAAATATTGAGGTTGGCCATCAAACAAGAATCATGGAAGGTTCGTGAATTAGATCATGAAGCAATTCTTGCTACTGTCAAGAATAGAGTTGATCCTTGCGGTTCATTGGATTGAATTTGCAAAGGTATGTTCTTCATGAATTTAATTTGAATATTTACTTAAATGATTTTGTTTAAATTTTGTATGATTTAAAATTCTATTTAATTGCTTACTAACATGTTTATGTAGGTTAGTGGTGCCAAAAAAAGCTTCCACCTTCACATGGTTTACATCACAAGAGAAAATTTATTATTCTCGAAGCCAAGTGAAGCTAAGAGAAATTAAATATTAGAAAGGAACAACAAACAAAAATTCTCATTTCACCACCTATATTGTAAAAATATCTTATTAAAATTCTCATTTCACCACCTATATTGTATGAACCACCTATATTATTCGTGTGATTGGATGGGCAACCTTACACCGACTGACTTAGACCGAATATTTTACGCGTTTGCAAACAATAGGACAACGAGAGAACCGAAAGGAGATGGAGAAAACCGTGAGAGGCTTTCTTAGAGGGCCCCGACATGGAGGTATCAGATCTAACGATACGTCTCTAGTGCCATGAGTCTGAGAAATCACCCGTAAAAGATATAGCGTGTTTTGGCCTTAGGGCTCTTAAGGGACTACGCCTGATGAGGTAGCCCAAAAGCACGAGTAGCATAGGGAACCAAAAAAAAAGCATCCACTAGTGTTCACCTAGCCACCTCGATGTGTTGGCGTAGTTGGTTTGGTCCCACAAGCTTCTGCTTGTAAACTATAGCGTATGACAAATTTACACCGACTCAAATTGTAATATATCATGCGTTTGCAAACAATAGGATAACGAGAGAACCGAATGGATATGGAGAAAACCGCAAGAGCATTTTGTAGAGGGCCCCGACATGGAGGTCTCAGATCTGATGAGATGTCTCTAGGTGCCATGGAGTCCAAAAATCACCTCTCAAAGATATAACGTGTTTTGGCCTCAAGGCTCTTAAGGGACTATGCCCGGATGAGGTAGCTTGAAAGCACGGGGAGCATAGGGAACCAAAAAAAAGCCTCCACTAGAATTCACCTAGCCACCCCGACATGTTGGCGTAGTTATTTTAGTCCCACGAGCTTCCGTTTGTAAACTATAGCGTTTGTGACATTGACACCACATAGACAGTGCAATATTTCGTGCGTTTACAAATAATAGGAAATCGAGAGAACCGAATGGAGATGGAGAAAACCGCAAGAGGATTTTGTAAAGGGATTCAAAATGGAGGTTTTGGATCTAATGAGACATCTTCAGTACCACGAGTCTCGAGAAATCACATGTCGAAGATATAACATGTTTTGGTCTCAGGGCTCTTAAGAGACTACGCCCGAATGAGGTAGCCCAAAAGCACGAGGAGCGCAGGAAACCAAAAAAAATCCTCCACTAGTGTTTACCAGACCACCCTGACATGTTGGCGTAGTTGGTTTGGTCCCATGAGCTTCTGTTTGCAAACTATAGCGTCTGCGGCATCCTCGCTTTACTAACTCAAAACTGCGCAGATATTTCATGCCTTTCCAAACAATAGGACAGCAAGAGAACCAAATGGATATGGATAAAAGTGCCTTCAAAATGATAGGGGTAGTCATCAAGCCTAGTGAAGGGTGTGATGTGATTTCCAAATAACTTGAAATGCCTACAGATTTAAAGGTAATAACACAAATTGGATAGGATTAGACAATCAAGAATCATTGAGTGTCTGAATCAGAATGTCATTACATCTGGAGACATTCTCAAGCATTGGAGTAATGTATATGGAGAGACATTCTCAAAATATCAACAGATGAAAGGCATCAAATTGTGATGAATCTTGAGTGTTTTAACAGGGGAGAAGACTAAGAAGCATAGAAGAATGTAGTAAGTGCATGATAAGATAGGAACCAATACAAAGAGACCATGAGCAAGAAGAAGCGCAAGTAAGGTAAATACACATATACACATTGATAAATTGAATGAATAATTAATCAGATTAGGTAACTCTTTATATACATACATTATATAAATATTGATTTCAAAGTTGATGTATATTATACATTGAAAATGCTAAATACATGTACATCACCAATAAATGAAAAAATAATCCATGATGTCTTAAATATTGTCAAGTGCACATCATATTAGTTTCATGCGAAAATAATCTCAGAAATGTAAGGTCTCATACAAAATTATCAAGTTCCAAATAGTATTTTAATGTGCATAATAAATACAAAAATGCCCAAATAGGTCATATACCATCAAGTTCAAATGCCATATAGGCGTACATATAATGTCATGCACATAGGCATACAAAAACAATGTCATGTAAGACATATATATTTCCTACTCATCAAAATCTATCCCTCTCTTGGCCTTGCTTGAAGAAGGCCCTCCCTTAGATGAAGATGGATATCTATGAGATGACTTTAGATCGTCCGAGCCCATGCTTCGAGTCCTCTTCTGTTGAATACTTTCCTGTAGATGAGCCTGTAAATGTAAACAATGTTTTTTTGTCAAAACTTAATTTATATATGTTTTCAACATGTATTTAAGACCATGCTAGAATGAAAGTATTTACATAAATACACAAACTTACCGTAAGTTGTCGATCATGCCAAATTTGCATCTCACGCTCAGATGAGTCATCGGGA
The DNA here is from genome assembly GCA_018340775.1 of Taxus wallichiana var. yunnanensis. Lineage (NCBI taxonomy): Eukaryota > Viridiplantae > Streptophyta > Pinopsida > Cupressales > Taxaceae > Taxus > Taxus wallichiana. The sequence goes on from CM031238.1 coordinate 87,836,254, forward strand.
GCTCTTGGAGTATGAACGGGGGTACGAAGACAACGAGATGGAGGAGTCCATGCCCTCGAAGTCAAAATGGAGGGGGTTGAAGTTCCCTACATACACATAACATTAGTAAATCTAACATCATAATTAGCGAAAATAGAACTAAGTACATGTATGTACATAATGACAATATTTTAACTAATTTTATCAATATAAGAACTATTATTTTTACCCCGCCACGCCTATGAATCAAATGAATAGGGTTGTTACCTGTCGCAGTAACTCCTACATATACACAATGAAGGACATTATTAACATAATTTAATAATTCTACAATGAAGACATTACTAACATGTAATTTAACATAATATGAATTACATGAGAAATTTAACAAAATTTACGTGTTGTTTGAATACCTCAGTGAGTTACTGCGCAGATGAAATCGCAACGACAACACCTTTATCTACTTGTCGCAGAGATGGTGGGGTGTCTAGTGAAGTCAAAATATTTATCAAACATATATATCACATGAGTTAGATGGAAATACAAGAACATACATATATTTGACTTCAAAACTAATACACACACACACACATGCATACACACACACACACACATGTGAAAATTTTACATAATTAACATTCTAAATTACCTCTGTGAATGTATGTGTATGCATGG